>OX421970.1:47055107-48255107 GCA_949128135.1 Parasteatoda lunata
TATATATATATATATATATATATATATATATATATATATATATATATATATATATATATATATATATTATATATATATATATATATATATATATATATATATATATATATATATAGTCCCTGGCAGAATTATTAGACACACTATAAGATTCTATGTAAAATCTTTATTATCAGACGATACTATGCAGCTTTATTGTTATTACGCGGCTGAAACCGGTTTGCACTTGTTATCGTTCGTGTATCAATTGGTTAACATTGTAATGCAATGCGTAAAAAATAAATGCAAATAGGAATTTTATAAAAATTCTCCTGAAAAGCCCATTACAAATATAAAAGTTTTGCATACTAACTCGTGCAAAACATGTAAATATTAAAAAACTACAGTGCATCTAATAATTTGGTCTAATTATTATAATATACTAATATAATACCTGATATAATAAAAATTCTATATTTATAAATTTATCGATATTTATAAATTTATATATTCTATATCTATATTTATATAATATATCGTCTAATTTATCCAATCGTCACACTTACATTATATATCGTCTAATTTAACCAATTGATACACGAACGTAAACAAGTGCAAACCGGTTTCAGTCATGTAAAAGTAATAAAACTGCATAGTATGAACTGATAATTAAGATTTTACATAGAATTTTACAGTGTGTCTAATAATTTGGCCATGGACTGTATATATATATATATATATAGTAAAATTACTTCTCATTTATTTCCTCTTATTGAGTCGTACAATCTGTATTCCTTAGGTTAATTTTTTTTCAAGTACAGATGATTATTTTTCAAATTTAAGTAATTGTCTGTTTACGATCGACACATTAACAAAATGTTCTTTCATTAAGCTACAATAACTCTATATTTTGATACAAAAATATTCAGTTTTCTTTTTTTGTGGGAAATATTTAAGTTTCCGGAGAAATAAACAATGATGGATGAGAATAAATTACGGGGGTTGACGAGAGGAGCGAGATGGAACGGAGCTTCCTACTTGGATAAAAAATTGATTTGTTTAACATAGTTTAGAGATCAGTAAACCTTTCCAAATTTCAACCCCGAAACTTAGTTTGCTCAATCTGTATAGTTTCTTATCTACTCTGTCCTCAAGTCACTAATTTAATTTAATGAAGAAACAGTGCTTGGTAAGAAATTATTACAAAATTGCCCTTTGTAGCACGCAAGGTAAAGTAAATATATTGAAATCATTCCCTTTTTGATTGCTTCAAACAGCTATCAACAAATGAGATCTATTACTATTTCTCAAAATGTCTGTACTGTTGTAATTTTAAGTTAACTTATTTTAAAAATTAACACCTTACTGATTGCTAGTGATCCAACAGTATACACACGTCCAAAGGGCCGCAGAATCTTCCGGTGCATGCTCAGATTAAACATTTTGTTTTGTGATATTATAGAATAATTAGCTTTATTTTCATGATATAAATGATAAATGAAATTTATTTATTAATCAACTGATAAAATAATTGATATAGGCTATCGGTTGGTAAGCGTCGGTAAAGTATTAATTTTACTCAATTAATTAATTTTTATTATTTAACAATTGGTTTGACGTAATACTTATGAAAATTACTTCATTTGAACTCTTAGATATATAATCTTGGATTTAGTTATTACAGAAAATTTATTTTATTCAATATGAAAAATATATTAAACTACCTAATTGCATCATTTTCTTAATGTGTATATAAATTATTCCAGAAAGAACACCTGTTGGAATTTCCGTGCGTGCTCTAAAATCAAATCACACTCGAGATAAATGATAAAACTTTCAAAATTTTCTAAATTATCATGAGCGCGTGACGCTCTATCAAGAAACTGGCCGCCAAATGTCCACTCAAAATTTGCATCGGACATCAATGACAATTACTCAACCCTTTCAAGAATGTCCAGCTATAATCAGTTAGACCATCGAGTCAAAACACCATCGTGGTCAGGAGGTTCCCACTCATAACCAAATGATGTCCCTCTAATGAATATGGAATCACTGACCAGTCCGAAAAATGTTTCAACCTTGCATCAACCCCCACCAATGAAGCGTCATTATGACGGTGATGACAATAATGCTCTTTTAATCGAAACTCCATCAAAATTACATTTAGGGGTGGACGAGAAAGGGATGGCCGCCCTCGAATAAATCATACATCGTCATTCGTTGTTGTAGGTGTTCTGGTCAGAATCTGTAGGTAGAAAGATGCAAATTCGGGGTCTTCTTTAGACCCCCTCTTTGGAATTTTGCCCGATGAGTCTCATTGCTTCTGATTGATTGTAGTTTGGGAACAGAAGACTGTTCGAAACTTTTCAGTGTACTCATCAGTGGGGAAAATGATGGCGTAATTATGTTTGTTATTTAGTGTCTTTTCGTTTTGTAAATGAATCTGGTTGGAGATTTGGCGATATTTATGGACGTAATGAAACTAAACTTATTATACGTCCCTTCTGCCTGCAATTAGTGAAACTCTGGAAATTTTAAATGGTTAGGATTGTAATTAAGATGAATTATGGAAAAATATATCCTTGAGCTAGTTTATAGGGTCATCGCTTTGTCAAAATATTATAGATCAGGTATAAAGAAAAACGATATCGTGCATATTATGCATTTAAGGTTTAAGGCTGTGTTATATCTCATTTTACAACCATCGTCGAACAGTCGATCCAATTTTGAATTTACGATTACCAACGTTCAACTCCGAAGCCTTGCAATTTTAAAGACAATCCAGAAGACAAGGGAACTCCTGGATCAAGTATTGGGAGAAATTTGTGTTCGTGAAGGACTTTTTGAGGGAATTAACCCGCATTTGCGTTACACGGAGAGGAAAACCTCTCACGGTTAGCCTGACGGTAAGGGTCTTTAATCCATGATTCGTCTACCACTGAAGATATTTTAAGTTCGCACTGTGGTTGGTGCGAGCCGTGTGCATGATTCGTATAGACCAGCCATCATTGAGATTCGAACCGGTTCACCTCATAGGGACACGAGTGCTCTATCTCCTAAGCCGCCACGGTTCACTGTGTAACATAATAAAACAATAAAATAATAAATCATAAATCATTTAATCATTGATGATAATAATTAATAACGATAATTTAAACGACAGGGTTGATGGTGGAGGTCGAATTGTGGCAGTCAAAAAGCCATTAAAACTTGTATTCTCTGCCAGCATTGTCGTCCAGTTAAAATTTAACTACAACTTTAACAACTTTTTAACTTTAACAAGTCGAACTATTTAATTTTTTTTTTTAATTCACTTGAAAAACGTAGCGCTTAAAACTTTTATTTCATTATTTTCTTTTTAATTCTTTGTCTGAAATTAAATAATAAATAAAAAAATAAATAAATTAATTAATTAATTAAATAATAATTTAAATAAATAAATAAATTAATAAATAATATTATTGAGTCTCCATGCCTCAGTGGTAAAGGCACTGGGCTGTCATTGTGAAGAACTGGGGTAGGATCCCCAGTGGCGTCTTGAAGTCCACCCAGCTTCACATCGATGGGTACCAGCTTGTCTGGGAAGAAAAGGCGGCTAGTGCGCAACACTGACCGCATTGCCACAATCATGCAGTTTGGTCACGAAATTGTGGAGCCCTAACATCATGACCCCCTTGGACCTCAAAGGGCTGTTGCGGGAATACTTTTAGTTTTAAATACTGTTAATTTAATTAAATTATTAAATGACGATTTAATTAAATTATTAAATGATAATTAAAAGCGATAATTTAAGCAATAGGTTGATGGAGGATAATTTTATATTTGGCTATAAAATGGTGACTGAAACTCTATCTGACTTAAACGATAATATAAAACTATTCACGCCTTAGATTTAATTCGAAGAATTAGAATTATTTATTCGAAATCGTCAACACAAATTTCACTAATTTCTCTAATTCAATCATTCAAAGTAACAGCAATTATATTTTATTTGTTATTCGTAACAGTAAATTCTGTATTTTGTTGAAAATAATTTGCTTACAATGAGTTGTTTTACAATGTTATTACCCTTAAAATTGTTATTATGTCGAACTATTTAAAATTAGAATTTTAGGAACTACGTTTTTCAATGCACTAAGAAATAGAAAATAATTATATTTTTTCAGAGCAAAAGCGATAAACCTTAACTTTTTCTTTTTGATTTGACCAAATTCGAAATATTTACTCCTTTATAGTTCACTTCGAAAACGTAGTTCTTAAATTTATTATTTTATTCTTTATTATTTCTGTTTCCGTAATTAAATAACAGTAATTAAATAATTAATTAAATATTTTTAATATAACTAAATAGAAATGACGATAATTTAAAACGATAATTTAAATGACCGGTTGATGGAGGATAAATTTTATTTGGCTATAAATGGTGACTGAAACTCTTAATTATGTGACAGTCAAGAAACCACTGAAATTTGTTTTGTCTGCCATCACTGTGGTTGAGTTAAAATTAACTACTCTAACGAGATGGAAAGTCATTGAAAATAATGATTAAAAAAAAAAACTGCAAATCTAAAACCATTCACGCCTCAGATTTAATTGGAAGAGTTACATCATTTATTCGGAAATCGCCAACACAAACCTCTCTCCCCTTTAGCTATTTCCCAATTAAGAGCCTCATTGGAAATTCAGCACCACGTTGAAATTGAGCACTTGGCGATCGCAATCGTGTCATTGCAATCCAGCTATCCAAATGTATAAATCAAAATAAATGACAGGGCGCCAATCTATGAAAGAACGAAAAAAAGAACGCCAGGTAATGATGGGCAGTCTGTACTTTCGTTTTGCTTACTCCGCCTCCGAAGATCATTTCACAGCATTTACCTACCCACTTTCAGAAGGGCCCTCTCTTATTTTAAGTTGCCCTCTCAATGGATCTAAAGCTGGAGGGCCTGATCGTGACTAGGCCCGAAACGCGGATGTAGCCCAAAGGTTCAATTTCATTGGATAAACACCTTCTCCAAAAAATCGTGATATCAATAACTTTTTGTATGTTTTTACGGTAGTAATAAGAAAGTTGTTAATATTTACCTCCAAAAAGAGATCATGAAAAAATAAGGAACCAATGAATGCTATGGTTATTTTTAAAGTGTTTTGTGAAGTCAAAGTTCAAGTTTCTATGAAATATACTTTTATTCTTCTTCTATTAGATGAAAATTTAAATTTTTTAAACCGTGAAATTTCAATTAAAATTTGCATTTTAAAATTTTTTTTTTTAAGTGTATGAAAATGATACAAATTGTTAACAGTTAATTGGATACTTGCACTTCGAGAAGACCTCCCATACCCACACATGTGACCTATAACGTCAGCGCCAGCTAATCTTTATCAGCAAAATGGCGTATTAAAATTAAGCTAAGTTTCTCTATATAAGTTAGGATGTTAATTAACGATAAGTTAATTTAATACAGAGCCGTATAAGTTGAAATATAATTCTTTCTCACCTACTTCTTTTTAACATTGATTTGTTAACTGTTTATGTATTTCATTGTAACCCTGATATATTTTTGTTTTGTGTACCTGGCAACTTCAATGCATGATTAGTTTGTTAGTGTTCCACATGGCTTTGTGCCTGTCTTTGTGTAAATATATAGTGAAAGAATTGAAATCTTTGAGAAAGAATCCTGGTGAAAGAATTTAGAATGTGTCACTTAAGAGAATTGATACTTGAAGGGCTTGGTTTACTCGAAATAGAATAGAAAGAAAAGTTTCTAACGTAAACAAATGCCATGTTTTGACTATCAATCATGATCGAGATACCCACACTACGTCACTTGCAGGTGCCCATTGTGGAGGTTGTTATTGTAATGATAAATAATATCGTTCGTATTTTAACTAAAATAACTTATGTGGATAGGTATACAAGGTAGCTTTATAACGATTATCAACAATAATTTCAATTAACAGCAATTAATGTACAGTGTTCAAAAGAAAACAAAATGGAACTCTTGGTATAACTTTTGATCTGATCATCAGATTTTCACGTACTAAGACTCACTACTAATGATTTAAGGGCCTAACTTTAAATATGTTAAATCATAAGTGCGATAGACCGAGATAGCCTGGTTGGTAAGGCTCTGGGCCCATGTCCAAGAGTTCGTGGGTTCGATCCCCGCCGGCCGAGGACTCCCCGTGTAGTAAATGGTGACTGATGCACGTTAAATCTGTCGAGTCTCAAAGTCCTTCGTGTTCCCATAACAAATCAATACCTCTGAGGGTACTGATCTAGGTGTTTCCTTGTCTTCTGGATTGGTTCAAAATTACAAGGCTACGGAGGTGAATGTTAGTAGTCGTAAACCCAAAACTGGGCCAGCTGTTCAACGACGGATATAAAAAAATCATAAGTGCGAGCCACGATGGCTCAGGGGATCGAGCGTTCCCCTTCCTATGAGGTGAACCGGAATCGAATCCCAGCGGTGGCTAGTCAATACGAATTCACACGTAAAATATCCTTAGTGGTTAGCGGATCATGGGTTAGAGTCACCTTGCCGTCATATTAATCGTGGGACTAATCGTTTTCGTGGTCTTCCTCTCCATGTGACACAAATGCGAATTACTTCCACCAAAAAGTCCTCCACGAAGGCAAATTTCTCCAAATACTTGATACAGCAGTTTCCTTGTCTTCTGGATTGGGTTCAAAATTATAAGGCTACGGATTTGAACATTAGCAGTCGTAAACCCAAAAAATTGGGTCGGCTGTTGAAAAAAAATTATAAGTGCACACGATACTTTAAGTAACGAAATCAGTAACTTAAAATATAAGCAACTTAAAATATCAATAACTTGAAATAAATGTTAAAAAAAAAAAAAAAAAAAAAAAAAAAACATTCTTTCTTTGAATATACAGGCCTTTTTTCGACGGATTTGAATTCTTGATCCTCAATATACAGGGGGCAGGGGAAGTCGCAGTCTGGGAAATATGGATCAATATTGTAGTCAGGAGAACGATCGAAAAATTGGCTCCTTAGCGTTTATTTTATTTTTTGCGTATTTCACCATATTTCGAATACTTTTTAATCGAATCAAAAGAATATAGAATTCCTTTATCCAGAAACAATTCCATGAAAAAAATAATAATTCTTTGTATTTATTAAGTATTTTTTATTATTTGATTTAATGACAGTCGGAAAAAGTTTGTGTTGCAAGGTATACAAATTTTTACATTCTCTTTTACTTTCGCATCCAACTCTCATGTTTTTTTAAAAATATGAAATATCATTTGTAATTTAATATGAATGTGTTTTAATACGAAAAGCAGTACAGCCAAATCAGGATTTTATTTTGTTACATTCTGCACTCATACGGAAATTCGAACTCTGGTATCCCAAAATTTATTTTAATCATATCTCACCTCTCATGAAATGAGCCAGGTTCAAATCTCAGCGACGGCTGGTAGATGTAAATTCTACTTCCAGCTCACACAAACCACAATGCTGACGTAAAGTATCTTCAGTAGTTGTCGGGTCATGGGTTAAAATCCCCTTACCGCCGGGCTAACTTTGAGATATTTTAGTGGTTTTCCTCTCCATGTAAGGTATATGAGGGTAAGTTCCATGTAAAGACTACCACGGGAGCAAGCTGGTGAGTACCAAGGCTTGTTCCAGGAGTGCCAGTTTGTTTCATTTTCGAAATTACAAGTAAACCGTAAACCCAAAAATGGCTGGACTGTTCAGTGCTTGTTAAGAAGCCAAATCACATATTATAATTTCATGCTTTATATATAAAAAAAAAACAATTGTAATCTCAGCTGCCCGCATTTGATAATTTTGCTAGCATAGGCTGCAAATCAAACGTATGCCAATTTTTAATCGAAGATAACAATAAAATTTCGCGAGAAAGATTTATTTTTTTGACTATCCTTTATATATTGTACAAGCATAATAAATTAAACTAGGAGGCTTCGCCCCCTGCTCGCTGGTGTTCACCAACCGCCGGAACTGCTTTCGCAGTTCATTTCGGATTGCTTCGCAATCCAATGCTCGCTTTGCTCGTTCATTGGATACGTTCTTAACGTCTAGCTTTTGTATACTTTTTTGAATACTGTAGTTCCGAAAACTTTTCACTGTAGAAAATTCTAAACCTGTACATTTCAATATTAATTTGAAATTGCAATTGTTAATTTGGGCATTTGGCGATACAACACTTATAGAATTGAAGGATTTGTTTCGTCAAGCGCTCAGGTATCATAATTTTGATTTATGTTGCTAAGTTAACTTTCAGAAATTTCTATGACTGGCAACAGCATTTTTATTTTTTAAGTTGTTTATTTTTATTTTTGCCGCAGCTGAATTGAGCAACCTAATAATGCTCACTCTGGTTATTGTTTTCGTTTTAAAAAGCGCTATATGTTGAGCCACCTCAGCTGGATTTGGCATGTGACATTTTTAGATGCAATTATTGGTCGATTCTAACGTTGCCATTCGGGAAGTTGTAATGAGGCTTTTTTTTTGGTGCCGTGTAAGAGAAATATATATATAAATTGTAGAATGAGATAAAATTAAAATACTTAATTTATAATAAAATTAAAAAAAAAAATTTTAAAAGAAAAAAGCAAAATAGCCCTAATTTGAAACATTTAATTGATACGCCAGGTTATTTGCTAATGGATCTAAGTATATGAATTTTAAAATTAAATCTAGATTTCTGTGCCGGATTATTTTATATGTTATTTTCGAAAACCATGTTTAATTGGCCATCCTTCTTTCTAGCGATAAAAAAGAGCCAATAAAGTAGTAATTTCAGATAAAGCCGACAAAATAATCCTTTTATACAAGCAGAAATTAACGTATGACTGCTAATTGATAAAAAAAATCTTTAAAGCAATGTGATTTATTATTTATTTCATAATCTTTATTAAAAAAAAAATTCCTCAAAATTATTTATTATTTTGCAAAAATTTCCTTTCCAAGTACTTTTCTCTCCATTTTTGCTTAAATTATTTTAGAAGACGATTATGAAGTAATTTTTAATAATATTTTAAGATTACATCGGTACCACGTCAAAAGCACGAGTCTCTCAATCGCCGAAATGACAGATACGTGTTTTTTGGCATGAATCCGGCGCTCTTTTACATAGTTTTCTTTTTACATTAAAGAGTGTTTTTCTAAGAAATTGTATGTCAAAATAATTCTGAAAGTGATAATTTTTTTTTACTCCCAACGCATTGCACACAATTGAAGTAAACATGCTCCTGGGAAAAAGCCAAGTAGACTTTCTCACAGTTCGATTTTAAACACTTCCTATTTAGTCCAATTTAAAACTGTTTACAAACTCAACTTTCCAATTTTTCTCTATTACTTCTTTAGATCATGACAACTTATGGCACCCGTTTTTCTATATTTCTAAACGAAAGAGTTCCGGCTATAAGAGCTAAGCCCTTGGCGCAAAGCTATTTTCGCCAATTACAGATTTTACAAATCAACGAACACCCAGTGCTTCTAACACATTATCAGTCCTAAAAACATCTTTACGGAGCCTATTTGCCTACCCCTAAAGGCGCAATCATTCGAATTTGATCCTGCGGTTCTTCTTAACTACCCCCTCCTCTAATTTACCTGGATCCCCGCCCTACTTAAATGACCAATGATTTTATACCTCTTCCACTTAAAACTATACCCTCCCTTTTACGTTTTGTTCTTTTTTTCTACTGTAGTATTCGTCATTGAAGCAATCACACATTTTCAAAATGTCTTTGGTTTATGCGCAATAATTTCCATTCTGCCTTACTGCTATTACTCTTTAACCTTTAAGAGTTTTTTCCTCCATCCAGCCCACGATGCTTGTTATTAGCACATTGTTTGTTTGAAAGGGGGCAGCTTTTATCTCATTGACATTTATCTGGAGATTATTATTTATTTCTTCCTTTTCGTGGCATCACCTTTATGACCCTCGATTCTTTTGGATGGATGGCAAAGTGACAAATGATATTCTTGTGTAGTTATTATAATTGCTGCGTTTATGTTTTATCAGTTTATTTTACCTACGGTCTCTCCTCTTCCAAATCTGTCTCAATTTTAATAGTCTTTTAGTGAATCCCACTTCTTGTTTTTTTTTCTTCCCTTTTTTACCATCTTGTGATTGGCTTTGTGAGAATCTTCAACGAAATTCATTTCGTTTCTTTTACTCCTGATAATTCTTTTGAAACGTGCACCCATCAATCTAATTCAGTGAATGCTTAGTCTTTGTGAGAGAAAGTTTTATGGTGTTACATCAACGAAAGGCAAATCGCTATCGGTCTCTGAATTGGAAATTTTATGGTGTTATTTTCATAAAGAACTCGCTTCATTTTTTATGAAGTATTTGGAAATATATTTTCTCGGTATTAAATGATTGACAAATCGTTTTTGGTTCCTGAAGAATGATTTGATTATGTATTTAACAACAGAACAAATGATTTCATTTTGACGTTGACTCTGAAGAGGAAATTTTATGGTATTCTGTGTAAGAAAATTCGTTTTTGGTCTCTGATGAGGAAATTTTATGGTGTTAAATGAAGAACACCCTCCATTTTCATTAAATATTTGGAGACATATTTTCTTGGTGTTAACTGATAAACAGTTCCTTTTTTTGTCTTTGAAGAATAATTTTATAGTGTATATAAAACCAGAACAATCAACTTTATTTTGACATTGACCTTGAAGAAGTCACTGTAAGAAAATTCGTTTTTGGTGTCTGATATGGAAATGTTTTGGTGTTAAATAAAGTTACCTTAATTTGCACTAATATTTGAAGATTTTCTTGGTGTTAAATGATAAAGAGTACGTTTTTTGTTCCCTGAAGAATGATTTTATCGTCAGAACAATCGGTTTTGCTTTAATATTGACTGTAAAGAAGAGATTTTGTGGTATTCAGTCAAAGACAATTGTTTTTTTGGTCTCTGATGAGAAAATTTTATGTTGTTGATTATTACACCCTCCATTTTTATTAAATATTTGAAGAAACATTTTTATGGTATTAAGTAATAAGCAATTAATTTCTAGTTCTTGAAGAATGATTTTATAGTGTGTTTAACACGAAAACAATCAATTTTTTTAAACATTTACTCTAGAAAAGAAATTTTATGATGTTCTGTGAAAGCCAATTCATTTTTGGTCTCTGATGAGTCAATTTTATTGTGTTAAATGAAGAATACTCTCCGTTTCTATTAAATATTTGACGATACATTTTTGTTGTGTTAAATGATAAACAAATCATTTTTGATCCTCGACGAACGACTTTACAACTTATTCAACGCCGGAACAATCAACTTTATTTAGACATTTGAAGAGAAGTTTAAATGATGTTCCCTTTTGGTCTCTGAAGAGAAATGTTTATGGTGTTTAATGCAAAACAATCCACACTCTTTTGGTATTTAAAGGAAAAGTTTTGACGTATCTAGTGAAAGACAATTCACATGAGGCCACATTGGGGATTAGATTATGATTTTTTAAGTGAGTAATTTTTTTAGACAATATTTGTGTGATATTTATGTGTCAACTATTAGGTTGTACCTGAAAGAATCTTACAGTTAAAAGTTTTAAGCCATTTTGAACCATAATATCACTCAATTTCACTAAAACCTTAAGAAAAGGCCGAATTGAACCCTATAATTGCGACATTAATTCCTTCTTAAAATATTAAACACATAAGATATTATAGTCCAACATCAGTGTGAGCATTACTCAATTTAACACCATATAAAAGTTTAAGCAAATTTAGACTGTATAAAGGTTTAAAGTAACCTAATTATGATTCGATGTAAAACCCTTTTTTTTTCGGGAGTAATTCCATGGCATTTATTTATTTTTTATTTTTTGTTTTCTGCCTTACAATTATGCGCATAATATTGCAAGTCATTACTATTTTCCGTTTTACTTAAGTAAATTTAAAATAGTTATACATTTCTTAAAATATACTATTTTTTTTTAAATCATTAGTATTGCAAATAACATTTTAATAGCTATGCCACTTAATCATTAATGGATATGTAACGTTGATTGTAATGTACTCATAAAGGTGTAAAAATGAATCTTAACAAAAAGGGTGCAATGTTAAGTTTGCTTATGTAAAGGTTTTATATTTTGTGTTTATTGCTAAAAATTATGATAAATTTCTTTTCAATATTTATCCAAATTTTTTTTAACAGTAAAAATTGTGACATTAAAAGCAGTTTAAATTTTAATAATGACTATCTTTTATAAAACTCTTAATTAGCAAATGAAATCTCATATTAATAAATAAATTAATAAACATCTTGATACCAAGCGTTAACTGAATGAAACGATTGCTCTGTAGCAAGTTTAAAAATTGTTAAATTCATCAGAAATGTTATTACAGAACCTTAGAGCATACACAAAATCCAATTTCATTCTTCTTTTACTCAATTTTCTTTCTTTTTCACTTCAAAAATTGGGTCTAACCTTAAATATGTGCATTTACCAAGCAATTAGAAGGATTTCATCATTTCGGCTGCTCCAAACTTGTTAGAATTTCTTGTATTAAGTAAAATTTTATTCCCTTGTACTTTACAGTCCTCTATATTCCTACTTCATTGTTTCACTAAGATCAATTCACAATTGTTGGAAATTAAGTAAGCATTAAAACTTTTCATGGATTCCTTTTTATTAATAGTTTTTTCATCTTCATTAGATCTTTTCTTTACTTACAGAGTACAACTACCTGCAAAATAATCAGTCATAATACATTTCTCCTTAGATTCTTAGAAATAACCTAAAAATTTGTTGAATTTTCTTTATTCAATTTAATAAGCACAGATCAAAAGATGAAACGAAACGAATTAAAGTATCAGACTAGTTTCAACAAATGTTTTAAGAATATAATATAAAATTTTAAGAAACTAGTTTATATGTTTAACTGTGAGAAAAAAGTTAAAAAACTATAAAAAAAATTTTAAATTTATTATTTTTTAAATGGCCATTTTTAGGTTAAAATAAGGCCTTTTATTGCATATACGTTAAGCGCTGTAAAAAATTTCTATCGCCCAAAACAAGAACATCCTTTGAGGATTTTATTTAAAAGGCTATCAACTATGTTTTGAACTATTATCTTAAAAGCAAGTGTATATACTATTCAGTTAGGGATCAATGTAGTTCAAAAAGCAAATTTTTAAAAATTTCCGCTTGGATCTTCGTGAAAAAACATGCATAAAAATTTAAATTCTAGTTTTTTCTCTTTATCTTTCAACATGTGTGCTATAAACATAAGCACATTTTACACACATTCATAACATGTGTAACAGAATAAACACACATTCAAAACATGTGTGTTATAATCATAAACCGTCATGAAAAATTGTAGAGAATTATTTTAAAAACAGTGTGAGATATCGTGTTTAAAGTGGTGTAAAATGTGAAGAAACCTGATTTTGAGATAAACGCAGTTAAAAACTCTTAAAATCTTCAATCTATCCAGCGTTATCACCTTGCGCAAAAACTGCTATGAATTTGTAATTAATTTTAGTACAAACAAAATTAAAGTATTTTTAGAAAGCTATGACTACAGGGATTTTAAATTTATAATTAACCCAATTTCGAAAATTTTTTTCGAAATCATGTTTTTCTCATGTACCTTAATACGCATATATCAATAAAGCGATGCTGTTCACCGTATTAATAAGAAATTTATGTTTACAAAAATCGCGTTTTTATTTTATATTTTAAATGCTCTGAAAATTGGTTTACATATATATCTTAGATTTGATTTTATACATCCCCTTAAACAGATTTTGAATTTTAAAAATTAGATAGAATTTACCAACCTAATGAATGTTTTAGTAAAAAATTTTTATCAGTTTTTTTTATTTATTTAAACTTATGTTTTAAAAAAAAAATTTCAGTAGATTAGATTTTTTTTTTAAATTTGCACCTTTTTTATCCCTAAATTTTACAATAACTGACGAAAAGAAAACATTAGAAGATCAATGAATTTTCGTTTGAATTTCGATTTACGTTTTCCTCTCCGTTTTCGTTTTGTAATGAATTTTATTTTATTTTATAACCGGCTTGGAACAATCAATACAATTTTGAGTGACCTAAACACTCACACACACCAATGTTCAACTTCTTGCCTTATAATTTTGAACCCAGTACAAAAGACAAAAGAACTTCTGCATCATTGGGATAGACTAGCCATCACAAAGAACATTTTGATGGAACGAACTCGCATTTGGCGATGAAATGTACTAAAACCATCTTACGGTTATCCAGACGCAAGGAACGTTTCCTAGTATAAACAATATTGTTTGAATAAATTAAAATTTTTTTACGTCGTCATCTGAAAAGGAAACAAACATTTAGAAACATTTAGCACTTATTGCCTGCTTTCTTATCATTTATTTAATTTTAATTTGGCATTATTTGATTATTTGTTAGTGAAAGTAAAGCATAATGTTATTAAATTAGAAGTATTTTAACTTTTCATACTTATAGTTTCATACTAACAGTTTCTTCATTTTCTTTTATTTAACAGTTTCTTCATTTTCTTTTATTTAACAGTTTCTTATATTTTCTTTTATTTAACAGTTTCCTTTTCGAACAGTTTCCCTTTCGCCGCATAAAAAGTACCCATTGTTATGGTGATAAAATGTATCATTCCGCAGTTAAAAATGGAGATAGTGCTTCACATTTTATTAAATACAAGTAAAAATTATATATAATTTATCAAAATACAAAGTATAAGTATGTTCCAGTTTTAAGAAAACAAAAATAAAATAAACATTTTTTTAAATAAAAATTCTTCTGACTTGAAAATTAATGAAATTATTTATTAAAAACACTTTAAACAATAAATTCAAATTATATCGAATGCAGGTGTAATCTTCATACTTTTGCAGAGATGCCAACTGGATCCGGAGGGCGGATAAATATATTCGAATAGTAGTCTTATAATGTATGGTTCTTGCTTTAGTAAATTGAATTTATAGGGCTTTTACTCACCCCTACTTCTAAATAATTCAAAAGTTTACTTTATACGCTACTTTGTTACAGTTAAGTCGTGTCGAGCCTTTTAAAAAATTAACAAAATTAACCGAAAATCTGTAAATTTTAGTTTGTAGTTCTCTATCGTTTTTTTTAAAAGTATTTTGTTGAATCCGGAGTAGTTGGCATCTCTGCTTTAACTTTTAAAAATATGTAAGCTTAATTTTTAATGTTGTATTTTACTTGTGTTTCATTCGTAACATTTCATTTTAAACTTTTTATACACATTTATAAATAAAACAAACAAATCTTTAATCATCAGGATAAAATGAAAAAAACATACATATTTGTTTTGAATGCCCCCTAATACTTCCAGAAAGCATAAATTTGTCAGAATAAAAAAAAATCACATTTCCGTGATAATCATAAAATCTTTTCAGTATATTATATAGTCATTTATATGATATTGCTATAAAAATTTATATATATAAAAGGCTTTCCGTATACTAATTTCTTTACAGTAAATAGTATTGATTTCTCAAATTTTAACAACCATCTTTTTCAGAGTATTTTTATGTTTTTGACTGTTGAATGTTTTTCTAAGAAAAGTGAAGCAAATATTTAAATATTGAATAATAGAAATAATTTAAAAAAATTATATTTGTATTTAAAAAGTTTGATGTTTATAGTTTTAAAATAATAGTAAGTAATTTGTTGTGTGAAGTTAAAATTTATTTATTAACGAGCGAAAAGCAAGTAACTTTTCATTTTTAAAGAATTGCATAATTTTAAACATAGCATATGTATAGTCTACTCTTGGTCAAATTATAATGTTAGAAAATCAAAAATAATATTTATAAAACGACAAATTCTATCAACACAGTTTGTTGATGAAAACATTTTTTATTAATTTCTGTTCTTTTGGTACAGCAAAATCAAAAAATGTTATTTCAGAAATAATTAAAAAAAAAATAGAAATTGAAAAAAGGAAACGAAAAACTTCTTTTGTTTTCATTGATTTTGTTTTTTTTAGTGGACTTAAAAAAACATTAATTAAGATTCACGTTAAAAAAAACTCTTTTCCAAGAAAAATAATTATCAGTTTATGATTGAAGACTTAATTTTCCTTCTACGAAATTTATCGAAACACCATTTAAATAAAATAGATTGACTTTTTTTTCTTAATTTGTTTTCGAAAAAAAGCATTTGAAATGTTTTAATTTATTGAGCTATGCTTTATCTTTGTCTGTTTCTTTGTATTTAGATGTTATAATAAAAAATTACTTTTGAGACTTTTTCTGTAAGCAAAGAAATTCTTTTATGATTAATTTTGCATGCTACTTTCCTGATAACATGAAATTTTCAGAGATGAAAATTTAAGGTTCAATACTTTCACGCAGATGGAACATTACTGTTTCTTTTGTATATTTTTTTCTGACGCTTTAATTACAAGCAAAAATATAATTTGGTATTTTTTAATTATTTAAAAACTGTCTAAACTGTAAAACTGTCTTTAATTATTACAAAACTGCCTGCGTTACTAAAAAAATATGTTTAATTATCGGACTTATATTTGTACTAAAATATAAGATCCAAAAAAAAAAATAGTTAAAAAACTTTTTTTTGATTCATAATCAAAAATTTCTCAATAATTGATTTTGTAAATTAAAGAATTTTCAATGACGAATAACTACTTCTATTAGATCTAAATAAGTACAAATTTGAAAAATTATTGTTTGGATGTGAGCCATGTTTGGAAGATTTTATTTTTAACGCAGAAAGAGAGTGCGGAGTTTCATGCCGTATTTTATAATCATAACTTTTTAAATTACTAAATATAATATTTTTTTCTTATTTTGATTTAAATTAATACAAAGTGGTAAAAAAAAAAACTATGAAAAATATGTTAAAAAATATTCTGCCTCAAGAGGTTAGACTCAGTGAAATATAGTTTGAGTTACAGAGATAATTATTTTCGTCATTCTCTTATTTATGTTCCAACTAATTCAACTTTCAATTGTAAATTTTTCAAAAATGACGAAAACCGAAATGTTAAACGACTAAGAAATTCGTTATAGAGATGGCCACTTCGTTTTATGGATAATATTTCAAATGTTATTTAACCTTCCCATTGAAAATTTTGCTACAGGATGAAATTCGCTTTGGGGATTCTTTCCATATCCACTTGATGACTGAATTTTAAACAATGCAAAAAATTCCATTTTCATTTAGAAATTTGTAGTTTAGCTGATAGTAAACTCATAAATGGGGCTAACACATTAACAAACCCTCTTAAAGCGGGAAAAATAATCATCAATTTATGATTGAAGACTCATCCAACGAAATTTATCGAAAGGATATTAAATTAAATAGATTGAATTTTTTTCACTTAACTTGTTTAAAAAATTATTTAGCCACTATTAAAATTGATTGATCTATGCTTAGTCTGTTTTTTGTATTTAGATGTTATACTGAAAAATTATGTTAGTTTGAGATTATTTTTTATCCTTTTATAATTACTTTTAAAAGCTGATAACCTTTTCGACATGAAGGCTTATGGTTTTAATCTCAGTTGAATATAATTTTATTTTATTTTATAACCTGAACAACAGACCCAATTTTGTGTTTACGACTACTAATGTTCAACTCCGTAGCCTTGTATTTTTGACCTCAATCCATAAGACAAGGGAACTCTTAGATCAAGAATTGGCAGAAATTTTGCCTTCGTGAACGACTTTTTGAGGGAACTAACCCGCATTTGCGTTACATGGAGAGGAAAACCACTAAAAAGTCTCACGGTTAGCTTGACAGCAAGGGGGCTCTAACCCATGATCCGTATACCTCTGAGGATATTTTAGGTCAGCACTGTGGTCGGTGCAAGCCGGCTGCAAAATTTGTATCGATTAGCCATCGCTGAGATTCGAACCCGCCTCATCGGAAAGCGAACGCTCTATCCCCTGAGCGACCACTGCTCAGTTGAATATAATTCGAGTTATGGAGAGAACTACTACATTATAACGTGTTTTCTTATTATCGTATTCCGTTCTTCAAATTTGCTCAAATATACGAATAGCGAAAAAATATACGTCTGAGAAATGACGAAAACCGAAAATATAAAAGTCTGAGAAATGACGAAAACCTCAAAGATAAACATCTGAAAAATAACGAAAACCGAAAAAATAAATAAACGTCTGAGAAATAACGAAAACTACTAAGATATACGTTTTTTATGATGAAACAACCAATTCGTTTTATGGATAATATTTCAAATGTTATTTCAACTTCTAATTAAAAATTTTGTTGCAGGATGAAATTCGTGTTAGGGAGACTACATTGTAAAAAAATTTGGTATATAATTGTGTGTATTTTAAATGAACAAAGATTCAATTTTTTTGTTGCGTGTGTGTTGGCTACGTGTAAATAAATAAAAAATATTATAAGTAATTTATTTATTTATCACCTATTTAACGGTATTTTCCTGTAATATTTATTTATCCCCTTTCTTAGTAGTAGTTTCAGCTATTATTTCGTTTTCGATTTTAATTATTCCATAATAAAGGCTTAAGGGGTTGTTCCTTAACTATTACGGACTAAGTAATCCTATAATATTACCTTATGATTCAACATTTTATGATTAACACATTTCTAAAGGCTATATATATATATATATATATATATATATATATATATATATATATGTGTGTGTGTGCAGTAATGTTTTAAAACATTATTATAAATTTATAAATTAATGTTTTGTATTATTATTAAATAATCTTTTTCCCAGAAAACATTCAATGAGTTTTATTAATGGAAAATTAAATAGAAATATAAAAAAAGAAAAGAAAATTATAGATGAAGATGTAATTGTAACCGAGCGGAGGAAAGAGCGTCCGCCTTGCAATGCTTGAATCCGAGCGGTGGCTGGTCAATACGAATTTTTCTCCCGGCTCGCACAGACCACAATGCTCACGTAAAATTTCCTCTGTGGTAGACAGATTATGGGTTAGAATCCCCTTCTCGTCGAGCAAACCGTGCCTGGTTTTTCTTGGTTTTCCTCTCCATGTAACCCGAATGCGTGTTAATTCACCCAAAAAGTCCTCTATGAAGGCTGGTTTGTCTCAAATGCTAGATCCAGGAGCTCCCTTGTCTTCTGGGTTGAGTTCAAAATTACAAGGCTGCGGATTTGAACACTGATAGTCGTAATTGGGTCGGCAAAAAAAGCTCAGAATTGAGTATTTCAAAATTCATTAAATGATAAAATTAGACTTTTGCAATAGTCGAGTAAAAAATAGTCATAATAAAAAAATATGAAAAACACTAATCACAAACAAAAATCGAAGGCCTAGATACAATGAAAATAATATATTTTATATGCTTGTTGTTAAGTTGAAAAGTAAATTTGAAAACAAGGAGTTGTATCTGTGGCAAAAAAATGCCGTTTAAAGAAAACGCTATTTCAATTTTACCTTGTTTAATCTGAATATGTTTCAATAAATTTCCCGAGGCAGTGGAATTGAGCGGAAATCTTACATTAAGAAAAATTTAAACAATTTTAGAAGTTTCTTAAGACATTGCTTTTAAATGTGGTTATTGCCAAATGAAGTAATTTATATTTAAAAAATACGTTAAGCTTAAATCATGTATTTTCTGACCTAAAAAGTTCATTGTTAACAATATTCAAGAGTAAACTTCCTTAAAATCCAACGTTCAATACATTGGACAACATCCGTACAATTTTATCACATAAAAAATTATGTTTAAAGATATTTTTTTTTGTCATATCTTTAAAGAGATAGTTTATGTAAAAATACAATTGAATTTACCTTCGACGGTTAGAGTTTTTATGAAAAATTATATAATAAGAAATTCGGTACAAGTTAAGATAGTAAGAAATAGCAGTAAGAAATTCGATACTAGTTACATTTTGGACAGTTTTATGGCATATAAATTATTGGAATCTAGTGCACTGTAAAAATTCTGATTCAAATTATGGCATAAAATACCAGCACTTCGGATGCATCATCCATAAAATCCAATTTTACCGTAAAATATTATACCTTAATTTTTACAGAAATATTTATTTAATTTCAGTGATTCAGGGTTAGGGTAATAATTTCTAATAATTAATAAAAATGGATTTTACGGTAAAAATTTTTGCAACACTTTGATCAGAAATTTTTAACAGTGTGGAATTTTTCATGACCAAAATTTAAAAAACTGCATTATAAGAATACCCTAAAATATACAAAGAATGCTAAATTAAAATGCATAACTTTTTATGTAATAATGCAAAACAACTAAAAGAAGTTAATTAAGCTTTATTAATTGAATTTTTTTTAAAACGAAAAAATATTTTAACATATTTATGAGTTTACTTTTTGCTAAGCTACATATTTCTAAGTAAAAATCAGATTTACTTCCATTATTTAAATCTCAATTCTTAAGAGGACATAGTACACTGTCAAAAAATTTGGTGTATAGTTGCCACCATTTGCGTTGAGGTAAATTAAAAATTTACTAAAGAAGTTAATTAAGCTTTATTAATAGAATTTTTTTTTAAACGAAAAAATATTTTATCATATTTATGAGTTTACTTTTTGCTAAGCTACATATTTCTAAGTGAAAATCAGGATTACTTCCATTATTTGAAGCTCAATTCTTAGGAGGACATAGTACACTGTCAAAAAATTTGGTGTATAGTTGCCACCATTTGTGTTGAGGTAAATTAAAAAATTTTACTGTGCATGCAGTCACATTTTCTACTTTTCTACTGATATAATTTTATTTATTTGATTCAAATTCAGTGCCTGCCTTTGGAAGAAAAAAAAGTTTTATTTATTTAATTATTCGTTTTTTGTTTGTTTGCTTACTTACAAAACATATTTTTAAGCTCATTAAAACACATTTTTGGAATCATTGCAAAAAAAACAAGCGCAAACGTTTAAAAAACAAATGTAGCAATAAAGATAACGAAGGAAATAAAATTAAAAATATGACCACCGAAGCTGACGTCTTCAGGGGGTACCGGCCCCGGTAGCCATAAAACAAAACCTTTTCTATTGAGAGAGAGGCAAATGCCTAAATAAACTCATTCAGTACCCCGAAGGTTTTGTATAGAGGTTCAGGAAAGAATATAAAATACATAGAAACAATTCAGAAAAGAAACTCAAACAAAATCATTAGAAAATAAAAACTCACTTTCACCAGGTCAAACAGCGATTTCATAAGCAATCCGATTGAAAAGAAACAATTAAAACTAAAGAAAACAAGCCGGCCAGGTGGCCGAGAGGTTAGCGTGCCTGACTGCGAAGCCATAGGCTGCGGGTTCGAATCCCGCTCTGGGCATGGATGTTTCTCTCTCTCTTTGTGCTGTCCTCTGTTGTGTGTGTGTATGATGTGTGAATGTGGCCCACCATATAAACGGGTTTGTGGCAGTGTGGCGTGGGCAATGTTGCTCGCCTTCGTGACTTTGGTTCACAGGTGCCCACTGGGTAACGCGAAATGAGCAACAATTCCGGCATAGTATGGCGAAGAACGAAAAGTTCAATGCCTGCCGTTAAAAAAATAAAAATAATTTAAAAAATTACAAAAAAACTAAAGAAAAAAACGCCCTCTATTACAATGCGCAGATTGAGAAAAAAAAAGCCAAGGAAAAGATACGTAACATATTAATAGAATGCTTAACTGGGGCTGCTCAGTTAAGACTTGAATTGCGCCCTGTTAAAAGAAAAAAATATAAAAAAACTAGAATTCTTCAATCATTTTCTTAATTAAAACGTTAACTTTACAAAAATTAAAAGGAAAATCATTATTACTCAAATTATTCAAAAAATTATTCACAGCTTCCCGAAAACTTTCAACATTATTGCAAATATTTTTAATCCTAACCAATTGTGAAAAAAAACAAATTTTTACAAATTTTATTACACAAATTAGTATTAAAATTGCTGAAAAAAATAACTTTAAATTTAAAAGCTTTTCTTTTATCAAAAAAACCAATTTTAATAAAATTTTCAACAATATCAATTTTAAAATCTAAGTATTCAACATTTAAACAATTCTCATTAGTTTTCTTTAAAACCGAATCTTTAGGATAAATACTATAAATAAAGTTATAATTATCACAATTAAACAAAATCAAATCATCTCTATATCTAAAAGCATTAAATTCATTATGCTCAAGAAATTTAGCTTCAAAAAAATGCAAAAAAATATTAGCAAAAGCACCAGAAAAGGAATTACCTTAGTTTAAAAAACATTTTTAGTTACATATTTGTGTTAATTCTTTTAAACAATTGTAATTTTTTAAATTTTGTATAACATTTTGCACGATAACTACAGTTCTGTCTGTAAAATGTATTTAATTTACCCCAACTCCGAAAACTATACACTATACACTATACACTTGCCGATTACGCGGCTAGAGTATGGTTAGATTAAATTTCTAATCCAATTCTATCTAGATAATTCTTGGCCTCCTTTTGGGATGCAGCCAAATACACTCCTCAAAAGTGAAATTGCAACACCAAGAAATAATGCACGTAGCGTCATGCAAATTTCAGGAGCGATAGTAGTGAGATGGATATGCAAATGATTAAATTTGCGCACGAATCTGATCACGTGGTACGCATATTCGGGCTATAAAGGCCAGCAACTTTCCCTTCTCATAAACGGCATCTGAGGTTTTGCGTAGCATTTGCGAATTTCGAAAAAGCGTAGAAAATGCCTCTGAGACGTCGGCGAGCTCAATACCATCAGTTAACGACCGGGGAACGTGACCGTATTATCAAACTCCATGAACTTGGTTTGTCGCTGCGCGCAATAGCAACTCGTGTTGGGCACAACGTGAGTACCATCCAACGTTGTGTCACACGATGGATTCAGGAAGGTCTACGTGCACGCCGAAGAGGAAGTGGTGCGCACAGGTGCAAGTCAGAGCGCACAGACCGGCGTATTCGCCAGTTGACTATTCGAGACCCTTTCTCCACGGCACGTGCCATCCGAAGCCGGTTGCCTTCAGAAGCAGGTGGATCTGTGTCCACCCAAACCATACACAACAGATTGCATGAAGTACAGTTACGTGCACGGGTACCAGAAACAGGGGTACCGTTGACCGCTTTACACAGGGCTAGACGCCTGGCGTGGTGTCATCGTACCTGGACCATCCAATGGCATCGGGTATTGTTCACGGATGAATCTCGTTTCTGACTGTGGAGAAATGACGGTCGTCGACGGGTATGGCGGCGACCCGGGGAACGCTACGAACCAGCCCATTTCGCCGAGCGTCACAACGGTCCCACACCGGGCATCATGGTTTGGGGTGGCATAATGTTTGATCGCAGAACGTCCCTGGTACACATTCACGGCAGTTTGACAGCGGACCGCTACGTCACACAATTTGCGTATCCCGTTGTTCTGCCTTTGTTGCAGGGCGCACCCAACACGATATTCCAGCAAGACAATGCCAGGCCGCATGTCGCACGGCGAACTCTTAACAGCCTGACTGGATTTGGCATCCTTCCCTGGCCGGCAGCCTCTCCAGATCTGAATCCCATAGAACACCTATGGGATCTCATTGGACGTGGCATGAACAGAGGACCAATGGCGCAAACCATCGATGATCTGCGCACAGCAGTGGATGTGGCTTGGCAAAGGTTACCTCAGGCAACCATCAATGGGGTCATTGATAGCATGCCTCGAAGGATTGAGGCCTGTATAGCTGCCCGAGGTGGCCACATTAGATATTGAATAAATTGCTTTATAATGATTTTATTAGTCTGTTTTTTTAATCATTTGCATATCCATCTCACTACTATCGCTCCTGAAATTTGCATGACGCTACGTGCATTATTTCTTGGTGTTGCAATTTCACTTTTGAGGAGTGTATATAAAACTTTCTAGCGCCCTTAATTTTGATCCAAGTTTTTTAAAATTTTATCTACTCCCCCTCTATTTCGAGGCTCAGGAATCCAATAATGTAAAAATATGTTTATTCAGAAAAAGTGCGTTTTTGTGCCTGATTTCACAAATTAATTAATAGTTACTTAGTACGTGAAAATCCGATCATTAGAACGAAAGTTATTCAGGGTGATATCTTTTTCTTTCGCTCACTGTACAAGTTATATAAGACTGATGACATCATAAAATCAGCGGGGCTAAACAGAACGAGATGGGCAGACCATTTGCTAAGGACGGACTCGAATTCTCTATGATAAAAAGCAAAGAAGCCGACCAAAAAAAAGAAGGAAAAAAAAGAAAGAGGGACAGCCTGTTAAAAACAAGATTTTCCTGTAATTAAAGAAAAGAACTGGAGAACTGTTCCCTGCAAAAGAGTGGACTGGAAAACTGTTCTAAAGAAGGCCAAATCCCACCCAGGGCTGTCGTGCCTCCAATAATGATGATGATATTCCTCAATAATCTAAGAGCATTTAAACGTATAATGCTCAACTGCCTTTCACAAAATGCTGATTACAGAATTTGTATAAGTTCTTCAGAAAAAAATATATTTCAATTTTAGAATAAAACTATAATAATTTGTTTTCTATTCAAACTGGGTGACGATCCTATTTTTAACATTTTTCTATAAACTCTTTCAAGTAGAATAAATGTTAAAAATGAATGATTTTTCAAATGATTATTAAAATAATATTTAAATATATTACTTAATCCTTTTCTAAACCATAACATCGTAATAATTCTTTTCTAAACACATTATTTTATTAGTATATTGTTTTTTTTTAATAGCTGTGCAATGTAATAATATTTTTCAAACTACGAATGCTGTGGCTTGTCTGGAACTTTGCTTTTTAAAAGATCTAAATTATGTATTATTAGAAGATCTAAGAAATATTTATTTCTTTACTCTCTGCTACATATCAAATCAGTTTTTTAAATAAATCTTATATATATATATATATATATATATATATATATATATATATATATATATATATATATATATATATATATATATATATATATATATATATATATAAGATTATATAACTGGAAAAAAGTCGCCATGGACAGAAGACGTTGGTGGCTACGGTTGAGGCAGCCAAGGCCTGTAAGGGGCTGTCGTGCTGAAGAAGAAGATATATATATATATATATATATATATATATATATATATATATATATACTACCAATAATTTAAAAAAATTCAATCAGCCAAAAGAAAAATTTGAAGATTTTTTTTCTTGCAAACAAACATATCAGACAAAATAATCCTCTAAATTTTAAACGTGTAACGGTAGTTTCTGAAATACTTGAGCCTAAAAAAAGTTTATTATATTGACGAAATTATATTTCCATTCAGCTTATAGCATAAATGCTATGTTTATCAGCTGTTTTAACTTACCAGGCTGCCCTCAGCATTCTCTTCTTCTCCCATAGATATTTTCGTTAATTTTTTGGTTTTAGTAATGCAATTTTTATATATTAGATAGCGTTCGTATCTTGTTCTTAATGTTTTTGTGCTTTTTGTGTTTCGGTATTTCAAATTCTGTTTATATGCTGTATTGTTCTATGGCGAGAGGCCTGATATAATGGATTGAATTCTGATTCTGCCATATTGAACTACAACATTGACAGAAAAAGCAGTTTATTAAACGTAAAAGAAAAAACAATATAAACAACACTAAAAACTACTTTAATAATGGTGTCTGCTACGAATTTAAGAAAAAAATACATTTTAATAATTTATACATTTTTAAGGCATTTTCTTTGATCAAATTTAGTTATTAATTTAAGATATTGTTGTAAATTGATAAACATATATGTACAAGAATAATAAATTAATGTTTGAAATTCACTTATTTAGAGTAGATTGTTTTAAATGTTTTTTTTTAAACGGAAATTGTAAATACATTACACAGAGTTTTTTGTTTAGATAATCTAGTTTTTAAAATTCTGGAAAACATGTAGTTTTTAGATTCAATGAAGTAATATGTAATATATAGAAAATTAACGTGGTGTTGAAATGCGTTCTTTCTTATTTTCAGATTCTCCTAATCTTCCACCTGGCTACATTGTCTGTGCTTGGTGTCAAAAAGTTGGAGTAAAGTTATTCACGCTGAAGACACCAAATGGATCAAAGGCGTTCTGTAGCGAACTTTGTTTCACTCAGTGCAGAAGAGCTTCCTTTAAAAAGAATAAAATCTGTGATTGGTGCAAGCATGTGCGACACACTGTAAATTATGTAGACTTTCAAGATGGTGAGCAACAACTGCAATTTTGCAGCGATAAATGTTTAAATCAGTATAAAATGAACATATTTTGCAAAGAGACTCAGGCACATTTACAGATGCATACGCATCTAAAAGAAGCTGCTTGTAAACTTGCTGCTGCTGGTTCTGTGAATTTAATTACTCCAGATTTGTGGCTTAGAGACTGCAAGACGAATGCGAATTCTAGATCACCGCACGAAGCGATTGATATCATGGAAGACGTAAACTCAGATGAAAACATTTCTATAGTGGCATCTCCTGCTCCGCTTATAGAGTCTCCGAAACCTTCATCTTCTCCTGTGATTGAAAAAAAGGAGTCGAAAGACCACAAACCAGATCAGCCTTTGACTGTCAAAGAAAAAGACAAGTCTTTAAGAAAACATTCCTCTAAGCATTCATCTAAAAAACTGTCCTCCGAGAATAAATCACATACGCCAAAACATTCACGAGAAAAGAAAAACAGTTCACATTCAATAGAGTTTCCTTTGAATCAAAGGCAATCCCCTATTCAAGCCTCCCCTCCTACACAAATTAGAAACGGACAAATGGTAGATAGTTCTCATCCATTGTTATCTCCTCCTCCTGTAGGCTCTATTCCAAGGCATCCTCCTCATATGGGTTCGTTAACATCTCGCCACTGCCCACCTGTGCCATCACCTATAAATTCCAACAACTTCACAGATCATGGTCGTCAGCCATTTCTTCATCCTAATGTTGTTCCACCACCATTCCAATTTTTCGCTCAACAACAAATGGAAGCGATGCTAAGATCTCAACATGGTTTGGATTTAAGATCAAAGCTCCCACCACATTTACCAATCCCCCCTTGGCTTATGCCCCCATTTCCACAAATGCATCCGCCGCCACCACCACCACCTCCACATCATCCGCCCACTGCAAACTCACGAAGTCCTTCTGTATTGCATTCGTCACCTCCATCTAAAAACTCTCATCAAATCTCTCACCAGAAAAGTTTACACCATAGCAAACACAAACATCATAAACATTCTTCCATAAACCCAAACAATAGCTCACAAAACAAGCCCAGTCCTATCGCAGCCGATACACCCTTATCCCAATCATCACTACTTCCTCCAGTCACAGTTATGGTTCCTTTTCCGCTGATGCTTCCTGTGCCATTACCTATACCAATACCCATACCTATACCACCACAAGTAATGGACAAATATAGCATGCTAAAACTACAACAACAACGGAAAGATCAATGTTTAGCTTTAGCGTCAAAATGTGATGAAATGTTCGACTCTGGAACACATCAAAAGAGAAAGCATTCCGTTGATCCTCCTAAACATAGGAAAAAGCAAAGATCATTGTCAAATGATTTGCACAACTCAAAAAAATCCGGTGAACAAAATGCTGCCGAAATAGAGAACCATCTGTCTGGTAAATGTTACGATGGTGTAGAAAACTTGTCGCTGAAACATTCTCAGAATAAATTAGCAGCAATCAACAATTCCACCAAATCTTCTAGGCACGATTATGATGTCGAGTCTCGTAGTTATTCTCCCTTGTCTGATGTTGTGAGTAGCAACGATGAAGACGGTCAAGAAAAATTGTTAAAAAATGGTGACGCATGTTCTGGGTTGAGTTTTTCAAATTATAATCTCAACTTGATGAGATCTAGTCCCTTGATATCTCAGATGGCAGAGCAACCGACCCAAACTCTTGATCCAAGGAAGAGCCCCTCTCCCACAAACTTATCCATGAAAGATAAACATAACTATGTGTCTTCCAATGTTGTTAATTACAAAAAGAAACATCTAAGTGATCATTCAAATCTTATCACATAAAACATTATTTATTAGATTTACGATGCAAGATTCCCTGTAAAATATTAAGTAAATATTCTAATGACTAATCAGAATTTCTGTCTTTTTCTTTTAGTTTTCTCCTTTCTTAAATGTTGTATCTTAACTGGTAATTTTATTTCTAAATATTTCCAAAAATTATAAATTAATTTTTTTTTTATTGAAATGGTAGTCACAATAGTCTCTTAGATTTCATTTTTAAAAAAATGTATGTACATCGCCTACGCAATTTAACTACTCATTATATTTCACACTGAATTTAAGAGCTATGTGGATGAAGTTTCAAAGAACATTGTTTTGAAAAGTTTGAATGAGTTAAAATTTAAGCTGATACGTTTAAAATAGAAAATAAAGGTGAAGCATTGCTTCGATTTCTTTTCTGAAAGTATCCAATTAGCGGAATCTATAAATTCTCAAAGCTCACATAAATTGTCATAGCGTTTGGGCTCTTGGAGTTCATCAGGCTCTTGGTGTTGTTTGGGCTCATCTAGCTTTGCACTGTTCTTAAAAAGGAGACTTTCTATAATTACTTTAAACTGGGGAGAAAATGTTCTTTGAACCTTCTTCCTCTCCAAAAAACAAATAAATAAATAAAACTCAAAAGGTATCATTTAGTATCTCCCACCACTGAGGTTTCTAAAATTTAAAAAAAAAAAAATCTTTAAAATAATATATTTACTTACAATTATTTAATCATAATCGATCCCTCTTCTTCTACGCTTCAGACATTCTACGTATGAGTGTTCTGCTTTTTAGATGGGCCTGTAACAAATAGCAAACTATTTTCAAGAATAATTTTAGAAAAATTTTGAATAAAATAATTATTAAATTTACAAAAAAATGCTAGGTTAAGTAATTACAGAAAAATATATCACGCAATAGTTGGAATCTAGATGAGATTCTTTGAAGTAACTTATTAATGTGCAAATGCTAGTGAGAGTTGCAGTTACACTTTCTGTGAAGTAACTTATTAATGTGCAAATGCTAGTGAGAGTTGCAGTTACACTTTCTGTGAAGTAACATTCTGTTGCAGTGCTCCAAACGTATAGAAGGTTTATTTAAATCAGATTTATCTGCAATATCCTATAGGTTTTAAAAAACTTTGCGATTTAAGGGCGAAAGAAAAAGAAAGAAAAGTTAAACTTGGATAAATAATATTTTTTGTAGGCTCATGGAAATATCATTGTATTTTAAGAAGTTTGGGTAATTATTACATCTCCAACAAAATTGGTTTAAGGCGCAAAAAACAATTAAGTATCTTTAAAATTTCATTTTTGCTTTTATATATTAAAAAATACATTGATATTTACTTTATTTAATGTTCCAATTTGTTATAACATTTAGTTTCTCTAAGATGCCTGCTAATTCGTTTAATGTACAGTTTGGTAAAATTTATTGCTAATATATTTTGAAGCAGAACACCTTATTAGTTGATTGATGGTTGTAGTTTTTAAGAATTTTCATTTCTTCTTTTTTCTTCTTTTGCAAAAGTCTAAAAACTGAAAAACGAATTTAAACTTACTGTCATTTTAAAGTTATAATTCCATATATGATTTTCTTTCTGCTAAAAGTAATTGCTAGATTTATAGTTAATCAGGAAATTTAGTAGTTACAATAAAAACTTATTGTAACTACTAAATTTCCTGGTTAATTATAGAAAAATTATCCCTAAAATTTTATTAACCTTAAGCATAATTTCAACTCCTGCATTTGACACTGAATTAATAAATCCAATTATATTTAAATAGAGGCTCCCATATAGGTCCCCTTTTACCCTTAAAACGCATTATTTACCTACCCTTTTCTTTCTATTAAAATAAATTAACTGGGTGATATCTTTTCCCGAAATTTGACCTAATGCCTAAATGACCTAAAATGAAAATTCCTGAATTATGTTCCCTTTGTTGCTTTGAAATAGAAAGTTTACTTCAAAAAATGGTTCCACTCTTATATTATATTTTCTTCAAATTGTTTTTAATATTATACAATCGCAGTTTAAAAATTCGTATCTTTCACCGAAATTGTTCCTTCTCTAAAAGTTTAAAAGATAATTACATCTTTTAAAGCAAATTTACTTTAATTATTTTAGTTATTTGATTTTATAAAAATTGTGATAAATATTTGGTAATGAAACGAACTATTAAATTCTAGAAGGGGGTCATTTGCTAATCTAAATTCTTCAACTAATGCTCTGTGAATTCAGTCTTACACCATCTTCATCACGTTGAAACGTTTGTCGTATACCATTATTTATTTTCTTATATATTAAATTAATAATAATAATATTCTATAATTTTAAAGTCGTCAAATTTTGAACATAAGAACTGTCCACTAACTATTTACAAATGTTTAGAATATGTAGTTTTACTTAAGTATTCCTTGCTTCAAAAGTTTTGAGATTTGAGTGGGTTGCATGATGGAGGAATATATATACTTTATATTCGCGATTTTTTAAAGTGAGGAATTTAATTGTCATTTATTTACTACTTTTTTCAAATCCAGTAATACTAATATTTTTTTTTCATTTTCATTGGCATAATTCGGTTTAGCAAAAGCTAATTAGCATGAGAATTATGATTTTCTGTAGCCATCTACTATTATGTCTGGAGATTTTAGCCATTTAATTTTCGAATCAGTTTAAGAGCTATATAATTGTAAGTTTTGTTTTTAGGAGGTATTTTTTGAAAAATCCCATACGGCTAACAAAAATTAATATTTTTTCATTTCTTTTTTTGATAAAAAAAAAACAGTCTGGTTTCATTAAGAAAATTTATTTCGATTATTTTAATTAGAAAGTTTGACTGTAATATTTATATAAGCTAATATAGAGAGATTTTTAAAGTTTTGATCACCATTTTTTTCAATTCTTATGATATTTTTCTTTTCGCTACAAATGCAAAATGTTTATTCTTCAATAGAGAGAAAGAGGAGAATTTAGTGCTATGAAATGTAAAATTTAAAGCACATAAGCGAGCAGAGGTCACAGATTCATTTATAAAGTCATTTACCTCTAGTACATTTGTAAAAAATAATTATTATTGGAAAAAAATTTGGTCTCCTTTCAGACCATGGTTCTCTTTTTCCATTTTGGTCACATTTTCACTGTTTTTGTACCTTTTTACCCTTATTTTGTTTTGAAAATCTGTTGAGAGCCCTGAAAACTTAGTCGCATGGATAAATTGTTTCGATGAATTTAATGTTCATTTACGTTACTTGAGAATCAAAACACAAAACACTTCTAAGAATATTTGTGCAATAATTCAATATACCCCTTGCAATAAATATTTTCCATGCTGTTGTCCTTTGGTCATTAGAATTCTTTCGTAAGTATTTGACAAGTAAACTGTTTAAATATGTATTCTTAAAGGTATATTATTTTATACTTAAAAAAATTCCCCCTTTTAAGATAAGCGTAAGTGAAATGTTCTAATATGGGACATTCTTTTTTAAAACAAAGAATAACATAACAATTATAATGATGCTAATTATTATTATATATAATGTTCTTGTGAACGATATAAATCATTAGATATCGGCCAAATTAGCTAAACTCAAAATTATCGCAGCGTTGCCGCTCAAATTAAAACCTTAACAAATCTGTAAAATTCTAAATGTGTCCTAATATGCGATAGTATCAAATCATATTGAATACATATGTTCTAGTTGTTATAATCTTGTAATATGATTATTTAAAGTCAATTTTCTAATGAAAATAACATAAAGTATTCATAAAAAAAATGGAGAAAAAAAACTCAACTAAATATTCTTTAAACACTATCCATTCTCACACTACAGCCAATATACGGCTTTTGTCTTCTCACTGTCGTCTTCGTGCAACCTTCACATGCGGTTCAATCCACAATCTTCTTATATATAGGCATTATAGGTATGTCGCTTAGTAGAGAACATATCAAGCACCTTTTCTCTATATACGTTGATAATACTACTAAAAATTGATTACCCTTTATTATATAACATCTACATACAAAGGCCTTTAATATGACTATAGAAAAACTACATGATATATTCTACATTATTTGGAAAAATGGAAAACATACATTGCTAACAACAATACTTGCTTTATATACTATCGTATATAGAAGCAAAAGATAATTCATCATTGTGCCTTTTCCGGAATCTTCTGGTTGATACTGAGTATGAGATATCAATGGTCTACAACTACTTTTATTTAAATTATAGATAGTAGAAATTAATATTCGCATCTAAATTATTAATACTATGATGACCGAAACTAATTGCTTTTATTAGTAATCGTTAATTAATATGTTTGCATATTTGAACAATTTACTATTATCTTCAAAGCTTCGTACAAAGATAATAGTAAAAAATAAATGTGATATATACATCTTTCATCGGTGGATCAGGGAATAGAGTGTTCGTTTTCCAGTGAAGTGACCCAGGCTCGAATCCCAGCTGACTGGTTGATAAGAATTCTGCTCCCGGTTCGCACCAACTACAGTGTTGACGTAAAATATCCTCAGTGCTAGACGGATAATGGATTAGAATCCCTTATCATCGGGCTAATCATGGGAAGTTTTCGTGGTTTTCCTCTCTATCTAGTGCGGTTCCATCAAAAAGTGCTCCACGAAAGCTAGTTTGTCTCAATGCTTGATCCAGGAGTTCCCTTGTCTTCTGGATGGGGTTTAAAATTATAAGGCTACGAAGTTGAACATTGATAGTCATAAACTCAGAATTGGGTCGGCTGTTCAACACCGGTTATAAAATAAATTATACTTCTCTCATTCCACAAATGAAATTACTATTTTGAAGAAACATACATAATAGTTTTTCTGAAAAAAAGAGTTATTCACATCAAGTTTAATTCACATAAACTGCTTTATCCAGATCTGTGCTGATTTTTCTTATCAAACAAAAGAATAGTTGGAAAACGTCACCTTGATCATTGCAAGTAAAAATAAACTTATCTAATAAACCTGTCGAATGGCGCTCTGTTATATAACTATACTTGATAATTGCTAAAAATGTTGAAAAGTATTATTAATACTCTTTTGAATAATAATAATAAAAGAACTGCAAATCTTTTGTGCACATATAATTGTTTGTTTACTGCACAATTATTTCAATTCAATTGAGGTTTTTGGTGGAACTTTTCTTTGTTGGGAAAATTTTAACTTTTCCTAATAATTCTAATAAAGCCTAGGAAGAAGAGTCGACATTCTTTTTCGAAAATAGCGGCGTTTAAAGAAATAATATTTTTTCTTTTGTAGCTCGGATTGTTCTCCTTATTCTCATTTTCAGTCATCTTTTCTTTAATATGCACCTTCTAAAACTTAATTTCGGCACACGCATTTAACAGAAATTAAATGGGCTCGCAGCATTTAAGAATAATATATATATATATATTTTTTATTCTCTCATCTCCTTTATTCCTCCTCCTTTTCTCGCCAAACCATGTGTTTTGATAAGAAACAGGGCGTTTCGCTTTTCTTGAACAATATGGAGTCCCAAAACATGTTCTTCCAAAAAGTTCTCGAACGAACGAAAAGTTCCATAGGAGGATGGAAAGAAAAGAGGGTGAAAGAAAAAATAAAAGTCTCTGAAATAGCAAAAAGATGGAAATCTAAAAGAGACCCTCTAATTTTCCTGGCGTTTATGTTTCATCGGTTAACTCCTCCCCAAATGGTAGATCTACGATGGTACAGTTATTCTTTTTTCCTGCTTTTTATTTCCTTTTGTAGATTCATCTGCATGGCTCTTCCGTTGCTTCAGTAACATCCCACTCGAATGCGGCATACGCCCTTTGCTTCATTTGAGGTAATTACGAGTCTACTAAAAGAAGCTTGAAATAGCTGCTTCAAAAAGAAGGCTGAAGGGTTTTGTGTACTTAGAAATAGCTGGATTGTTCGCGATGTAATGAAAATATTATTTATTAGCGATTGCTTTTATCAAACCGATGGATGGGTCTATAAATGTTGTAGCTCGAAAATAAAATGAGCTAGCAAGAAATTTTTTTTAGTTGTTTACTTATTTTTTATAATTTGAGGTTATTTTTCGAAAGCTTTGACTTCATACGTTCTTTAAATATGCTATTTTTTATAACTGGCGTGAGCAGTGCCTGATTATTATAAGGCCTAAATCTAGGGCCACCGAATTTTTAAGCGTGCCTTCAATTTTGCTTGTATGACAGCTTTTGGTATTTCTCTGTGAATCGAGTTAAAACCTAAATCTTTACCCCATACTTGTAATAATTTACCTCCTCAACATACTCATCAAGATGGCTTAAAACTGGAATTCTTTAAACATCAGACAATACTTATTTAAAGTAATTTTTTAGACTGTTTTTAAAAGTATACATGACGGGTAATATGTATACATATATAGAGGAAGTATGAATCATCACTTTAAATTTATATTTTTAAAAGAATTTTCAAAAACAAGGTTTAAAAAATAAAACATTTGAGGATTGATCTTTAAATAAAAATTTTACGATTAACTATCAAGGTTCATTACTGTTAGGACGAGATTAAAAGCAACAAAACTTCTTTGATTTTTGAATACAATAAAATATTATTTCTAATTGCCACATTTAATCTTCTTTCAGCTTTAGAAAAACAAAAAATAATTTTGTTGCTTTGAATCTTACTTTTACCTAGTAGTGGCTTCAATTATAAGTCTTCACGGGAGTTTTTTATAACGTGTTTGTTTTTAGTCACTGTAATAATAATGCATAAGTAAGATTATATAATAATAATATCTAAGCATTTGTAGTTGTATATACAATTACAAATGCTCATATATTATTATTTCCTTCTTCAACAAAGATTCTAAAAGTATACTTTGAGAGTGGAGATTATGGAATATCCAATATTAGTAATGCCATTTAAACTTTGCTAATTTTTCCGCAATTGAAATTAAAAATATACTCGCTGTTTCTTATTTCCTCGAATCGAAAAAAGAAAAAAAAATTTTCATTTGTCGGTAATTTGCCTGGTTTCCATATCACATTTATTTAACTATTTGCCATTATTTGATAACATTTATTTAACTGTTTAAAAAAAAAAAAGGGTTTTATGTTTCAAAACAAATAAAAAAAAATTATTTGATTTATACTTATCGTTTATACTTGAGCAAATATTTATATTACAGTAATTATAAAATTTTTATAAATATAAATATTATACACTTGCCCAATAAATGAAAAACAGAAACAACTTTTAATCACTATATATGCCAAACAACTTTTCGTCTTATAGGATGCTTGAAAATAAAAATTATATTAAATTTATAAACTGTATTTACTTTCACAAAGTACTTCGCATCAGAGCTCATTATTTATATTTATCAAAAAGAAATTTGAAAAAAAACAATAAAAAATAGAAACTGTTGCTTGTAATCTACAACCAAAACTGACTATGTCAGACTATATTTAAAAAACATTCAAAAAGTCGAAGAGGAGAATAACGTATCAAAGAAGGCTCAAACAGTCTAAAATGTGTTCAACTGTAGCTTAGGGTTAATGACATTTTGGGCAAAGAGGATAGGTTTTATGGCTTGAGGTTTTATAACCCTCAGAAAAAAGAAGACAACTCCGGCCAATGGCGAGGCACGAGATGTTGGTGGAGAATTTTTTGTCTCAAGAAAAAAAGGGGGAATGCATATTAAGGGTAGCAAATTAATATTAAAGCGAGAAAAAGACAAGAACGCCCTCGAAATTTGTCTAATCACTAGTAAGGAAGATAGGATGAAAATAATCAAAACCAATTTGATTGCCTCATGAAACTTTGCTTATTTCAAATAACTACTTTTAAATTCCTCTCGGTTCTCTCCGTCCTTCAAAAAGGTTCAAACACTCAATTTGCGATCTACAGTTATTCTTCAGTGTCGATCTAGCGTTTTTTTTTCCTTTATTTGTTTTTAGAGTGTACTTTTTAACTTCATTTTTGACAAAGATTCTAAAAATATATGCGATGGGTAGTGAGTGAAAAAAAACTCAATATATTTAAAAGTTAAAAAACAAATTCACTTAAATTTACTAAATTGTATTTATCTCTAAAATCTTAATGTTATTTTATTATGAATGCCTACAATATTTTAATTATATGTAAATATTAGGTGGACCAGAAAGTAATGTCGTTTCGGTTCATTTGATATTTCTTATCAAGATTTTATTTTTTTAATCTATAATGTATTCACCTTCGTTAGCAACAACCTTTCAACGCCGGATTGAAAATAAATCGAAAAAAATGAATTGGTTTTTAAGACTAATGAATATTGAAGGCTCTGAAACGACATTACTTACTGGTCCATCTGATACTTCCAATGTGAGCTAAAATAAAAGTATTTACAGTTAACATTTCAATAATTTGACAATTTTTGTAATTTTTTAGTATTAAAATATTTTAATACTAAAAAATGTGAAAAAACAATGCTAATAGGGCTTATAAAATAGCTTAAAATGATATGAAGATTTTTATTGATTAATTATTTTTTTATTTTATTTTTTTATTTTATTTATTTATTTTTTAAGACTTCGACTTTTATCAGTAGATAATTATCGTGGTGCAGATCTGAAATTACTGTAAATTGGTTTCACTGCTCGCACAGTCTCAATGCCGGAAAAATGCTTTTCATAACAACAATTAAACGATACAGGAGAAGTTAGAAACATGACTTTATTCAAAATGCATTTTATTTTATTTTCAGTTTAAACACAACCAAGATTTTTTCATTCTTTTTATGAAGAATGTAAATACTCTAACACAACAGGAAAAAAAAAAACTTTAGTTTTATTGAATTTATTGAGAAATTCAGTTTATATAACCTAAGAGCTAAATATACTTTTTGCTAAATGGAACTGGAATTCATTCATATTTTTAGGTTGTTTTTTTTTTCAATTACATTGAATTTTTATTGTAAAAAGTACTCTCTTGCTTCCTTCAAAAAGTTAAAAATTATTACACAACATGATGCATGTCAGCAATTAACAAGAAATTATTTTAGTTAAAAATGAACTCCTTTCTGAGATATCATTAAATAAAGCTCTTAATACATTGTATTTTCTCGTATATCTTATCTCATTTCTAAATGTTTGACAAAAGGACATCAAAGTCATCATCGAGCTATGGACATGAATAACAAATACTTTTTTTCTTAATTCAAAATTCAAATTTTTTTCTTAATTAGGTTTTCTAGTTTCAAAAAGGTTATTTTTTCCACTAGCAGAACAAACAAAAATAATCACTATATTTAAAATTATCGATTACAATAGATGTATTCGTCATTAATTCGGTATAGTCAATTTAATTGCTTTTACGATAATTTTTTGATGCATTTGTGCCCTTTCTAAGATTACAAAAAATTTATGCCCGTGTTCTTATGGGTTTATAATTGTTTGCTTAAATATAAAACAGCAATTAAAATTACAGAAATATTGTCTGCTTTAAGTATTCTAATACCATTTATTTACCTAATTTCAATGCGTATTTACAATGATCATATTTTCTTTGTTAATTACACCGTTTGCAATTCTTGTAAATTTCATTAGCTCATAATTTTACTCATGAATGTCCAAGTTTAAACTTTTCTAATTTGACTAATTAATTCCATTTTGAAAATTTTTAAAAGCATTTTGTACATAAATATAAAGATTTCTAAGATGGCGTCATTTCACTTACCTGTATATTGGCAATCAATGATCAATCCGTTAGATAGCAACCAATAGGAATACGTTTCTAGTGGAATGGGAATACGTATCGCCCAATAGGAATACCGCAAACAGCTTGTTGCTCCTCTCAACCACAAAATTACGACAATTGATTGATTTATTCTACCTAAAGATTTAATTCAGCTTCTGGGTTGAACATCTCTATTAAATGTCTCAAAAATCGAAAAAATCGTTACATTTTAGGGTCGTAATTCATAATTACTTAAAATTATAAAAGAAAAAATAAGCTTACAATTGTAATTGTAAAATGTAATTAAGGTTATTTTTAAATAACAATTTAACAACTTTTTCTCTTGGGATTCAAGTCGATAAATGAGAAAAGATTTTAAGGCGAATACTTTCGTTGCGAGTTAGAAAGAAGTAAGTAAAAATTAACATTTCAGTGATTAATCCACATATCCACTAATATGTCGTAATATTCTATTGACTCCAACAATTTTCTTAATTATTAATTTTTTTTTTTTTGCCGTAAATTCACAGAATAATTGGCAATTAAAATAATAGTGAATATATGATTAGATTTCTTTTACATAATATTTTTACAGAAATAACATACGGTGAAATCATTATTTTCATGATATAAAAAAAAATCCGAATTTTCGATTGAAATCGGAATTTTTTGATTTAAATCAGATTATTTTTCATTCATTTTCTTATTTCAATCAAAGTTCTGATAAAATACATTAATAAGAATTAATGTTATTTAAAATATAGATAATTATGTAATTATATTATAATTAATCATAACAATAATGAATTTTTTTATTAAGAATAATTATATAAAATAATTGTATAATTATAAAAAAAAAACTATTTCCCTCCCACCCAAACAAAATGAATATAATACATAGTTTTTCTTTCGAGTTCAATACTTTCATGAGTTGGTAAAGACAGGGACCCAATTTGTCAGACACCAAATGAAGAATAAATTAATTTAAAGAAACATACAAATAAATTATTTTAAACTACTTTCAGCAGAAAGACATTCTTAATTATTTATGTTCACAAACTACATGTTTAATAAGTTTTAAAAGCATTTATTCCTAAATATACATAAAACTAAATTCATGTAATTGAAATATGTTTATTAAAATAGAAAATTATTTGACATACATACATTCTAAATTAAAATTTGAACGTTACACCAATTTTTATCCACATTCAGGCTTATTTTTTAAAATTTGTTTTTATCCTTTAGATAGACTATTTTGAAAATTATAGAATAATATAAATATACATGCGTTCCCCTCTCATTGCCTTTTGGAGAAAACCTTCAATATCAATGAAATCAGGTTTTTTAAAAAAAAAAATCATAAGCGTAAAAAAATATTTTTATCCAAAATAAAAAATATTTTTCACTAAATCAATGGTTTTCTTAAAAAATTCGAGTAATTTAAATCATGATTTAAACTTTCAAATACTTTCGAATACTACAATAAATCAAATAATAAAAAATATTTTTTGATTTCTATTTTTATTATTTATCTTTTTGTTTTAAACTTTTCCAAGCAAGCTTTGCACAACTTATAGATTCCCGTATTATTTCCTTATCTTTATCCATCTCAATGCAATGCTTGAAATACTGTAAATTAGTTTTACTATTCGTGTATTCTGCGTGCCAGGAAGACTAGATTTAGGAACTCTTGGGATAACAAGAGTAATGCTTTTCGAGCAATGCCTAAAAAACACGTAGTAAGTTTGAAACATTTCATTTTAAATTACCAACCAAATGCTTGACAAATTTTACCGTTGTTATACTTTTACAATTGTTAAATTTAATATTAATTTTTTAGAGTTATCTTTAAAAGAAGATGTTCGGATCAATGAGTTAATGTAATGTTCTGAAAAGTGAAGATCTGGATTCGAAGTATTACTCCGATAAAATATTTATATTTTAAGTACTACTTAGTTTGAAAATTTTCTGGTAGCTAGATGCACTTAAAAGTTGGAAACTATCTTCACATATGTGACACCCAAAAAAAAAATTATTTTTTTTAAACTTAGTTTCACATCTATATTTCAATTTCATAGAAGTCTCACATAATTCTTTGTCTATATACAGATAATAAATGTCTTGCATGATAGACGAAAGCAAAAGGCCAAATAACTCCGATTTAAAAATCGTAATGCCTATTTTTGTCAAACTCAGCTTAAAACAAACCTGACTATGAGTTTCAAGATAAAATGATTTTCCTTTGCATATTTTAAAAAAATGTGCGTATCATACCCATATAAAAAAAATTAAAACACCCGACTGACGTTTTTAAGCTAATTTTGACAAAAAACCGTTTTTCTGTTTGTTATCTATACATAATAATAAACGCGGCTGTGTGTGTGTCTGTAATCACAATATATCGCCCCAGAAGCCTCGCCCAGGCACGAAACTCGGCACATAATTGTGTTTTGACATAATGAAGAAGTATTATTTTTCTTTTTCAAAAATTTGGATTAGTTTTCAGTTATCAGTCATTTTGCAAGAAAATCTATGCTTTTTCGTCTTCAAAGAGCCATATTCAAAAAACTATTAAAAAATGCATATACTTTTCTTCACTCTTATAAATGTATGCTAATGCGAACCTTACAATTGAAATATTAATTTTCGACAACTTAAACCAATAATATACGAAGGAATTAATAATTTAATTGTAAGGTTCGCATTAGTTTACATTTATAAAAGTGGAGAAAAGTTTAACTTTTGTATTAAAAATGTGGCAACATATTCGATACGTAAATAGAACGCTTCGCTTTGATAATTGTTATAATAAGTTTTTCTCCTTCTTTCCACGCTCTATTTTTTTTTCTTAAGCGAAGACGATAATTTTTGTAGCGATATAGAAATAGAAATTGATACCATAAAAAATTATATAGAAATAGAAATTTATACCATAAAAAATTAATTCGTTTTCGTGTTCTTTTCATGTATTTAGCATTTTAGTTTTTTTTTTCTTCAGCGTTGTAGCTATATAATATATAAAATAAGAATTTAATTATTTTTGAAGGAACGATCACACTTACTTTGGATCTCTTTGGTTTTTCTATTCCTTATTTTAACAGTTTTTATTAAATGTAATTAGTTATTTTCAGAAAGTTTCAGTTTGCAGGTAAGCACTTAGATTTTAATATTGAAGTTTCATGATTTGCTTTCATAGTAATTGTTGTTCTAAAGTATTCGTTGACTTCTTAAAAGCCCGATTACTGACATGGCAGAACCGCCTTCCAAAAAACTTCGTATTTTGTCAAAGAAAAAGATATTAAGAGATTCTCAAAGAAGAAGAAGGGCCCAAGAAACGTCTGTGGAACGTCAAAGAAGGATGGAACATGACCGAATTTCGACAAGCAATTCTAGAGCCCAAGAAGTATCAGAGAAACGCCAAAGAAGATTAGAAGAGGATCGTGTCTCAACTAGCAGTGCTAGAGCCCGAGAAACACCTGAGGAATGTCAAAGAAGATTGGAAGAGGATCGTGTCTCAACTAGCAGTGTTAGGGCCCGAGAAACACCTGAGGAACGTCAAAGATGATTAGAAGAGGTTCGTGTCTCAATTAGCAGTGCTAGGGTCCGAGAAACACCTGAGAAACGTCAAAGGAGATTGACCAAAGAAGAAGACCAAATAAGTTTCTGTATTTGCTGTAAAATATCTAAATATCAATTTTATGTCTAATGCTTAGTCCTAGTCCCTAAATTGAATTTTTATGACTACATTTTTTTTACTGGTTTTCCTGCACACTTTTATTAAAAAAAGATTTTTTTTTTTTTTTTTTTTTGTATTCATACCATTTTTTAGTGCATAATACATAAATAAATCTAAATAAAAAAAAATATTAAATTATGCCTCTGAAAATACCTTAAGATCCAACCTCAGACCTGTTTTGAGATAAGTTCCAAGCCTTGAAGGGGCACTTGTATCGCCTAGGAAATCCAATAAACTGAAATTTATTTTTCACCCTTAATTATTACTTTTTTTTATTTCAAACAAACACAAATAATTGTAGCCCGTCATATGAAATCAACCCTGATTCATAAACAAAACTCTAAACACAAGAAATGCATTTTTAAATTTAATCCTAAAACTTATGATCATGAAATGATCATGCATTATTTAAATAAAAAATCAATTAAAAATGATTTTTATTGTTTTTTTTTTTTTAAGAAAAAAAATGGTATATAATTTTTGAAATATTATAATTAATATTTTTTCCCGGTCGCACTCCACTAAGAAAATTTTGGCAGACATTATTTCACACGCCTAACTTTTTTCTGCTATCAAACAAATGACACCATAAAACAAAATAGAAAAAAACAAGCTTCTCGTAACTTCTCGAGACTTTAAAGCCATTTAACTCAAAATAAGCAAAAAATGGTGTTGACATACATTTAAAAAAAGAAAACTTAAGTCAGAAAACAAAAATAAGCTTGCAATTTAATGAATAAGATATTGATCCTAATTTACGAAAAGAAATGCTATCTAGAAAACAGTAATAGACATCAATTATTTCACATTTCTACGGTTGTTTTCGCTTTTCTGGTAAATAGATTTTTTCGAATTCCAAAAAAGAACCTAATTATTCTTCCTCTTCCATCAGATTGTTTAACTGATTTAACGATGTGCAAAAGAGGTTGTTTACTGAATCGTAAAGCAATTATAAAGTTGTTTATTTATTGAAATATTTTTAAAATTCGTAGCTGTTATAGCTATGTTTCTGTTTACTTGCAGCAAATGCTAAACATTATTTTGGGCAAATTCAAAAAAAAAAAAAAAAAGGTGTTGCATAAGATAGACACAAGACATAAGATTGCCAAAGACACAAAGTTGTAAATACATTAGAACCCAGATAAGGAACCAAAGACTAACTTACATAAATATCGAATCTTCTAATTAAAATAGCGGTTAGTTTTAATTAGAGGTTTTTAAATGTATAACCTCTTACTAAAAAAACTTTTTTGTTAAATATTTTTATGTTTGTTAAAAAATGTTCTTGTTAAATAATTTATTTTGTTAAATAGTAAAATATATATATTTTGTGATGTGATTTATTATTCCCTATAGACGTATTTAGTAGAACCTCACCTACCTAAATAGTAAATACATGCTTTTTCTCCTAGAGTTTAAAGTAATATGCGTTTGTTTCTGAAATTCACATTAAAAATTAACTATCTCAAGTATAATTTGCAAAATAGGAAATCAGTGAAAAGAATCTAATAGCCTAGTTATTTTTATCGATGAACGTGTTTAAACAGAGGAAAAAATAGTTTTAATACAAATTATTTTAGAAATTTTCAAATGCTTGCATTTTACTTCGAATAAGTCCGCAATATTGCAAAGTTTTGAGCCGCGGTGGCTCAGGGGATAGAGGGATAGAGCGCTCGCCTCAAAATGAGGTGAACTGTGTTCGAATCCCGGCAATGGCTAGTTGATTCGAATTCTGCAACCGGCTCCCACGGACCACAGTGCTGGCGTAAAATATCCTCAGTGGTAGACGGATCATGGGTTAGAATCACCTTGACGTTAGACTAACCGTGGGTGGTTTTCGTGGATTTCCTCTGCATGTAACACAAATGCGAGTTAGCTCCATCAAAAAGTCCACTAAGCAGGTAATTTTCTCCCAATACTTGATCCAGGAGTTCCCTTGTCTTCTGGACTGGGCTCAAAATTACAAAAATACAGAGTTGAACATTGGTAGTCGTAAACTGAAAATTCGGTTGGCTGATCAACGATGGTTATAAAATAAAATAAAAGATGGCATCGTATTTAAATAAAGATTAACTATAAACTTTTTAATTGTAATGCATTCAAATGTATTGAAAAACATCATTGGTTAGAAAGAAAATGTCTGTTCTATCATATGTATGGAAGATTCTATTGCGTTTTTCAGTTGTCAAAAAAAATTCTGACAATTTGTTTAATTAAGCACAATTATATTTTAAAATTTTACAAATAAAATTTGGTAACAAAAATACGCATACGCGATCTTTCAACAAATGTAGCTCTGGGTCAAAGAAAAACTATAACATAACTGGATGACTATCCAATATTTTTAAAATTGAAACTGAAGGAAATTGATTGTTTTTAAACATGAATTGATTGTTTTGAAACATGACATCAAAGCAATAAAATCATCGCGATACAAAATGTTCATGAAAGATCACAGTGTAAATAATTACGATTTGTTATGACAATTATAAATAAAACAGCTACAGTCAAATGATATATTTTTGTCAGTTTATTTACTGTTCAATAAAAAAAAACGATGCTCTTAATATAATTAAGTTTTATAAACATTATATAATAACGGATAATAAGAAAAAATATACACATAATTACATGCAAAAATCTAGACTAAATAGTGACAATACATTCTTTGATGCGAAATAAATTAGAGGAAGTTAACGTTTTATTTAAAAAATATCTAAAAGTGATTAATTTGTTAACAGTAACAAAAAAAAAAAAAAAAACTAAAAAAGTTAGAAATAGAACAAAATACATTCTGATCTATTTAATAAAATCAAATTATGTAAAATCCTCTTCGCATCACAACGGAACAAATTAGAGATAAAGCAAAAAAAATTTAAAAGATTTGAATTATAAATTTTAAGACGCTCAATGCGCAAAAAAAGGAAATAAACAGACCACCCTGATAGCTTTTGATCTAATGGTCAGATCTTCACGTTCTGGGACTATTTCTTATTGGTTCAAGGGGGTGACCTCAAATCTGCTAATTAATTAGTACAAGGGCGATATCTTAAGTTGGAAATCAGACACTAAAATGTACTTTCTTTGAATAAACATGACATTTTTTCGACGGATTCGGATTTCTGAACCCCAAAATATGGGAGGAAGCCGCAATTTGAGAAATAACTCGAGAACTTTTCAATCGAATAGAAAAATTTAACACACAATTATAAAAGTCGTTCATCTAAAGATAATTCCATGCTAAAAAAATTTTTTTAGTAAATATTTTTTTTTTTTTTTTATTATTTATTTTATAATAGTCGGAAAAAAATTGAATTATAAAGTATAAATTTTTTACATCGTTTTAAAAGAAGGTAATTTAATATAGCAAAATACAAAATTTTAGCGAAATTGATCGAATAGTTCCTGAGAAATAAAATTTTAAATATACGAGTTTTTAAAAATTCTATTTCTCAGGAATCCGAACTCCGTATTCGAACTATAGGAATTTAGACTAACCTGCACAAAAAGTTTTTTTTTTCAGAAAAAAAAAACTTTTTTAAACTAATTTAATTTAATTGGTTTTAGAAGTTGTTTTTAAGGAAAAAGAGAAATATAAATCATTGGAATATTGGGGGATAAGAGGGCTTTTTGTATCTTTATAAGCATACATTGTAAGAATGTGTATGCTTCATAATTAAACAAGCTCTAATTTCTCTAAGATGCTTATTTCCCCCCCCCTATAATATAAATAATTATTTAATAAAAAAAAATTACTGTTTATACCACTTTAATTATACTACTTTTTTGAGAAAATAAACTGGGGTAATGGTTGACTATAAATTACATATTATAGCCTTAATATTATTTTGTTACCATTTTACTTTGATCATAAGAAACAAATATGATATATAAATAAATTACACTTTATGAACCCTTCTAAAAACAGTATAATAATTGTTTTCAAGTAATGTTATATATAGTGATATAAATGTAAAATAAGTGGTATTGTAAAAAACTAATAAAATTTAAAAAATAGTAATTATTTAATCTTTTTTTTTTTTTTTTTTTTTTTTTTTAAAAAAAAGGAAGAAAATTGCAATCTGAAATAAAAGAAAAGATATAGCAGAAAGATTGTTCCCGAGATGCTATGGAAGCGTGTTCCATAAGCTGAAAAAAAAGTTTGAAAAATATTAAATAAATGTGATTTAAAAATACAAAGCAAACATGTTTTTACAAATTAAAAAACGAAAATTCCAATTTGTAAGTAGAAGGATTATTGAAACTTATACTTTAAAGCATTAAAATCTAAAAAAAGTGTGACTGAGTAATTCTTCTGTGACTTCAGGTGAAAAAAAAAAAAAACATTGTTAACAACTGACGATATGTTCTTAATCTAACCATTCATAAAAAAGAAGAAGAAATCGAACTTTTACTAGTGGTTATACTCAAAATGTATATGAAGAAAAGCATTTCTCGGTAGTTGACACTATTTGCTGAACCAATGTTACGTAATATACACAAAACTATTTACTTATTGCAATTACTTTACAGAAACTTGAAAATTATGTTCCCAATAACATTTGAAATGTTAACATTCGTTGTTTTTTCTATTAAGACACATATCAATTTTAATGATAATGCATTAACTAGTATTTAATAATACAATATTCTTCTTTTTTTTTCCAAAAAATAAATATGCTTATTAAATGTTTCGTCATAAAACATTAATATTAAAAACTGCAAATTATTATAAATTCTAATTTATAATCTTATGAGGAAAGAGAGAAAAAGTCCCTCTCGATCTAAATATACAGAGTCTAACTTCCTCAGCTTAATGGGAAATGTTTTTAATAGTGGTAGCAAAATTTATGTTTTAATGTTTGATTATTGGTTTCTGTAAACTTGAGAGAGACATAAAAATTATATTTTCCACCACTATGTACATATAATTCGAAATTTCGTGTGAAACACAATTTCATTCCAGTTATCTTGTGCTAAGCATTTTATTTTACCAAAATCATCTAAAATTTTGTAAGTTTTGGCTTTTAACACTCTACCACCTAATAGAATATTTTGGAGAAATCTTGACAGTTGGCATGCCTGCATATTGACACCATTTCAAATATAATGAAAGCATATCACGCAAACTAATAGTTTAAGTATAATGCATTTATTTAAATGTTTACTAAATGATTACTTACAATCAACAAAATAAATCCTTGTAGTACACGTTGTTCACTTAAACAGTTGAATCAATTATAAGAGACCAGAAGCTGTAACTCTCAAAAACTGTATTTACAAAACAGATAATAAAAATCTAAAATAGACTATAAATATTTGATTTTCTTGAATAAAATTTTGAAATAGCAATTAAAACGAGCAGAATTTTTCATATGAGCGTGAGCACCTAACCACTTACACTTACGCCTGCCTTTATTTTTCAAAATAGTGGGGGGGGGGGGTATTCATTGTTAAATCGTTTCATTAGTTGTCGAGCGAGGCAGAGGCATCTCTTATTTTTAATATTTCACAGTTTTAGGGGAGGGGTGATTCCCACCATGAATGGCAAAAATTTCCTTTTATTGAAGGATTTACGCTAGTTTTCAACAGGGGTTCTATTTGAAATCTATTCAAAAATTCGGAAAACGTTTTTCAAAGAGATTTTAACCCCTTTTAAAATTGAAGATTTACAAGCATTTTACTAAATAATCAGTCTAGGCTGGACTAGGCACCCTATGGTTTTCACATTTCTCTGTCCTCTGGTCATCTTCAAGGATTTCTACTTGAAGGGGTTCCATCAATTTTCTCCCCAGATATTTGACCTTTTAGAACGACTACAATTTTGCAATGTGATACGAAGAGGAAGAACAAATTGTTTATCTTGTCTCTTTGCTTGTGGAAAAATAAATAAAATAAAGATTTATTCAGATCACGGATTCTCTGTATTCTGGTCTTTCCTTTAATTATTGTATGCTTTTTTTTTTATTTCGGCCCTAGATTAAAAAAATTATCAAATAAAATTCTTAAGTAAAAAAAAAAAATCGTTAATGTTGATCGATTTTACGCCTTTTTGAAATAATACGCACAGGGCATACTCCATACTTGACATTCCCTAGATACGCGATACGCCACTGACGTTGATTAGTGTTCCGATTACATAATTTTTTAAAATGGGAATATCTAGAGAGGAGTTATTGATGTCAATACCTTGTAACGTTGTTAAACCTTAATTTCGAGAATAAATTTGAAATTTTTTTGTTTTGTTTTGTTAGAGAAATATTAATAGGTAATCTATGGAACTGAAACACTGACGCTAATGAAGGGAGTAAATGTTATAAAATATTAAAATTTATTAAAACACATTCATAATTTTTAAAAATTTTTTTTTGTTATTATTTTTACTTTTTAGACAAATTTTCCATGCATAAAACTGGGATAGAAAAAAGCAAGCAAAACCTACGTTAATATATCTGCCTTGAAACTTTATCTATCTATTTTAAGACATTTGAGTTAAAGGAGTATGTATGGCTAAAAGATTGGATAGGAAGCGTAGGGTTTTGTGAGTGAAGCGAGTTGGGTGTACTACTTGAAAATTATTTTCTACGTTTTGACGCCAACAATAAACTTTTACGAGCGTTTATAGATTCTTAATACAATATTGTATTCTTGTACCAAAAATAACAATAATAGTCTGTCATAAAGATAAATAACAGCAAGTATCTTTAAAATATTCCCAAGTTCCTGCTAAAATGAATTTCTACCTTTTTTTCCGTAGAAAAAAAAAAACATTCTCTCTTCATTGAATTGCTAATGTAATAACGTAAGTGGTATTTACACCTTATATTATCTATTTTTATAGTGGAAAAAATTTAAACAGAACGCATTTCGGATACAAAGAGCCACTCATTCAGCGTGCGGAAAAAAAATCGCATATGCATATTTTAAAAGGCAAACAAGAATTTGATTGGAGAGTTTTTCTCCGGTAAATGAATTTATCCAATCAAATTCTTGTTCGCAATGCCAAATTTGCACGCGCGAATTTTTCACATGCAGTGCAAATGACCCATAACATCATCAATGATAATTTTTATTGATGGTACCGAAAAAAAAGAAACTTTTTCTTATATAGAAGAAAGAGCTAGAAGCTAAAAACTAATCATCATCAAAATATCATTTCCATTTGTAAACAAGTGTTTTGCACGGAAATGAATCAAAACCATTGGAAAATTGTTATCTCGGTTCTAATTTTATACTGATAATTCTAATTGTTTTTACATAAAACCATTACAATAGTTTGCATGTAGTATAAATTTGATTAAATAATTCAATCATGTTCCGACCGTCAAAACGATGGTATTTTTCTTTACAGTTATTGCAGCGAAAACTGATGAAGAAATGTAGTTATTGCTCTGAAACAAAAAGCCCTAACATTTTTGGTTTTAAAGAAAAACTTTCAAAAGGGCCTTCTCTTGCCTCTTTCATTAATAACACTAGCCTTCAACCTAGAGTAAACAGTGAATATCCCCCTTACATATCTCCAGATCCATCGTCAAATAATATGCAAAAAGGTAAACATTTCATCAGTAAAGTTGACGATTATGTAGGAAAGATTTTCGTGTCGGTATTTACGCCATGCTTTCGCACCTTCTGGGCAAAAGCCTGCAAGAAATTGGCCAAAAGCATATTTTAAAATTTATAGAATTTGAACAAAAATTAAAACAAAATCATAATAGTACAAAATATTATTTATTTGGTATTATACTTCCAGATATTATTTCTATTTCTTGAATAATAAGAGGTTTTATGAATTTTAAATGAGAAGCGTTTTCTTTCTTCTTTTTTTTTCCTAAAAACAATCTAAGCTTTACAAGTTTAAAACAGAATAAATTACAAACAGTGAGCAGTTTAAAAATTCTCGTTTTTTCCCACTTTTCTAATTTTAAGGTTGCAATAATATTGTATTTAAATATTGGGATTCTAAATACCACACACAAATGAATGGCACAGACGAATAAACGCGCACATATAAGTAATTATTCAAATGCGTGATTTAAACAAAGAAAAAAGAAGAAGTCCAGCTCTTCAAATACAAAATTAGCGTGGGGAACTGCTCGGTTCAGTACACTATACCAGAAAAATAACTTATAGAGGGAGAAACATAATCAGATTTCAGCACGTGTGCATAACAAGCGAAGTGGTCAGCAAGTACGTCACCTGTGAACCGGTTGTTGGACTAATCTATGTGCATAGTTGGTGTTTAGGATACCCTGCTTCCCGCCAACTGTCAATTCTTTCTTTCTATGTTCAAAATGTGTTAGATTATACAAATGTATTCTCAAAGAAATATCTTTATTATATAAATATATTATTAGAAATATCTTTATAGTACAGTACCATTTATCAATATACAGTAAATATAGAACCAACCAAAGATAAAACAAGAAAACTTTTCTTCTTCACCCCAGTATTTCTCCTATCCCAGTGTTGATTAGGAAGAGAAGAGGGTGCAAACTTGTTTCAAGAGCCTCTGTTGTTCCCCTAAATGTTGTTTTTTCCTTTATAAACAGCCGCATGTAACCTTGGGGTAATGGCTGGCATTATGTCAATGAAAGCTAGATTTCTTCTCCTATATTCATTCTTTGATTGAAAATCCATATGTAGTAATAAAAATCGCCATTTTTAAAACCATGTGGGAATGCATCCATCACAAAAACTGCTGAAAAAATTATTGAAAATAACTTGGATTTACGATGGAATTGGGTCTCAAAAAGTGATTTTAAATGTGCGATTGGAAACTTGCATGTCATAATAACATCGTAATAAAAATTAGAGATGTTCATAATCACAAAGATAAGCATAGCACTAATTCCCTTTAAAAAGGGAAGAAAAAAAATCATTCATAAATGAAGCACATTAAAAAGTGATCAATTAAATGCGTAATTTATAACTTACAAGTTGTAATAAAAGTATCGGAATTTTGTAAACCACATGAAAATTGATGGTTATAAAAGCCAAGAAAAGGGAAAAAGCAATCAAAATGTCACTTGGATTTATGATGAAATCCTCAAAAATAAAGTGAGTTGAAAATTGATTACACAAATTAAAAATTCATACATCCTAATATCATATAAAGAATATTGGATTTCTTAAAACCATGCAGAATTTTGTAGCAACAATTGAAAAAGAAACCAAGGAACAACACAGATTTACAATAGAATCAGTGCATCAAAAATAGATGGCTGAATGTGCAATTCAAAATTTTGGATATATATATATATTTTTAAATCATTGTGTTCAGAAACTTTTGCGGGCTGCACCAGTGGGCCACAGGTTGTGCATGCCTACTCTAAGTTATTCTCATACTACAAATTAACCTAGTCTAAATGTATGTTCCATAAATACAGAGTTTTATTTTTATACATATTTTCTCTTTTTTTTCCCTTTAATAAGTTGTTTACTTTTTTACTATAAAATTGTATTCATTAGCAAAGCAATTGTATTCATTCCAATCCAGTTTGTAGCAATGAGGTATTTAGTTGATAAAAATATCCTTCACTGAGGAATAATAAATCAGATAAAAATTTATTTTGGTTAGAGAATAAGAATTAACTAAAGCACACTATACTATCGTTGATTGTTGGTTAATCATAACTAGTCATTGTTGATTTTTAAAGTCAACCATATGAAATTCATAAGAAGTATACCAAGGGTGCTCAATTTTTGAGGAGGACGAAATTAAAATATGCAGCCGCACCAGTCCTCTAAATTTTGCACAGAACAAAAAATAATTCTTAAATTTGCTAAACATCTGCAAAAAGATTTTCTCTCTCTTGGTTTTACCTTTCATAAGTTTAAATTGATGATGATTCATTAATCCCCCCCCCACATCCTGTCAATGACGCCTATGAAGTATAATTCTTTCGATCAACATACAGAAAAAAAAAGAGGCAAATCAATATTGTACAAATCTATTAAATATATTCAGTCTTGGACTTAAAAGAAGAAAGTGGGCTAAATTGCTGTTTGTGAAAGAGAGATCTTGCAAACAATTTTTGGCGAAATCAAGTAGAACTAATACAAAAATTTACAAAAGCTATAAGGACAATTATATAATAAAATTGAGTTAACAGAATGGGAATTAATATGCTTTATTGCATAAAACTAGCCCAACACATAGGATTTTTAAACTTAAACTTTTTGGTAGTATAGCTAGAGGGCTTCCAAAGCTTTGTTGATTCAAAATCATTAACGTAGATATTAAACCATTAGGGTATTGAAATGATCATAAAGAGAAATGTTCTGCAGAAGAAAAAGGCCCATCCCAGCTTTTTGTGCTTAGGATGATGATTTTGGTATTAGTTTTTATATATTTATAGTACATATATATTTTCTTGTACGTTTTTTTTTTTTTGCTTTCTACACGATTGTGGTTCTATTTTAAAACTTTTAATAAATTTGTATGTGTTCTTTTATTTAATTGCATTGAAAATTTTCAGAACTGTATTTTATTGCTAAATTCAATTATTATTTTTTATAGTTTACATTGAAACATATGGATGTCAAATGAATGTAAGTGATACTGAAGTAATTTATGCTATTTTGGAGAAAGAAGGGTATAAAATTTCAAAGAACATTAATGATGTAAGCAATTTTCATTGTAATTAGCGCAATAAGATAAAAAATAAATAAACTCCCTAAGCACATAATCCAAAAATATATTTATATCAACACTTATTCTCAACAATTTGTGTATAGATTTTAGAGCTTCTCCTTTTAGGGCAGCACATATTCTACAAAACATGATTGAAAAATAGATTAATGAACTAGAAAATTAAGTAATTCAGGAGTAATTATTGGTTGTGGCTTCATGAAAAATTACTTGAAATTTTAGAGCAAGAAGTATAAGTAGAGGATAATTCTCAGTTTAGAAAATTATAAATTTTAATTATAATTTTCATAAATAAGTAGTTAATATATTTCATAATAACCTTATTTCATGAAATATTAGTTCTTGCCTATTGAATAAATGAATAAAAATCATTATTTTAGGCCATATTATTTTAAGAAATAAAAAAGTTACATTTCATAAATATTAACTGAGACTTTAATTCTGGGACACAGAGTTAGACAATTTTTGAATAATAAAACATAATTATTAGCTTCAGGAAAATGATAAAAATAATTTTGAAAATTATTATTTTTTAAATTATTGGTGTATATAGAATTTAAACGTTACTAATATGTTTTGAATTAGAAGTAGGACACAAAACTTATTAATTTTTTTTTTTTATAATTTTTTTTTTACTTTTTATCCATAGAATTAGTTTTGTTAATTCTTTAAAATAAATTGCATGAATTTTGATATTTGATTTTAAAATCGTGTGAATATAAATTGGGATCGTGGATTTTAGAAACATATTAATAAGAATCACAACATTACATTTTTAATTCTGGCATGAATGTAAATCTCCTTAATTGATTTTTAAATTTGAAGCGTAATTTTTAAATCCTAATAATGCTAATTACAATGTATAACTTTTAAATAATGTAAATATGAAAATCGATGTTTTATATTGAAATCACGTAAAAAAGAATTTCGGTATTGGATTTTAAGAAAACACATTCATACAAATCGCAATGTGTGATTTTTAAATAGTAAATACAAATCACAGCGTTTGATTTTTAAAATAAGGGGAATTTGACTGGTGATGCGTGATTTTCAAATCAAGGAAATACAAATTGCAATATTTGATACTTTAAATCATGTGAAAATGAATTGCTAAGTGTTGTTTTGTAATCATATGAATATAAACTGCAATGTGTTATTTGCGTATGAAATGTGGTCCATCTTGGGACTCGGAAACTGTAATCATAATTTTTAACTAAAGATTAAATGGCATAGTGCTATTAGCATATGAAATATAGTGAGTGTGGGGACTGGAAGATCGCAATCGTAACTTACAGCCAGAGATTAAATTGCGACATGCAATTTGTAAATCAGATCAATACGAATAGTCAAAAATATGAATCAAGAAACATGTGAATTAAGCAGTCTTAAATAACATGAATATTAATTGTAAATCAATATCGTGACAATTCACTTAAATGCAAATCGTCATGTCCTATTTATAAACCACTTTATTGTAAATCTGTGTCAGTTTATGTTTTTACTTATCGAGGACATTAAGAAATTCTTGTTGTCGTTGATAAGAAAAATCAGAACTTTCTTGAGAGAGAGCTGAAATTATACTTTTTCTTAAAAATACTGGAATTTCGGTATTTCACAGAAACATAATCTCCCCTGTAAATTTAAAGTGTCCACGAAATGTAAGAATTTCTGTTGGTTGTCCGCTCCAGTGTTTAATACTAAATTTTCCCATGTTTGATGAAGTAAAAAACAGTTAGTTATTTTAAAGTTTAAGTGAAAATGCTATTTTTTTTATTTGATAATGAAGCATATTGACTATCAGGTGCCATTGAGCTACTTTCTGTAAAGGTCCTGCATAAATCTACCCCTGGTAATAAAATATAGCTGGTAAAAACAGAGAATTTATATTTAGAACTTTCGTATTTTTCATTTAAAGTGGTATAGGTGAAATTAAAATCAAATTAATTTTAAATGTTCAAAGTGAAATGAAAGCTGAAATGAAAATTATATTTACTGATTCTGACCAAGCTATGATTATATTTAATATTAAGCATACTATTCGTTGCAGATTTTGATGCATTCAAATTCATTGCACCCTTTAAATGTTAAAAGGCAAAAACTGAAAAATTGTCAAAAATTTCTTGGTTTATTAAATTTCAAAAGTAAAAGAAATTGTCACAAACTCATATTAATTTCACTTGAGATGCCCTAAGTAAACTTTTCTTCTTCAGCATTTCTTTGGCCTACTTTTTCTTGACAGACAAGGAATTTCTCTGAAGTAATAAATAAACATTTTAAGGTTTTAAAAATATTTTAAGTTATTCCACAGTATTAAGATCTTTTCAAAACATTTTAATAATAGATTTGTTGGAAATAATAGGGTTTCATCATGCTTTAAAAAATGTCACTTAGTCATAAAAAATGTCTCTACTGCTTTTTGTTAGAGGATAAGGAAATTTCTTGACTATAAATTTTTTTCAATAAAAAATATGTTTTTAAAAATACAAAAATTTTGAAGCAAATTAAAGTCATCATTCTCATCGGTTAACTAATTCATCCTTCCCTCTAGTTGATGTATTTTTGTTCTATCAGGGTGCATGTAAATTAATAAAAAAGTAATGTACTTAAATTATGTAAGATTTTATTACAAAATACATACTTTAATATCACTATGCTTGTTTTGTTAATTGTGTTTTAAATATAATCGTTGATTTATTAATTTTTCAGACGAATACCATATTAGTCATGACTTGTTCCATTCGTGAAGGAGCTGAACAAAAAATATGGAATAGATTAAAATACTTTAGGCAGCTAAAGCACAACCATGACAAGAATTCTCAGCATCCAATGAAAATTGGTGTTTTAGGTAATATACTTATATAATTAAGTCATATTTAACCAGGGTTCGCCAGTCTGAAAAAACCTACGCTTGTTTTTGGAGTGGGTCCATTAAAAAAAGAACTACTTTTTTTAAAAGTGTTTTTTCAAATTTATTGAAGTAGATCTATAATTTTGCTATTTAAAAAAGTATTAACTGTTTAAAATTGTTTATTTTTAATAAAATCACTAGCAAACCATTTTTATTTATCAAGTTTTGTAGAAAATTAGATATCATTATCATTAGATTTTTGGAGTGGGTCCATTAAAAAAAGAACTACTTTTTTGAAAAGTGTTTTTTCAAATTTATTGAAGTAGATCTATAATTTTGCTATTTAAAAAAGTATTAACTGTTTAAAATTGTTTATTTTTAATAAAATCACTAGCAAACCATTTTTATTTATCAAGTTTTGTAGAAAATTAGATATCATTATCATTAGATTTTTGGAGTGGGTCCATTAAAAAAAGAACTACTTTTTTGAAAAGTGTTTTTTCAAATTTATTGAAGTAGATCTATAATTTTGCTATTTAAAAAAGTATTAACTGTTTAAAATTGTTTATTTTTAATAAAATCACTAGCAAACCATTTTTATTTATCAAGTTTTGTAGAAAATTAGATATCATTATCATTAGATTTTTGGAGTGGGTCCATTAAAAAAAGAACTACTTTTTTGAAAAGTGTTTTTTCAAATTTATTGAAGTAGATCTATAATTTTGCTATTTAAAAAAGTATTAACTGTTTAAAATTGTTTATTTTTAATAAAATCACTAGCAAACCATTTTTATTTATCAAGTTTTGTAGAAAATTAGATATCATTATCATTAGATTTTTGGAGTGGGTCCATTAAAAAAAGAACTACTTTTTTGAAAAGTGTTTTTTCAAATTTATTGAAGTAGATCTATAATTTTGCTATTTAAAAAAGTATTAACTGTTTAAAATTGTTTATTTTTAATAAAATCACTAGCAAACCATTTTTATTTATCAAGTTTTGTAGAAAATTAGATATCATTATCATTAGATTTTTGGAGTGGGTCCATTAAAAAAAGAACTACTTTTTTGAAAAGTGTTTTTTCAAATTTATTGAAGTAGATCTATAATTTTGCTATTTAAAAAAGTATTAACTGTTTAAAATTGTTTATTTTTAATAAAATCACTAGCAAACCATTTTTATTTATCAAGTTTTGTAGAAAATTAGATATCATTATCATTAGATTTTTGGAGTGGGTCCATTAAAAAAAGAACTACTTTTTTGAAAAGTGTTTTTTCAAATTTATTGAAGTAGATCTATAATTTTGCTATTTAAAAAAGTATTAACTGTTTAAAATTGTTTATTTTTAATAAAATCACTAGCAAACCATTTTTATTTATCAAGTTTTGTAGAAAATTAGATATCATTATCATTAGATTTTTGGAGTGGGTCCATTAAAAAAAGAACTACTTTTTTGAAAAGTGTTTTTTCAAATTTATTGAAGTAGATCTATAATTTTGCTATTTAAAAAAGTATTAACTGTTTAAAATTGTTTATTTTTAATAAAATCACTAGCAAACCATTTTTATTTATCAAGTTTTGTAGAAAATTAGATATCATTATCATTAGATTTTTGGAGTGGGTCCATTAAAAAAAGAACTACTTTTTTGAAAAGTGTTTTTTCAAATTTATTGAAGTAGATCTATAATTTTGCTATTTAAAAAAGTATTAACTGTTTAAAATTGTTTATTTTTAATAAAATCACTAGCAAACCATTTTTATTTATCAAGTTTTGTAGAAAATTAGATATCATTATCATTAGATTTTTGGAGTGGGTCCATTAAAAAAAGAACTACTTTTTTGAAAAGTGTTTTTTCAAATTTATTGAAGTAGATCTATAATTTTGCTATTTTAAAAAGTATTAACTGTTTAAAATTGTTTATTTTTAATAAAATCACTAGCAAACCATTTTATTTATCAAGTTTTGTAGAAAATTAGATATCATTATCATTAGATTTTTGGAGTGGGTCCATTAAAAAAAGAACTACTTTTTTTAAAAGTGTTTTTTCAAATTTATTGAAGTAGATCTATAATTTTGCTATTTAAAAAAGTATTAACTGTTTAAAATTGTTTATTTTTAATAAAATCACTAGCAAACCATTTTTATTTATCAAGTTTTGTAGAAAATTAGATATCATTATCATTAGATTTTTGGAGTGGGTCCATTAAAAAAAGAACTACTTTTTTGAAAAGTGTTTTTTCAAATTTATTGAAGTAGATCTATAATTTTGCTATTTAAAAAAGTATTAACTGTTTAAAATTGTTTATTTTTAATAAAATCACTAGCAAACCATTTTTATTTATCAAGTTTTGTAGAAAATTAGATATCATTATCATTAGATTTTTGGAGTGGGTCCATTAAAAAAAGAACTACTTTTTTGAAAAGTGTTTTTTCAAATTTATTGAAGTAGATCTATAATTTTGCTATTTAAAAAAGTATTAACTGTTTAAAATTGTTTATTTTTAATAAAATCACTAGCAAACCATTTTTATTTATCAAGTTTTGTAGAAAATTAGATATCATTATCATTAGATTTTTGGAGTGGGTCCATTAAAAAAAGAACTACTTTTTTGAAAAGTGTTTTTTCAAATTTATTGAAGTAGATCTATAATTTTGCTATTTAAAAAAGTATTAACTGTTTAAAATTGTTTATTTTTAATAAAATCACTAGCAAACCATTTTTATTTATCAAGTTTTGTAGAAAATTAGATATCATTATCATTAGATTTTTGGAGTGGGTCCATTAAAAAAAGAACTACTTTTTTGAAAAGTGTTTTTTCAAATTTATTGAAGTAGATCTATAATTTTGCTATTTAAAAAAGTATTAACTGTTTAAAATTGTTTATTTTTAATAAAATCACTAGCAAACCATTTTTATTTATCAAGTTTTGTAGAAAATTAGATATCATTATCATTAGATTTTTGGAGTGGGTCCATTAAAAAAAGAACTACTTTTTTGAAAAGTGTTTTTTCAAATTTATTGAAGTAGATCTATAATTTTGCTATTTAAAAAAGTATTAACTGTTTAAAATTGTTTATTTTTAATAAAATCACTAGCAAACCATTTTTATTTATCAAGTTTTGTAGAAAATTAGATATCATTATCATTAGATTTTTGGAGTGGGTCCATTAAAAAAAGAACTACTTTTTTGAAAAGTGTTTTTTCAAATTTATTGAAGTAGATCTATAATTTTGCTATTTAAAAAAGTATTAACTGTTTAAAATTGTTTATTTTTAATAAAATCACTAGCAAACCATTTTTATTTATCAAGTTTTGTAGAAAATTAGATATCATTATCATTAGATTTTTGGAGTGGGTCCATTAAAAAAAGAACTACTTTTTTGAAAAGTGTTTTTTCAAATTTATTGAAGTAGATCTATAATTTTGCTATTTTAAAAAGTATTAACTGTTTAAAATTGTTTATTTTTAATAAAATCACTAGCAAACCATTTTTATTTATCAAGTTTTGTAGAAAATTAGATATCATTATCATTAGATTTTTGGAGTGGGTCCATTAAAAAAAGAACTACTTTTTTGAAAAGTGTTTTTTTCAAATTTATTGAAGTAGATCTATAATTTTGCTATTTTAAAAAGTATTAACTGTTTAAAATTGTTTATTTTTAATAAAATCACTAGCAAACCATTTTTATTTATCAAGTTTTGTAGAAAATTAGATATCATTCTGATCTTTATAGCATTATGAGTTAGTGTTGAGCTCCATTTTAGTTGAGACTTTGGTATAAGTGCCATAATAATTGAGTATTGGAAGAAGTGATGGTTTGTTTGGATGTTAAAGTTTTAACTTGACGAATTTCTTGTTAACAAGTAGAATTATTTCTTTTTATGCTCTTTTTTTTATGAATTTATTTGCGATCCTGTTTCTTTGTCCCTATGCTCTAGTTTTCATGTAAAAGTAAGATGCGTCTAAAAAGTTACGTTAGTGGATGACTCGATTTTTCAAAAGTAACACGATTTAAAAATGTTGCCAAGTGCATGTACTAGGAGAGATGTCATAAAGCAAAAAGAACGCAAGAAACTGTTGCATATTAGTCTGCTTTGATTAATTGTGTAAAAATTTTGCAGAAACTGGCAACGTAGTAAAATATAGTAATGAAAAAACTTGATATTTTGCTAAAGAAACTGTGTAAAATGACCTCGAATATGAGCAATGTTGGTCCAGATGTTTGAAATGAATGTTGAAAGCATAAAATTCACTTACGACTACTGGTTTAAATGTTATTGCAAAGGGAAGAAAACCCACAAATTATGAATAATGCCTGAGTTAATTCTTAACAAGTTTGATTACCTATAGCATCAAGTGGTATGGGGGATGTTGTTATAGATCTATCCCCTCCTTATTCGTAAAAATTTGGATAAATACGAAACTTTTTACTTTTTTGTGCTCCACATATCGAAAAAGTATAATGCGTATCTAGGCCTTGATTGATTCCAAAAGAATGTTCACTGATTGAATTCAGCAGTTTTATCAATAATTTCAGAAGTGTCTCATGAATGAAGTTATTTCGTTTCTTGCTTTATTTTGTATTTCTGCTCACCTAACTATTTAAAAACCTTGTAATTTGTATTTAACCATATTTGGTGCCTTCCTCTCTAGAAAGAAAAAATCTATACACTAAAAACTCAAAGTTATAAACTTGTCACAATTATTTATATATTATTTGGATTTTGGATAAATAGATTGAAATATTAAGTGTGATTTTTTGAAAGAAATAAGGTTACTTGTTAATTTTATATGTGTTTTGATTTTCCTTTCAGATTGCATATTGTACTGAAAGCACTGAACGATATTAATTTACATCCATTTAATTATTAATTCTAGGTTGTATGGCTGAAAGATTAAAACGCCAATTATTAGAGAAAGAAAAAATTGTAGATATAATAGCTGGCCCTGATAGTTATAAAGATTTACCAAATTTATTATCTCAAGCTGACGAAGGTCAAAAATCTGGTAATATTTTATAAATTATAAATTTTACTTTTAAGTTGTGGCTATTATTTCTGCATAATTGGAGTTTAAATTGAATTGCTATATATTCATATCTTTTTTGTGTTTGAAATTAATTACCTATCAGTCATTGTTGGTTGTGCATTTACTTTTTATTTATTTTAAAAATCATTAGGTTAATATTTTAAAATTCTATTGTGGAATACATTTATAGTTCTTAAAAAGTAATTATTTAGTTTTTTGCTTATAAAGTAATATTACTAAGTTTATGAGCAGAGAACCAATTTAATTACTTTTCTAAGGCTAATTAATTCCCCAATGACAATAACCATTTTTCTTTATAGTTAATATAATGCTCTCAGTTGATGAAACCTATGCTGATATCATGCCTGTGAGGATGAACCCAAATTCTAAGTCTGCATTTGTGTATGTTTTGCTTTATTCTAAATTTAATGATATGTTATTTTCATTTGTAAATACTTAGTTTTCATTATGGTTTTTTCCTTAATGTTTTTAAATTTACAAGTTACGTACTGAATTATAAACAAAACTGTAATTTTATCAAATATTTTTCTCTTTTTGTAATACATTACATCAGCCTTACTTAGCATTAAAAAAGATAAAAGAGTTATTATTTTGCATTTGCAATGGATATTATACCAAGTTAAAAGTCATTTTTTAAATATTTTGAATAATGCTTAAACTCTAGGAGGGGGATTTAAAAAGCTCCACTTATAGTTGTATTCTTTATTAAAAAATATAAATTCATATTTGGTGTTTGCAATATCAATTTAGTATATATATTTAAAATTTTGACATAAAATAAACAGTATCCTGTTGATATTAATATAAATCTAGTTTTTCCAGAATGTTAATATTTTTCTCATGACCAGTATAACAAATAGATAAAAATGACAGGATTTTCCACATTAAGTGCAGTTTGAGAAAGTTTAAAAATAGTCGAAGTTATATTAGTTATGTAGCAGTGTTAATATTCTTTTATAGTATAACAATATAATTATTCATTATGACATATTATTAAAGTTTCTTGCCTATAGTATATCTGAATTATAATATATGATTGAAGAATCATTATATAGTTGTTATTGATTATTAACAATGTTCTATTTAGGTCTATTATGAGAGGTTGTGATAATTTGTGCTCATATTGTATTGTTCCCTTTACTCGAGGAAGAGAACGGAGTAGACCTATTAGTTCAATTGTAGATGAAGTGAAACATCTCTCTGATCAGGTGAGATTTTAAATAATCCCTGTAATAATGAGAAGGAGTACCATGAAGTGTCTTCACTTCAAGTTCAATATCCTTCAATAATAATCTCTTGCTACTCCAAAAAAAAAAATATATATATATATATATGATACAATTTTGGCTGTAATGTAAAATATGAATATCCTGTCTTAAGAGAAAAAGCTTTAAGAATATTTATTCATTTTGTAACTTCATAACTTCGCAAAGTTAGGTTTTAAGCAGTTGCTGTTCTAGGAAGCTTCTATCGCTTGAAAATAAATATCAAAGAAGAAATAATTTTGCTATATCGAGCTTTATTCTGCATTTTGTAAAGCAAATGAATAGCCAGCTCATCTATCACGATAAGAATTCACAATATATCCAAATGTAGATAATATTTCTTTTATTTTTTCTCTTGTATTATAATTATCTTTAATATTATATATTACAACAAATTCCTTATTAATTACAATTAAATACTTGAGTAAATATTAAAAATGAACTGTATTAACAATGTCTATATTCTTGCTACTTATTTCCAGTCTCTACCTTATAGTTTTAAACATATGAAACATGCATTGTATGTATAATATAAATATGCTGCAGACAAATATAGGGCTGGTTGCTGTGAGATAATTTTAAATCTCATAAGGGTGTTGCTACTTGGAAAATTTTGTAACACTTGTTCTAGTATCATTATCATGTAGTTTCTTTATCATGAGTATCATTTCATTAATTTTGATAAAAGGTCTTTACTTAATTTTATTAGATGAAAGTTATATTACTATTGATCAAATATTAAAGTTATGTGTTCACATTTGTTTTTGATAGTGCATGTGTATATTAATAAGCCAAATGAATATTTAATTTTGTTATGTGGTTTAAAGCAATTGTGTGAAGAAAAAAAAATTAATTCAGAACTATTTTTATATTCTTATGCAGCTAATTTACATGTTATGACAAACATGCAGCTAATTTTAGTGTTTTTTACTCTTGACGTTTAAATAAATTATCTTTAGTAATTGGAGTAATCTTCAACAATATTAATACAGTCGAACCTCGCTAACTCGAACCTCGATTTCACCAATTTTTTGATATCTCGAAGAAAAAAAAATTCCCTTCAAATTTCCTATACACTCAATGTTAAAAAAAACTTAATTTCACGAATTTTTTTTTCTATTCCCTCGATAACTTGAATTTTTTTTCCATAAATAGTGTAGATTTTTTTTCTGAAAATAAAAAAATATTCTAAAAAAAATCAAATATTTTAAGAATAGAAGACCAATTCTCATAATGATAAACTTCTTTTAAAAAATGGACATAAACACGGCAGTAACACATTGAAAGCACTTCTCTTAACCCCCCAAGTAGAAATTCTTGTTTTATTGTCTCCTTATCTCTTTTCAGTCAGTTGTCATTGCAATGCAATGACCATCTATGCTCTCTTTGTCCTTTTATTCTGCAAGGTTATTTCATGGGGGGTGGTCTTAAGAAAACCAGAAAGGAGGGCATGAACAAGAATCAAAAGGGTGGGTGGCTTCCAAGAACACTGTAAAATTTCTTATCATTGTAACAAGGGGTGAAAGATACATGTGAATGCATGCCTGTTTTGTTCAACCAAGCGATCTCCTAAAAAGTTTCCTTTCTTGGTTATTAGAAAATTAGAGCACTTAGAGGTTGGATCTTTGGCGAGTCATTTGTTTAAAATGGCTAGCAAACGAAAATTAAGCACGCTTTCCATAGAAATAAAGAAGAAAATCATTGACGAAGTTGAAAAAATTTTTAAAAAGAAAAAGGAAATTGCACAGGAATTTGGGATTCCAAGGAGTACGCTCTCGACAATTTAAAAAAATAAAGCAGTTATCTTAGAAAAGCTCGAGTATGGCCTAGGCAAGCGAAAGAAGTTAAAAAACTGTGAATTTCCCGATATGGAGAAGGGCCTTATGATGTGGATTACACAATGTAGAAGTCAAAATATCCCTAGTCATCAAATGGTTAAAAAAAATGTTGTCCGAAATAGAAGATGGGGTTTCACCATCCGGTGTTAGTGTTCTACAAGCTATGCGAATGACTGACAAAGGCATGGAATGATGTGTCTTCCTCTATGATAATGAATGGCTTCAAGAAGGCTGGATTCATTAAAGATCACGGGAGTAGTCAAACAATCAATATCGTTAATTCTGCTGAAAACTACACCGAAAATGATTGGGACAGATTGACCAAACTCATGAATCTTGTTGACATGGAATTTCATGACTTTGTAAACGTAGATGATGCAGTAACAGTGTGTGGTCTGTGGGATGACAATTTTGTCGCCCAATGTTACTAACAAACAAGCACTTTCTGCAGTGGACACTGTAAGGAGATTTATTGAGAGGCAGCCGAATATGTCAGAGGAGACATTTAAAGCTATAGTCCACTTAGAAAGTGTTGTAGACAAACTTTCTTACACATCTCTAAAGCAAACAATAATTGAATCTTTTTTTAAAGGAAAGTGTAAAAAGCGTTTTTAGAATAAATATGGAATAATAAATAAGGTATGTAAAGAGTATTTTTCTTTATTCTACCATCGATAACATGCGATTTTCGATAATTCGAATTTTCGATATCTCGAATTTTTTCTCCTCTCCCTTCAAGTTCGAGATATCGAGGTTTGACTGTAATATTAAAGTTAATATTAATTATATATAAATAATTAAATTCAATTATATGCATAAAAATATGCTATGAAATATTTTTTATTAAAATTTGTTAATACAGTTCTGTCCCATGAACTTTTACACTTCATGTGACTTTAAACTATTTTTCATTAATTTATTAATAAAATTTTAAATTTTTCTCTGTCATGATACTGATTCTTATTGTAATTTTATGTTTGAATCAAGATTTTTTATGCATTTTGATTCTATTTTAGTAAATCATCTTGATTTCTCTAGATTCTTCTGATTTTATAACTCTGTGGTTATTTTAATTAAAGTGTTATCAAACAAAATTTGGCCCTACATGAATTTAGAAACTGTTTTTTTTTCAATAATTGTTATGTGCTAATTTGTTTATATTTGTTTGTGTCTATATTTTTTTATTATGTTGAATTAGTAGAAATATTTGTAATTTGGTTCTTGTGCTCAAATATCAACCTACTCACCATATTTTGCTAACTTTTTCTAAATTATTAGGGTGTTAAGGAGGTCACACTGTTAGGGCAAAATGTAAATAGCTACAGAGACTTGTCAGTATCAGTGAACTCTAAAACCATTCTCAGTTCTGGTTTTAAAACTGAATATAAAAAAAGAAAAGGAGGTTTAAGGTTTGCAGATCTACTTGATAAAGTGTCTGATGTTAATCCTGAAATGAGGATAAGATTCACTTCCCCTCATCCTAAAGACTTTCCTGATGAGGTAACGTACCTCCTACATTTAACTGTAATAAATTTTTGTGTGATTGCGATTATGTTTTATACAAGGTTTCAGCTATTAATAGTATAAGACTGATCTAAATATATTATGATAATTCCATACCCATTTAACATGTTTTGAAGTAACTGTCATATTTTCTAATATACTTCAAAACTTGGAAATAAAAATTTCAGGTTCTTGTTTGTAGGCTTTTTAAATCTAAAGTTAGAATTTTCTTAGTCACTTCAACATCTTTAACCAATCACAGACAGACTACTAAGAATCACATGATCTTGTGTAAAAGCATCAGGTATTCTCACTATTTGTAAGCTTGACTTCTTTAGAAGAGTAGAATACTTTTAATTCATTTTCTATAAGAGTGCAATGCTGAGTGGGTTAAACCCTGTTTCCTTAGCATATTCTTTTTTTTTTCGGGTTGTGGAGATAAATTATTCACCATACTCTTTAGGCTATAATATTACAGTGTTTCTGAAACTAATAATTTGCTAAAGAAACCAGGTTTAAATGTGTAAAAAACATTAGGAGTATTGGTATGAAAAAGTATTCCAAACGAGGACTTAGAAAGTTTTTTTCACACTTTTACAGCCAGTTTAAAAATTGCATTCTATAAGATGGGAGTTATTTTGACACTTAAAAGGGAATATAATTGACATAATACTTTCAGTAGTTATTATATCAATTCTGGAAATTAATTTCCCCACCTGGTGCAGATGTTTATTGAAGATGCTATTTAATGTTTTTATTAAAACCACTAACTATGAACTAATCATTTTATTTTTTAATTATAGCTTAAAAAAAACCATTGAAATACAATTACATAGCACTATTGATATACATATTTTACTATTGATATTAACTTAGCGAGAAAAAAATAAATTCCTTGTATTTTCTCACAAAGTCAAGGTTCTCATCACTTTTGTTAAATTTTTTTTTTCTTTCATGTAACAAACTGAAACGTTTTAATACATAATTTTGTTTTTTATTTCAAAAATGTTTATTGCAACCAAAAAACACAGTTCTAAGGTTTTTGAAACAAACTGGGTGTATTCAGAAGCTATTGCATTCTTTAACAAAAATAAATATTCTTACAGCTACACAACTTGTATAAATGTTTTTATACTTGAAAAATATATTCCTTTCAATTTTTTTCATCTATAAAATCAATGAATTGTGTAAGATTATGTATATAAAGTGTTGAGATAAAATATTTCTTTTTTGTGTTAAAGAATATGATTCTTCTTTTTAAAAATATTGTATAATTGTAAGTATTTGATCACTTTATTTTTTGTTGTTCTTCAAAATGGATTTGGAACCTGCTTTATATATTTTTTAAATTATTTCAAATAAGCTTACCATAATATGCTTTTTAATAGAAGAATGAATTCTGAAACCTTTTATATGCAAAAAAGATTGAAATGATTAACTGTTAAAACTAAATGATGAATTTGGAAATGGTAATTTTTATTAATTGTTCTGTTAATCCTGTTTTCAAATTGATTGATTCATATAAAGTAGTAATAGTTTATTTTATTGAAATAAATAATACATTATGGTTAAATTTTTTGCTGAAATAGTATTTCTAAATTTTAGGTGCTTCACCTAATAAATGAAAAACCAAATATCTGTAAATTAATCCATTTGCCAGCACAAAGTGGTAATAACTCTGTATTAGAAAATATGAAAAGAGGTTATACAAGAGAAGCCTATTTGGAATTGGTTGATCATATTAAAAATATTATCCCTGGTAATATTATTTCATATACATTCATTATTATAACAAATAATAAAATGTAACTTTATTTGTTGTGAATTCTTTCAAAGCATACTTTTGATTTAAAACTTTTAATATTGTTGCTCTATTTTGAATGTTTAGATAAAAATAGATATCAAAATGAAAATTATATTTGATATATTTAATTTTTAATCTTTTAAATAAAATAAAATGAAAATCATTTTTTTAAATATAACATTATTAAAAAAAAAAAACACCTTTTATGAGTGACTTTCTTACATAGTGCAAAATATAAAATATATTTTGGATTTAAAAAAATGGTTTGAATCACTTTAAAAGTTAAATCTTCAAAATAAAAGTTGTCATTCTGTTAATTGCATAAAAATACATATTAAATATTAGTTTTTCATTTTAGTCACATAAAATTAAATTTATACAGTGAGCCAATTTCTATCTAAAACAAAATCCAATAGTTTTGCAAAATTAATTTTTAATACAATTAAGAAAAATATGAAGAATTTTTCAGCTCTATTTATACTTAGTTATACTAATTTGAATTTCCATGATTTATAAACAATTTTGTATCAAATACACAGAATCTCTTGCTTTTTTTCCTGTTTTTTAGCATTTATTCAAATTTATGCTCTTTTTTTTAATAGAAAAGGCCAATTTTCATTTTTTTTTTAAATTTAACAGAAAATCTAAAATAAGTTTAAGGATGAATTTTCTCATCAATTTATGTCTCTATTAAATAGTATATTTAAAATTGTCATGTTAGTTAACTTTTAATTCATATTTTTAGTATGAATTAAATACACAAAAGGAGTATAGTATGAATTAAATGGACTATTAATTGATTTTTGTAAGAATTTAATTGAAATATAATCTAAGCTAAAACTAAATTCATCCTCAATTTATCATTGTTATACTAATTTGTTAGTCTTACACTATTTTTAATATAACTTCTTTCTTCTAACTTTTTCTGTGATGTTTAGATGTTGCTTTAACATCAGATTTTATCTGTGGATTTTGCGATGAATCTGAAGATGCTCATAAAGATACAATATCACTGATGAAACAAGTGAAATATAAATTTGCCTATATTTTTGCTTACAGTATGCGGGAGGTAGGTGAAAATGTAAAATTCATCCTAACTCTAAATTAGGAAAGTTTTTTACAAATTACTCATTCATTCTAGTTGTTCAATATTCATATTTTCAGAATTTTGTTTCAAATATACTTTAAAATTTACATAAATATCAACATACTTTGTCTTACAGAATCTTATTGATTTTTTCTAAAGATTTATTTTTGTTGTCAAAGTGGGATAGTGTCAATGTGGATAGTAATTTCGTTATGCCAGTTTAGAATTATTGAGGCTGAAAAAAAAAACTTGATTTTTATTACAATTTAGTGAGGGATAAATTATGAACTATTCCAAAACTTTCAAATTTTATCTTCATAATGAAACATTTGCTGCTTTGAATTTCTCCAAAACTAGAGCTGCTGCTTTGCAAAATACTTTAAAATATCATGTGAAAAAACATAAAACTTCTTGGCAAATAAATATACAAATACCTTTTACTACATACTTTTCTCTTGCAAAATGATGACAATTTATTAATTATGAGCTGTTTGACAATATTACAACTGTTAATTATTTTACTTATAAGTTCCATAGTAATCCTACTAATTATTTTTATTTTAGAATGCCTTTTGTTTCACAATGTATTTTGTATTTAAAACTCCTCAACATGGATGAATGAACCATTCCAGGGTTGCCACTCCACAGGGAAAACCTGAAAAATACAGGGAATTTAAAAATCACCTAAAATAACTGGGGGAATGCAGGGAATTTTGATTTTTTCTTTACAAACTGTGAAAATACAGGGAATTTTTTTTCTTATTTTTGTCTTTTAAAAAAATGGTGACCACTCAAAGCGTAATCAATAGGATATTTAACCATGATATTTCAGCTATACTAAACTATTTCATTTACTATAGCATTATTTAAGTATGTTCAACTGTTTTTCCAGCAATTAAAACTAATAAATATAGCTAGCCCAACAACAGCTAGTAATTGCCCAGTAATTGTTGTTTTCTCTTAATATATTGTGTATAATATGTACAGGGAGAACATGGGGAATTTTTTTTCCAAATTTGAGTGGCAACCCTGCATTCTAAAAAGGGGTCATGTGAAAAATTTTTTTGTAGTTCTTTGGCATCACTTAAAGTATTTGGCACAATTAAAAGTGAACCCCTTGCTGACGATTTATCTTGTCTCAATAATTTTTAACTATTCTTTTTTGTGCCAAACTATGGTTATAACATTGTTTGATTATTCATCTAGCTAAATGAAATCATTTATATTAAGTGGTGTTTCAGGCTTTTGTGCATTAAATTCTATGACTTCATGTGAAAAAGAGATGCATCTCAATATTTAAAATACTTTTAGATGGATAACACTGGGAAAAATTTTTTTTTTTCTTTTTCTGTTGCATGAGGTTTTTTTTAAAAATTTTATAAATCTATTTTGGCATCGCCAATTTCAAATCTTTAAATCTGTTTCCTTCTACCAGCTGCAGTTTTTATTCAATTTAACAATACTTTCCTAACCAGGGTTTAATAAAATTCACTCATGAATACTTAGTGTCCCCTTTTCTCTGATACATAGGTAGTGGTGGGAAGGAGGCAAAATTTTCTGATGCGATTTTTTTACGGTCATGTTTTTATGCATATGCATGCATATAAATCTGTACCTTCTTTATAAACTTGTACATTCAGACGAAAATAAATGAACAGAAAATATCATTTTAAAAAAAATCTATATAGCTTTCTGAAAAAGACTAATTGCAGATTTAAATTCCCCGCACTCAAATTAGGTAAGATCAAGTACTTATATAATTGCAACAAAAAATTAGTTTCCTGGTGAAATTGTTGCAACTTTTTATGCATTTCTGAATTGTATTGGGCTGCCCATCAAAGCTTGATGGTGGCCGGGCCTAGATCTGACATGGGATTGAAAGAAAAGAAAAAACTTGTAAATGCCTTAATCAGAATGTTTATTTTGAAAATAAGTTATCTTTATAAGTAGGGCTCAATCTTACATATGTTTCTGTCAATAATTAGAACATGTGATGATTAATAAGTTTTATCAACTCTTGTAGGTTAAATCTTAACAATAAAATAATGAATTGGAGCCCAGTTGAAATTGATGAAGCTTCTAAACTATTTCTGCCTTCTTTTTCAGTAAAGCTTTGCAGCAACATTTTAAAAAAGAATAATTCTTATCACATTGAAACAAAACAGAGATAACTCTGTTTTATCTTGTCCCAAAAAAATTTGTTCCTATGAAAATTATTTTAAGACTGAACATAATTATATTTATATTAATTATTGATAGAAAATTACTGATATAAGTTTTGTGTATGTATTATTAAGTTTTGATGTCTTACTTGTAAACTTGTTTAATAGGGATGATAAATTTTCCAAGCAATTGATTGAAATATGAAGCAGTTAGTTCTTTTCAAATTGCTCAGAGATAATTCAAAATATTGGATAACTCAACTTACTGCCAATTTATTTATCAACTTTTATTTTTAATTAAAATCTTTAGCTATTTTATTTATTACATGACTCAAATGTCCAAATTTGAAGATTATACATATATATATAACGTCGTTGCCGAGTGGAAGGATTAAAACAGGTCTTAGGCAAGGGAGGAGGGTACAAATTTTATTTATTAATTATTAGACAGAGAGCAGCTATAAAAGTAGTCACAAAATATTGTGCTTCTCCTTTATATGTTAGGGAAAATCTTGCTAAGTAAATCCTGTAGAATGTTTCAATTTAGGGAAAGAGAGAAATCTTAGTGTAATTGGTTTTTTAAATAGGTCGTGCGATTCCCACAAAGAGCAAGGGTATTTCATTTGAAATTTTCCTGTGCAAAATTAATTTGAATTCATGATCATGGATAAGTTCTAACTTGTTTGAATCCATAATCATTAGTTGTACAACTGTACAATAGTATTTACATATAATTATATCTTATAAATATAAACCCTTAATTTGTTTATAGTTTCTTTATCTACATGTCAAAGCAAACTCTTTGTATGATTCTGTTTTTATTAATTTTCTCAGAAAACTATTGCTCATAAGAAGTTGATTGATAATGTACCTGAGGATGTGAAAAGACAAAGAGCTGATGAGGCTTATATTGTTTTTAGAGAATGTGCTTTGGAACTTCATTCAAAAGAAATTGGCAATCAGCACTTAGTTCAAGTCATAGGTGTAAGTTTTTTTTTTTTTTTCAATCTACTGCATGCTGTTTAATAAACTGTCATAAAAGTTTTATAGGATAGTAAACATAAATGCAAAGGAGGTAAAAAATAATTCTTTTATATAATCTTTCTAACCATGGAGTAAGCTCTACAAAATTTTGCATGTTATAAAACTGTTGAATTTTTTAAAAACCAGAAAAAAAAATGAGTAAAGCAATATTTTTATATTACATATTGTATTATTATGCTATGTATTGTATGAATTATGTTATGAAGTATTTATCCTAATATTTATTATATATAATTACCTCATACTAACACTTTATTCACTTTGCTTTTACCAGCCTTTTTTTCAAACTTATTTACTTGAGCTTTTTACAGTATTTTGTTATGAGATAGTTGATATTGTTTTAGTTTGATATTTCATTTGTGACACCCCACTTCTGCAACAGACTGTGATGGCCAATTGGGTCATGGAGACTATGGCTCTAAAAGGTGCAAGACCTACAGCATTATGATGTTGCCTCAGATGAATTGAAAGACATTTTGTCTAAGAGGTTTAAGTGTCCAGTGCATAATGAACCAGACATCTTTACTTCTGAGACAAATTGTTCTTTCAATCAGACTTTTCATATTGATGGAAAATGCTAGTACCCGGTGGCTGAAACTGGGCCGTTGGACTTAACTGATGTGCAAGATTCTCTAAAAGAATTTTCAAAAACTATGAGTCAGCATTAAGGTCATTTTTATACTTTTAATTAAGTTTCTCTAACTGAAAAAAAATACTATAAAGCAATATAATAAATTAAAAAATGGAATTTTTATCTTATTTTTAAGGGTTGCAAAATGAAAGGGGTCATGCATCAAAAATATAGAAGCAATTGTAGTATCACCATTTAGGGTTATAAAAGAAATGATGGGTAAAAGAAATGCAGGACAGAACTATGTTAATATTTTAACTAATTCACATGAGAGAATGTAGAGAATGTTAAGTATTGCTAAGATGGATGTATCTAGAACAGAACTGTAGGAACAAGTTGTATGTTTTTTTGTGATAGATGGTGATTGCACAATTTCTTTTTTCAGACAAATTGCTGCACTGATGTCATAAATTGTTGCTCTTCGATTGCCATTATTTCTTTCTTTAACAGAAGCAATGGAAAAATTTTATATCATTTGTTTGCCATAAATCAATAATAAATGTCCAAACGTCACTAAAAATTGTACTATTGCATATTTTTCAGTTTTATATGCATTCACATTAAGTGCTTAATCAGTGAACTGCTTAATCAGTTAAATGCAATCTACAGTGAGCTTCTCTTATATTTTTAAACTTAAAGAGTATAACTAACACTCAAGAGGCTATTACTAAATTTCTGATTCTAATTGCAGTGCATTCTTTTCATTAGGGCAATCTTTATATGTAATGTATCTTTGTCAAATAAGTAAATCCTCTTTGTTCCCTAGCCCAGCAAAAGATCTGAATTAGATTGGTCTGGTAGAAATGATTGGAACACAAAAGTAATTTATCCACAGATTCCTATTCCAGTAGAAAGTTGTTCTGATGTTCAAAGATTACCAACTCCTGGTGATTATATTGTTGTTGAGGTATTATTTATTTTGATTTATCACTTTTTTTTTTAAATAAAATTTACTATTAAAAGTATTGTTACACGGGATTCTAATTGTATGTTTTCATCTTAAAACCTAGGGTACGAATTTAAGCAGTATTAAACATTCATGTAATGTATTTCATTTTATTTTATAACCGACATTATAATAGCCTACCAAATTCTGATTTTATGACTATGAATGTTCAACTCCATGGCCTTGTAGTTTTGAACCCAACCTAGAAGACAAGGAAACTCCTTGATCAAGCATTAGGACAAGCTAGCCCCTGTGTAGGTGTTTTTGATGGAACTAACCCCCATTTGCAATATATGAAGAGGAAAAACCACAAAAACCTTGCACGGTTAGACTGATGGCAAGAGCATTCTAACCCATGTTCTTTTCTACTAGTAATATTTTAAATCAGCACTGTGGTTGATACAAGCTGGGAGCAGAATTTGTATCAACCAGTCATCGCTGGTATTCAAACCTGATTCACCTCATTGTGAGGCGAATGCTCTATCCCCTGAGCTACCGCAGTTTTGTGTAGTGTATTTATACAAAATTAATAATTGTATTAAAGTAATGTGCTTCAGGTTCATTAAACTATAATCAGACCAACCGTTATCTATGGTTCAAAGACGTGGACTCCAACCCAGAAACAAGAAAAAATGCTGATTACCTGGGAAAGAAAAATTCTTAGAACTATTTTTGGACCCGTCAAAGAGGGTGATTTGTGGAGAAGGCGATACAATTTCAAAATTTCAAGACTATTGAAAGAAAAAGATATAATCAATTATGTAAAAGTAAAGAGAATGGAGGAAAACAGAGGCACTAAGAAGACATTCAAGGGGCAGTGACAGGACCAGAGGAAAAGAGGAAGGCTGGCCAAAAGATGGTTAGATGAGGTGGAAAAAGCCCTTAAGATTCTAAAAGTCCGAAACTAGGAGCTAGAGACAGGCGACTTTGAAGAAAAATTGTTAATAAGGCCATGGTTCAACATGGACTGTAATGCTAGAGAGTTAGTTAGTTAGTTATTAATGTAATGTCAATTTAAAAATCCAACTAAACTTTTTCTCATAATTTATGTATATTTTTATTCCTTTTTTTTCATAAAACGTAGTTAAAAAGTTTAGTTGGCACTAAAATTCATCTAAATCCGAAATGAAATGAACTATGGTGTGAAATCTGAATCACACATATACTTGACATGAAATATAAATGCAAGTAAGAGGCGTGCTTAAGTTTTTAGCGACCCTGGGTGAAACATTAAGGCATTTTATCATGGTTGATAAAACTTATTCTGTTTAAAAATATGTATTAAGCATTTAATTTCTTTTAAATTCTTGTGTTTAACGATCAAAACTCTGGTTGATCCTAAAATATATCCAAGATTTAAATGTAAAGAAAATAAATTATATTACTTACAATTATAGATATATTAATTATAATGCAATTGCCTATTAACATATAATAATCCAAAGATGAAAGGCAGGCATTAGTCATCGTTTTTCTCAACTATGTTTTATCAGTTTTGAAAATTATCGTTCTGCAGTGGCAATGGTTACAAGAACAGTACAAAGAATTCTTAAAACAATCACAATAATTGATTGTTTTTGTACAAATGCTTTAAAATTTTGAATAATGAGGTTATTGTTTCTGGGATAGAACAAATAAAAACTGTCTTTTTTGTAAGTAAATCTTGTCTATTTATATCTTGTTATATATAACACAGTCGCTACATTGTTGCAATAAGTTAGTAAGCCAGAGTCAGTTGTTTTCAGTTCAGCAATATTAAAATGAATCCAAAAATTTTATCAAACTGTTCCAAATGGTTTTGAAGTGATCTTTACTGATTATAGTATTAAATAAGTAATACTGATTTTTATTCAAAGAAATTATTTTGCACACTGCATGCGTGATAATTTGTTATACGTTAACCTTTTGTACTGGGAAAGAGGTAGAACTAGGACTAAAAGGTAGGAAAAAACTTGCAATATAGCCATTAACCAGTCCTGCGTTTTTGGCGACCATAAATTTTAGTGGCCCTGGGCAGCTGCCCAGTTCGCCCACCCCGAAGAACGGTCCTGGTGCAAGTCTTGTTACAATTAACTTTTATAGCATTATGAAAAGAGTATGCCCAGTTATATAATTCAGTGCAAAAGGACCACCAGAGGTCTTCCTGTCCATAAAATAGACAGAAAGTGTTACAGAGGGACCTTAACCACTTTCACTTCATTTTCTAAAAGAGGGTGCAACACTGAATTGGTTAAGGTTCTTACAATAATATATATGCAATATTTTGTAATAATTTATTTTTTAATATTGATTTGTTTTTTAAAGAATACAGATCTCAATCTTAGTGATTTATATTAAATGTCTTGAAGTTGGAGTTATGAGCACCTAAAAATCCACATCTGTTTATCCACATAGATTACCGTAAAAAAAAGTTTGCTTCTGCGTCAAATACATCTTGTAATGTGTGGAATATGTGTTCTTTAATGAAGCATATTAATTTCTAGTTTTCACAATGAAGAAATTCGTTTGTAGTCTAGAGCTAAGAACAAGTTATAGCGAAGGATTTGTATTTACTATTTTTTGTACTTCATAATTGTTACAAAGTCAAATTCAAATTTATTTTACTCTGGATACAGAAATGTGAATTGTTATTTTACTTACTTACTTATCCTCTACGTGCCTTTGGGCACTTCAGGCCTCTAGCATATCCCTCCAACGCCTCCTGTCTCTAGTAATAGATCTTGCTTCCTCCCAGCCAGAAAATCTACATTCTTTTAATTCGCCCAAAAACATGCGCTGGATGGTCAGTCTGGGTCTTCCTCTTGTTCTTTTACCATCAGGGGCCCATGTAAGCGCAACAGATGTAATTTTTTCTTTGGGCATTCTAAGGATATGTCCGAGCCAGTTCCATCTTCATTTTTTAGTTTCATCCTCTATTGTTTTTATTTTAGCTTTCTTTAATAGATTTTGATTTGATACTTTGTAAGGCCAGAAAATTTTAAAAATAAATCTTAAACATTTGTTTTGAAAGGTTTCTAATTTTTGTATTTCGATCTTAGTCTGTTTCCAGGTTTCTGCGCCATATAATAGTACTGCTCTAACAATAGCTTTGAATTGTTATTTTAATTGATTAAATAAATGTAGAATTTAATGGCACAATGTTGTACCAAACAATAGGTTTGGAAGCAGATTGGATGATGCTAGTACTTATTATGTTATAGAAGTATTAATTATTTATTTTAGTACTTGATGAAAATAGGCAAAGTGGTACATTGGCAAATAAATGCTATATTTTATCTAAGATAAAATTATAAATACAATAAAACAATTACGTACATCAATTGAAATTATCTGAAGTTGTGCATAGAATATTAAAGAGGTTAGGATGATGTGTCTAATTCAATAAATCTTTCATTCATAGAACTTATAGAAAAAAGTTGCACAATATATTTTAAATGATTATGTCAAGTTCCAAATTTCTGTTGCATTTTAAGATTATGATTTTAAAATAAGGTTCTTCAGTGTGTAACCCACCAAATCAATTTATTCAGTTTTAAACAATAGTTCAACGATATTATAATGAAAAAAAATTGTATAAAGACAATTATTTTGGATGATGACTAAAAGTGCGAATTTTGTAGCTTATACTTAAAATATAGAGGAATTACTTTGTTTAGTGTTTGATAAAGTAAATAGTTTCAAAACAAGCATTCAGAAATGTAAATTAAAAAAAGGTGTATGTATATAATTGCAAGAACATTAACCAATTCAGTGTTGCTCCCTTTTTTAGAAAATTAAGTAAAAATGCATGAGATCTGTTTGTAACACTATCTATCTATATTATGCTGTCTAGATAACATGTAATGCTATTCTTTGACTAATATAAAAACACAAATTGGCAATTCATTACAAATTTTTATAAGATGCAAAAATATAAAAGATAAAATTTTAAATAGTAATTTTTAGTCATTCTTTGAGTCTTGAGTAATTTTGAGTCTCAGTCATTCTTTGTGAAGATGACATACACTCAATTGTTACTCTGTCTAAAATTTGCTTTTAAAATCTCAGATTTTAGTTGAAAATAATTCTGAATGTTAACGTTGAATAGGCCCTTTGACCTGGAATTGGGCAGGAAAAAGATCAATGGCTGGTTAGATACCCTGCACTATATTTAAATATCTTAAATATGAAATATTCACTAATTAATATTATGATATCATTAATATTATATAAAATAATGTAATATTATAACATTCTGCCAATTACTAAACTACTTTTTTTTAAAAAATGAGAACATTTATTGTAAGTACACTTAACAATTATTTAGTCAAACATTTTGAAACAATTTCTTTGTGTGTGAAAGCATAAGGAAATGTCACATTTCTTACAAATGATGTTATTTAGTATGTACAATCTACCTGTTTGCATCTATGTTGCTTTTACTTCTTTTAATGATGTGATTTAGTCCATTATATCTTTGACCTTTGCAACATCTTTTATATATTTTACAACTTTTTTTTTTGTACTTTAAAATTCTTTTTTATTTCTGTATAGGTTATATGCAATGTTATTTGGAATAAGCAAACAAAAATATTCAGTTAATTGTTCAATGAAATCCTTAAAATTTTAAATTATATATACAATTGCAGTATTTTAACTTTATTTTCTCTGCTATAGACGTCAGGCCATTTACTGAGCAAATTTGACAGAAGGTTTTTATTCTTGCATGTGTAACTAGTAGGACACTAAATTTCGCCATTAATAGATATGCTTGGATGTAATACTAGGAATTGTACATATTTGCACCTTGAAACCTATATTTTTTTTATATTAATGTTTTCTACAAGTGGCATCCTTTAGAATGAAGTTATTAAATTTAAAATTTTCAATTTGCGTAAACTCTTGTGTAAGAACGAAAATCTTTATGGTTTTAATTGCCTTTCTTCTGCATTTATCATATTTATTCCGAACTGAGAATAGTTTTTAATTATTACCATTAAATAATAGAGTTCCACTTATCCTTAGAGTATTAATGTATTGCAATTTTTATTTCAGATTATGTCTTGCTCATCCCAAGTTTTGAAGGGAAAACCATTGTATCATACAACATTACAAAATTTTTATGCTGATCACAGAAAAAAATATGTATCATATAATTAATAAAATAATTAATTCGTTTTAGTTCATTTTTATTTTAGTACCTTTTTTTTTGTTTCGATCACCAACACTATTGATACCCAGAAATATAGCAGTTGTTTGAAATGTTTAAAAAAAGAAAAATGGAAGTGTGAGTAAATCTATATAGATCCCTCAAATTCGTTAGCTCTTTGTTAAATACTTTAAAAAGAATAACCTATTCTTTTTGTGATAACAAAGTTATCCTTAAGTTTATAGCCTCGATGTTCAGAATTAAATTAAATGCCACTGACAAACAACTAATAGCACAGAAATCCCTAGCTTGCATCGTCGACTTTTTATCATTAAAAAAAGTTTAAGCGGCCACTTGCAAAAAATAAATAGAAATGAATAATTTCCTATTTTAATATTTCTGTAACCATTTATAATCTACAACTATGCCTTTAAGTTATTGAAAATATACCTAATCATCAATGTATTTGTGTTGAAAATATTTCATATGCTAATTTTGATGAAAATAACTTATGTGTAAAATTTTAAGTGTTTGCATAAAAATGGTTTCATACTATGACTTTCCAATTTAAATTGAATACTTACGTATTTTTCTTATTTATTATTAAAAAAATGGGAAATAAATTATTGAAAGTTATTGAAAATATACCTAATGCTCAATGTATTTATGTTGAAAATATTTCATATGCTAATTTTGATGAAAATAACTTATGTGTAAAATTTTAAGTGTTTGCATAAAAATGGTTTCATACTATGACTTTCCAATTTAAATTGAATACTTACGTATTTTTCTTATTTATTATTAAAAAAATGGGAAATAAATTATCTCGTTTATAAATATTATCTGGTTGACCTGCAATTTATCATGGTTCACGATATCTCGGTCCGTTGCCGATTCAGTCTGTTGCTAATTTGATTACTCTATTTTTATGTAGATATTTACGACGCACTAGAGATGCACAATGGGCTATTGGCGCGGGTCTGGGAAATATTCCTGACGATGATCAGAAGACATACCATCACGATTTTGATTGTCTGCAGAGGAGATGGCTCCTCCACTTTGGTAGCCCAACGACCTGCACGCGAAGTCGAGCACTTTACGGTAGCACAGTTTAACGAGGACCAATACCGCACACCCTCGGTCCCTACGCAGACTGATCCAAGTGGTGACCCACCCGCACACTGACCGCAGCCAGTGATGCTTGACTTCGGTGATCTGCTGGGAACCGTGTCTTAACGATCAGTCCACTGCGGGACCATTTTTAATTAAGTTAAATATATCAGTGATATGTTATTGCTAAAAAAATTGTCTTTCCAATTTATAATTTTTTTCTAACATAACTGCTCCAATGAAACACATGCTGACTTAGAAATGAAATAATTCTTCGATACCAAACAAAAAAGTTTTTGACTTTTAACCTGTATTCAAGACTCTTTTGAATATTCAAAACTAAATTAGCTTCTCCTAAAAGTCTTTACTGTACACCAGATTGCAGAAGCCCATGTTGGGAGTTTATGTTTAAATTTTTTATAGCTCTATTACATTCAAATAATCAAGAAATAAAACACATAAAAATATATAGTTCTTTTCTATGAAATGCCTTGTTAGAACTCAAATTAAGCTATGAAATTTCTATTTTTACGGCTAGTCCATGCACGATTTTACCCAGTCGATTTGTGCTACTTTTTTTCAACGTGTAGGGCTTTTATATTTATTTTTTGCATTAATTTCAAAACTAAATACATAATTTCACTTTTTTATTAAATGTTTTAGATTAGTCTATAGGGAATTGTTTAACAACAAATCTGTGAGCGAAAATCAAACATTCAGAACACTGAATTTCATTAATTACTTATATGATAAACCTGGAATTTATAGTTAAAATAAAATAAAAATCCTGTTGTACAAATACTATATTTCAAAATCTTCATAAATATATGATTTTGGAAAGGGAAAAACTCCACAGTACAAAAATACAGTTACTTCACATTGTGAAATTAAAAATAATTTAGCATGATTAATAAGTGCAACAAGTACATTTAATTCGACAAAGTTGAGTTACTTATTCATTACACTTTAAACACCTTAAACGTAACAAAATAGATTAAAACTGGAATGTCTTTTCGAATGTTGATCTTATCTTGCCGAGAAAAAATGCCGATTTGTGTGATTTTTACTTGTTTAAACTTTGCGGTAGCATCAGTGGCAGAAAATTTTTCATGTTAATACATGCAATAAATAATAAAATCAATTCAAACTCTTAGCATTAAAATATAGCTTCAAGTATAATCGATAAAGTATTAATAATTACATTAGCAATCAGTTAAGTACATTTTAAAAGTCAGCAAGACCAGAATTCAAAAAAGAGATAATTCAAAATAATGATTCCAGATCATTTGTAATATTTACCAAACTGAAATCTAGTACCAACCCTTAAAACTTTAGAGGTTTATCCAAGTTGGCATTTGAATAAAAATTTCAAAAATACCATTCAATATCATATCACTTATAATTGGATAAGTGTGACCGATATAAAAGCGAAAAGTTTCAACCAGTGCTAATTGGAAAGGTCAACTAGTTTAAATGCAAAAAATTAAAGATTTGTTGTGCCTCGATTGTTTGAAAACATACTTCGTTGAATTTTTGCCTTGTTTCAAACAGCAGTTTGTATAAGCACACAAACCTGTATTATGTACGTGTAATAATAACGGAACTAGGATAACGTTGCTAAAGAACAACGGAAAAAAATTGCTTTGGAACAAAATAGATCATTGCCGAGTTCCAAAATAGACTGCCGAAGTTCTTTGTCCGAGAGTTTTTTCGACCAAACGCTCTGAAGTGTATAGGTTAGTTATAGTTCATATCCCGCCGTAATGCTGGATGATCTTTGTGTTGTCTTCTCTGTTTTTTAAGTTTCTTTGAAGTTCGTTTTACTTCAGTACGCTTAAAGGATTAACATTAACTCTTGTATATTCGCTTGTTATCTCAGATGTGAGTCACACGAACATATCGCTGGTTCAAAACTAAAACGACACATCTGCAAACGTATTATGCCTGCAGATGTGTCGTTTTACTTTTGAAGCAGCGATATGACCATGTCACAATCCGGAACTTTTGCTTCGCTACCATCTAGACTTAAAAACGTTTAGTCGCCGAAATAGTCGAACATCGTAATAAAATAAGCGTAAAATAAAGTAAAGTAAATAGACGATGAACGAAAGATTAAGCCGGTGATGGCAAACCAAGGACTAACAAACATATTTTGATTAATCATATTAAGATTGCAATAATAGTATCTTTTTTTTCTATGACTTCATAGATAAAAAAAAAGTATGAATAATTCTATAAATATTTATTAAAAAAATTAGCACATTGAGATAAAAAATAGGGAGCAGACAAATTCTATTAATGTAAATTTATGTGCGCTTAAGGTAAATAAATTTATTTTTGAAAGAGTTTTCAGTTTCGCTAAAAATAAGGAGAGGAAAATTCTTAAATTCAAGACCAATGAACTTAGCACCCCCCCCCCCCCAAAAAAAAAGAGATGGTTAAATAATATTACAGAAGATCTAATCAAAATGAAAATTTCACACAAAAAAACCTAAATTAAAGGTTGAGATCACCCTTGTTCAGCAAGTAAAGACCCACTGTGAGTTGTAGAGCTATAAAAGAAAGAGCTCAAAAAATTTGTCATTATTGGACTAAGTAAACGACTGTGACAGACAAAGCCACAGTCCCGAAGTCATCGTTTATAGTTTGTCTATGGAAAGAACAACCCTCGCTATTCGTCAGGAGCAGTGGCGGTACCTATGGTTACGAGTGAATCAGGGAAAGAAGCTCCCCTCCTTGATTTGCGTTATTTCTTGTTCCCATGGAAGACTGCTTAGACTTTGTGGCTAGAGGAGTTCTTTCTATAGACAAACTATAGTATAGAAGTACTTAATTAACCGTAGATAGCAAAAGTCTTCTCGCAAAGTCGATATTTTTCCTTAAGTCTAACATTTTCAAAGATTACAAAGGGTAAATTTTATCCCTTATGTAGTTTTTTTTTAAAAAATATATATAAAAATATATATAAAAACAAAAAATAAACATGGTTTTGATTTGTAGTCGAATGGATAGATATAGAACAGTACTGATTAAATTTACCTAAGGATAAAGTCGGTAGGATAATTATTGCAATAGGTTTTCCGGCGAACGGCGCCACTTAACCCATTTGCATTTTGTGTCCTTGAAAAAAAAACTGGTTTTATTATTGCTATTTAATTTTTTGAAGCAAGATAGTTCTGTTTCCTACAGTCTATTAATATAAGTATTTAGATCCGGCTCAACGCATACTGTTTTCTTAAAGTGGGAGATAATAGGAAGAAATATCCACTCAGTATAAACAAATATACACGGTCACGTTTTTCATAATAAATAAACCACTTTTTGTGGCTTGGCATTAATGAGTTAGTATTGATCTCAATCAGTCTTGACTGAATATTTCTCTCTATGATATAAAAGTTTGAAAAAAGGTAGTCGACTCGCATGATAATCATTTGATCTAGACTCTTTGTAAATAGAATAGGTGTTTTACAAAGATCGGAATGAAATATTCACAACGTTTTGGGCTAGTATTTCACATTTCCCCCCATAGATTTAAGAACAGTAATAAAAATAATATAACATAAGTGTTAAAAAAATATCATAAATGTTATTTTATAACACTTGTGTTAATTCTGCCATAAAATTAATACATTTATAAAAATATATAGAAGCTTCGATTGAATAGATAATTAAAAAATTTTACTCGGAATGTAAACTTTTTTCTAATTACCCATTCAATTTCAATCTATTGCAGTTTAATTCCATATTTAACAGGGTTACTAACTAACATATTGCATATACATATATAGTTGTTATAAGAACACAAGTTTTCCGCTTTTTGACATAATTCGCAAACATACCAAGCTTGTCTAAAAATACATCGAGACAGGCATATTATTTCAAAGCCTTTGTTGGATATAATTATTTCAGCAGCTAAGTGAAGTATTTATAAGACGTGATCATTTTTTACCCTCGATATTTCTAATTGGATTGATTTTTAATGACTTGTCTTGCAATTAATTGCAGAGGGGATGGCACCCCGCTTCGTTAGCCAGACGATCTGCATGCGAAGTCGAGCACTTTACGGTAGAACAGTTTAACGATGACCAATACCGCACTCATAGCATGTATTATTATTATTATTACTCGGTCCCTACGCAGATTGATTCAAGTGGTCACCCTCCCGCACACTGACCGCAACCAGTGAACCGTGTCTTAACGATCAGCCCACTGTGGGACGTGGCACAGGGGATAGAGCGTTTGCCTCCCAATGAGGCATCCCAGGTTCGAACCCTAGCGGTGGCTGGTTAATACGAATTCTGCTCCTGGCTCGCATGAACCACAGTGCTGAAGTAAAATATCCTCAGTGGTCGACGGATCATTGGTTAGAGTCCCCTTGCCATCGGACTAACCGTGGGGTTTTTCCTCTCCGTGTAATGCAAATGCTGGCTAGTTTTATTAGAAAGTCCACGAAGGATAGTTTGCCCCAATGCTTGATCCAGGAGTTTCCTTGTCTTCTGGGTAGGATTCAAAATTACAAGGCTACGGAGTCTGGTGCTTAACGTCGGTTATAAAATAAAACGAAGTAGGATAGGATAAGATGTTTTTGAAGCTCTTTAGAATGTATTATTATTGCAATTATTATTTTGGAAATGTTTTCAGACCTCCTTTAAATCCATGCCATTTTAGACCTTATCACTTTTAAACACTTTTTAAATTGATCGGTTCTATCGAAATCGATTACTAGTTATAAAAAAACTGTCTAACATCTTCACATTATAGTCTTAAAACTTCTAATTTGCGAAAAAAGAACTTCATAAAACTTATGAAATCACAAAACATACCATGGAATATATGAATCCAGAAATTAGAATTAAAAACTAGTAAAAAGAATGTAAAAAAGTATAAAATAGGCTTTGTTCGATGTTTCTAAATTAGTATTTCTAAACGAATGGATTAAATGAAAAAATTATTCAAAAAAAATTTCTCCAGTTTTTTTACGTACTAATTATCATAAACTTGTCTATGTTAGTTTCATGTTTAGACTTAACGCCTTATAGTTAGTTGAAACTACAAAACATTTTTCTATAGCTAAATAAATTTTACTCTTGTCTTCTATATATTTTTACTTATTCAACATTTTACCATTCGTGTAGTCTTATTCTAACTCATTTGTATCGAAATTTGAAATTAAACCATTGCATTAAAAAAAATCGTGTAAATCGCTATTTCTCGTTAAAAATTTCGGTGTTTTAACATTTCAATTAAACATCGTGCGATTAATCACTGTTTTAGGTTTTATTAATTATTTGTGCAATTTTTTTTAAACCAATCTTTGAATATTTTTTATACTTTTTGTAGATCTAGGAAAAGAAACTTAACTTTTTTTTTATTGCGTTTTTGTTGCAATGAGGAAACGATGTCAAAATATCGTATAAAACAGAATAAAAGAAAATATAGCTAAAATTTACACTTGTTTTCAAAAAAGTATCGCAATTCAGTAGAGAATAATTTTTTTTAACTTTCTTTTTTTAGATTATTGCGGCAAGCCTTTTTCGCGCAGAAAAAATGTTTGAATCTGTTTGAAAATTGTGAAGTATTTGAAAAAGAAAACTTGCATTTATATTAATCGCTACAATAAAGTAGGCTGTTGATGGTAACTTGCGAAAATGTTTCCTTTGTTAGTGCATAAATTGTGAATATTGTTAGAGTATCGTTGCACGCTAATTAAATTTGGCGAAACTTCTCAATTCGAAAGTAATAACAGTAATTAATTTTTCAATCACTTTTAGTTTGATCTGTTTGTTAGTTTCATCTGTTTTAATTTACCAAACTTTTATTAAAAAATTAGACATTTTTAAGTGTGAATTCAAAATACTATATATTCACAATACTATATATCTGAAACTTAACTTTAGGTATGACGATTATTAAAAGTTCTATCTCTTGACATATCTTACGTTAAATTATGTAATAGAACCACTTTTCTGTATTTGATTTTTTGGAAAGAGTAACAACGGGTTTTTACGGTGTACTATCTTAAAACGCACATTCCTTAGACATTTATAACTGTCTGTTATAAATATTTACGGTAACACTCTAAAAAAATTGTACTTTATGAAAGAGAGAAACAATCTGATTTGTATGAAACTGAATTTTTAATATAATTAAACAAAATTATCAGTTCATGACATTTCTAAATTTGCTTTGCATACATAAGAATAATATCATTTAAAAATGTTTGCTTTGATAGAAATTACTGGTTTCAGTATAACCACGAAAAAATTCAATTTTAGAAATTGTAATTAGCATAACTCGAATAAATAAAAAGATTCGTTCCCGTACTTTTCAAAATTAATTTAAGTTCGATTTCTTTACTTCTAGGGCCGCTTACGTTTCAGAAGTTATAGAAGATTCCTTTTTAATATTTAAAAATTGTAACGGCGCACTTTACCTCGCGAAAATGTTTCATATTTTACAAAAGAAATTATTTTATGATAAATAAGACGCCGGATAAAAGTATCGATGCTAGGAACACAAAAATGATTTATCTATAATTCATGATTGTTCTGGTGGTCTCAAATTAACGTATAAGCAGCGTGACAAAACTAATACAAGTAATTAACGAGAAACGACAAATAATTAACGAGAAAGGCAAGATAAACATTAAAACCTATTTGATTGCCTAAGGAAATCAAGAGGTGAAATATAACTATTAGAAACATCACATTTTGTCGAACAATCGAACTGGTTTTGTGACTTTAATCCAGACTTCCTCATATTTTGATGGCAGTTTTGCTTTTTCCTAACTTAAACCCCTACTACACATACTTTTACGGCAACAACTTTATAATTATATAAGTAATAACATTTATGATTAAAGAACATCTTGCTTACGAAAGTTTAAATAAATTAAAAATGTGCTCTTTTAAAATAAATCCAAAAGTACAGAGCAAAGTAATAATTTAAAATCATAACGAGGACACAGAATTTCACTGAAATAATGTGTTAATTACTAAAGCAAAAAAAATGTGAATAAACCACAAATAAAATACAGAAATGAACATATTATAGTTTCGGTTCTAAAAACAAAAACTTAAACTAGGGTTTAGACACTGACTTTAATAGAACCAAAGCTATATAAATACTTAGTGTTTTATTCACATTTTTTTTTTTTCTTCAGTCTACATGGCACAAAAAAATACCTTATCCTCCTTTTGAATATAATAATTACCTTGTAGAGTCATTCATGTTATCAGCGCTAAAACCCATCAATTGTTTTAACCTATTATGGTAACAAACCTTATTACCATAAGAAGCTTAATAATTGTTTGGGAACATTCGCAAACTGGCAGCAGAAGAGTTGCGATTATTTTCGATTTATTTCGAGCTTTTGACTTAAAATTGATAACTTCAGATTATGGATCGTATATGAATGTAATGATACAAACGAATTCAAAATCACAGCTTAAAAAATTACAAATTTATTAATGCATAGTATAAATTTTAATTTAAAATGAGTGAACAAAGTTTCTACGTAATAATAGATTGCTTTATAAAAGTATTCATAAATATTTATAACTCGGAATTCACAAGCTGGTAAGTTGGTACGGTATAATTTAAAAATGCATATAATTTTTTTATAGATAAAATGAAACATGAAGTTGTATTAAAATAATTAAAAAATCCAAGAGATTAGTATAAAACTCACCACACGTGAATATAACCATCAAAAAATATCAGAATTTAGGACAAACTATTCTGATTTATAGTCAAATAATGTTTCGAAGAAAAAAGTATTCTGGTCAGGTTAGTAACATAATTACAAATCAACTCTTTTATTCATTTTGTCGTTATGCAAAGCGTCATTTTAATAGCATCTCATGAAGAAATTAGTATTTTCTCCGAATCGCTATAGTACCATGAATAAACATTTCTATTCGCATAGTTGTACTCATTTGCAAAGCTCCATTCAAATAACATATCAAGAAGAAATTAGTACTTCCTTGTCACTATATTATTGCATATAAACTTTTCTATTCGCATAGTTGTACTTGTTTGCAAAGCGTCATTTAAATAGCATCTCATGAAGAAATCAGTACTTCCTCCGTGTCCTAATGGAACCATTTGTAAGACGATTTTAATTCGCACGGTCGTACATATTTTCAGTGTGTCATTCAACTAACATCTCACGACTGCTGTGTCACTAGTACCTCGTGTAACAGTTAACATTTTCATTCAAATGATTCTGAGTTTAATATTTTCTCTTCGAAGAAATCCAATAATGGACACGTTAAAATTCTTCTGTCTGCGTCCGATGGATTTAAACACCTTGCTATATAATCCAAGGCTAAGTTCATTTTTAAAAACGATATCGTAAGCATACGGGTAAAATAGGGGTATCTTCTTATTTCTATCTCATAAGTTACGAGAACATATCTTTCGAAGTCTTCAAGATTATTCTTCAATAAATTAAGCGTCCGTTCACTATGTATTCCGAAATGGAGGAAACCTTCCTTATAATCCTGCTCGCGTGTTCTAACAGACTTAATTTGAACGAAAGTGAGTAATTTCCCTTTCTCACTGTAACACACATTTATGAAGTCTAATACTTCAAGTAATTTCTGTGCCGCACATAACATGTTCAATCCTTTCCATCCACCTCCAGCATAAAACCGGTCAGCAATATACTTAATAAAATCATCTTTCATGACTTTCGAAACTTGTTTAAAGTATGCATGGCCAGTTCTCAGTCTACAAAAATCTATAAGAGAAAAAGCAAAACTATAAGCATACGTCAAAATGAGGAATGGATTGGTAAATTCTTTGAGTATTTTGGTGAAATGAGAGTTTAACAAGGAATGCAAATTGTCCCAGATGATGTCCGCTGATGTAAAAAACTCTTCCAAGTCACTCCTGTGCATGGGACCAAAAGCTTGGTAAAAAACGCTCATCTGCTTCATAAATCTACCATAAAGTTCATCATTAGAATAATTTATGATAAAAGCTCTAGAAGTCATTATGTCCATATCCCGAAACACATTACGAAAGAATCCGTTTAATTCTGAGAAATTCATAATTGTAAAAACACAGTTCAACAAGTACAAACTACTTGTAATGGAGGTAATAAAATATGAAAGCTTTGGGGCTAGCAGTCCCGGAGAAGATATGTGTATACTTTTAACGTATATCTTTTAAATAAGTGGAACTTTTGCAGAAACCCTAAAGAATTAAATTTTATTGAAAACGCTGCCCGCCGCCTATTTCTTTCAGCTCAACATCTGATAAACTCATATGATAAACACATCCCTGGCCGAGCAGTCTCAAAATCCGCCACACACTTTATAGGGGGGGGGGGGGGGAAGGGGGTTCGAATGTCGCCATAAAACTGGAAGTATCTTTGTAAAGTCAGATATAATTAATGGCATATGTTGACAATTTGACAAGGGCTTATGAACCGTCTTTGTAGTTAGCAGAGGTTCCTGTCTGTGCTGTCTCGCCGTTCCGCCAAGCATTCTGTGGCGTGAAGGTAGCGGGTTCGAATCCCACCGTAACTCAGGATGTATCATTGTGATGTCGTTCTCTGACTTATGCTATCTGTTTTTTTTTTTAATAACAAGGGCTTCATAAGTCGTATAATCAGCGTCCAAGTTCATCGAGGTAAACATTAAATCTGTCGGGAAAGAGTTGAAAAGGTATAGGGTAAAAAAGTCACACAGTAGACTGATCGTAAAGACACGGTTCCCAGTAGAACACCGAAGTCAAGCGTCACTGGCTGCGGTCAGTAAGCGGGTGGGTGACCACTTTGATCAGCCTGGGTAGGGACCGAGCGTGCGCGGGTTCTCGTTGTAAAGTGCTCGACTTCGCACGCAGGTTGTCGGGCTACCAAAGCAGGGGAGCCATCCCCTCTGCAGAGGATCAAAATTGCGATGGCATGTCTTCGGATCATTCTCAAGGATGTTTCCCAGGCCGTCGCCATTAACCCATTGTGCAGCTCTAGTGCGATGTAAATGAAAGTACCTACCTACAAGGTAAAAAAGGGTAGGGCTAAGGATCTGCTCATGTTGTTTGTCTGAGCTCAAAATTACGCGGCATTCCTGCCATGACTGTTAAAAGGAAAGGGTTTTGAGAAATGGGACTAGGTGCTTGGCATTAGCTCTAGCAATTTCACCGTTCCGTCAAACATTCTGTAGCGGATTCAAATCCCACTGTAACCCTGATGTATAATTTTAACTTGTGCTGTTTGTTCCTCAACTTGAAACGGACTTGATAAGAGTAGTTCTAATAATATTTAACGACTAACTAGAGCTGCACAATGGGTCAATGGCGGCGATATGGGAAGCATAATTTAGGTTGATCAGAAGATATGCCATCACAATTTTGATCCTCAACATAGAAGATGGTTTCTCCGCTGTGGTAGTCCGACGATTTGCGAGCGAAGACGAACACTTTGTGGAAGAACAGTTTAACGGGAACCAATACTGCGAACCCTCGATCCGTTCGCAGCCTGATCAAAGTGGTAGCGCACCCGCTCACAGATACTTGACTTCATGGTTCTACTAGGAACTGTGTCTTTACGATCGGTCCACTGCAGAACAGCTTGATAAGTGTAATTTGCACTTTGCAATGAGCACACAAACCAATGCAATAAATAAGTAAATAAAAACTTATAAACTATAGCCTTAATGGCAGGGAAATATTGTTCTTCGGCCCAACTTTTTGAAGTGATTCGTGGGATTAGATCTTTTCATTCTCTTTTAGTCCCTTCAGCTATAAGTTTTCCAGTTTAATAAGGACTTCTTTTCTCCCATTTTATAATAAAAGCAAGAATGAATAAAAAACTTACAAAATGTGAGACACTAAGGTCCCTGGCCCGAAGGCGCAGGCTCTGAAGATATTATGAACCTCGACATTTAAAAGTTAATAGCATACACGAGCTTAATTGAAGTAGAGCATACACAAATCAAACCGATATAGTTGAAAGCATCGGACAGTGACAGATCGTAGGTTCGTACTTTTAATATAATTTTATGACAAGTGTTAAATAGCTGACCAAGTTTTTGGTTAACGGCTATCAATTTTCAACTAGGTACACTTGAAGTATTGGACCCATGCAAATTTTCTTTGTTTCAAGTATTGAGGGGGAGCTTCAGAGATTTTTAATTATTGAGAGGGATCAATACCCACCGCCTCCTCCCAAACACGCCCTGAAGCGAATTTTTTTTGTTTTTGGAAAGGATAAAAGTATGAAGGTTTATGAATCAAACTTGTAATGGTAGGTACTTTCTTTACGTAGCACTAGAGCGGCACAATGGGCTATTGGCGACAGTCTGGGAAACATCCCTGAGGAAGATCCGAAGACATGCAATCGCAATTTTGATCCTCTGCAGAGGCGATGGCTCCACTGCTTTGGTAGTCCAATGATCAAGAGCGCAAAGTCGAGCACTTTATGGTAAAATAGTTTGGCAGTCAGGCGCGGTTAGCGCGCCTGACTGCGAAGCCATTGGTTGCGGGTTCGAATCCCGCTCTGGGCATGGATGTTTCTCTCTCTCTTTGTGCTGTCCTCTGTTGTGTGTGATATGTGAATGTGGCCCACCCTATAAACGGGTTTGTGGCAGTGTGGCGTGGGCAATGTTGCTCGCCTCCGTGACTTTGGTTCACAGGTGCCCACTGGGTAACGCGAAATGAGCAACAATTTTGGCATCTTCTTAGGCAAAGATTCAAATTCAGTGCCTGAAAAAAAGAAAAGAAAAAAGTTTAACAAGAACCGATACCGAGCAACCTCTGTCCCTACGCAGGCTGATCAAATTGGTCACCCACCCGCTTTCTGACCGCAGCTAGTGATGCTTGACTTCGTTGTTCTACTGGGAACCGTGTCTTAACGATCAGTTCACTGCGGGACAAATTTATTAAGTAATATAATGAACGGGGTGGTCTTTAAAATAATGTTGGGCATCTCTAACTGAAGGTGGCTATTTTTTCGCCCAAGTTCAGAAGTGTGGAAACGGCGGCTATCGATTTCCGATTATAATCCTGGGAAATATTAACCTTTCTATCAGGAAATAAATACATCTTCCATAAAGAAAAATTGGCTAGATATTTTATTGTGAATTAAGTGCAATTTTAATTTTTTTAAAAAATGAATCTGAAAAAACCATAACCTTCCCTTTAGCAGAATTGGGGCACTCTTGTGAAAATTTTAAAGCTATCAAAATGCATCGCAAACAATGCCTCACTTCCCTGTATAGAAGAAATTCATTTTCTACTTCTTCAAATCACCTCCCCTCATTTCTCTTAAAGCAGGGGGAAACGTACAGAGAAGAGTAGGGAAGTGTTCAAGTATCATTTCTAAGGACATAACAAAGATGTCTATAAAACAAAATTCCGAAGAAAATGTCTAATTTTACGGGACTTAAAAGAAAATTACCAACGAAATATAAACCATCTTTAAAAAAAAAGACAGACACAGACTGAACAAAGTGGTCCCTCACCCGCACACGGAACGCTTCCAATGTAGTTTGACTTCGGTGATCTAATGGGAACCGTGTCTTAACGATCAGTCTACTGCGGTACCCAGTTTTATAGGGAAATGGTGCGTGGTGAACAAAAAATAATTTCAAATTCGAAATTTTTTGGCAAAAATATAAAAGAAATACATACAGTAATATAAAGAACAATATGACAGTTTCATTAAATAGCATAAATAATCAAAGAACACAAATGAAATAAATACTCGAACTTTCATTTTTCTGTTGTCATTTGTAACGTTTATTGACTTAAAATTAACATCACATGAAATATGGTCATTATAAGTTAAGTTTGATAGAAAAATAGCTTTAGACATATGCTTTTCACAATGTCTCATTTCATTAGAGCAAATATACCTCATTATATAATTTCATTAATTAAAAAAGGAAGACTAGGATTGATGTATCTTGAACTATGCAATTATAGTATGAGTCAATAAATAATAAATATATTTTACAACAGGAACTGTTCAAATATTACGTAAGCATGCAGGAGTTGATTTGAGGTTAACTTTTGCTGATAGGAGAAAGGATCTGGATTCAGTTATTTTAAAATCATATATGACACATAAACTACCAAAGAAAAAAAATCATGTAAATTTTTTTTTTTAATAAATTTATATTTCAAAATGAACTGTTAAGATTTTTTCAGCACTCTCTATTTCTGGATGATGACAAAATCTATTTATACTCACTAATATTTACAATAAGTTCTGGGAACAAAAAGTGTTCCTATGTTTTAATAGTATTTATTTTGCATCAGGTTGCATTACAACTTGCTAGCTACAATGCTGTATAAAATAAATCAATCAATTTTAAATGATAAAAAAAGTTAGCTACACAATTTACTATGCTTTACAATCAGAGTTGGCATGATTTAATCACTTGATTTAAATCGTAATTTGATATGCTTATTTTTTTTTAAAAAAGTTATCGTTTCAAATCAAATGATTTTTTTCTCGAAAAGCATTGATTTAAATCAATTTATTTATCTTTTCAAATAAATCATTTAGTCGATAATATTTTTATAAATACATTCTCTTAAAAGTCTGATTTCACTAATAATGAAGGTTTTATCCAAAGAAATAATAAAAGAGGAGTGCATGTGTATTATTATTATATTTCAAAATTTCAATTATTATATTTCAATAAATAAATACAAATAGAGACTAAAAAAGTGTGACGTTCTTGTGAAAAGTGAATAAGAGTGACGTTAAACAGTTAAATTATTGTTTTCCATCAGCTGTATGTAAAATAATTTGCTGGTAACATACATATTTTAATTATACCCATTTAGTTTTATGTTTATGCATACAAGTACATTTAAAATTTATTAGTTAGTGTATGCCAATATCAAAGAAAGAGTTGTTTTGTCCAGGCAAACTTATAATAATTTTTTTTCTTCTTTTCTTAAATATTCTGATCTAAACTAATTTACTCTTACTTGGATATTGGCTGACAAATTGCTTCACAGTCTTTAAAATTTTAGAATGACTTGAACAAAAATAACCATGATTTTATTTATTCAGTGATTAGTTAGTAATTATTAAATAATAATTTTTGAATTATTTTAGCTTGAAATATTGATTATTAATAATATTAAGTATTGTCAATAACACTTTATCAGATGATTTGGCTAGTAAATATAAAAAAAAATCGAATTCAATTAAAAAATAAGATTAAATGTGATTATCTGATTAGATCTGAAATCTTGTCAGAAAAATATCTTAGTAATCTTTGTATTCTGGGCAAATCTAAATACTGCACAGCCCTCTCTATACCTCCTTTGGATTGAATAACAAGGTAGAAATGGGTTTGTTATTCAAGAGAACAACCCAGCTGAATAGAGAGAAAATCTAGGTTGAATAATCAAAAGACTTATACTGAGCAAATCTTACTTTTAATGCAACAAATGGAAGTCTCAGATTAACAAATATCCCAATATGTACTTGCTTACATAATTATTTGATCAGCTTCACACAATCTTTTTAAAAAAATAATTATATATAAAAAATATATTTTAGTAACATAGATTTTGCAATATTAATGGCACTTTCAATGACTTTTTAACAATTTAATTGACATAGAATAAGATTCAAATTAATATCACATCAAAACAAATATTTCGTGAAAACTCTGCTTACAATAAATAAAGAAAAGATATTAAGTTAATGAAAAAGTTTCTTCTAGTATTGCCTATAACTAGCAGCTGAGCTTAAAGAAAACTTTTCTAATTATACAGACCTAAATTTAAAACGTAAGAAAACTTTAAACTTATTTTCTAACTTCCTCAAAAATTTATTAATTTTCAAAAAAAAAAAAAAAAAAAAAAAAAAAAAAAAAAAAAAAAGAGTTTTTTTCAAAGTTTAATAATAAACCATGTTAATTGAGCAATATTTTATTTATAATTGAGTAATTATTAGATACTCTACAACTTATATCTCTATTTTAACTGCACAGTTTATTTACTAGGAAGAGATGGAGTTGGGCAAAATTTCGTACTTTCTGTTTTGTAATTTTTTATTCAACCATCTAAATCAAATAAATATAAATATTTTTTACAACAGTATGGAATCCCTTTAACATTTTTACATAGAACTGTATACTTTGTAGCATTAAAAAAAAAAAAAACATTTTCATGAACTTAACTTTAACATTTAATTCAGATTACACTAATAATTTTTAGCCCTGAGCCATGGTTTAGAATTGTGCTTCATTCAATATTTCTATTGAAAAAAAAATAAAAAAAGGCTTCGGACATGTGTCCTCTTTTTCAAAAGAATATTGAGTAATTTGCATTCAAACATTTATCATGCTTCTCCCTTGTCTGAAATAAATTACGGTTTTATTTTCACCACAGGATTTTACAAGCCTTTAATTTATTAATGAAAATAGTTTATTTAAACTAAATCATTCTTATAAAATAATTACATGTACCATTAAGCATCTTTTTTTTTTTACATGCACAACTAAGCATCTAAATATGTAAGGGTTAGTAAATTCAAATGAAAACCAAACATTTGCCATAAAACACATTCTTTGCTAGAGTGGTGAACACAGTTGTCAAAACAGTTATCTTAAAGGTAAGAGAAATGCATGTTAAAATGCACAGGTCTGTAAAGTTGTAATAGTAAATTGCTCTGAGAGGTGTGGTTCTTATCTTGGTGGCCTAGAGTGCTAGAGCACATGAAATTCGCTGTCACATGATTCTTTTGTAGGGTGAATCTCTGGCAAGTGTGCAAGAGAGATTGCACACTTGCCAAAGAAACAAGAAAGATTCAATGAAGGATTTGCAAAAGGATTTGTGAGTATTAAATTATTATACCTCATGTGATTCTGTAGATTTATGGTTTGGTCTGGAAAAACTGACAAATCTCAGAGAAAACACTTTAACATTTTCCATACAGTCCAAATCTTTCACACTTTTTATGACTTTCATGGATGCAGGCTGTAGGTTTAATCTGGACAATGAAGTGAAATGGTGCATGAATATTTGAATCCATTAGGACAAGATCTTTTTAAAGTGGAATTAATTGTTTCCTCTTTTATAACCATCAACACTTTGGGTAACTACTTTTGATTTTTGAATATTTTTTTATTTGACTGCCCCTTATACATGAAAATGCCATAAACCCCTTCCAGTAAAATGACAAATATAGCTCATTTTTTGTACAGCTAACAAAGGTATTCTACTAGGATTAACAATTATATCCATATCATTATTTCAATTCACAAAATGTAAGAATTATAAAATAAGCAAAGCTTATGTTATATAAAAATTAAATAGTTATTTCCCACACAATTTTTCATCATTAAACCTTACTAAAAGAGGTTTATGTAGAGATATTCAAAATTTTTTAAAGGAATTTACTATTCCCATTTTCATTTATGTGAGATGTTACTATTCTTCCAGATAAAAAGATATGTAAGAGTTTAGGAACAGGATCCCATGTTTTCACATAAAAAGCACTAATATTAACTGCACCATCAATCAGAAAATGGAGAAGTAATGTTCTGTGAAGATATTCTGTGCAATCAGAATTGATAGTTTAATTATTATCAATAACATCAGGGATGATTGTGAGCCCAAGTCAAAATTCCGAAGATTTCTTGAGTAAAAAAAAAAAATAAGAAAAAAAATGGTTAAATGAAAAAAAAATTTAAACAAGGTTTTTTTCTTTTTCTCAATATTTCTTAGTTTACTTAAAATATATTTAAAATTTTACACACGCATACCTATGATGACCTGGAGAAGTAACTAAAATTTACAAACATGTCTTTTTCTCTTGAGTTTATGATTCTAATAACTATTTAGTGATAGAAATGAATATTAATCTTGAATATAAGCTTATAAAGTAGCTCTCCTTACAAACAAATAAAATAAACTGTGTTTTTAAGTTACAGCTTTGAAAATTTGATTTCCAAAAACTTTTGTAATAAATGATTTTTTAAAACATCTGAACCTTCGATCTCCGGAAACTTCCCGATCACGGTTAGCAAAAAATCCGGAAATCCAGTTTTTTTCCGGAGCACAATCAGCCCTGCAACATATAATAATCAAATTTTTTAATTTTAGACAATCTGCTATAGCTTTTTAAACTTTGCAGATGTCAAGAGATCTTCATATTTTACAATTAAAACAATTCATTTTCAAATAACAACAACTCTTTTAATGTCAAATTACTTGGTCGAAATTGAATAAAAATTTCCTCAAATAACAACAACTCTTTTGATGTCAAATTACTTGGTCGAAATTGAATAAAAATTTCATTGAATATCAACAACTCTTTTAATAACAAATTACTTGGTTGAAATTGAATAAAAAATTCATTGAATAACAACTCTTTTAATGACAAATTACTTAATCAAAATTGAATAAAAACTTCATTGAATAACAATAAAAGAAACTGATTTCCTTTAAAGGAAAGAAACGAAGTGCTAGTCACGCGTCAGTTTAAAGTCGATAGTTAAGGGAGTAAAATAATTTTTAAAAATAAATATAATAAATAATATTGAAGTGAACATGGGTTTTCAAGACACAAGAGTCTGAAATGGGTATACTGTTTTAAATACTAATGTACCAAAAGTAATAAAGCCATACGACCTTAAAAATTGATTTAGCATAAAATAAAATTGAAAAGAAAAGGGCTCATCACTATAGCACATTTGAGCAGTGGCACCAGCAATTTTCTAAAGAAGGTAAACACCTTAGCAGACCATTGTTAAGATCTCTACATAAAAAATAAAACTTTAATTTTTCTGTTCAAAATATTAAACATACTCTAAAAAATTTCTAAAAATATAAATCTAATGGTGTCTATAATTAAAATGTTATAAAAGCTATAAAATGTCAATAATAAAAAAATATTGAATATAAAGTAAAAGTAATAGATAGCAAAATTCAAGTGAGGTAATTAAATATGTACATAAAGAAAAAAATTACTCTGCAGAAAATAAAAAACTTAATATTTGAAAAATACATATAGGGTGACCCGGGGTAATTCTTGATCACTCTGTTTCTGGGGTAAATAATGATCACCTAAGTTTTATTCTTTGAGACATGGACAAGAATGCTTGTACACTTTACTAAGGTATAACTACATTAACTTAATAATAGTTGTTTGTTTAATCTAACAAAATAAGTATCTTTTAAATTGCTTTCCGTATTTTCCACTTCAAAGATGGGTTTCAAAATGTGCACATTTCTGCAAAGATCCCCCCCCTTCTCTTAATAATAAATATTTTGAGTTACTTTCTTTTTCTTTGAAATAAAAATAGTGTAAGCTTTATTTTAATTTTTTCACATCTACTGTAAACATTATAATTGATTATAGGAAACTATATCAAATGTTGCCCCCCTACTGATGGGGTAATTATTGATCACTGGGGTAATTCCTGATCATTGTCATTTCTTCTTATAAATAGTATAAAAAATAGCCAATAAATAGCTAATTGTCTAGTATTAAATAACAGTTAATATATTTTTTAAGTGGAACAACTATAAAATATATTTTAACTATAATCACAAAATTTGTTTTTAACTGTATACAAGACAAATGTGTTCTGATTTGCACCTTTTCTGGTTTGTCTTACCTTGCTTTTATCTTAATTTTATGTGTGTACATTGCTAGAATAGTTTTTAAGTTTATAAATTAGCCTAATATAAATATGGTGAGAAATTATAAGCCTAAAAAGGATGCTAAGCTTCTAGAAAGCAAAATTAGTCAATTTCTTTTAATAATTGAAAATGAAAATTTCAGTGTGAGAGCTACTGCCAGAGCTGTTGACATACCTTACTTAACTTTACACTCTCATTTAATGAAGTTAAAAAATCCAGCAAAAGTAACCCATGTGGGAACTCTTTCTTATATTCCAGCAGAACATGAGAATGAGTTGGCTGCTTGCCTAAAATCTATGGCACGATGCAAAGATTTTTGGAGAATTTAAAGTGTTAATCTTTATTCTTGCTTTTGAATAAATCGTTTTATTAGCTGCTTAAACATATCTTTTTGGTTTATTTGTTTGATCTTGATGTCTTATTTGTTAATTACCATTGTATAATTATTTTTAAACAGCCCTTTTACTATTAAAACTGGTGATCAGTAATTACCCCAGAAGTGATCAGGAATTACCCCAGGAATGATCAAGAGAAGGGGTAATTCCTGATCACTAAAAATTTAAAATCTTTTAAATTCTAATTAGATTTTCAAACAAAAGAAGGTAGCATAGGACTCATCTCATATAGCCTCAAACTTCTAGTAAATATTAAAATTCCATCTTGAATAGTTTTTTCACAAAATAGATGTTTGGATTTTTTGATCAGGAATTACCCCGGGTCACCCTATGTACTAAAAACTTAAAATAAACATTAACAGAGCATTCAATATAAAAACACAGGTAGTTATAATCAGCCACATTTAATACCAACTGATAAATAATAAGAGATTTTTCATGATTTTGACTAGCTTAGAAAACAAAGATTATTATAAATTTATTAGCATAATTGAAAACTTCAAGCCCAAATTAGAGTTTAAAAAAATGTAACTGAATGTAGAGTTAAATGTTACACAAACAATAAATCAACTATGTTAAAATTTAAATGACATTGTAGAATTTAGTTAAGCTAGTCAAACAGAGTTATAAGTCAAATTTGATACAGAAAAAGAAGAAAAGAAAAATGTGGAAACTACCACTGGGTCAACTCTAAGTCATTTAAATATATAAGCATGAGAGAGAAAAGGCTAGAAAACTTATCTTGAAATTAAATTTTTATTTTTAGGGAATAAATTTACAAAAATAAATCATAGAATGTAAATAAAGTAATTAAATAAGCAACTGCTTATATTTATTAATAGAGTAATAAGAAGAAAAAAAATCAAAATACAATATAATTTAAGCTAATTTAAGTACTGTAGCAAATATGATTAAGCTAGATCATACCTAACATGAAATAAATAAAATCAATAATTTAAATAAGTATAGGTGTGTTTATTTACCTGGTGTACTTATTCTTTTCCTATTGAAGAATCTTTAATAAAAATATTTAAAAGCAGAGATTTCAATTGGTTTAGAATTTAAAATAGACGATTTTAAACTGATAGCCTCGAAATTCAACTTCCTTTTGTTGAATTAAAGAAAAAATTCAGAATATAAATAATATAAAGGTCTTTATTTATTTTTGTCAGAAAGTAAGTTGTTTCCAATTTTGCAAGATAGAACAACTAACTTAAATACTGTAAATATAGTTACTGCTATTAACAGGAAACTTTTTACAACCTATTTATTAGTACTCAATATTTTTTCCAATCGGTTAATATCTAACAAAAGCTTTTTAGTGTAAGATAAGGTATTAATTGGCTTTGAATCTAAAATAGATACTTTTAATTGATTAGTATCATTAAAAACTTCAACTCTGGAGCGAAGTTTAAATATAAATGATTTAAAATGCAAGCTAGAAAGTATATCTTGATATTTATCTTCACTTTGTTCTTTAAGTGCACTTAAATCAGTTGATTTTAGATTTAAAAGAAATTCTGCAGTTTCCCTGAAAGCTACAGCCCAAATACCAGAAGAAAAATCAGCTAAATTTATCTTTAACATTAGAGACCAAGAATAAGTGTCATAATCTTTATTGCACTTGTTGCAGTGGTACTGACCATTAACAGTCTGTGAAACTTTTTTAAAACAGTCGGTCGTAGGACAGGCTTGATACATTGCATTATCTTTTTGAACCATAACTATTGTAGCTTTAACAGTGCTATAGTCAGTTACATTAAGATTACCGGTATCTAATTCATTGATATCAGCAACTGTCTTCCATATTTGATTTTTTTCAAGCGTGTTAACTAGTGTATCAAGCTGTAAAGAGCTACGATGTTCATTAAACCACAATTTAAGTGCATGCGCTTGCCTTAAATTGGGGTTTACAAACATCATACTAGATGGTCCCATGCTTAAAGAACAACCATTAAACTCTGTAACCTTTGCCCTTTTTAAAGCAATCACTGGATAATCATCAAGTTGATAGTTGTCAGCTTCATTACCCCAAACAGTAACAATAATTTTGCTTTGATCCATGTTCATTAAGTGGACATCTAGTTTTTGTATCTCTTTGTTAGTTGCTTTAGCAACTATTATTCTTTTTTCAGTACCCACACAGATTCCAATTGCATCTACAAAACTTTTTTTTACTTCAGCAATTTGGTTAATATCAATAAAGTTAAATATTAGTTCTGGAATCTCTAAATTATCATCAGAGACTAACTCAATTTTCGTGTAATCAGATATCGTCAATTCAAAATCATTGATTGGTGAATCAGTTCGCGATAACCGTACATTAGCTCCAGATATGTAATATAATTTATTTATTTGAAGAAACTGATATAATTCTTCAGCTTTTCTATCAAAGGCAGTTGCCCTTATTTCCCCACTATCATCTAATAAGCAGAAAGAAAAAAGTTTACCACTTTTCTTGTCCTTATTATAGCATGAAACAGGAGTCTTATAAATAACACAAGCTCTAATAGTCCATTTATTTTGATATGGTGTTAGACTAAAAATAGGCACAACTGGCTTTGGATGGACATTTCGTGAAGCTGAGACTTCAGCTTTGTCCCAATTACTGTTACTGGCCACATTATTACTGGATGAATTAGAAAATCGGCTGGAAAAAACTGGAGCCTGGGTCACAACTGAAGATGATAATGTAGTATTACTGGTCTCAAGAACAAACTGATTGCTATTATAAGTTGAGCTAGAAAATATACTACTGGAAGGGGCAACTAGTGTTTTGGAAACAGCAGAAGTCATCAAAGTAGGAGTTAAAGTGATATTCTTCTTTGTAGTATGATGAGTGATATCACTGGAATAATTGTAAGAAGTTGGACTCATTACATCTTTGGCTATAACTGAAGTTGAAGTATTGCTGCTCTCAACAATAGGTTTGTTGCTATGATTTATTGGAGCAAGATGACTAGATTCAATATTATTATATACTACTGCATTTTTATCTTTATTGTACTCAATTTGGCTATTTATTTCGCAACCTGGTATCAGAGGTGTAATGTCAAGACAAAGAATAATCTTTTTATTTGGTTGTACATCATTGCAAGCATATTTGTTAAGTTTGAAGACAGAAAATTTTTCAAGTTTTCTGTCTTTAATTAAACTATTAAGGTGAGTTGCAAGTACTGCAAATGAAAACAATAAAATGCCATCATTTACCAGCAATCGAAAGCGTTCGATTCCTTCCCCAGGCACTCTTTTATAGCCGAGAATTTGTAGAGTTGCACTATCTACATCAATACCATCAAGTATTTTTTGCAATGATCCGCGGGACAGCAATACATTTCTATTTGACAAGGGTGAAGGTACCGTGTCCATGGCTTTATTTTTGCAAGTTCGAAAGATACAATATTAGCATTAAACATCAATTGTTTATAAATAACTGGAATCCCATCCATGCAAAAAATATGAAAAACATAACAACGGGGAGGGTAACAGGAATCAAAAATATATAATACACTAAATCACTCATCATTAAACTACGTCTCAGAAGATAGATTTCCTTTTAATTACCGAAACACATAGAATTCAATTATCTTCAGTAAGACATAACATAATTATCTTCAGTAAGGCATACCTATCTTTAATATTTTTGTTATTCTTTAGTACGATGAGTATAAAGTGCGACGAGCTCTTTCGTTAGCTTATAACTTTGTATATCCATTAATGAAGCATATGGTTGTGGCTTGTTAGATAGCAGATAGTTGAAGTAAAAGTCAGAAACGGTTTGTCGCCAACTCAGGCTGGGACGATGGATTCGCGAACGCAACTACCTATAGGGGACGTTGTAATCTGAGACGACTTTCCATGTACCATGGTAACTTTCCTTTTCAAGTGTGGCTTATTAAATTGAAAAAAGAAAAATGTTTGATATTCTTTCTTATGCAAGTGAAATCTCTATTTTTTAGAGAAGGGACTCCTCAAACACATCGGAAAAATATTTGTAAATAAACAGAAAAAATGTGTATCTAATCTTCTTATTAGAGTTAAAACCTAATGCCTGTGATTACTAAATTTAATGATCTAATAACGAAAGGTCTATTTAAACTTTACATTCTGAATCTCTTCTGAATCATAGTACTTCAAACATTTAAATATGCAAAAAGTACACACAGACATATAATGTTATACCATTTAATTTCGCAAAAAAAAAAGTTTTTGACCACAATTTTTATCAAAAAATGTAAAGCTTCATTAAAAAATCATTATTTATAAACTAAAAAACGCAAAATAAAAATGCTTACGATAAAAAAAAATCGATCTTAAGAATTCCTCATATTAAAATAAAAATGTTCGTACTCTTTTTTTTTTTTTTTTTTTTATTTATTTATTATTTTTTTTTGGTCTTAAATTTCCTAATCAGACATTGACGATCGAAATGGGCTGCAGGTGGCGTAGAGCAGAACTCTCTACCTATGGCAACACTTTACATACTTTCCCCATTAGCGTGTGAAAAGTCATAGAGGAAGGAACTACGTTAGTTTCTCTCTTGATTTTCAAATAGATTAAAATCCTTTAACTTGAAAAACTTTATAGAATTGAAAACTGCATTAAACCTAGTTCTAAAGAAAAGTATCACAGAAATTTTAAAATATATCTTTATTAAATAAAGAGGAAAAATATTAAGAAAAGGGAAAATATTGTAGTACATTCCTATACAACTGAAAAGAGGAGGAGAGGGAAGGGAGAAGGGCTAAAGGCATGAAACCGGTTTCTCCCCAGATGGCGTATTCGAGTGTTGCGATCGCCAATAGAAAACCACTCTGTAGAGAACTATCATCAAATTAGAAAAAATTATATTTATATAATTTGAATATATTTTATATAATAGTGAAAATATTTGTAAGTAAATTTTTTATTATAAAAATCATAACATTCGCCTACTTTAAAAATCCAGAGAATTTCAAAATGAAATGTTAGAATAGAAACAATGCTATAACGCTACCACTTTTTTTCGAATTTGATGAGGACAAATCTTTGTGGGTCCATCAAAATAAGCAATTAAAAGTTCCCTTATGGCCGCAGCTGAGCATTAACAAGAATTATGTTTTTAGAATCACGTTATAACTATTATTTATACTAGCTATTATGAATAATTTAACAATTTTAACGTCTTTTCAAAAGTGAATGTACACTTATGAAACATTAAAGTTATTTCAAAGGAAAGGAACATATTTATGATGCACTTAATTTCTTAGATGAAACAAAAGAGCATTAAACACTTAAAATTGCAAATATTAGATAACTTCCTAGCATTTTCAAAATAAATATTCGCCGTCAAATAAGGCATAAAAAATTAAAGATTAAATGAAGGAATTCGAAAAAAAAAATATTTTAGAATAACAAACTGGCTCATGTAAACATGAATAAATATTTCTTAATAATTTATCATGTTTAATAAAAGCCAATTTTTTTTTAAATTCAATTCAAAATTCTTTTAATTATAGGTGTAAATTAAATTCTCCAGTAAAGTTTATCTCCTTAAAGTAGTGGAGCAATTACAACATTTCAAAAATAGTGTGTAGTGATTACATTTCATCAGAAAGGTCCTGGGTTCGAATTCCGGGTAAGGCATGGATGTTTCTTTCTCTCTCTGTGTTCTATGTCCTTTCTCCTTTGTGTGATTGCGTGAATGTGGCCTACCCTATGAATGGGTTAGTGGCTGTGTGGTGTGGGAGAAGTCAAGTTCTTGGCCATAGACGCCACCACTGAAAAACAAGAACAATCGCACCCCATCTGCCTAAACAGGCATACGTCCAAAAAAAAAAAAAGTGATTACATTTAAAAAAAGTAGTTGTAATAAATTACATTTTTAACAAAATAGTTGTAGTAAACTACAAAAATAAAGTAGTTTTTCTGATCACTGGGAAAAACCAAGGCAATAATTTTTATTCTTAACTCTTTAATTCTTATTGAGTTAAAATAATTTGCTATCATAAATACTAAAAGAAAACAAATTTTTTTTAAAATTCTAAATAGATAAAACGTCGAAGAAACCTGAAGATGTCGGCTTCGAAGCCGACATCTTCGTCACCGATTAGTGGTCATATTTTTATATTTTTATTTTTATTTCCTTCGTTTCCTTTATTGCTATCATAAAGTTATTTTTTAATGCAATGAAAAAAATTAAAATCAGCTTTTCACAGACATAGAATAATTACAGGTAAGAATTTTGAATAAAATTTTTGACCGGAATCTGAAATAGAGAATAAAACCACACTCCGTAATTTTGCCAGGAATAAGAAAGAAACGATAAACGCTTATAGTAAGTTGTTCATGTTAATTTTTGTACTGCTTGCCATATTCTTGATCTTTTCCGGAGTAATAGCCCTCATCTCGTGTATTCATCTTGCTTTAAATAATAGGTTCAATATAGATCAACTGATCAACATTTAGAGAAGGAAAAAACGGAAGTCAAAGAATATGTTAATCAAAAAAAAAAAAAAAAAAAAAAAAAAAAAAAAAAACATGCATTTTTTTTTTTTTTTTTTTTTGGCACGAAGTATCGTTACACTTTTATTATACAAATATTGACAGTCTAGAATTTTGATTTTTCCACAGTAGAAAATCATTGTCATATTATATAAATTCCACAAATGGATACACATAATTAATTTTTTGTAGATTTATTTAAAGGACGTCAAAGTGAAGAAATCTAAATTATTAATTAATCTAAAATGAATTTTTTTTTGCGATACTAGAAGTCTTTCTTTACTTGTTTACATCAATATATATCATTGCGATGCGTTGATTTATTTACGTCCAAAAACCGCTAAAGGAAGGAAAAGCACTTTTCGAAGTTGCCAATCAGGTAAAAAATAAAATCTTTCTTATGGCTGAACTAAATCTTAGCCTGAGGCGGGGTGCGGTTGTCAGCGTCATCTAGTCTTTAAGTTTTAGGCTAGATTTCGCTTTAGGACCACCTTAAATGACGTAATCAAAACCTTGATAAGAAATTTTAGGGACCATTCTCACAGCGTTCGATTACCTCAGAAGCATGTACGATTGTGTAGAAAATACATAAAAGGTGAATGCGAGTCGCATTTTCATGCGTTTCCATATGCGATTCGTAAGAACCAGAATGGTGCAAAATATTTTTCCAAGAAAAACTTGCCCGCAGCACCCAAACGAGGACGGTGATGAAGCCATTATACCCAGCCCAATGTTTTACTATTGGATGCTGGTATCGAATAGACTGAGGTAAAAGCCAAACCAACGTCACCGTCTACGTTCGAAGGCTGCGAAAAATGACTCCATTGTGAAGGACTCATAAGTTCGAAATCCCCTTTAATGTAATAATTTTTCCACTCCCTGTTTCCACTAGCAGGTTTAAACTTTATTAAGGTACTTTTTTTAAGCCAGTTTTACGAATATTTAGCTTTATTAATCTGCTAATGGAGTATTAGGGACCATTCAAACTATATGTGAAAAATTTGCATACGTGAATTTGGAAATGCAAATGAGAACCTGGGAATAATTCCCCAAATAACATCTCGTTCGCACCTCCGAATTCACATATGCGATTTTACCACTTACAGTGAAAATGGCACAGTGAAAATGGCACTTGGAGAACAGAAAAAGTTCACTCACGGTATGGTAGCATGGTACGTGAACCAGATAATTGTAATCAATGTCTGGTAATATAATTGATAATCTATATTGCAGTACAGTAGTGCACGCAAGTGCCAGGATTAACTTCAAACTTTACTACGAATGAATTCCACACTATCAACATTAACGTAACTCTATCGCAGCTTTAAGAAAATACGTAACTTTTAAGGTAAAAATTTCATTGATATGATTCCCTGATTCTTAGTGAATTTTATAAACTGTTTATCCCAATTTTGGGAGATATGATAATTTAGAGCAATTTTAATTGATGAAACTCACAAAATTATAAAATTATATAACAATGAAAAGACACAAAAATTATCCCTCGCTCGAAACAATTTTGATGTATTGTACACGTTTCGATACTTTCATACCACAATAAAAAATTTTAATAATTTCTTTAAAAATAAGGGAAGAGAAAGAAAATATTAGCAATGTTAGCAAATTGTCAGGAAAATTGTGAAATGCAGTCATAAGGAGTAATTTAAATTCAGAAAATAGAAAAAATCATTTTAAAACCATGAAAATCTTACTTTTGTACAAATTAATGTGAAATAGCTAGATATTATTGTATATTTTTAAAGATCGTTTAATTGATGAAAATATCAGAATCAAACAGCAAACTTAATTTTTTTTCCCTTTTTAGACAAAAGCATTTTTACAATGCTGTTAAAAATTGAAAAAAAGAAAGGAAAAAAAAATATGAGAGAAGTCGAGAAAAATAGGATAATAGACTCAACAACTCGAAAAAATTAACTAGGCATTTAAGGAAAATTAGAAATTTTTGGTAATTTTCAATAAATTAGTCATAAAGACGTAATTTACAATTAAAAATTAAGAAGAATTAAGAAGATTTTAAATTACTTTAAACTTTTTTATATTTTAAGTTTTATTAAAATAAATTCGGTTTTGTCTAAATAAAAGTTCTTGTTTAAATAAAACTCCTGAATTTCTGATAAATATTTTGTTCACGTTTAACAGTATTCATTTGTATAAATATATAAGATAATTGGGAAAAAATCAACTAACAATAAAAAAATTGTTTTCTTATGAATCTTAAATTAACTTTAATATTGTATTAAGAATTAATATAAAATGATTAGAACTAAGTTAGTATATGAATAAAAGCTTTATTGGCGAAAAAAAAAATTAAACATTAAGATGCTAATTTCATTCAAAACAATCTTAAAAAATAGAATATTAATTTTTAACTAAAAAATCAGTGTTTAAAAACGTGTTGAAACTTCAATATTTAGAAAACTCTTAAATTTAGAAATTAAAAATAGCTCTCCAAAAAAACCTTTTTATTATCGGGTTTAAATAATTTTTATTATTTTTTTTAAAATCTTTTACAACACTAGTTGTGACCTCCTCTTGTTGTTCGTCTTAGAAATAAATATGTGATATTTATAGTTAATGTGTGATATTAAAATATGTGATATTAATAGTTATAGAAATAAATATGTGATATTTATTTCTATAACAATTGAGCTGATTTATTATACAAGTCCGCAGATTTACGACTGCATAAATAAAGAATTAAAATTAAAACAATAATAAGCTCAGTATATTTTTGAAATATCAATAATTCAAATAACATTTATTTTAAAAGTAATGTACAGTTTGATTTAATTCTGTTTTTTCTTCTGAAAGGAAAACTATAATTGCGAGAATCTATAATTGCAAGGATCTATAATTAATTCATAGAAACTAAAATAAAATCATATTATTAAATTATAATTCATTATAAGGTCTTCCGGAAAAATAAATTTATTATAATTATTAATTTAGCATAATTCTTTCAAAGTTAATGAAAATAGTTCGTTAATACTTTTTTTACGCTTAATTATGACCGATTTTAATATAAATTGCTCCTTCCAACTACTTATATGCAAGAAAAAACTTCGAAATTTTATTTAGGATTTTTTTTTCGTGCCTAGAAAAACTTTAGAAAATTAACTATAGGAAATTTTTAAAAAAGTTTAAAAAAATTTTGCGACAATATTTGATATTACTTATAGAAGGTTTGTTTATAGTTGTAGTTTAATAGTTTAATGTTTATAGTTTAATGTTTCAGTTGATTTTGAGGCAATAAATTAGATATCACAAAGTCACCAAAGGTGGTGACTTTTTGATTCAGGAGATTTTAAATTAAAAAAAAAGAAGAATTCGCACCTTAAGAAAAAGAATAAAGTATTACTTAATTTTAATATTTACTATTACTGCCTAAAAAAAGGGATGTCCGGACATATTTTGTAAAATTGAGCACAACATTCCTGTTTAAATAAGGTTAAAAAAAAAAAAATCTTTAAAAGTCGTATTTGTAAGCAAAGTTTTTAAAAAAGATTAAAATTTTCATATAATTAACATTAAACCAAATAATTATTATTAAAATTACAGTTAAAATTATTATTTGAAAGTTATTAAAAACCCTTTAGTCCATTGAGAATTTTGTAGGTTGATTAATATGAACAATCTGGTGTGAGTACGTATAACTTAATTACGGTATGACGCAAGTAATTCAAATTCTTTGTTTACTATATGAAATACGTAGTTGAAATAATTATTAGTTATTATTCTTTAAAAATCAACTGTGATAAAGTTGAAATTTAGTTTAAGAAAACTTAAGTTATGCTTAAAATAATAGTTTCATTATGTTATTCTTTTATTTATTTATTTATTTTTTTGAATTAGTAGTTTAATGAATTACAACAAGAATTTGTCATTGAAGTTCAATCGACCCAAACCTGATAAAATTACGAGTTAAACAGTAAAAATAAAAGCTAACAAAAGCTGTTAAAATAATTACAGTGTACTACTGTATAATTATCGAAATTCTTCAAAAAAAAAAAAAAAAAAAAAAAAAAAAAAAAAAAAAAAAATACGCGTTGTAAATATATCACGTTTTCTGAGAAATATTTATTAAAAAATTATGTGTATTATTTTAAACTAAGCTAAGAAACTTTTTTTTAATAAAATAAAATAAATCTTTATCCCACTTCTTGTTAAAATAGTAATTATGATGCAAGTGCTTAACATAAAATTGAGAAAATCGTAATAACTTTAGAACTGAGCACTGAATTAACGTACTATATAAACTGCTAGAATAAATGTAACTATTAAAATGCATTGAAAATTTTTTGAGAAGAAAATTATTTTCTAAAAAGGAAGGAAAAAAAGAGGTAAAGGGGGAAAAAAAGTAATTTCAACGAAGTAAATTCCTACTTGATTACAGAATTTCTCACATCTCTATAATTCTGATTTGGTCATTTTTTTTCCCTTTTCTAAATCTCCTTAAAATAAAGAATAAATTTTAAAAACAGAATTTTTCCGTAATAATTTTATGTTAAAATAGAAATAAAAGGAATCTGATATGATTTTGACATATTTTGAGAGCAATCTTTTCCTTATTTTTGCAATGTTCTCGAAAGGAGAAGAAAAGAAGTCAAAATAAATATTATACTCTATTTCGTATAAAAATAAATTATCAGATTAAAACTTTTTTTAAAAAAAAATATGCTTGTCTTTGGTAAGAAATAGACCCATCTTTTTAGCGCGTGTTTACATTTTCAGTTACTCATACAGCAAATCTTGACAGATGAATTACTATACAATAAAAAAAAAAAAAATTAAAAAAAATAAATAAATAAATAAAATAAAATTAAAAAAAATTATAAAGTCAGCATCTCTATTTTCGTATTTTTATTCTTCCGTTGAAACTTGTCATTATGAGGAAATAATGAAATATATCACGAATTTCGGGTTTTTGACACATTTAGATATACAATCGACATAGAACCTTACAGTATAAAGAATCGTGGATTCATTTTTAAATCTAAGATGACTCCACCTTAGATCGCATCTTTCTGACAGGTTCGTTTAATAACTGACGTACAAAGGAAAAATGTTAGATCTAGTTTAATACTATTCGTAAGATATTCAAGAAAATGATTTATGCTTAAAAAGTTATGTGTCTATTAAGTAGATCTATTTGAATAAATTTGTGAATTTTGAACTCAATTTTCTACTAGGATGCGCATTTTAATCAGGAAAACAATGATGTATAGGAAAAAAATTTAAAATGACTTGGGTTAAAAATTTCTAATAAAGTGGTGTCATAAAAAAGCAAAAACGATAAAACTATTTCTTTTTTAATTTAGTTTTAGACAATTTTTTAAGCTTAAAGCCCATCGATAGTTGATAATAATGAAAATTATCTTTTCAGTGAATTTTGAAAAAATGTATTTTATTTGTATTTTATGAAATTGATTCCTTTAGTGAGAAGATGAACTATTTTTTAGTTTTAGAGGTTCATGTATAGCTCTACTTTGTACGCGCAGAATATGTTAGTAGTTTAGAGAGATTTTGCTTCCTTCTTCATCCGTTCCGTTTCTTCTTTTTACCAGCAAGCTGCAAAATCTCGTTTCAAGTCCTGGTTTCAACCTGAATTACTTCTTACATATCATGATAAATAAATGTATCAACATGTTGTTTTCTAAAAATATTTGTTTTTGTATGCCTAAAATGCCTGTAAATTTGTCAAGGAATTTGCCTTTTTTTTAAAAAAAAAAGTTCATTACAGGATGGAAATTTGAAGAAACAAACACGCGATGACTTCAGTTAGTAAAACTAGATCTTATTAGATTTTTAGTTTGATCTGATTAGTTCTTTTTAGATCTTTACTTACCAAGATTGACTTACTTTACCAGTTTTCATCCATTCTTAAAAATAAAAATAAAAAAAAAAATTATAATAAAAAAATTAATAATTTTAGGTAAAAAGTTAAAATTAAGCAAAGTTTTATTTAAAAAAATAAGGATAGGAAACTTTAGTTACTTCTTCCTTTATTTGAGAACTTGAATTTTGGTAAAAAGCAATGATGCAACGTGAACTTCCAATGTAATGCATGGATTTATCGAAATTTCACCCTTAGTAATTATGTAATAGTTTAAAACTTACACTTATACTAAGTATAAAAAGTATATTTAATAAATATAGATAATCGATATTATTTCTGCAGAAAATTTTTTGTAATTAATTTTTGAGGTATTTAATCTAAATTTTTGCATTTTAGATATTATACTTTAAAAGATTAATATGGGAAAATGGTTGTATTTTAAACGTTTTTTAATCACTATCAAATTAAAAAATAAAAGCGCATATTTGAAAACGTACAAATATTTGGAAACGTAATTTTGAAATATAATAAAAAAGTATATTGATTTTCTTTATTCGCTTTTAGATTTATTTTCTTTGGTGCTGGCTAAGTTGTTCTTTAAAATTTTAAATCGTGATACATAATTAATATTAATATTTTATATTATAATATGAATCATATTGATATAAGAGTTAAGTTTTCGCAAAGTATATAAAATTGCTAATTTTCACATGTCATGTAATAATGTAAATGTAAAAGAAAAGAAAAAAAAAAGAAAATAATAAATATATTTTTTCCCTCTTACATTTAGCGAAATGAAATTATTCGATTACGTTGTATTGTGATATAAAATATAATACATAAATAAAATAGACAAATTAAAGTAATATTTGTAAAATTTTCTGAAGTAAAATTTTCTTCGTAATAGGTAAATAAAAAAAAATAAAAAAACCAGCAACAATTAAATTTTACTTGAATTTTGTAGTTTTAAGTTAATGCACAACTATTTGTGTTTTCGTAAACACTTCTGATTATTGCACATTACCAACAGGAAGATGGGATGCGATCGCAATTTTTAAACGATCCCTGAGCGTTTGTATCCGCTTTTTGTTTTCTTTTGGCTGATCATTTTCTTCTAAAGCCCCGGGGGGTCAAGCCCCATCCCACCTAAATTTAACAAGGTAGGGCGCGCGTCTGCCGCGTGCCAAGATCGTTCTTCTCCCTTCTGGTTTTTATGAATGCCCCACCCTCTTATAACATCAGAGACAGTTTTCTCTGCAGCTTCTATCATCATCACCTGTTACATTGGCCGGACCCATGCCAACATTTCGGTTTTGTTTCCCACCTACAATGCGTACGTGCGTTGAATTCCTAAATGTATGAGAATAATACATATAAAGGATCGAGATTTTCAGCTTGGATTTTGATAAAGGTCATTACTACTTATCGTGGGAAATATAAAAAGATTAATTTATTTCCTTTTTTAAATGTGTAGAATGATTTGATTTTAGTCAACCATATGGTATTCTATCGATCAGTTTGTAATTTCAATCAGAGTACCAGTTTCCAAATTTAAACAAATTACAATTGGTATATTTAGCATTCAATATTGGTATATGTTTTAATAAGTAAAGTACATTATTAGAACATTTATAAGCATACCGCTCTAAATTTGTTAGGTTTTTCTATTCTTAAACTATAAATGTTTTGTAATGGATTCGGAGAAAGAAATTTAATATTCGTTACCGTGTATGTCGTCCGGATATAAACAGTTTAGTTAATATACGAAAACAGGTGAAATTTTATCTGTAATAGAAAAATTAATATTTGAAACAAATACGTTATTAATATTTACTTGGTCACTCCTGAGGAAGTTGAGACAAACTATTTAAGTGAGAATAAAAGTCATATTAAAAGTATGAAAATCAGTTTGATTGCGTGAGGATGCTGAGAGGAGAATAAGGGTGATCATAGGGAAATACCACAGACAAGTAAACTGATATGATATTTAAATCCCACCTTTCTCGATAATGATTCATTACATTTTTTTTTAATTTTTTTTTTTACTTAAATATTTCAAAGGAAATCCTAATGTGTACTTCATTCTTAACATCATATTTGGCAAAGATTCTAAAAATATGCAAAAAAAAAAAAAATAAAAAAAAGTTCTGCGGTTATTATGGTACACCTTAAATGAAATTTGTTAAAATAAGTACGAAAACAAACTACATGACAATATGTATCACTTATACACATACTAACCGCGCACTTTAATGAATATTTATTTTTCAACAATCATTATTCCTGTGTGATTTTGTATTTATTTTATATTTATAACTTCGTTATAATCGGAAAATCATTGTGATTTTTATACGTATGTGACATGAAATGAATAAATATTTTATTTGATGACAATAAAAAATTCTCCATCTTTTCGTTATTTTGTAGTCTAGTACGTATATTATTTGTAAGATCTAATCCGTTGAGAATTCATTGAGACTGAATATTTACATAGAGAAATATTGAGAATATATTGACAATTCAATGTCAATATGTTTAGTTTGAAAAAACTTGTTATCAATCGTGGGGATAAGGGAATATGAAAAATGAAAGAAATAATAATTAAAATATGCTTATTAAGAGGCACAAACTATTGAAAAGTTCTATTTTAAATAGATTTTTTTCCATAGAAATCTTAAGTATTTTAATATTTTAAATGTGGGGGGACTTATCCTCATGGTTTAGATTAGCTCTAGATCAGGTATTTGAAAAATATGGTTTATTTATTACGCTAAATTTAGACTTCATTAAGCTCGGCGCTAACAAGTTTTATTGTAATTTTAGCCAATGTACTTGTACTTTTTCTATACAAACTAAATAATATGATTCAATACATTTTTTAGTCTGAATAAGAAATATTCAAAATTGATGAAAATATAAAAGAAAGGAAGGAAATAAATTTTTAAGAAAATTGTAGAATTTAAGGAATAAATAATACAAACAGTTAAAATTGAATGTTGCAAACATTTAAAAATGTCAGATTGTCAGCATTTCTTTCAAGTATTTGAGTTATTTACATTTATTTACTTAACTTATTTGAAAAATTTTGCATAAGCTTAGACACATTTTCATTTAGATTGTTTTGAAAGCATTTTTTTTTTTTATGATAACTTTTGTAATAACTTTGGTAACTGTGGGGATCTCTCCTTTACAATGTTTTTTAAAATTATAATGAAATTGTAAGACGATCTTAGATCGGTCAACTGTAAATTAAATCGTGGTAATATTTTTTTCGAGTGTTTTAAGCTTCCAAGCTTCGTCAATCTAAATTCACAGTCATTATTTATTTAAAATAACATCGTGATAAGATTTTGATAAAGTTTGATCAGCTTCATGAATATTACTGAGGATATCTGCATCTCGTACTCTAACCTTTCAAACACAAACTCACTGCGTGCAAAAGGGTTAAAGAATTCAAGGGTGACGAAATTTATCGCTATCCCTTTTTATAGATCCATAAATTAATCATCTTGACCGATTCAATGAAATCAACAGGTGATCCCCCACCCTAACCTAAGTACAAGAAGTAAGTCAGCGAACCCGGTACTACTCGCTTGCCCGAAGCAGTGGGCAGAACTCAGCTTGGAATTATGTCCGGGTATTTTTTTGCCGCTTATCTTTGGACACCTCCCTTGCCTTTCCCTTATTCTCCGCCCTACCTGGCCAATTTTGACTTTTGATTGTTTTTTTTTTCTTGCACCCCTCCCCATTCACGGTTTTGTACCACATGGTCCATCTTCTGGTCGCTGGCCCTACAAGCTTTAAATGCACGCCTTCTTTGATATTTTTTTACTTTTTTGCAATACGAAGAACAGCCTTGGTGAGGACGCAAAGTATAAATAGAACAAGCTTTGATTTTATTTTTTGCATTCGGGATTTTTGTAGGTTTGTCTGATCGGCTAGTGGAAGCGGTTCCATATAAACAAAAGGTAAACACGTGCCTTCTTAAAAGGGGATGTATCTGTTATTTCCGACAAAAAGATACTTTTCTGTTTGAAGAAACTTGCTTTTCTTTTTGTCATTGTTGACAGTTGTATTATGGGTGTGACTGATTGTGGGAACAGATAGCTTTGAAAATAATACAAACATAGAAACAGTGCTTATAAAATCTTTTATAATAACAATGCTGGTGGATAAAAATAATTCTTGTGCATATAAATAAAAAGGCAAAGCAGATTTATAAGATTTGAACTTAAGAACCGTTGTAAGTTTCAGCTTAACACTGCTACTGATTTCTTGTTGAAAATTTGCCATGACTCAGGTAAATAATGTTTAAATAATTTTATTGTTATTGAATATTTGTATTTCAAAAATTAATTATAATGAATAGTATTATTTGCTGTATCAAAAATATTTTAAAGCATAACATAATGTTACAATGGTTCGATTTATTGCATTATTATCAAAGAACACTGATATAGATTTTCTAATATCTCTTTTTTTATACTATAAACTTTTTATTAAGAAAAAAAAAATCTTTAGAAAGTTTTCGGTTCATTTTAAGATTCTGTCACATAATTTTATAATCTAAATACAATAATTTAAAGGAAGTTTATGAATAATTTTTTTAACTCAATTTTTGTTAGTATCTGTTTAATTAGGTTTGAATAAAAGATAATTGTTTATAATGTTATTTTTTCCCCACTTATAACTTTATAGAAATGCAATACGACTGCATTTTTATAGTGTTAAAATAGCATGCAATTTAATTATGCTAAAAATAAAATTCCAATAAAATACCTTGACACAATAAACTAATGAAGCTTCACACTTTATTGCAATGGAGAATTCATTAAAATAGGAGACTTTAATTGAGGCGCATCAAAGGTATATTACATTTAGTAAGACACACATATTTTTTTTATAAAGTTTAAACGTTTTTTTATAATTTTGAGTTGTTTTGTTTCATTTTTTGTTATCATTTTCAACATAAATGTATATTTTTTTACTATTTGTATTAAATTTTGTCTTACAGTATAATCAAAACCACTCGATTTGAGTGTTGTCATGATTGTTCCTGAATCTAATGGTTTTTGACAAAGCAATTATTTTTAAATAATTTATAGAATTTATAATGAAAACTCCTTGCATTCTTAAAAACTTAGTTTCAAAATATTTTTAAATAAAAAATTAGTCTTTGATAGCTTTTTAGGTGTTTTTAGTTTAGCAATTTTCGTGTTAAAAAATTAAAGATTTGATACCATATAAATTTTCTACCTCTTTAAAAGTACAACTCGTTTGCTGTATTACCATTAAATCTGTCCAACACTATATATTTTAGTTATGCATTTTTAAAAAACATGCATCAACCCATTTGTTGGATAAACTATTGTACAAGTTAAAGAAAATATACCTGTTAATAAAGATAAATCAATTTGCCAATTTTTTTTCTGAATTCTTTATTTTTATATGTGAGAAATTTTAACCAGTTGTAAAAAACTTTAATTGTGTTTTGTCGTTGACTAAAAATAGCCCTTGTACTATTTAAAAACACACACTAATTTGTAATAAAAAATAGGTTACATAAAATCTGATTAATTTGCTGCTCCTTCATAAAATCAGCCTATAGCTAAATCTCGCAAGGAAATATGTTACTTTGTTTTAATTTTACGATTTAAAAAATGCAAATAATTTACTTCCTATAATTTCTAATTTATGTTTTAAGTTCCTAATTTTTCTCATCAATTATAGTACAACTATTTTACCTTTAAGCAATTCTACTCTTTCCAAATGTCGTATTTGCAGATTAGTCATATTTGCTTAGTTATTATAAATCATACAGTACTAATTTTTTTTTTTTTTAAAGATTAGGTTCGATTTGCATTTTCTGAAATTTCTATAAACGTTTAAAAACATATCCTAAAAATTTTAAAAACTATCAGCATGACACAATATGTTGCGTCCATAGTTATTAATTATTTAAGAAAAATAAAAATTTCTAAATATTTCAAAAAATTGGAGAGAGTGCAATGGTAGTTTTTAAAAAAAAGAATCTAACGAAACTGGCAAAATACGCTAGGAGCTTCTGATTCGTAGAATATTTATCTGTGAAACAGGTTGAACCCCCGGATAAATAAGTTTAATTGAATAAAGTTTTGCAATTTTTGGCAATTACCGATTATTGTGAACAAAGACTTGCTCAAGCTCCTCATTATTACAATTTTGAAAGATACTGTTCAATTAATTATAAATGAGAAGGGTAGAAAAATTGTTTGATAAGCTTTATTTGACTCAATTGGCTTTTGTTCCAAAACATTATCCGAAATACTAATAATGTTAAGCAGATTAGTGAGAGTTTGAATTTAAATTATTCGGCTTTACACCAGTTTTATGTTGCATATTATTATTTGTAAATACTTTTCTGATTTGTTTTCAGTTTGAAAATAAGTTTTTAACATACTAGTGTTTATTTTCAATTTTAAAATGCTATTATGTACAGAATAGAAATTTTCATTTTATAACAAATATTTAAATATTTAACGCAATCATTTTGTTTGAAAGTTAAATGTTAAATAATGTTAAAAAAGTATTGTAAAAAAATTCGTTTAACAAATATTTTTCTCAAATGTACCGGAAAATAATTGAAAAAAAAAGAAAAAAAAAAAGAAAAACTTATGCTCAATGTCAGGGTACTTGATTTACAATATATATATGAACCACAATGGCATTTTTGGAAAAGTAATCTTTCTTTGTATAAAGTAATAAACAAAATAGCAAATAAATAACTAAATAATGTTGCAGTTCAAATTTAATTTTTATTTGATTTATTTCTTTACACATTTCGCTCATACTTAATTACAATAATTAGTATTTAATTATTATTCATTTTTAACGCAACAATGTTGAAAACTGAAATTATAACAACAGTAATACTTAATCGCAAATGATATCGCAAACGAAATAAGTTCAATATATCGAATTCGAGCGTATTCGATATATTGAACTTATTTCGCTCTAAGTAATATTACAGCGTAATGCTAAAAATATAGCGTACTTTTAAGAAATCAAGCTGTAAAAATGTAATTATTATTAACGTATTTCGATTAAATGCATATTTTCGGAGCCATGTACGAACCCACTTAATTAAATTGTACGTTTTTTCCCGCTTGTATTGTTACCAAAAAAAAAAAAAAAAAAAAAAACGTTGAATTCCGCCAAACTTTTTGTTTTAACTACATGTTAAAAACTCCACTTCATTTATCATACGCTTAATAAATGATTGTAAATTCAAGGCTAATAAATTTAAAAATTAGTAGGACTTGTATGAAACGAGTTAATGGGAAAAAACATCTTAAGTGAATTGCTTTCAGATTCACTTGATAATCTCTAAACTTCATTTACATCAAAATAAATAAATAAATAATAAATAAATAAATAAACAAATAAATAAAATATAAAAAAAATTGAAGATGTTATAAAAGTCGACAGGCTTTGAGCACTCAAAAATAGGCGCTAATTCTCAAGATTCGCCAGATGTGATTGAGGAAAATAAAAGATTCTTCTTCCAGATTCTTTATTAAGAAGTGTTACGTACGATCTAAAAGCTCGTACGTAAAAGTGTCACGTATATACAAATGGTGATCTAGCGTAATTGTTTCGCCTTACAAAGTTTTGTTTCCTTTAATTCCACATTTACATATTACAACATTTCCCTTCCCCTTTATCTCTGAGAATTTTATGATTTAGACTTATCACTTAACGGACAAATATTTTCTTTTCGAGATTTTAAGTACCACACCTTCAAGAAAAAAATAAATATATGAATTTTTTTTTTTTTTTTTTTTTTTTTTTTTTACATTTCACTACTAATGATAAAAACTGAAGTAAAATAGAATTTAACCATTTTTAACGCCCTGTATCCAGTTTGACCGAGGCCACTTACTTCAAAATATTACCACTAGAAATGTAAAACTATTTGATTCTAAAATTTTCTTCGTTTGTTCAGTAACAACTGTTTTGTGTGGCACATGAGCTGAAGTATATTTCTATATATAGATTGCACCGAAAAACAATTTTTTTTTGTTGATTTACACAAATACTTGATCTTGCCAAATTTGGGTGTGGAGATTTCAAAGCTGAAATTAATTTTGCTTCTAACGAGTCGGAATTTTTTTTAAATGAAATTTTTAGCCTCTTTTTTGTCGAAATATAGAAGTTTAAAAGTGTTATATGTAACTGAGGGTCGCGAAAATGTTGCGATAAACTTCTGGGGGAGTTAGAGCACATTAAAAGGATTAAAACAGCAAAAGAACTTATGCCCGGAAATGTCGTCGTACGCTGCTGGGAACATTTTTCCATCATGAACTATATTCAGAAGCACACAAAGAACCAGTTTGTAATAAGGAAGCGCTCCTAGCGGCGTGTGACCATATTTCCCGGCATGGGTGCCAATGCAATTTTAATCCTGATGATTTGTCCTAACTGCCCCAGAAGTTTGACGAGAGATTAAACTTAAAAGTGACCGGATCACACTATTGCTCGAAAATGACATCATTACGCTTAATATACGCTCGACATCATTACATGACAATAATGACATCATTACGCTAGGGAGGGATATGGTATGTATCGACTGGAGTTTTCGTTTTTGCGTGATTTCAGATTTCGTTTTCAACTGTGCTCATGACTTATTTCATTCTTGGAAATGTTTACGTAATATCAGTATTAAATTTTATTTTCATGACTTTGACTTTAATAGAAATTACCACAAAATTGTACGAATTGCAAAGAGTATTTTTATTTTAAACAATTTTAATAATTAAAAGAATTATTTATTTAGTCGTATGCATTATACATTATAACATTAGTAAAATAAGCAAAACAAAATACTGTTTTCAGTCGCATCATTTATTACCTATCAGGTCTTAATGACTCCAGTAGTCATTGTTGAAACATTTATGTGATCCCATTTATATATAACATTTTTAAACTTGTACATACATTTCTGGAAAAGAAATTGAAAAATTTAATTTAAAAAAAACAAACAAAAAAAAAAAAAACAACAACTGTAGATTGGAGAGAGAAACTGATTGCAGACTTGAAATCAGCTATAGGAATGTATCTAAGAACTACTAAAAAATCTCAGACAATAGGGGAAAAAATGTTCCTTGGTGTTATTTACGGACACAGTGATGTGATGTCTCACATAACTCTGAAGTTTCCTGTGTCATAAGGAGTCTAGTTAAATTTTTTAATTTTTTCAGATGAAAAAAACATTTAATTACAAAACTTGGTAAACAGCCAATCAAAGCAAAGCATTGTTTTAGGCATATTTTTACTCAACACATACTTTATGCAGTCAGCACAATAAACTAATACCGTTAAAACAGTTTTACTGCGTTCTAATCAACTAGCTTTCGCATCAAGTAGATTTTCGCCGCTTTTAGAGAAGCTAAAGCACGCAAATCTTTACTGCAGGTCCGTTCCTGATGAGAAAGCCCATTTTCAGTGTTTCCTGACCACAACTAGCAGAATTTATAATCGTTTTACTAACAAACAGAATTTATCATCAAATAAAGATTTTAGCACTAGCCATAAAATCTTAAATTTTTAATAGAGCTTGGTCAGGAACATAGAGAAGCGTTTAAATTCAAACGAATTTGCTGGCTAGCTTTATTAATGTAATCAATTTTATTATAACGTAGACAAGCACATTATTTTTATAATGAGTCTAGCTAAGCATTGGATTTTCGAATATCATTAACTCAACTAAGCATCTTTCAATTATTCGATACTATATACATATATTTCCATTTTATTTATATATCATGTTTAAAGTATTTAGTTTATTGTAATTTATGATATCATTTTAATTTTCAGGCAAATGTTTTCCTATTCATCTTTTTAGCTTTTACAGAACTGCTAAGGAATTCAGTTGTAATAGGGAATGGTGAACATTTTCAAGAATCAAGGACAAGTAGAGATGAAGATCCTTTCCCCTCTTTACCAGTACGTTCTTTTTTATGTCTTTCTTCATTTTCTTTTACTTTCTATAGAGGAGTATCATAAAAGCATTGTTTTTAAAATGCACAAAAAAAAAAAAAAAAGGTGAGACTTACAAAATAAAGGATTTTGGCTTCGTAATTTTTATTTTTCCTACTTATGACTACTTTTGGGATGATAACTTTAAATGATATACCCATTTTATGACTCTTGCTATGAATGATAAAATAATTATAATTACGTCTATAGCAAATATCCATTGGTTTAGTTATTGGTGCGAAAATAGCGGCAGTTACATATTGAATAAACATTTTTTTTAACTCTTGTTACTGGCCAAAATATTAATGAAGTATTTTTGTTGTAATAATGTTTGTTTCTGACGATGCTCTGGCAGATCTAATCTCGTAAATCTAATATTGATTAAAAATTTGTATGCAACCTGCTGCATCTTCTTATATGTAGTTCTAATTGACAAATCAAAAAATTAAAATGGATAAGTATGAATTTTGAAAGTTTAATTTTTCAGAAACTATTAAAAAATATTGAATTTTGACATTTAAAATTACAATTTAAAGTAATGTAAGAATTCGTATATCTTACTATTGAATGTTTTTTAGATCTTTATTAAATAAAAAAAAATCTGACTGAAATTACGATTAATTTTATTTGCTTAAATTGTTACTGAGATATGGTCAAATATGTAAAATTAGGGGGAGAAAAAATTCCGCCTTCTCTCCTGGAACTAGTTATATTTTCCAAAAAGTGTCTATGGTTTGAAAGACAAAATTCTCAAAATATGTGTTTATTCAGAGAAAATAAATTTTTGCGTCTTGTTTCATAAAAATTAAAATATCATATTCACTGATTAATTTATCTATTTAAAGTTAACCCTTGGAACTACATATATTTTAATATATGTAATTATAACAGAACTATATATAACTATATATATATATACATAATTACAACATATTTTAGCCATAAAGTAAAACGTTCCCGCAACATTGCCCGTTATGGGTCAGAGAGGGGGGTCATGGCTCCAAAATTTCGTGACCAACGACATTATTGTGGCAATGTGGTCAGCAGTGTGCGTTAGGCAGCCTTTACTTCCCAGACAAGCCGGTATTAATCGATCTAAATCTGGGAGAGCTCCAAGCCGTCAGTGGAGATTGAATTCCAGTTCCTCACAATCACAGTTCAGTGCCTTAACAGCTCAGCTGCCGCATCTAATTTTTTTAGTTATAGTAAACTAATAATTTTATAAAGTACAAGTAAAAGATTTAATTATCTCTTACAGCAAAAATTATCTGAGTTTAATGTGCATTCATTGCGCATGTTTCTGAAACATTCTTTTCTTTCAGGATTCCGATGGTTTCAAATATCTCATACTAAATGAAAAGGACGAATCCGCTCATTTTAGAAAAGAAGAGAGAGACTCCAATGGAGTAGTGAAAGGTAGCTATGGACTTAAAGATCCAAATGGATCTATCCGTCTTGTTCAATATATTGCTGATGATAAAGGATTTAGAGCTCAAATATCTTCTAACGAGCAAGGAATCGGTGTCCAGAATCCAGCAAATGTAAGAATTAACCGTTTAAACCGCCCAATAGCAACTGCTCTTCATGATTCATCACTGCACGGAGAGTATCACATACAAAATGTTCCCGACCACCAAGAGTCCGAAGTAAAACCTTCTCGTTATGACCTTTACACACCAATTAAAATGAGGAGACCAAGTTTGTCAAGTGATTCAACAATAGATAACGTACCTTTGAGTCGCAAAAAAGCAAACTCAAATTTATTCGGTATCACGAACGTCCAAGAAGTACCATCAGCAATTTTCCCATTCTATAGTGATATGAATAAACCTTATTTTCCAATTGAAACTTCTAAACACATAGGTTCTGACTATCAGACAAGAGATAATCAAAATAATCATCCATACAATGTTTATGAAAGTCCCCTAGGCATGGTTGAAAATGGCGATGAAAATCATTATCAGATTCCATATAATAGTTTAAAACTGATGAAACACCTCAGGCAGAACAATGTGTTTAATACCGAGACATCTGAAACACCGTCTGGGGTTTTTAATCCTTTGCTCTACAAACCTATCATAAAGGTTCATAAAAATCTCCCTGATTGCAACAAAGTTTCCAGCGCTGTTTTGTGTAAACCTCCTTATTTATTTTCTCGCACTTTTGAGTATGTCAATGCGACTGAAAGGCAAATGAACGCTCCTCAACAACAATATGCTAAAGACAATGTAGTTATAGAGAATGACATTCCCCCGAGACAAGGCCAAATTGAAGCAATTCTTGCGCAAAAACTGTTAAAATTAGCTGTAAGTAATGATGAGATAGTTCCATTGACTCAATCTTTGAAGCCTTTCCTTTTCCCTCCTAGTTTCACTTACATCAACAACTTGAGTAAAAAAGAAAGTAACCCAAACGATCACAGACCTTCTTGTTCTGAGAAACACAATTCATTGAAAGATTTATTAAAATCCAAGTATTTAACGGATGACTTAGCTGTAACTACATCGCTTAAAAGGCCTCTTATTTACAATAATTTTATGTATAGTCCTCAGATAGGTTCTTTAGTGCACGGTGGTTGGAGCCCTCCAATGACTTTGAATTATGTGCCCTTACAAACATCCTCAAACAGTAATCTTCTGAACGAATTGCTGAATGATTCCACAGCAGAAGCTTCTTACGTTAATTTAAACCGATATAATGTTCTAAAAAATCAGAGGAATCTAATACTCTTGACAAAATTCGACAGTCCTGAAATCTCTCAAAACCCTATTTTGGAATTTTTGAAAAAGCTGAATGAATTAGGATTCACGATAGCTCCAAAGCAAGAAAAGGTATCATTCGAGAAAACTCCGGATTCTTTTGTACCTGCTTTGAATCATGAAAATAGTGAAAATAGTGATTCTGATAACAAAACTAATCTTTCTAAAGACAATGAGAATGCCGGTTCTTATTCTAACGAGAATATTTATACTTTTAATAGACCAAAAGACAGTGGCGATTCCTTTTCCAATGAGAATACTTATAATTTTAACGAACAAAAAGGACATGAAAACATAAGTTCGAATTTCAAGAAGAATACATACCCTTCCAATGAACAAGAAGATCACGACAGTGCTGATGAAATTGCATTAAATACAGCAGAAGAGAGCAATACTGAAACGACCACAAACTCTCAAGTGATCACACGTGATCCCATTTCCAGTATGCTTTTCGCTCCAAATGCTGAAGAATTATTACATCTTTTTGGTCCACCTTCTATTCCATTTTATAATGATCATGAGCAAACGCTGCCCATAAATGACTCAAAATTTCTTGTATTTGATGAAATAGAAAATCACGAAGTACTTAAAGAACAAGTAAAGGGACAGAACAGTTCTATTCAAAGCAATTCATCTGATTGGAAAAAACAATTAGATGATGTCATCAATGAAGAATATGAAAAAACCTCTCTCCAAAGGGAATCATATTTTTCAAACCTTCCTCAGACCAAATCTAATGATTCAGTGGAAAATGACTCAGATAAACTTGATGGTAGAATTTACAAAATTCACGAGCCACCTAGCAAATTGTATGATTCGAGGGGTGTTACGATAAAACCTGAAAATGTACCTTTGCACTTGCATCGGTACGTACCGCCGACTGGTATCACTTCTTTCCCATGGAAGTTTGCTATTCCTAGGCCGGCTCCTCCTAGAAGTATAGTCATTCCACCAAAGCCACCAGTACTGGCATAAAATAATTTAACTAATAGTGATTACAAAAGATAGTGATTATAAAGGAACTTTTTTAGTTTTCAAGTAAATAAATATTGCGTTTTTGCATTTTCAGAGTTCATTGTTTTTGTTATCGTTGAATAATAGTAATGGTTTCAACAGACAACGCAGTCCAGGTCAAATGATCCTAATTTCATTTATAAAACAACTTCCCATTTCGTTTTTATAAATAATTAAAATAAGGAAAGCTTTTAAAATATTCTCACGATTTAATTATTTTTAAATAGCTATTTCTAATACAAATATGTTGTAAAAGTTTTTTTCATTATTTGAGAGCAGCAGTACAAAACTGTTGAAATGTAGTTAGTTTATTGAGTCTATAGTTATAATCCATTTAGTCTACGTTGTGATAATTATGTAGTATTTTTAAGCCATGTAGATAATTGGCGATGTAGCTTAAGTTATTTCATTTGACCAATGAACAGTAATCCAATTAGAATGATTTGTTTTATTGCTAATGAAAATGTGAATAAAAGCATTTTGTGTATCTGTTAATAAATGTTGAAACATTCAAAATGAAAATTATATTCTAAGTAACAATTTTCATCAAAGAATTAATTTTGTGTAAAGTCAGGATATAATATTGTATGTAGTATATTATTTATTTTTGTATTTTATTGATATGTGATGTTAATTTTAATTTCTTATTGTATATGTAAGCTTTTAATGCACATTACTATATTCTTTAATGTTCCTAATATATTTTTATAGATTTTACACAGATCTATAATTGTTTTGTACAAATGTAATTTTTTTTAATTTTATTATTATTCTTTTTGCCTCAGACTATTTATAATAAAGAAAACAATAAATTAGATAGATAAATAGATCTGTAATTGTTTTAGATCTATTTATCTATCTAAACAATAAAATAAATAGATCTATAATTGTTTTGTACAAATGTAATTTTTTTAATTTTATTATTATTCTTTTTGCCTCAGACTATTTATAATAAAGAAAACAATAAAACTTTTATTTTACATTACTTAAACGAGCATTAAAAAACAACTGACCATTCTTTTCAGCTAATAGTTTTATAATTGTACTTTATTTCCTCAACTACATTAAAAAAAATTACTTAACTTTTCTTCTTGACTATTTGACTATTTTTTTGAAGAACGGGCATTCAGCTAGTTTAAAATCATTGTCAAAAATCAAGTGAAAAAAAAGTATGCCTATTAAGGCTTGCAAATTAAAACTTTAGCGATGATAAAACAGAAATTTAGCTAAAATTTAACGAATATACTGTGAAGAAAAGTGAATTAAAAATTTAAACAATCAACTGTTATAAAGAATTTAAATAAAAATCTTACATGAATTTTAATTTGCCTTTTTTTAAAGTATTACTTACCTAAAATGAATATTTAGGCTGCATATCATATCGCAGGAATTGAACTCTAAGATGGCTCTTTTTTTTCAGATGATAAGTTAAACGATAAGAAGCAGACGATAAGTTAAAAAATTTTTTTTTTAATTTTCGTCTGCAAGGAAAAATATTAAATAAATAAAAAATTAATAGAACAAGTTATTTATAATAATGTATAAATCATGTGTTAATTTGCGTGAGAAATTTCCAAATTTTCAAAAAGTATTCATAAATTAGGGGATTTGTTCGCTTCATTTAACAACTTCCAGGATTACCTTGCAATCATTTTTGTTTCTTAACGATAAACAGGTTGTTGCATCAAGTAAAAAATTATTCAATTATCGTTTTAAAAACTTTTTTTTTTATTGTATTAACACAAATTTGGTTCAACAGTTTATAGTTTCTGGTTCTGTAGGAACAAAGTTTGAATCTACTAATTTTAGTCAGTTACCATGTACCATTAATTAATTTTGGGTGTCTACATAAGATCTCATTAAATATCTTTTACCAAAGATTATTTAGTAATAGTGGAAATTATTAATTTTAATAGAATAATTTTAATAGAATAATTATAAAGAATTTTAAGTGTATAATTATAATTAATAAGAATTATAAATGTTAATAGTAATTGAAATTTTTGGTTCATAATATTGCCTTAGAATTTTAAATAGTTTCTTTGTATGCATTATTTTAATTAATGCGTTTACTGAATATAGTAACTTAAACAAAATTTATTTATTTACGCAAAATTTATTATGAAAGAAAATATTTATTAATTTAAATTTATTATTTAATCTATTATTTATAAGTTTTAAAATGGTAACTAAATATCTTTAAAAAAATGTCGCTTAATTAAGAAATATTATGCGGTTACATTGAAATATAATGACGAAACAGTCCTTTTAGATTTAAGCTTCTAATTTTTAAAAATGGCTGAAATCAAAAATATAATAAACGCTGAGAATAATATTAAGACTATTTTTTTGAAGGTTCTATCGTCACATGATATAATGCATTATTTTTGCGAGAGTAATATGCTACTTTCATAGTTGCTGTGAATTTGCAACAGTTAATATTCATGACTATTAAGGTCAAGTTAAGCTTGCCTTAAGCCGCATCCTCTACAGTCTACACTAATTCTGAAAATGTCGAAAACGGCACTAGGAAGAAAAGAGATAGGTTTGTAAAAATGAAAAACGTTTGTGATCTAATATTTTAAAAGTTTCTCCAATATTGCAACGTCCTGGGCTTATAAAAATCTTCAAAATAAATAAATTAAAAAATAAATAAAGATTCATTGATTTTAATAATTTTCATCTAAATCGAAAAAATTTCGCGAAGTTGGCAATTTTTTTATATATATTTAAAATTTAGTTCTCAGTTCTAAAGTTCAGATAATACTTTACGGAAAAATAGTGTACAGTGCGCAAAAAAAAAAAAAAAAAAAAAAAAAAAAAAAAAAAAAAAATATATATATATATATATATATATATATATATATATATATATATATATATATATATATATATATATATATATATATATATATATATATATATATATATATATATATATATATATATATATATATATATATATATATATATATATATGATCTAATCATCGGATTTTCAAGTACTAAGTGTCAATCTTAATAGTTTCTGGAGGTGACCTAAACTATGCTAATTATTTATTTCTAAATATTAAGTACGTAACAAAATCAGACGCAAAAACATATTTTCTCTTAATAAACATACATTTTTCTTTCTTTAACATATTTGGATTCTTGATTTTCAAAACATAGGGGGTAGCCACAATCTTGAAATTGTAGCCCTAATAGTTTAGTCAGGAGAGCGGAGGATATAAATTAATTATTAATATAAAAATAATTTTGCGATAATGTAGAAATATTTAAACCCAGCGATTAATTTTTAAATGTGATTACTAACGAGAAATTTGACTTACACCAAGTAAAGTAAAATCTCATTAATATTTTTTTCGAACTTTTTTAATTACTTGGCCACGCGTGTTTCCCAGGACTATTTATGCAACTATTTAATTATGTTTTTTATTTTTCATAGTATACCCCCTATAGGGTACACAAAGCCACATTGTGTACCCCATAGGGGGTACACAATGTGGCTTTGTACGCTACCACGTAGATTATTTTTTAAATAATATACTAATCTATTTTTTTAGCATTTTAATTTAGGTTTTTCTGTAAATTGAACACCAGTTTTTAAGTTAATATTAAGTATTTAATAAAAACAAGCTTAGAACTGTTGATAATTAAACTTGTTAAAAATTTAAAAGAAACTTGGACAACAACACAGAAAGATGAGAATTCCTTGGGAATCTTCGAACGTCGGATCCTAAAATCCATTTTTGGGGGCAAACAAGTTGATGGTACTTGGTACAGACGTTCAAACTCAGAACTCTATCGGGCTTTTAGAGAGCCTGATGTTGTCAAGTATGTAAAAATCCAAAGAATTAAATGGGCTGGTCACATTATTCGAATGAACAAATGAATGAGAGCGTTCGACAAACATAATCTTTTTGACTCAGCCCATCGGATCAAGGCCCAGAGGTCGACCAAAGCTGAGATGGGCCGACTGCGTGGAAAGAAACTTATCTGTCTTAAAAGTCTCAAACTGGAAGACAACTGCCAGGCAGAGGCAGGCCTGGAGGAAGTTGATTGAGAAGGCCAGGGCCTACCCGGGGCTGACGTGCCATTGAGGAGGAGGAGGAAAAATTAAAAAAAAAAAAAAAAACATTCTGCTGCTTTAAATATACTCCCTGCAAAACAGCTGACTATTTACTTAGTATACTACTTATTTTTTAAAAAAAAGGTGAATTATTTTTTTTATTGTTTCTTATTTAATTGTGTAATGAAAAATAAAAACTATTATTACTTAACGTTAGTACAATTCATAAAGTGAGGCAATAGGGCAATACTTTCCGTCTAAATGTGCAGCGCCTGATGTTATAAAAAGTCTTTCTTTAAGTCTGTTAAATGTTAATGAAGAGAAAGTATAGTTTGGGTAACCACCTGAAATGAATAACGATCGGATTAAAATATTTTAATTTTCCTATATTTCTCATATTTCCTGTCCCGCAGTGGACTAATCGTAAGGACACGGTTCCAACACCGAAGTCAAGCATCACTTGCTGCGGTTAGTAAGCGAGTGGTTGACCACTTTGATCTGCCTGCGTAGGGACAGAGGGTGCGCGGAACCGGTCCTCGTCAAACTGTTCTACCGTAAAATGCTCGACTTCGCACGCAGGTCGTCGGGCTACCGAAACAGGGGAGCCATTCCTTCTACTGAGGATCAAAATTGCAATGCCATGTCTTCGGATCAACCTCAGAGATGTTTCCCAGACCGTCGCCAATATCCCATTGTGCAGCTCTAGTGCAACGTTAATAAAGTACCTACCTACCTATCTTATGTTTATTCAATTTATTTCTATATTGATTAAAAAATTGAACAAATTGAAAATTGAATAAGAAGTAAATCTATATAACTGTCATGTACCCTTAATCAATTTAAACTAACAAAAGAATAAATACGGATAATCGTTATTGATCAAAAGTACTACATAAATGCTTTTTGATAAATTATCAATGTAGGTCTTATTTTTTATTTTCTCTGCTTACATTAAAATTTATCATGTTTCAGAATTAAGTAAATAGGAGTAAATAAAATAATATGACAAGAGATACCATAAATTTGTCATTGTTTAAGTTAAATATATGATAATCCTTATGATTCATACTATATTGCCCAATTTTCGGACACAAATAAATGAATATTTAAATTTATTATTTATCAATACATTCATAATATAAACTACTCAAAATATTCATAAAAATACTGAAACATTGAGCTTAAAATCCCCATCTTTATATAATTTTTTTAAAATCATACACATGGATTTAATGAGAGCTATATTTTAAAATATTCCATGAAAAAATCAAAATAAATAACATGGATTTAATGAGAGCTATCTATATATATATATATTTCTCTTATGCGGCGACAAAAAAAAGCCTCATTACAACTCCCCGAATGGCAACGTTAGAAAATCGACCAATGATTGCATCTAAAAATGTCACATGCCAAATCTAGCTGAGGTGGCTCAGTATATAGCGCTTTTAAAAACGGAAACAATAACCAGAGTTAGCATTATCAGGTTGTTCAATTCAGCTGCGGCAATCTCATACTATTAAGCTAGACAGAAGTGAGTAGTAGATCTCTATTTTAGTATTTTGTCGAAAGCGCTTTTTTGCACGAATTTATATATTACGAATTTATATATATAATTCTCTTACGTGGCTCCCAAATTTTGGCTGAAGTACTTTGTACAACTAAATAAGATTCTTTTCACAACACTTAAATATTTACTTTATTTTCTTCATTTATAGAGAAAACAGTAATTCTGTTAGGTTCAAAAACATTTCGCTAAAAAAAGAACGAATTCTAAAAGAAATAAAAATAAACAACTTAAAAAATAAAAATGCTGTGGCCAGCCATAGAATTGCTTGAAAGTTAACTTTGCAACATAAATCAAAATGACATAGAAGCGCAACTAGATCAAAATTATGATACCTGAGCGCTTGACGTAACAAATCCTTCAATTCTTCAATAGTGTTGTATCGCCAAATGCCCAAATTAACAATTGCAATTTCAAATTAATATTGAAATGTACGGGTTTAGAATTTTCTACAGTGAAAAGTTTTCGAAACTTCAGTATTCAAAAAAGTATACAAATCTAGATGTTAAGAACGTATCCAATGAGCAAGCAAAGCGAGCATTGGATTGCGAAGCAATCCGAAATGAACTGCGAAAGCAGTTCCGGGGGTTGGCGAGCGCCAGCGAGCAGGGGGCGAAGCCTCCTAGTATTTTAAAATATTCCATGAAAAAAAATAAAAATAAATAACTAATAATATTTTTTATTCATTTTACTAAATACTTCAACAATTTACAAATTAGTTTTAGAAGAAAAAAGTAATACTTCATGAAATTTTAAAACCCGTTTAAAACATATTTGAACCGTGATTATTATATTCATTCATTCATTCAATGATATTATCATTCATTCGAAGCGCCTTTTAACAAAGTGGTTGTTTTGAATTTCAGATTAACATTTTTAACACTGTTGTTTTCTCCATATTTTATTTTATAACCGTCGTTGAACAGCTGACCCAATTTTTATGTTTAGGACTACCAATGTTCAACTCCGTGGCCTTGTAATTTTGAACCTAATTCAGAAGTCAAGGGAACGCCTGGATCAAGTATTGGGAGAAATTTGCCTTCACGGAGAACTTTTTGTCAGAACTAACCAGCAGTTGCGTTACACGGTGAGGAAAACCACGAAAACCTCCTAGGGCTGGCCTGACTGCAAAGGGAATCTGATCTGTCTACTACTGAGGATATTTTGCGTCAGCACTGTGGTCGGTGCAAGCCAGGTGCGGAATCCGAACCAATTAGCCATCGCTTGGATTTAAATCAGGTTTACCTCATTGTAAAGCGAATGCTCTTTCTCCCGAGCCACCGCGACTCTCCTTCTCTTCTTTGTGGAATTAAGTTTAAGTTACCTATTCAAATTTATTTTTCAAGCTACTGAAAGTTATTGGGTTTTAATTCATTAGCGTTGTTCCCGCTCAATAATTATGAACCCTTAAAAGATCCTTTAAAATATTTGAGAAAAACGTGTAAAATCATGAATCATCATCATCGGTTTAAATTTAGATAAGTTGAAAATAAATTAGGAAATGAAAATAATTATTTTGTAGGTATTTATTAGATGATTGACGCATGAAATTTAGAGCACTACTGTAACTTTGCATTTTAATTTCCCCCTTTTTTAAACTGTTCTTTTAATTCTCTGAAATGTTCATAATGGTAAATTATCAGATAATGTCGGAATCTCATTACAAAGGATTTATATTGTATGCTTGTAAGATAAGCGATAATTACGTCTACGCAGTAGCTTCTATAATTTTTGCCCCGGAGGGAAAAAATATTAAATGGATTTTTATCCCGTAAATATTTTGAATCCTCATTTTTGTATTAAATATGATTTCAATCTAAAATTGACTTATGATAGCAATTAAATGATTAAGATAATAAAAAAAAAGAGACTCATTCTTGGTAATAATTGAAAAATTCCTACCGTTATGAGAGAATTAACGCGGATTCATAGAAACAAATAATGAAAAAGCACTTGAGGGCATAGAATGAATGAAAGGGAAAGTGGGTAATGGATACAAGGGGTGTTACCGAACAGTAGGCAGGGATCATTAAGCAAGAAGTGAACCATTACGGAGACCCGGATCTAGAGTTCCGGATTCAGTGCCGGAACAGTCGTAAACATGGGGTTTGAAAGACCCCTCCTTTATCAATCTTTTAAATTCCCTCTCTCTGTATTTTTTTTTCTACTCATCCCTGAAAGTCAATAAGGGATCATACAGTATCCTAAAATAAATTATTTTAAGTCATGTATTGAAAGGATATTTACATTTGATGATTTTTTTTACTTTTATCTTTACTTAATTTAAAAATTATTTTTATCACAAAAGTCATTCATTTCATATTCTAATCTATTGATAAATTATTTCTACACAGCTCGCTTCGCCCACCTAGCCACACGATTACTACACAATCCTTTTTGTTTCTTCTAGATCAGTGTTTCCCAAACTTATGACTTTTATGTACCCTTTCTAAATTTTTCGTAACGGTGTGTACCACTAATAAAAAAAAGGAATGTATTTTTTTAAAAATATGTTTGCTTTTCTTTTTTGGTACAAAGTTTTCGGTAAAAAATTCTTAAATTTTGGTAAAAAATTCCATGTTAAGGATAAAAATTATATTTTATTAAAATAATCCAAATAAGTAGAATTTATAACAAATCTTTTCTATAAAAAAATTGCACAAAAGATAAAAATCACAACTGACTGTTGACACCACTAATTATTAACTGTTAACTCTGCAAAAAATAGCAAAACAAAAATACGTAATCGTAAATTTTCATGGCTGGCTTTGTTTTTAAATAAACATTTTTGAAATTTTCGTTTGTTGCAAGATATTTCGCATAAGAACGCGTACCCCCGCTAAACTGTTCCCGTACCCCTGGGGGTACGCGTACCACACTTTGGGAAACACTGTTCTAGATAAACAGGTTCTTAAATCAAAATTAAATACTACTAAATTTTTTTAATGCATTAACATGAAACGGATTTCACAGATTTTAATTAATGAGTTTAATTTTTATCCCCCTTCCATTGGAATAAAACTTACACTTCATAATTTTTCTCTTATAATACTATCGTTAATTTATCGCCAAACTTGTTGATTGAAAATTTTTGGTCGCTATTTAGAACTCGATAAAATTTTTTTTTGATATATACATAATTTAGCGATCGTGCAAAAGTAAATTCTAAATATTATATCTTTTGAATTTTAAATGGTTATTTTGTAGCTATTATTTTACTATCATACGTTTAATAATTTTACATAAAATTTATTACAAAAATAATTTTACTTATTAAAAAGTACATATGCCATATAATAAGAGTAAAATGGCAACTAAATGTCCTTATCATAAAATATTGCATAAGGTGATATTGTGCAATAATTAAAAACTTATGTAGAAAAACTTATGTATGTAGAAAACTTAAGTTTTTATTATGCAATAATTAAAAACTTAACTAATAAACAATTTTGCATGGAATATGGGGTATTGATTTTCTAATTTAATTTAAAAATTAAGTAATTTTTGTTCTTATATGCAGGGTGATTTGAAAAATACAAGGTATGTGGTATGTTTGGAACTTTGTTAAAACACTATTAAAAAAGTTCGAAATTTTAAAGCCAGGCATATGAGAATATGAAGAAAAGAGTATGAAGAGTGAATTTAAGCACAAAATTGTTTTAATGTTTTAAAAAATGGCCAGAACAGTAAATGTAATAAGTCAGTTATTTTACAAAACAAGAGTTACTGTCAAAGAGATTTCGATTTTTTTGCCAAGTAATATTAAAAGTTTTTTTTTTATTTTTAAAGAAGGATTAATTTTAATATTTTTGAGTTACGGTCTTACAAAAATCTTGCTTAGGCAATTTGTAAATGAAATAAACATTTCTACTATAGAGTTTGACTTAGTTCTACGCATGTCCAGAGAAGGCAACAAAAAAAAAAAAAAAAAAAGCTCTCTGTGGTAGTCCAGTAATTACTAATTATAGCAGAAAAAAAAAAAAAAAAAAAAAAAAAAAACGAAAGAAAGGATGTTTTTTGGAAAAAGTAATACTTTTGCCAACAGTAATACTTGTCAGATATTTTTGTCAACAAGATTTGTTGTGTTATTAAAAATGATTCCTGAGAGAAAAATAAGGGGGCAGGGGGAGAATAGAATTTCTTCAACTCAGGCATGTTTTGCAGTGTATTTTTAACGCTAAATTGGATGACGCCAATCTAGAGATGATCGTACTAATTGTTTAGAAGTTACAAGCGCTTAGTGTACAAAAAGTACAAATTTGTACTTGTACCTTTTTTTTTTTATCTAGTGTTGCTACCTCAACAAGTGAGACATTATTTATATTTATTCTTTTACTATAAATTGAATTACACATTAATCAATCGGACAAATATATGAATCGTTGCAGGAATTTTTCTGTGAAAGAAAAACTATTTTTGACACGTACTAATGTATGCATTTTACGTTCTTATCTTGGTATTATTTGAAGATGTGTTTTATTTTTTTCGATGTAATTTTTCACGCTGAATTGAATGAGACTAATTTTAAGACGATCGGACTAATAGTTTAGAAGTTATAATGGTTTTTTTATTCATAATAAGTGCAATTAAATTGTACTTGTTATACAAAAAAAAAAAAAAAAAAGAATTCCATTTCATTTTATGAAATATTTGCTCCTTTGATTCGTGTTTGTTCTCCTTCGATTAAATGAGACAAAATACATAGGAAACAATATCTCCGTTGTCTGTATAGCATTGTAAAATTCATAAATTAATGCAAGTACAAAATTGTACTCTTTGTACATAAAGCACTTATAACTTCAAGCTATTAATCCGATCATCTCGAAAATGGTGTCATTCAATTAAGCGTAAAAATTAAATCAGATAATATACCTCACATGCTTAGACAGCATAAATGCGTGTCAAAGTAGGACTTTTGACTTTTGCTAATTTTGAACTATTTCTTCTTTTGAATTGGATAGTCTCTTTCAATTCTACGTAAAAAACTGCATCGAAATATTATCTCACTTAGATAGCATTGTAAAAAAATATAAATAGGTACAAGTACAAATTTGCACTTTGTGTATATAAAACGCTAATAGAATATAAACTATTGGTCGAATCGTCTTGAGATTAAACTCATTCAATTCAGCGGCACAAAAACATCGGAAAATATGTCTCATTTACCTATATATATATATATAAATTCCACTTAAATTACCTCATTTTCCTTAAAAAGGAGGAAGTGTGGAGAGAAGGATACGAAAATGTAGAGATATCATTTATAATAACGTAAAAGCATTTGTCAAAAAATATGTATTAATTTTTCCGAAGAAAAAAAAATCTCATTCTGCTATTATGGGCACGTAGCTGAATAAAGAATGATTAAAAAAAACAACAATATTTTTTACTACAAAATAAATATACGAAATAAATATTAGCAAATGTTTAACAACAACTCAAATAATTTTTTTCTCATTTTGCGATATTTTATTTCTTATCATTGATGCTGACTAATATAATGATTATTTCCATGAACAATAAAAAATTTGCATGATTATGTTTAAATATATTGTTCGGGATTAACAAGGAGTTAATTAATTTTATATTTTGCTATCTAAAAATAATTCGAGTACTATCCCTATTCAAAACGATCATTTCTGAGCACGTTAAATGACTGCTTAACTTCAATGAGGTTTAAGAGTTCAGTATGTATTCAAATCAGTATTCTCTCTAAACTTTTGAATTTCGTGTATTCATACTTAATAAAATCTCTTAGATGTATTAAGATGTATATATGTATAATGGAGTGGCCCTTATTTTTTCAGTTCAGCTCCCACCCTCTGACCTTGTTTCAAAAGAATCAATAAATAAATAAATTAATGAAAAATTATTTAAAAAATGATTTGCACAAAATTTTTGGCTAATCTCACAACTTTAAGGCAACCCTCATCGATTATTGTAATTGTATATCTAATTATAACAGTCGAGGTAATTACAATAGTCGGCGCGGTAAACTATTTTTCAAAAACATTTCTTTCAAGGTATAATTATTTCCAGGCTTATAATGAATGTTACGTGAAGATAAATTGAAAATTTATACATCATTATTTATGATACCTATAGTAAAACATTTAATACATTTAATAATATATAAGTAAAGCATTTAATATAAACATGCAAAACACTACACTTATGTAAGCATTCTAAATCTTTAAGTAATAAAATAAAAAATAAAATAAATTTCAGCTACTTCAGCTATGGGATAAAAATTACATTATTAACATATTTAAAAGCAAAAATTTATTAATATAATCAAAAATAATTATTATAATCAATTTAAAATTATTTTTCACTTTGGATAAACTAAGTTTAAAACTATATAAAAATAATTCGTTATTCGTTTAATAATTTCCGGAGGTATGGCGAAATATGTAAAAAAGGAAAAATATATATTTATTAAAGAGACCTAAACTTTCGACCATTCTCCTTACTATAAACTATTGGAATTGCTGCTACCTATCACATTTGGTAGTTAAAAAACCCAAGTCCGTAAGAAGCAAAATGTATAGTTATTCAAAGAAAAACATTTTTGTATCTAATAAACCTCTATTCTGATTTCTTATTTCAATCTTACTAATTTTCCAGATTGCAGCTGCTTCCCGTGTTGAAAATCCAAATACGGCAGAAGAAAATAAATATGATTGTTAAGATAAAGTACATTTTTTTAATCTGATTCCATAATAATTAACGCTAATTTAAATAGTATATTTGACGTTGTCCATTTAAAGAATTACGATAGGCACTTTGTTTGTAAAAATCCAATTATTATATCAAAAGTCATTCCGAGTGAATTCATTTTTCTTTTGCGAACTATTTATGTCACTGATTAGATCATCTTATTTCTGAAATAATTTTTTATTATTTCTTATCTCGTTTTTTTTTGTATTTGTCTGTTTATTTGTGCGACTTACAATAGAAATTTCCACTACTTTCGAACTAGCTAGAGTGCTCTAATTTCAACTGAAGCTCTGTGTCGAAAATACTAATAAACGTCGTTTTTTAATCCTCATAAGTAGAATTAATCCCCAATCGAAATTTCGACCACTTATTAAACTGAGAAAAATAAAACAAACTCAAAATTCTTCCATATTTTTTAAAAGTGATGCACACTATATTTTTCATATTTGATGTGACAAATGTCACAGTGTTTTCTTATTTTATATACCATTTATCAAATGTGTTTTTCCTGCTAACATTTATTTTCTTTCTATGACAGCTCAAATCAATAAATAAATGAATAAATAAATAATAATATATAAACAAATAAATAAATAAATAACTTTCACAACCAGTTGTTGAAACTAATATAGTTATGGCATGTTTGCACTAGCGGAAAATATTATAAATGAAAATCTGCAAAAATCAATGCCAAGTAATTTAAAGATGCCCGTTTCTTTTTAAGTGGGCAGCTCTAATAAAAAATGATGCATAATCATAGGATAATATAAAAATTTGATATTTTTGGTGATTTTGTAATGTAAGTATTTATTTAGATTATTAAAACATAAATATATATCTTTTTATCTGTCTTTGTTGACTCGTTTACGGACGATGGAATTTTGCAATCCCAATTTCTATATTTTTCTGACTAGAAAGAGCACTTGTGTCTGATAACAATGCGTTTTCTCCCCGTGGGCAGTGCCATCGAGTTTGGTAGGAGTAATGGGGATCCGATGTAATGGTTCGTGTCTGAGTTTATAGATTTTCACTTTGTATGATACTAAATTTTATTTAATCCACTGTGTTAGATCAAATAATAAGAAGTCGTAAAGGCGAGTCTATGAGAGAGATAAAGGCCTTAAGAAAACTACTTTTTTCACTTTAAGGACTATTCTCACTGTTTCCAAATAAAAATCTGATTGGTGAGTTCCACCAATATTTCCCCAACATAGTTCACCAATCAGGCACTCAGCCTCACACTTTTTTTTTATTTTTCCACGTAAAGAAAATTACATCTTTGAATATCGGACCAATCTCACTGCACGTGCCGCAGCTTCGATTGCCGAGAGAAAAGCTCGTATTTCCTAGACGATGATCGGAAGTGCATGATCAACATGCCGATAGAATGGCTCTTAAAGCAAGCTCTGATCATTAACACTTCAGTATTTGTTATTTACTTCATTTAATCATTATTACACTTACATTTTTAGGCTAGAGTGCTTATCCATAAGCTCCTAGAGTAGACTCTTCTAAAGCATCTTCTAGTAAGTGTTGGCTCATTACACGTACGAATCTTCCTTGTTTTTTTGATGATGGTTCGAAAAGAAACTCTAAAAGTAACTCAGAATCATTTTATTCCAATCAAAGTTTTTTTCTTAACAATAGAGATTTTTTTTTTTTATAGGTTTAGACACGATTTTAAGTGAACAGAAATAGGAAGCCAAAAACGTTTTTGTAAACAAAACTATTATGTTTGTTATGGTTGCATTAATGTTATATTATTTCGCAAAATTGATTTATTTATTACGAATTTTGTCTGAATAAATTCTTTTACATGTATTATTAAAAATAAGCTTAAAGAAGTTAATTTTAAATGTGTAATTTGCTTGTGGAAGTTGTTGATTCCTGTTACATTATAGACTTCAGCACATTAATAAATTAGCCCCTATATATATATATATTTTTTTTTTACCTCTTTAAACAAATTAATTTTAATTCATGTTACAAACTGTAATTTTCACAAGAATAATACAAATGTCAATACAATGAGTTATAGTAACTAACTTGTGCGTTAACTTTCCATCAAACGAGTATCTATATATGTATCTATTTCATGTCTTCGAAAATAAGTTTTAAAGCATAGAAATCTGAGTATTAATTAGTAATAATTATCAATTTTTAATAAAAGAGCTAACACTCTGTGTTTAAAAGTAATTTCTTATTGTATGCCAGTTTGAATTAATAGATTAGTTTTACAGGATTTGTCTAAAATAAAAATTATATTTTCAAATTTTGTAAGTTTGAAAATTTTCAATTCTTGGCATAAAACTATTGAAATTAAATGGTCATTGCTCTGGATTTCTCATATTGTTTTGCAATAAGTTTTAGAAGAAATAAATAAATAAAATATTTGCTTACAAATTTATGAATTTTGCTTTCAGAATTCTTATTTAGATACAACAATATCAAGAGTGGATGTTCAAGTCTAAATTTATGCATCATTATTTATGCATCAAGTTTATTTTTGTCTGACTATGTGTAACTTTATTTATTAAATTATCAATTCTTTTTTAATTAATCTTAATTTTGCAGCTTTTTTATTCTTATCATTATACAAAAAATTTAAATCAATCATGCAACTTGAAATAAAATTTTTCTTTTTTCTTTATTTAATAATAAATTATGTTAAAATCACTTAGATTAGTGATTTCTTATAACTGTTTAATACAAATGACATTTTTTTCAGTTTAAAAATTATTTCAGTACATTAATTTTGTTTTGTATTATTACTATATAGATTTTCTATATGTTTAATTAAAACTGTCTTGTTATATATTGTTAATTCATATTATTCTTATGTATTTTTTGCAGGCGAAATAGGAGTAGTTTCTCTGGAAAGCCTTGGTACAAATAGTACTACTAGTGTTACTCATAGTTGTTCAATGTGCAACTTTACTACACCTTGGAAAAGTCATTTGAAGAGGCATTTTGTTGTTCATACTGGTGTTCGTCCCTTTTCATGTTATTTATGTGGGAAATCTTTTACTCAAAAGGCTTCTTTAAAGTCCCATATGTTAATTCACGTGTATAAGAAATAACTTTCAAAGTATATTAATAAAAAAATAATTGTATATTATGTAATCAAATTTATATCATTTATTTGGTTTCAATTTTCTACAAGTAGTCTTTTATTTGTCTGTGTTTAATTTGAAAAAATAGCAATTAAAGTTCCATTTGAAAGCTCTGAATGTTCTTAAGTGTATATTAAATTTTTTATATATTTTTTACTTATATTTTAATTGTTTACATTGTACTTAGTAGTCTTGTATTGGTAAAATTTGATTTATGGAAAACAGTTCACCACCCATTTACTATAGAGAGGGAGGGTGGTATCTGATATTTTCAAAGATAATTTTTGGTCAACAGTTATCAAATCATTCCAAGTTGAGTAAGATTTTTTTTAAACTTAAGTTTCCTTATTTCTATTTTACTGTAGTCTATATAATTTGCCTCACCATTTTCCGAAAAACAATTCAAAATACTTTACCTTTTTTCTTGAAAAATAATTCACAATATATAGGACAGATTTATGATTTACACTGGTAGAAAATTTTCATTTTATTTTGTGTTACATGAGATTTTTGAATTGATCTTAAACACTTTTGTATTTGCTCATTTCAAATCTGCAATCGGTTTCTCTTTCTAAGCGATAGATTTCTTTAAAAATGACATTTTTTGTCGAAATGTATAAGATTAAAAACGTTACATATACTGTAGGGTCATGTAAATGTTGTGACAGATTTCTAGGGGAGTTACTACACATCATCTTGATTTAAATTTCATTGGACCCCATACCCAGAAATGTCATCATAGGCCGCTAGGGGCGCTTATCTATTATGAACTGTTGATAATAGAGAAGTGCCCCTAAACACAACATTTACAGGCAAGAGTTCCTATTCAATTTTAATACTGATGATGTGCCCTAACTTCTCTAGAAGTTTGTAGTAACATTTATGTGATACCCTGTTATATATACCGTTTTTAAACTTGTACATTTCGACAAAAAATAGACTAAAAATATCATTTAAAAAACTATAACTTGGAGAGAGAAACCGTTTGCAGATTTGAAATCAGTAATACAAAAATATCTAATCAGATATTTTTGTATTACTGATTATAATCTGTATCAGATCCAGTTATTTGGAACGTTTTTAATTTTCTAAATGTGAACTAAAAATGGTCGCTTAAAAATTAATTAGCTTTAGTGGCAAAATTAATTTCAGATTTCAAATCCCCACATCATAATTAGGAAAGATCAAGTTTTTTTATAAATGCAACAAGTTTTTTCTCTCCCCTGTTTTATTGATTAATAAAACCTTTACATCATACTATTTTAAACATATTTAAAAATTTTAATACCGAGTTATTGTTTTTCTCTTTATCTACTTATATTCCTAGAAACAGCTATAAGAGAATGAAATATCATAATCAACATTTTAAAAGTAGAAATGTAATGTCATATGGATGGCGGCTAATTTTGAAATTGACTAATTATCTTAATCTTGCATAATTGTTTTCATACTTAACACATTAGCAAATTTAGCCTTCATTTAGTTAGTATAATGAAGAGATTTTGTTTAAAATTTATTATAATAAAAAAAGTTAAAATTATAAAGTGGAAATTAGTAATATTTTCATTAAAATTCCAGAATCAAGTTTCACCTAACTAAAAAGTTCTGGAACGTTGTATGAGTGCCTTTTAGCTCCACTACACTCCATGAAAGATAAAGTTTTTTTTATAATAGTATTGTAGTTAAATATAATTGGTACTGAAAGGGCTGGTAAATATTAAAAGGTTTGTAAGTTTATGTAATTACATAACCTGTTTAGTAAAAGAAAATTATTTCTGCTTTAAATTGGTACTTTTTAAAGTTTCACGATACCAAACTTAATGTTTGTGCAAGTAAATAATAATAATTTAAAGAAAATTTTTTCGAATTTCTCTTTAAGTTGTAATAGTCAGGACTAATTTCAATATGTATATAGTCACTTATTATAGGTTTAATAGTTATCATTTTCAGCTCTACACTATATTGCCTATTTATTTAAATTTTTTTTGGTCTTTAAGGAAATAGTTTAAATTTTTTTCCTATATTTTCTTGTGATATATAATTTTTGTACATTTTAATTTAATTTTGCTGGTATTTTGCATACTTATTAAATTTGCATTCCTCTCAGTGTTAAAATAATTTTTAAATATTATAATAAAAACATGCAGACAAGAAGTGCATTCCTATTTTTACACATTCACTGTTTTTTTTAAAAATATACCTGTTGTGATACTTTTTGGTGATAATCTTTTTTTTTTTACAAAATGTATATAGTTTTTTGTAGACTTAGAATTTGTCTGATGTAATAAGTATTTAGTTTCTAGCCTTTTTAAAAGGGAAACTTAGAAAATGGAATCATTCACTTTTTTCACACACATGAATTATTATGAAATTGAATAAGATGTGAATTAACATGCCATAAAAGAATAACTTAAAAAAATAAATAAAAATATAAAATAAATAAAAAATAATAAGTAAATAAATTGTGAGGATTATTAACAATTTCAACCTGTCTGTTTTTACTGATGTTTTCAAATTTAATCTTTTTTTTCTTTAATTTTAAAATGTTTTGTACATTTTTATTGTAATAATATCTAAATTTCTTTCAGTATAATTTATTTATTTTTTGCTTATCACATATTTTCTTTTTTAGACTGGAATGTATTTAAAGAAATTGAATGTTCTAAGCTTGGAGGAGTTACATACTACACTTGTTCTTTGTGTGCTTATAAAACTCCTAATAAAAGTCATTTAAAAAGGCATCAAGTTGTACATACTGGTGAAAGACCTTATGTATGCCCAATATGTAAAAAAGGTTTCACCCAAAGAGACACTTTGAAGTATCATGTAGCTCTTCACTGTGGCCTTGTTAATTTCTGTTAATCTGGTTTAATGTATAAAAAAATCTCGATTAAATAAATGTGAGAATTTTAGTGGAAGGATATCTGATGTGATATTTTAGTGAGTATGTGCAGTTTAACTTTGGAATATATGTGAACATGTATAAATTATTATTTTCTGTAGAAAACTGCCTTAATTAGAGACTCAAGAGAATGAGTTAATGCTCAATGCTTTATATGTTCTTAAACTTAACAATTTGAGTGTTTTATTTAACATGTTATTTTTTGAAGCTTTTTAACATTTTGTAAAAAATGTTTTTTCAATAAGAAAAATCCATTAAGTATTATTATTATTTTTTCAAATTGAAATTTTTAATAATTTCTAGATATCTGTTTTGAATACAATCATAAATTTTTTCTTTATGAAGCAATATTATTGTTGGATTATTTATTGTTATTTATATGTATATTCTGCTGATTGAGAAAGTATTTTCATTTTTTCCTCACAATGTGCAAATGCTTACTTTTTAGCAGTTGATTAAATATAAGATATTAACATGCAACTGAATGTAAAAAAGGGACAAACAATGGTTATTATTTTGGGGTACCAAACATGAATCTCAAAATATAAACAAAAATAAGTACAAAACAAATTTTTGTTATATTTAAAAAAATCCCTTTTGTTTCTTTTTACCTATGTTTTTTTTTATTTCTTTTTTTTTTCAATTTTATTTATTCATTTATAAAACTAATTTTCCTGTATATTAATAATTGACAGCATATTTTTTCTAAAAATTTCAATTGGAATTTGTAATTTTCAAATCGCTTATATTTTTTGTACTTGATGTTTTTTGTTTATTTTTGTAAAAATTTTCATTGAGGTTTTTCAATAATTTATTCTGTGGATTTTTTATTTCAGTACAGTATTTTTATATAATAATTAAAAAATTTTTTGTATGACTAATGCCTTAATGCCTATACATTCTAATCGTATTGTTATAATATCTATGGTCGATGTGAGGCGGGTGTGGAATTCCTTGCCTGCCTGCTGGGATTCAAAGATGGTTTACCTCATTGGAAAGCGAGCATTCTACCCCTTGAGCGCTTTTTATAATAATTTGTGCTGATGCATGTATCTTGAAACTACATGCAATGAATTGTATTATTTTACATTTTAATTCAAAGGTGCCTTACAATATATTAGCCGTAAAAAATTTTACAAAAATGTCATGATTTTTTTTTAAAAAAAGTAATGTAATGAAAGGTTTTTTAGTAAATGATTAAAAAAAAACAAAAACAATTTCAGTGTTTTTAAATTGTCAGTTAAAGAAATAGACTAGAAAAGTGTTTTAACTACTGCCTATTTCAGTTCCATTAATAGAGCTGGAACACCCAAATGTTGACTACCACTGCTCTGTTGTGAGTAATTTTGTCAGCAAGACATAAATTTAATTGATTAAAATTCAAATGTATTATTATATACGAGCATTTTTTTACTTTAATCTTTTTTTTAATTATACCCTTAGTTAAAAATGTAGTTTAAATATTAATTTTATAACTCATTTGATATTGATTTGTTCTCAAACTGCTTGTTAAAATGACCCATTCCTTTTAAATATAATTGTGTTTAAATTAGTTAATCAATTTAATTGTATTTTAACTATTATTTTGATTTGTGATTTCCTTTGAAATAATGTTTTACTTTTGACTTCATTAATTGTTTTTAACAATATTTTTTTCATTGTAACATTGGTTTATTACTCTTCTCATTTAATTATAATGTAAATATTACTATGATACATTTTTATTATGAAATAAAAATAGGAATTTATTAAATGTTATTGTATTGTCTGCCTTTGGCATAATAATTCTAACTTTTCTTGACTGTTAACACACTATTAGTATTTTTTTAGCTTAATTTTTTTCTCATTTAATAACTAATTTTATTTCAGTGTTCAATAGAATAATTAAACATTTATACAAGTATGAGAAACCATTGATAATAATTTAAAATGCATGATTTCCCATTTACTGTTCAAAATTGATAATTCATTTTATGCTTTATTTTTCACTATGTGACATGTTTTCATAACATTTAGTATAAGATTTGCTTAAAATTTTTGAATTAAGAATTTTACTTTTAATGAAAAATGTGTTGAAATTTTAAAATTTATGTTGTTTTAAATTTGTTTTCTTAATCTATAATTTGCATTTAAGTTTTTGTTTGTGTAAAAATACTTTTCTGTATTAACTTCCGTATGAATAGCTAATACATTAAAAAAATTATTATAATTCTGTGTATACTGTATTTTTTTCTGTATTAATGATAGTTCCTTTTACGATTTACATACTGCTTCGACAAAGTGTTGATATATGTATAATACTTTTTTATCTTGTTAGACCAAAAGGCACCAGGAAGAGAAAACATGACCTATTCTCTTGTTGAATGTGATTATTCCACTCTACCTCAAGATCAATTGAAGAATGTACAACAGCCTGCTAATGTTTTTCTTCAAACCACTACAGAACCTACTGCTAGCTTTGTCCAAAGTAATTTTAATTTTCTACTAGATTTAAGAGTTGTAATTCTGTTACTATCATAGTAATTTCATTATAGCTACATTAATTATAATTAAAGTTATTAATTATGTGAATTTTTTTAAATATATGATGTTTTATGAGTTTTCTTGATATAGAAAATATTGATATAAGATTTATCGGAATTTAGATTTCATCAAACAACACTTTTGTCTATGACCATTTCCTGTAATTTCATTACCAAGCATTTAAGAAAAATCAGTTTAATTTACAATTAAAACAATTGAACCTTTTAATTTCTCTAGCTGTGCTTAGTAGATTTTAAATTATTGAAACTTAAAGTTATTTGATAATAATTTTTATAATTTTTTATAATTCACAAATTTGCTCCAAAATGTGTTCTCATTACCACAGAATTGACAAATTTTTATGAACAGAATTGATTTTGTTTTGATTAATTTAATGATTATTTTTTTTTAATAAACGTAATTGAGTTATTTACTGTGAAATCTCAATTTGCCTGTGTTTCTATGAAATGCATGTTTCATATTTAATTTTCTTTTTTCCTCTTCAGCTTCATAATCATTAGACATATTTAATAGGTCTTAAAATGTGTTAAAGCTTAATAAAATTGGGTGGAATTATGTGGTTATTATAGAAATGAAAATGAAAATAATTAAAAAAAATTAATCTTATTTATCTGTTTTAAAACATCTTTTATTGTTCTGATTATAGCTATGTTTTAATTGTAATTTTTTTAACTTTAATTTTTTTTTTGTATCTCTAAGTATATTTAATTTTATATTCCAAAAATCCAAAAAATAAATAAAAACTTGATGCTAAGTTAGACTATAGAGAATTATTAAGAGATTCTACATTTTAATGCATTAATAAATAAATAAAAAATAAAATGGCTGCACATCCTTTGAAAACATTGTTTTTGTTTCTGTGTGCAGAAAAAATGAAATGTAAACTTAATTTAAAAAGTAAGCTCTACCTAGCAAAAAACTATTAAGTATGATCTGGTTAATAAGTGGTTATAAATGGCATGATCTTGCATACCAAATGCCTATATGAAGAAAAAGGCTACTGCTAACTAAAAAACTGAGATATTTTTTCTGTTGTATTCCCTTAACACTGGATCCAATAAAACCAAGTTCAAGCCTTATAGTTTTGAAATTAGAATAGCTTTATGTAAAAAAGTACTAAGATTGAATTGTACCTATTTACTTATCTGACATTGCTATCTAGACTAGCGAAGTATTATTTCCTCTGTATTTTTAATCCTGAATAAAATGATGCTTAACACAAGTCCATAGGACTAATTATTTTGAAGTTGCAAGGGTTTTTATGTGCAAGAGGACCTTTATTTATGCTTAAAATTATTTACATTTTTGACATTGCAACCTTTGGTTATCTAGATTAGTGAGACATTATAACTTATGTACTGAATCGAATGAGATGATCAGAGTTAATATGATTCTTATGCCATTGGACTTAACAATCAAACTAATGCACATAGAATCTTGTCTTTTGACCTGTATATTTTTCTGCAAAGTAAATCAGATTTTTACATGGAGAAATGATGCATATAGAAGAAACATTATGTGAAATTCTTTTATTTACAAAGAGACAAGAAAGTTAAAATTTTTATTTGTTGTTCTCTTGTATTATTCTTTATTTTGAGCTAATATTTTAAAAAAAATAAGAATAGTTTTCTTTATTTTTTTTTTAGAAAACAACAGGAGACAACCAAGTGAAGTGTGGGATCATTTTTCAAAAATTGATAAATTTACATCAAGATGCCTATATTGTGGTGCAGCATTAAGTTCGAAATCAACTATTTCCAATTTAAAAAGACATCTTATTATGAGTCACCCAACTGCTCATTTTAAATCAGATATGACTCCATATAAAAGAAAATAGCTTTTGAGTTAAAGCAAATATATTACAGATAGCAATAATTTTCTATTCTAATGTTTCGAATGTATGTTTTCGAATCTAAAATGATTTACTTGATGTGTGATGCTTGTCATCATGTTTTTAAAAACATTTTCTTTGCTAACTAATGTTCTCTATTTAATGTTTAATTATATAGCTTTTTTGTTATTATGTAATTATAATTCTTTTAATTATAGCAAGAATTAATTTTAAATCTCCAGAAATTTTTTAATAATAATTTTTTTCTTTATTACTTTTAAAGGTAATAAAGTTAACAGAATATTTGATTTTGATTTATTTTCCCTTTTATATTCAATAAATTAATTTAGTAAGAAATAGACTGCATATTAAAATTGTGTATGCGAAGGTCTTTCATATATATATATATATATATATATATATATATATATATATATATATATATATATATATATATATATATATATATATATATATATATATATATATATATATATATATATATATATAGTGACATGATATAGGAAAATTAACATCAGCTACAAAAAATTCAAAATTGAGATTTTTATATATTTGGCATTTTGTATGATAAGCAACCTATTACTAAAAATGTTTTTTCAGAAATAAATTTTGTTCAATCTGTTTTTTTTAAAAAATTCTATTTTAGCAATTGTAGCATTAGTTGTAGAAAGAAAATGGTTGCAATGCCTCTTTCCTTAAAATCTGTGGCAAAGCACTTATGTTGTTTTTCAATTGGATGGCAGTATATCAATGGACACATGTATACATAGTATCTATACATAATATATATACATAATATATATACAAAATATATCCATAATATATATACATAATATATGTACATAATATTTATGCATAATATCTATCTATATATATACATAATATAAATACATAATATAAATATATAACATAAATACATAATATATGTACATATAGATACATAATATATGTGTTATCAGATACGATGTAGCTGTTTTTAAAAACATATTTAAAAAATTATCCTCTTTTACTTAAAAAGTTATATTACAATTATAAATACTTTTATGAGAGTTTTGTTATCTACAAAAACTAAATAGTACGAAATAATGTAAAAGTAAAGCTTTTGTGCGTAAAAAATATATCTTATATCGATATTTTTTAAATTTATGTTTTTTGTAACATTTTTGCTTGTAATTTATTTTTCTGTTGCCCCATGTGAAAATAAATTTTTATCTGAAGGTATCGACTATTACAGATTTTAATACATGACTTTCTAACTGTAGAAAATTGTTAAGTGTAGTATAATAAAGCAAAAAAAGATTGCTTTATTCTTTTCAATGAAAATAATTATAACATTAATCACATTACTTAAACATTATTATTAATAGATAATATAATTTATTCTAATTGGGTAAACATTTAATTTAATATAATTTGATAGAAAATTTATAATCACCACAAAGATATATTTTTGACCTTATCAGCATTTATGATAAATTGTAAATCATCATATAATCAAATTATATAATCAATTATGTAATAATATTATCAAATGAATAAAATTCTAGTCAGTTCCTTTTGTGTCATAGATAAAGTTTTCCCTATATTGACTTTTTGTTACAACTTTTTATTTTATTTTATGACTGGCGTTGAACACCCGACCCAATTCTGAGTTTACGATTAACAAGGTTCAACTCCGTAGCCTTTTATCTTAAACTCAATCCAGAAGACAGGGAAACAAACCTGCATTTGCCTTACATGGAGAGGAAAACCATGAAAGCTTTTCACTTTTAGCCCGACGGCAAGGGCAGTCTAACTTATCCATCTACCTCTGAGGATATTTAATGTCGGCACTGTGGTCGGTGAGAGCTAGGAGCGGAATTCAGACCAACCAGCCAACTCTGAGCTTCGAACCTAGGTCACCTCATTGGGAAGTGAGCACTCTATCCCCTGAGCCACCATGGCTTTTCTTGTTACAACTTGATTAAATTTTTTTAGTACAATTGTATTCATTTTCATTCTATTTATTGTACAGATGATGTTGCTTCTATAAATGACAGAATAATGGCCATTCCTTTGAAATTTTATTGCATTTCATATAATTCTTACATTATTCACTGCACATATTTTCTTTATTATATTTGTATTGAATTTGAAATTTTAAGAAGAGTGATTGTGGTAATCTTTTATTAATGTATATTTCTAATGTAAATATGTTTTTAAGTTTAAAAGTTTGTAAATATAATGTTAAAATAAAGTTTGTTTTTATTACATTTGGCTTAGGAATTATTTTTTCTTATTTGCTCTTATGGATTTATTGTTTTTCTTTCATCAAGCTTAAAAATAACCTTTTAATGTATTTAAAAATTTTAATTTCTAAATCTGATTTATTTATAATTATTCTGATACCATTTTTTATACATTTACAAAAAATTAAGTTTAAATTATTTAAAATGCTGAAAGAAAGTAAATATTTTTAGTTTCTGCTGTGTATGAATAATAATCAAAGCAGTAGCTAATTATGCACATGATTTAGTTCTGATTATAAAATACTTTTTTTAGTGTGGGAAGTGCTGTTTTACTTAAGTCATTTGTTTCTAGCAATGCTAATGGGGGAGAAGGGGCCTAGTATGCACATCTTTGATAAAAATTTTATGTATTGGTCAAATTTCCTATGTAAAATATTGTAGATTTGTTACAGTGATAAACTTATCCATGTGCAGCTGCACAATCAGACTGTGAATACTTTAGTAGAGATTTGCAAAAGATGGTTTTAAAGGTCAAAGAAAATTTACAAAAGAAGGTCATTTAATTTTCAATAGAAGAAATATGAATTGGTTACAAATTTAATACATTTGATGTTCTTTATTTTCTCAATTATGATTTTCTGGAATAATAAACCTTTACAATTTGTGGTTTCAATATCATGTGAAGAATTTAGTATGAAAACTTTATATTCACACATTAATGATTTTAAATGCATTTAAAAGAGATATTTTATCGAGTTTGGTAAAGAATATAATTCAATATAGATGTATTAAAGAAGTTTCACCATACATTAAGCTGATTATACAGAATATCAGTGAATAGTACCATCTTCCTTTTTACGAGTTGTTTTCATTGCTCCAGTGAGGAAAATATAGCTAAGTGTTGTACAATTAGACCATTTCACCATTCCTTCATAAGTTGTTATAGGTACTCCTAATCTAGGTGGGCCTTTAAGGAATAACTTAGTACTTATGTGTGATATGGCATTGAATTATTATAATCTTTTTTTTTTTTTTGCAAAAAAAAATTAAGCCTTGCTAAATTTGCTAAAAATTGTTTTATTAGTCTCACACTGCAAAATTTGTGTTGGTAAATTCTTATAAATGATTACAATGATTAACTTGTAAGATTAAAGAAATTTTTCTCATTGCCTCTAGAGAGGAATAGAAAACTAACTGTACATTTTAAAGTTCTTTGTTTTATTAGTGTTTAGATTTCTTTTCTAGATTTCACAATAACTATTACTTCAATTAAATAATTTTTGTTTGCTGTTAACTAGTTGACATATTTAAAATCATTTAATTATTTTAAAGGGGGGTATGCATTGATTTCTGCTTTTGTTTTTTAAAATTGTAAGTGATTTCTTCTAATTCTTTTTTTTTTAAAAATAAAAAAAAACTTAGGTATAAAAGTTTAAGATAAAATAATTTCTTAATTTAACTGCGAGATCTTTTTAAAATAACTATTTTCATTAACTCTTTAGTCCATCTCACAGTGTAATTATCTGATCTTGGGAGATTTCTTTTAACTATTTTTCAAGGACAAGCTGATATTCTGTTTTATATTAGAATTTCAAGCAATTTCATATTTTAAAAAATTTTTTAAATTGAAAAAGACATAGATTTTAAAATATAAATCTAAAATTGTGTCTTGTATGTATTTTATTTTTATTATATCTTGCTTACTCATCATATTTGTAAATTTGTTATTAAATATGAAAACAAATTCTTAGAACAAGAAATCAAATTAGAAACAACTTTTTTTACTGCTAAATATACTTCATAACTTTATGCTGTTCAATTTTTGCAGTTAAAAGTGTTGAATAATTATTTTTGTATTATTATTCAATAAATTATTAATGGTATTTCTTATATGTATTCTTATAAATATTATTTCTTTAAAATATATGAAGCACCAAGTGAAATGTTTGATTTTTTTTTTCTCCATAAGGTTTTATTTTTTGAAGTTAACAAACCTTTTTTACCCTTATTAATTATTTTTCTATTTAATTATTTTCTTTTAATTAGATCAAATAAAAATTGAACCAGAGGAAAACAAAGCAAATATCATAAGTTTCTGTATGCCAAATGATTGCGTTATGCCTCCTGTCAATTTGTCCTTTGAAATTACCGAAGAACATGGGGATAACATTCCATGTCCTATTGATATTTCTCTTGAAAGTAGCAACCAAGGTAATTTTAACTTACAATTTTATTTTGTTATCTTATTGTTAAGTCTTAAAGTGAGAAGTGGTAATAAAATATTTGCCTTAGCAATCCTCATGTGTTTGAAAAGGGGACTTTCTAGTTTCACTTAAATTATAAAATTTAGTTTTACTTAAATTATAAAATTTAACATGAGTTTACCAAAGTTACTCAAATGCTGTTTAGCATTTTTATTTCAACTTTTTGAGACTTATAATCTTTCTTGCTAGTATTCAATATGTATATATATATAACATTTAACATGACAGGTTTTCTATAAAGAACATTTAGTTTAAGGTTTAACATTCTTTTCATTACATTTTGCTTTTATATTATTAACATGCAATAAATTATTTATTAATTTAATCTTTTATTTTTAAATTTTTATTATTGACCAAAAATGTATCCCTCTTATATTCCCGAATTTTGCATGTGAGTTATAAAATATATTTAGATAAGCTACAAACTTATTTAGTATCTCAGGATTATCGTATGATAATTTATCTCTGGAAATTTTTGTCTTGTATTAGTCAAAAATTGGTGTTCAAGTGAGAACATATGCTTTTGTGGTATATTTTATCAATGCAATTTTAATCATGTAAATACTGAATATTTTAACTTCATCTATAAGGTCACATGATATAAAATAAAACTCTTCATTCCAAAATAAATGAACAAAATATCGGATTTCTACTTCTTTCTGAAATCCTGCCTCCACTGAGAGAGCCGGAATAGCCTGCCTGGTAGGGTTTAGGGGCCCATGTCAGAGAGGCTGTGAGTTCGATCCCCAAAGGCCGAGGACTTCCCACGTTCAAAATGGTGACTGGTGTATGCTATATCTGTCGAGGCCACAATGTCCCGCAAGTTCCCATAGCAAGTCAATATCTCTGGGGGTACTGGATTGATTATGGTCTGATTCAGTTCGAAATTATGAGCTGCGGATGGATGGAAGGATGGTGCTTAGTTGCCAACTTTATTAGATTTTGCTATTTTCTCCTTGTTTACTGGTATAATAAAAATTCTCCTGGTTTTTGTACATTTTCGAAAATTCCCTATAATTTAAGTATTACTAATACATAATGAAGCGAGCCTTGTATATAGTAATCAGTGTAACGTTTTTCTTTTTTCTTTGTTTGTCTTTTCTCCCTTTTTAAATTATGAAATATTTTAATTATCAATAACGGTTTACTTATCTACTGCTATTTAAAATTATGAGTTAACATATTAAAAAAAAAACATTTCTAATTCATCTAATACCAATCATAAATGGAAAATGCAGACCATTTATAGTTATTAATGTATAAAAGTTTTTGTATTTTCCTGGCAATAAGAATTCCTATATGTTGTATATTATGTAGATTAATATTATTTCGTAAAATATACTGGATTTTTTCTTATCCATGTTGGCAGCTATGATGGTGTGTGAATGTATCCTCTCTGTGAAACGGGAAGTGATGTATGGATGTTGTCTCCGGATCATCCTCGGAGATGTATCCCAAACCCTCGCCCAATGCCCATTATGCAGCTCTTGTGCGACTTCAATGAAATTACTAATACGATCCACTTGGAATGAAATCATATTCTTTTAACTATCTTAAATGACCTGCCACCTGGTGTGGTTTCCAAGAGCTATTTGGTGTCTTCAAATGAGTACTCTAATGTAGCTCTAATAAAAATCTGAATAACATTATGAAGCAAAAATATATACATCCTCAAATAAGGCTTTTATGCATAAGAGGATTAATTAAGTGAAATTCATAAAGTATTTTTTCTGAAGTGAAAAATAAAAATCTAAGAATAAAGAATGTTAAAGAATTTAAAATTTTGTCTTAATATAATAGCAATTTTTTTTTATAATTTTGTTATAGAAATTAAAATCTCTTCCCAAACAAATGCAGTATCTCCAAGTCCATCAAAAATTAAGAGGAAGAGGAAGCGTAAAGGCAAAACAGATGATTTTTTTATTATTCATGGAAAATACTTTCCACCCCTAAGGAACCTACCTCCTACCCACATAGAAAATAATGAAATAGGTATGATTTTACAATAAATTATTTTTTCATTTATTTTAAGAGTTAATGTTTGTGTTAGCATTTAAGATTTTTAAATATATTATTTTTAATTTTATTATTCCAATACCATTGAATTAAAACTGTAATAGTGTTTAAATAAATATTTAATGCTTAAATATATTTGCATTTAATTGCAATTGCGGCTAACTTGCTCTATATATGTCACAAAGCTGACCTTCAAGCATAACCAAGGCTACTACAACTTCTTTCTCTAATCTCTAATGGTTTTACCAAATACTGATTTTTATACCTAAATTTAGCCACTTTACGAAATTAAAAATAATTCTTGTCGAATATAATTAATATATCAACTATTACCTAATTGTTAGTCAAATATTTATGAATACTATCTTCTTACATTTATTGTGTTTCAGCGGAAACTGTTCTTTTTATGAGTTTTCTAATTCGATGAAAAGTAATTTCATAAGTAGCTTGAGAATTTAAGTTGCAATTTTTATTACAGGGGTTACATTTTTCTTTTAATTCATAAAAAAATGGAAGTAACTTTTAAAAAATGGAAGTTTTACAGAAAATATGGATTAAATCACACTCATTCACACTTTTAAGGTTTTAACAGTTTCAAAATTGTCATCAAATTTAACTTTTTGGGGAGGAGTTTTTTAAAATTATTATAGGAACAAATTCGACTTCACCATTACTTTATAAAGCTATGCAGACAGTTTCTTTTATGTATGTAAATAGGTATATATAAATGTGTATAATATTCTTATTTTTAGATTAAATACTGCTTGCCTCATATGTTTTACAAATTGATTAATATGCTGCATAAAATGTGTATTTTCAGTTTTGTAAGTAAATTGTTTTTAATAAACTATAGTAAAACAGGTTTTTAGTCTAACAAAATTTTCAATTACCTCTAAAATTTTAGTAATGGTTTTGAAGAATGTTCCTAAAACTTCCCTAAAATTTTAATTCTACTGCTACCTATGCTATTGGTATCATAGGTCTCCATTTTACAAAATAATAAGTGTAGCAATATAGTTCAGAACTTCTTAGTACTAAAAATTTCTAAAAAAAAAAAAAAAAAAAAAAAAAAAAAAAAAAAAAAAAAAAAAAAGGAAAAAAAAAAAAAAATAATAAATTATTAAATTTTATACCACAAGGATGAAATATTTCACTCAAGAAAATTACACTAACTTTCACTTAAGTGCTACACCAATATATATGATGCATGAAACAATGGAATGGAATGGACAAAACAGTGGCATAAAACAAGGCATACATGTAGTGATTATGACATTTGTGGATGGAAAAAAAATATGAAAACATTTAAAAAGTAACTATTAAGTGGGTGAGTAATAATTATGAGTGAAGGTATCAAATTAAAATAAAAATGAAAATTATATTATTATTATTATTATTTTTTCTTATTATATATATATATATTAAAAATAGAAAGAAAACAAGGAAAATAATATAATAAAGATAAATAAAAAGATAAGAAAAAAAATTATTAAAGTAAAATATTTATATGCCAGAAAACAAAGTAAAGAAAAGATATCTCGTCATCAGCTCATATGATTATACCCGCAAAAAGAAGTGCTTTCTAATATTGTATTAATATAGCCAAAGCAAAATATATCAATACTGTAGTGTCAGGAGCATTAACGAAATGAAACGAAAATAAATGTTAAATTTTAAAGTTAAAAAACATTAAATAAAAGTATACAAAATACAATACATCAAGCAAAAAACAGAGAATAAAATACAAGAAAAATACAGAACAAAACACAAAACGTAATCTATAAAACGAGTAGTGAATTCAAATGAACTCCCACGCTTTGGAATCTTTCAAGAATGATTTAAAATATTTTCACAATAAGTTTGCCATATTACAAAATCTGAAAAGAGAATTGCAAATAGAGGCACCTTTTATGACGCCTTCTTCCAGCAGTACTGAAGTGCGTTTAATTTGTTTGTTACCTTGGATTGCCTCGGTAAAGTATGTGCGCAAGGTAATAATATTATACGGGATAATTTAAAGTTTGTAATTAATAATGTTGGTATTTAATTATACAATTTTAATGATTTTAGAAAATTAACATTTATTTAAAAAACAAAACATGGTTAGCCTGGTTTGCACAGATTTTTAACCACGGATTTGCTTGAATCCGATTTGCACATGGTAAAAATATAAATTTAGTTAAGAAAGAAGTTTTTAGTAAATTTATTAATAATAATAATATAAAATTAACACATTGTTTTTATATAGTACTTAATTACATTAGTTGGGTATCCATTTTTTTTGTTGCCATATTTTGAAAGAGTTAATCTATTCGTTTTTTGGATTACTACAAATTTTTTGGTTTACTAACCATTACTACATATTCTTTTAATTCTATTTATTTGATTAAAAAGGGTATTTAAATAAATGTTTTTAGAAACATTAGAATTCAAAGTATAAAATTAAAGTAATTTCTTTTATCATATAAATCAACAATGCAGATATCTTCTTTTTTTTTAATACCTAAATCCGAAAAATTAAAGTTAATATTATCATCATGATTATGACGCTAGATTAAGATGAGAAATTAGATCCTTGCAGTATTGGTATTATATATATATATATATATATATATATATATATATATATATATATATATATATATATATATATATATATATATATATATATATATGATAAAATTTGAAATGCATAATGCAAACAAGATAGAAATTTGTGAAGAAAAAGAAAAATAGAACATAAACAATTAAACAATTCTAAATCACAAGAGCACCAAGCTGCTGCTAATGTCATTACTGAAAGAATATTTGATGGAAATATGAAAAAAAAATTTTTTTTTACCTTACACAAATCCGATAAATAACATAAAAGCAAGAATAATCCAAACAACAGCATGGCAGAAAGTCATGGATTATTAAAAACAGCCTCTAAACTTTACAAAAAAGGATATATCCAAAAAAGAGAGATAAAATAAGATCAGAAATGGAAATGGAAGTGCTGACCAGTGGTCTGTACTTCCATTTTTGTACATACAAGATGGAGTTGTATATATAAATACGTTCATCTTCTTTTAATAATAAAACTGTATAACAAATACAATTATTTAATAACATATTTATTTATAAAAGCCAAAAAATTTTCAAAGTAATTTTTGAATTATTATTTTGAAGTTTTAATTAGTTAGTTGCTTTTGTAGATTAGCAGTTTCTTTTCTACAGTCATTACTTTGTTGCTCATTGACCTTGCTGTTTAAGGTAGAATTGCTTTGAATGCTTAGAGGTGCACAGTGATAGGTTCATATCCACTTTCATTTTTAATTTCATAATTGTATCTGCCTTATTTGTCCACAACTATTTAAATATTAAGATCGGCCTTGTGCTATCCGAAAATGGACGCATGCACACGTTTAGACATTTCAATCTAATATTACTATGCATTTGTAAATTTTTATAATTATTTTTTGATAAAAAATAGACATGTTTTCAGCTTATTTAGAGGTTGTAGAGTCTCAATTTAGTTTTTATATTTTAAAATGTTCTCTTCAAAGTTGATTGTAAGCTTTACAAAGTACTGTAAGTTACTTTTGACTCATTTTTCTTGTTAAAATATAAGCTCTAGATGATATGAATATGTGTCAGCCATCCTGAGTACCGAGTCTGAGAATAATTTTCAGTTTCAATATAGAAAGTTGTTTTTATTTATGGCATTAAAAAAAACCATATGTTTCAAAATCTTTTCTTTATTTTTGATTTTTATAATTCCCCCCATGTTTTCGCTTTAAGATTGAATTAATGCTCTTATAATGAGACTTTTAATTGTCAATTTTCTTTCATTAGCTGATCAGTTATTTTGCCACAGCTGTCATATTAATCTGTAATTTGTTTTACTTTGTTTATTGTTGTTATTTTGCATTTGACATTACTTATTTTTTCTATATTTCATGATTTTCAGATTTCTCTGCTAAGCTGCCCTCCTGCTCTTCAAGAAAAAACCACAAACCTTTTATTCCTGCTTCAAAAAGACTAAAAAATGTTGGTCACATAGCAATGAGGTCGACTAGTAGAAGATGTGCACTTTGCAGTATTAAAACAAGTGTACACTGCACTAAATGGGCATGTTCCACTTGTAAAGTGCCACTGTGCATGCAAAGAGATAAAGTTCCTACATGTTTTCAAAAATTCCATCAAGAATAATTTTTTTAATAATAAATCTACTTGTTTTAGTTTATATTTTTTTTTTTTTGAAATTTATCTTAATAATTTATAATCATGTAGTTTTTGTTTAAATTTATTTAATGTTGTTATAAATGTGCAGAATTTTTTATTGGCAGGGTGTTTGACAAACAATCATAATAGTTAGTAACATTTATTTTTAAATATGAAACTTTTTTTAATTTAAAATATTTAAATATATATTGTTTAAAGTATACTAGGTCTTTTGTATGTTTATATTTTAGAAAATATGAGAAGATATAGGAAATTTATGTATCTATTTTATATATTCCTTTTAAGATTTGATTTAGAAATTGTCTGTACATAAATAATCACTCATAAGTATTTAATAATCTAATGATGCTTACAGTTTTGGTTCTTATTATTCACATAGTCTTATTATTTCATATTCTTTATCAATTAATTCTACAATGACTAATTAAAAATTACTAAAAATGGATATTTTTTCAATTTAAAATAAATTTTATTTTCCCATTTTTTTTACCTTAAATATATCTTAACATTTGTCTAACAAATGGTTTAACATTTTAGTTGCAAAACTATACTTTATGTATATTACATAATAGCTATAAAAATACTCACCAGAGCAAAGAATCATAGTTTTGTTATTTCAAATTCCTTCCCTTTAACAATTAATTAATCAATTACTCTTTAAAAAAGGACAAAAAATGAATTTTTTAAAATTTAGAATTCATTTTTTTACCTTAAAAATGTCTCCTTAAAAATGATTATGATAATTGAAAAACAGTGCTGATAACTGCAACTTTTACTTAATTGATATATAAAATGAAGCATCTCAAAACAAAATTTTCATATTTATTGAATTTCGTGATACATGTTTTTTAATCTTTATTGACATTATGTTTTTTTTTTGTCATAAAATGTTTTCATGGAAAGTTAAAATAAATTGTTATACAGAATTGTTAATGACTTTAATTAAAAACAATTGTGTTTTATCAAAATTTTGCTTTTTTTTAAGCCGCGCCTCATGTTTTGTTGAAAAAAATTTAAATTTTGCAACTATAGAAATGCTAGAAGATTTTTAGCGTTTTATTTTGATGAACACTTTTAAATGATTTTTGAAAAAACTTAATTTGTATTAAGATACGAAAAGTGTATTTAGTATGCTAAACATATAGCTACTAATATTTAGTAATGTATTGAGTAGTCATACATTAGTAAAATATATCCCAATGTAAAATATTTTTTTCGCTTGTTTATTAGACTAAGAGCTAAAAAAAAAAGAATGCAATGAATGGGTTGTTAATTTTGAAAAAAAAACAACAACAACTTATTTTGAATAAAGAACTGTTCGTCAATATTTTGTATTAAATTGAAACTAAAATATATTGCCTCAATTTCGAGTTTGAAATTACTAAAATTTAATATTGCATATGCTTGAAGAACTTAGCTTTGTAAACTCACTTTTGAACTAAAATTTTCTTAAGCTTGAATTTTCTTTTTATATTTTTTTATCTCTGTATTTTCTTATTGCGGTTTATGTGCATTGATTATTTTAAAATTTTTGTTAATTGATGTTTGATTTTCATTTTTTTTTTTTTTATTGAATAAAAATATTATATAATTGGAGAGTGATCCAGTTAATTATTGCTGTTGCATAAATTCTATGATTGTACAAAAGTATTTCCTTATTGAAAATTTCAAAAAATTTGTGGAAAGATTTTATTCTGTGATGTTTTTACAAATAGTTTAATTTTCTATCTAATGGAGTTAATGACAGTTAAATTTACTTTGTTGTGGAAGCGTTTTCAATTTTTCTTCTATAAAATTAATTTAAAATTACTTTGTTGAAATGCTAATTAGTAAACAGTAACTATGCACATAAGATTTAACATACTAAAGAAAAGATTATTGCCATTTAATATGCAAATTTAATGAAAACAAATTTGTAATTAGCAGCTTTACAGTCAGGGTCAAATAAATTTTAATTTAACAGCTTAAAGTCAAACAAAATAAAATAGAAAAAAGTAATAAATTTTGACTCCTTGAATTCTATAACTTCTCCTATCTGTTGGGGTAATTAAAATACCTAAATTACATTTGTGGGTTGGATAAGATTTGGTAGTTGTATTATGACAATATTAAAACTTTTTGTTATGGTAGTTATCAAATTTAATTTTTATTCAACTGTGTTATACACCTAAAGAATTTTTAAAAATTTTTTGAAGCTTGAAGTGTTTAAATTATGATGTATTACATGCAGCATTAAAAAATATAATGTAATTTTTAGTGTCAAAAAAAAATTGTATTTATTATTTAAAATTTTATTTATTATTTAAAATTTTATTAATTTTTAGTATGCATGTATTTTAGCACACCTTGTCCTGCTAAATCGTTTATAATGTTCTTTTATGTATCTTGTATCATGATGCAATAAAAATGTTCTTTTATGTAATATCTTATTAATCTAATAGCAAATTTATATCTTTAATCACAAAGTTGAATATTTCGTGCTTAACACCAGTATTTAGTGTTTGTTTGCTAATTAGGGGAAAGAAAAGAACTACTGGTTTAAAGTATTTAGAAGTATTTAAATTTCTTTGAAGCTAAATTAATCAATTAAGTAGCATGTACAATTTTAAATGATTATTGTCTTCATATGCATTATTAAATTATTATTTTCTTCTTGTTATTAACTTTTATATATTAAAAAAAATACTCTAAATAGTTTTTTAATCCTCTGACCATCCCACAAATATATAAATTTAGGCAAATGCTTCTCTCATATACACCATTTCTATATCTAATATCATGGAAAATCAGGTTTTCTATGTGAAATGAAAGCAGCTCTAAATGCAATCTTCTATGTGTATAACAGCTAGAGGATGAATAAGTTAAGAAGGATAAAATCAGAGAATTTTTGCCCTTGATCAAGTAATAAAGGCTTTTATTTAAATGATGCAAACATAATGAGAAATTTTTATATTCTTGTTACATTGTCTGATTGATTGTTTCAAAAAGGGCATTATTTTTATTCAAAATTCATGTTTCAGGGACCAGTTATGTCTATTTGAGGTATTTAAAATCCAGAAAATGTTGAGTAATGTTACATTTAAATGCTATTTACTTGCTTTTAATGCAATGTACATTTAGTTGCTTGTATAATAGTTTTATTTTAGTGCAATATTACATATATATCACAGTGTAGTTTTCTTTTGGTTTAATGTTATATTAATGATACACAGTTTTGTTTTATAGTAGTACAGTATAAGTAGTATAATGTAACTTTAGTGTTTTCATGTTTGATAATGTAGTGTGAAGTAGTTTTAATTTTGTAATTCTTATGTTTTAGTGTAATATATTTTTAATGGGATATTATTATGAATATATTTTTTATGTTATTACATTAATTGTATATTTGATAGATTTGGTGTTTTTAGAATTAGTTTTGAAGTAGTATAACATATTAAAAAGTTATTTACAATTTTCAAAAATTTCTTACATTCTCTTTTTTTCCTTTTTGATAAAAACTTATTTAATTTTATCTACCTTTGATGCAAAATTTTGTGTCTATTTTAAACGAAGTTAGTCATAAAATGTGCTCTCCTATTTATTAAGATAGTTTACCAAAATTAACTAAATTTCATTTTCCATATTTTTTAGTTTAAATTTAAGTGCTTTATGATGCAATCTTATAGTTTTTAATTTTTTATTATGCCTTGTTCATATACTTTGATTCATTTTTAAAAAAATAAAAAATTGGAATTAATTTCAAAACTATTACACTTCTAACTTTGTATTTTTGAAATAGAAATTCGTCAAATTATTTTTACTGTTATTTTGTTTTAAAATTTTTTTTTTCTCCTAACAAACTTAAAACAAAATTTAGTTTTGCCAAGTTATGAAATATTTGATTATAGAAAACAAAATAACCTCACAAAATATCCTTCCCCAAAGTTCATAACTTAAAGTATAACCAAATCCCTAATCAAGACTATAATTCAAAAATGTTTTCTTCTAGAGAATAACTCATAAAATTATGAAGAATTTTTGTTCATTTTTAATAAGAAAAGTTTTTTTCTTCTATTTTTTACCTGTGAAAATTAGTATAATATTGTGCCACATTTTTTTTACAAGCTGTAAAAATTGATTTTGATTAATCTCTAAATTTTATGGCACATTCAGAAATTAAAAGAGCTCAAGAATTCCTAGCAACTGTTATTTTTGAAGAAAAAGTCAAAAAAATCCTGTGAAACACCTTAAGAAAGGCATCTATTAATTCTTGTAGTCATTGTACCAGGGCTCGAAAAAACTCAGAAATTTTACCCGTCCCCGAGGGCGGCTTGTCCAACAATTCACCCGTCCTCCTTTGAAACTAACCCGTAGCTTCTGAAAAAATAAAAATATAATTTTCTCTTATTTATTACAAACATTTATATAAATTGAACAATGAATTAGTAGTTACTAGGATTACAAATACTAGGTTTACATTATACAGTAATAAAAGAAATACTAGGTTACTAATCGTAAAACCTAGTATTTATTTTATGAAATAATTTATTTCTTTTATGAAATTATTTAAATAACAAAGGTCAAGTTATCTGGAATGTCAATTTATCCGAGGGTACTGTGATTTTTTAAATGAATCAAATATGACGTTTACCAGTTCCACAATCAAGCCAATGATTTACAGAGGTTTCTGCACTGAAATCTGAAAGGGGTTTTCCATTTAGGTAGATGTTTATAATTGCGTTTAACGCTTCTTGTTTAAGACCAGTACGTAATGTGTTTTTGTAAGTTCATTGCTGAAAAGCCTCTTTCAACCGCTGCAGTACTCCCAGACAGAGAAAACATCAATTCCACCATGCGCAGTATGTTGCTGTATTTCTAGATTAGAGGGTCATTTTAGAAGTGAGGCGCTAGACTCTTGCAAGATAATAAAAATTGAAAATGTATCACGAACATTAGCGGGAAAACGGCCGTCCGATTCGACAAATTTGTTGTCCGCGGGGAATTTTTAACCGCCGAGGACGGGCGGTTTTTCGAGCCCTGTATTGTACCTAAATTGAAAGTTTTCTCAGTCTAACTCATTACCATAGTTAAAATTAATTTTTATCCTACCTTATATTAGCAATTCATAAAGTGTGTGTTGTAAATGAATTTAGTTTTTAGAATTAAAAAGTTTTTGCTATCCTATTCACCATTAATTTTTTTTTCCATTCCGACAGCATTTTATGAAAGTGCTCTAATGAAACTGAAATGTTTTACACAATTCAAGTTTGTAGCAATTATAAAAACTTTTGCCTAAAGAGCAAGTTATTACTGCAAATAAAAGTGTTACATTTTTATTAAATATTTTCATATAAAGAAAAAATTTTAAAATATTTATTAGCTTTGGCTTAAAATCTATGCTAGAATAAAAATGGGGGTTGATAATTAATAACACTATAATTAGTGAAGTGATATTTTGTGAGGTTTCCTTGTAAGTTTTTTTTTTTTTTTTTTTACAAAAATAATTATAACAGATTAAAACTGAATACCAAATAAAAAATAAAAATAGAAGAAAAGAAAAATATGTAGTACTATATTTCTACTTAATCCTTTAATTGTTAGGGTTTCTCTCCCAGAACATCATTAAATTTGCATTTTTTTTGCAGTACAATTTTTAAATTATCACTACAACTAAAGAATTTTAAAGATATATATTTTTATTAAATGCTTTACATCAAGTCTTGACTCGACTGCAACAACTTCACACACTAAAACAATTTCACTTGAAAGGGGACTTCAAAACAATTAAAAATTAATTTTTAAAACTGATTTTTAAGTTTGAAAATATGTGTGAAAAATATATTTCTTTGTCAGTTTTCAAGAGATAGCCGGATCACTTAATTGTGTTGACTTAAAACTTGACATAAGTTTTATAGGAAATTTTATTTTACAACTACATTATCAGCTTAAAGGCCAATGTATGTGTATGTCTGGCTTATTTCAAATTTCGACTAGTACAACTTGGATATCAACTAACTGGATTTTTTTTTTCTTTTTTCACATAAATAAGAATAAAATTATTATATAAATAAAAGTAAAATTAATAAATAAATGAAATAAAAATAAATAATGCTCGAAATTTTGTTTGTTAGGATAAATTTATTTTAAACAAAGTTATAGAACTTTAAATTGTGAAAACAAATTTGTTTTAAAATTAAAAAATTCCTTACCAAAAACGAAAGAAAAAAAGCAGTGAATAGTTGTTTTTTCTGCAGAAGAAAAAAAAGAGTCTTATTTAACTTAAATAATTTTTTATTTTTTATTTTTAATTATTTTTTTTTTTTTATAATTTCGTTGATTTTTCTACTTTAAATAATTAAAGGATTAACATGTATCATTTGAAATTTTTCTTAATTGAAAGAACTGATATTTGTTTCTAATAATTATTTTTCAGAAACAAATAAAAAAGAAAGTGAACTGTGGTGTCATTTCTCAAGACCTGATAAACTGAAAGCAAAATGCAGTTATTGCAATGCTGAATTCAGCATGAAAAATAACTCGACTTGGAACCTCATACGGCACATGAATAGAAAACATCCATTCATTCAATTTAAAACAAAAGCAACTTCAGTGCGTCGTCGTCCAAAGTGTTAAATGAAAAAATTGTTACCGTTTTGTACATCAAATGTGTAAACCCAGACCAAACATTGAACTCTTTGCTATAAACAAAATTTTCAAAATGTAATGGTTAAGGGGGAAAATTAATTTTCGTTTGTAATTTACTGTTATAAAACCATATTGTAATCAAGTTCAGATTTGCATATAAACATTAGGTAAGTTCAATGACACAAAGATGGTGGAATGGTTTCTCATTTGCTGAAACTAATGCGGTATGTAAAGAGTTGAAGAAGGTTAATTTGTTTTATTTTTAAATGTTATTAAAATGTTAGCCAGGATGTGTATATATTCTCCCCTTCTTTCTTTTATATAAACAAAAAATTTAGAGTTAAACAAAGTGTTTTTATGTATATAAAGAAAAGTTTGTTTTAAATGGGAAATATTTTGCCTACTGTATTTTTCCTTATAACTTTTTAATTTTGAATTGAGAATTCGATTGGTGTAACTGTCAGATTCAACCAATACAATGAGAAGATAGTTCTTAAATTTCCGGTACTTATGAATTGAATAAATTATTTGTTAACTTTTTTAATATTTCTTGCAAAATTATTTAAAAGTGAATTTTTTTTCTTCTCCTAATGAGAATTTTCCCTGTAGTTCGAATAACCAATTTATGCCGGACAAACGTATCCATGAAAATCATTTTATATACTTTATCTGTGAAGAAAAGTGCTGCCACTTGGTTTTACTTGTAACAGATTATGTCCGATTGTTGTAAGTTTACATTACAGTACTAAATTTTTTGTTATTTTCTTGTGATAATCTATCAATGTCACTAAATTATTTAATTATGATCACTTTTTATTTTGATCATGTATAAGTTTTCCAAATAATATAGTTTAACTGTTCAATAACTTTAATGGCACGCATTTTAATTATAAAGTACTCCAACTGTATCCAGTTGTCAGCAAATGCAGTTACAGAGGTTTAAGCTCCACAATATTGTGAGTAATGTTGGCAATGGCCAGCAGTAATGTTGGCAACAGAGTCATTATTGCGCACCAGTCAACTTTACTTCCTCTTAGACGAGCTGGTATTCACCTATCTGAAGATTTATTCTCTGCCTTAAGCAGCCGCCGGGGATAGTTCAGAGCTCATATCTTTCCATAATGACTTAACCATTGTGTCATTGCTGCTCGCTCTATATTAATATATACATATCAAATGCAGAGTCTATTTGACATTAAATAAAGCAACAATAAAACACAGTATATACTTTAGGTTAATATAATGAAATGTTTATTTGTGCTTTAGTGCTCATATTTTCTCCTTGTTCTTTGTTTGACTAAATCTAAAGAATAAAAAATTTACTAAAATTCCTTTTTTTAAATGCTATGGAATGCTTTAATTACAGATGTCAAAAAAAAAATTTATTTCTACGAATGTTTCCATTAGCTCCCTTATAACTGAATTATAAAGTTTCATAAGATTGCTTTGAAAAGAGGAATTACTTATAAAAAAATATATTACTAGGATCAAATATATTACAAAAGGATCAAATGTGTATTACAAAACATATTACAATTGGTCATCTTAACTAGACTTGTCAAATTTTCAACAAACAGGTCTAATTCATCTTCCAATTTTTCAAAAAAATATTTTATTTAAGTTAATTACATAATTTTGTATTTTTGTTAGATTCCTTTTGCAATTCTTTGGTAGTGTTAAATCGGTGTTGTTTATATTATTTTAAGGATTCATTATATTTATCCATTTATTTGTTTAAACTACTATCTTTCAGTTGTTTAACTAAAATTAATTTAAAGTAAACTTGGATTGTTTTTATATCTGTTAGTTTTTATTTTGCAATTCTGTGTTAAAGAAATTGTTTTATTTCTTATTAGTACTATCCTATAAATTTCTACCAACCTATTTCATTCTCAGTTATGTTTATAAGTTTGATAATTTACCTTTTTTAATACATTGTTGGATGTAGTATAAATATTTTTTATTATTATATTTGTTTATGCATTTAAGACAATTTGCGTGCATTAAACGCAATCGCACTTTGAAATAATTCATTGTTGATTGTTAATTATGATTATTAGTTATACTTTTACATGAGGTATTTTTCAATGTTTGTTTTAATTGAAGACTTGACTTTCTGAAGACTTAACAATTCTAAAGATTGGATATTCCACTGTAATTTGTGTGTATGAAATAAAGTTATAATTTATGAAGTAACGTCTATTTTATTTTAGTCATTGGTGTTTTTTTTAGTATTTGCGTTTTTAACTCTCTAATTTTAAAATGTTTCAAGTAAAAAAGTTTTGAGTTTTTTATATCTTTCATGTCTTAAATATTTAAAAATACAATTTTTTACGACTTGTTTTGAATGTGAAATTCACACACAAAAAGTTATGATAAAAAAGTTATACATTATATCAAATTTATTCTAATAATATGATGTTGAAAGGAATTAGCGAAATTAATTGTTATTTCACACTAATGAATATTATAAAGAGTATTAATTTTCGGGTAGCTGCTTTGAATTCAGAAGTGCGGAAAAGAAATATCTAAATAAATTTTGATCTGATGATTGAGCTTTCTCGCGCTTCTTAAAGAGTAGTCGCAATTTAGAAAAAATAATCCAATTAATTAAGGTAGTTAAGCAGTAAAAAAATAGTGAGCCTCTTATTGATAGCTTTATTTATTTCTTTTTTGAGTATTTCTTCTTATCCTTGGAATTATTTTTAGTGAGTCAGAAAAATTTTGGCGTAAGATAGTAAAACTTGATAATCCAAAGATAATCCATCAAAGATAATAAATTTTTTTTCTACAACTATTATTATTTTATGTTATTTCGTTTAATTTAATAACCGCTTGAAATTTTTTAAAACGCAAGATATAGGGGAGAGTTGTGTTGCTATTTTCCAATCTAAAGGCCTTTAACGACCTGCTCTTCTGCTTGGCAATTTCTTAAATAAAAGAAAACTTGATTCTTGACTTTTAGTTTAGGTAGTAATATTTAAAAACAAAAATTCAAAGCTTGCATTATAATTGCGACCAACCGCAGCCAAGTCTAAAATATCTATAGAAAGAGTGCGTGTCGTTAAAAGTCGCTGGATTGTAAATTTCCGACCGGGTATCTTGATTGTGACGAATTTAATTCGGTTTTCTACACAGCAAATTCTGAATTACACTTTACTAGTTAAGGCAAGACCTACCTTATTGCCGTGTTGTTGTAGATTAATTCGGGAGGGGGGGGGGGCAGTTCGTTTATGCCAACTCTGTAATGTTCTTTTGGTTTTAAGCTAATTGGTCGTTTTAGTTAAAAAATAATTTTTCTCCACCTTATTATACATCCACTAAAGATTCATATCCTAACAAACAGTAGGGATTTCGTCCAACAGTAGCATTATTCTTATACGTTTCTATAGCTTGTTGTAAGACCTGGTACTACATGGTTTTGCCGCCTTTCCCATTGATATGTGTCTATGCTGGGCCCACGAAAGCTGCAGTGCAGCGTAGGAAAAAGATAACTTCATCCAAGACTAAACAAAGAAGGCCCCAGAACAAAATGTATTGAAGTCCCTTTCCTCTAAGCTTAAAAATCATAATTTGTAGAACTTTTGGGGAATTTTTATACAAAATTGTAGGTTTTATATAGATGTAAAGAAATTCTTCGAAATTTTCTTTAAAAAAAAAAAAATTATTAATAAAAAATTTATTTTTGTAAGATAGTTTGGTTCCCTCATTGGTCACGGAACAATTGTCCCTCTACTCCTTTCCTCTTGAGTACATTGTCAAATAAAATAGCATTTTATTGTCACATAAAAAAGAATTAAATTATAAAGTATATATTTTCCATTGGAAAATACCGAATACGTCTAAAAACGGTATGTTCATTCAGATAAAGTGAGCGTTTGTGCCCGATTTTGTTGTCTAAAATATCATCTTGACACTAATTATTTTAGCATTAAAGAAAAAAGAAATAAATTAAAAAATAAAATAAACAAACAAATGTAATATATATATAAATGAAATAAATAAGGCAAAAATACAAGCTACGGATAATTCGACATGTTGGTTGAAAACGACAAGTTACAACTTCTGAGACATTATTTTTATTCCACTCTTTCTAAAACACTAAAACTCAAAGTCTAATATAACGGTCTTATGTGAATTGTGGTCTAATTTCTCTTCTTATTTAGTTATTTATTATTATTATTTTTTAAGGAATGGAGTTAGCCACTCATTTATGTTCAAAGAAGTCACCTCTAACTAATAAACTTGCAGTTTTTTTCTGCTGACAAACAGAGGGCACCACAATTCAGACAAGAAAATGCAACTAAAGCTCTGTATCAATATTCAAACATAGTTTTCATAGTGAGTATTTTTAAATGATGATGATGAGCATTATGACAATTTATATTAATTTTATAAAGTTCAATTATTTCTGCTATATTCACTTAGAATCGATCAACGGTAAGCATTTTTTTATTTCAGCAATCACATGACTCTATGCAAAATATTACCTCAGTTCTATTGCCAATGATGTACAAACGCTAGTATAACTTTTAAGTTTAACTATTAAGTTAAGCTAGTTTAACTATTAAGTATAAATTTTATAAATATATCAAACTGTAACTTTTTGATGCTTGTCGACCAGTTAAAGACTATAAATCGTACGTAGGTTATAAAAAAATTCTAAAATCAGAAAAAAATATTATTATAAAAAAAATTAAAAATATTTAAATCGTCTTCAATTGTGAATTTTCTTTCGTCATTTCTTATGTAATGAATGTTTCGATTGTATTGCCATAATATAAATCGATTTTTAAACCTCGGCAAACATTGGTAAAAAATCGCGACGTTTTATATCAAATGGTTCAAATGGTAAACTGTAAATAAGCAGATTCCAATATTTGTTTACTAAAATTGCCTTTCAAATCTTATAATTTAGTTTGTTTTTTAAATGTTGCTTAAGTGAATATGACTTAAAATTTGTATTGAGGTATTCGCAAACTACAAACAATCTCGCCTTAAAATTATTAGTTACAATAATTAAATAATCTTTCGTTACAAATAAACAAGCTGTACTGTATTGTATACTTGCCACATTGACTAAAGTAAGTTTTTTAGTCATTTTAACATGTAGGCAATAATGCAAGTTCCAGCAAGAGCTACAGTTTGAAAAGCCTCAAAAGTTTATTATCGTATTTGGTTTTTTGATAATATCAGATATGCGTTAGTTTCCCGTTGTGATTTCAGTTTTAATTATTAAGCTAATTGAGACACATAATATGTAATAAAAATCACAATCAACTTTAGAGATCTGCGTATAAAAATTTCATTCAGAAGATAGCTCATGTCTTTATTTTCGGAATTTTAGATGTGCAAAATGGATAACCTTTTGACGTATAATTTTTTAAAAAATCGTTAACTGCTATAGAAATAAGTAACAAAACACAATAAAGGTTACACTTTCTTCTCAATAAATTGTTTTATTTGATATTTGAAGATAATACAGTACTGTACAAGTAAGGCAAAGGCCACACCGGCAACAAACCTTTATTTACACACCTTATTCCAAATAGAATGTCCCGCACCCTTTGCCAGGATTTGTGCGATAAAAACCATTTTAACAATCATGGACGGAATTATGCATAAATAACATATTCTATAGAACAATAACACGTTAATTAATAAATTAATATAAACAGTGTTTGGGAGAGTATGATTTTTTGGGTCGCAGAATGGATATGCCTATAATGAGATACCATCTCCTGCAGCAGGCAATTTGGTCCGCATACCCATGAGTCATACTTTCATTGCTTACAGCGGAGCGAGATAGAAGTATTCACTAAGGAAAAAAAGAAAAATACACTCTTTAGAAGATATTTTGGTTACAAATAAGAGATAACAAAACTTTTTATTTCTTCCCTTTCATATTTTTATTGGGAAGTAAGGCACGTTGCTGGTATCATAAAAAATGGGTTATGAATCGGCAAAAGTGGAGTACTTTTAAGGTTAAAATTCGTCGCATCTGAGCCGAGTATAAAGTAAAACGATGAAGACTTAACATAGTTACATAGTTTAAAAGTCTTTATACTCAATTTCATAATCAGACTACAATTGACCTAGTGAATGTTAGCTTTGTGGGCAGTGAACCCAGCTATAATCGTAAAGATTTGCACTTGTGACACCTATCCCGAGGTGTTGTTCACATCCCAGGTGGAATTCTGGATTCGAACCTGGCTTCCGCCTAAAAAACTGGGATTATGTGCAGTAAGCTAGCTGTACGTAAAATCTGTTTTGACTGACTTTCCGGAGCTTCCCTGACCGAGCGGTATCGCTCTCCAAACGCTCTGTTAAGAGTGGAGGTAGCGGGTTTGAATCCCACCGTAACCCTAGATGTATTCCTTGTGATGTCCTTCTCTGTATTGTGCTATCTGTGCTTCTACTTGACAAAGGTTTATAAGCCTTAATTGAGCACACAAGTCTGCAAATGTATGTTGTACCAATAAACCAAAACTGACTTTCCTATGGTTGTTTATGACGTGAAAGTTTGAAGACAGGGATATCAGCTCAGGTACTGTCTACTTCATCTACCGGTATTAAAATTACTTTGCGTGAAAAGACAGATCATTAAAAAATGCGGATAGGTGCTAGGGTATGTTTGGGTGATGTGACGTTTAGTTGATTTCCTTGTTCAGTTTAATGTATTTTATGTATTCAGTTTTATGTATTCAGCTTTATGTGTTCAGTTTTATGTATTTTATAATAACCGTGATATATTTTTGTTTTGTGAACCTGGCAACTTCGATGCGTAACTAGTTCGTTTATGTTCTACAAGGCTTCCTGGCTGTTATTGTTAGGTAAAAAATGTATAGTGAAAGAATCTTTGTAAAAAAATATGGAATGCGTCACTTAAGAGAATTGATACTTGACGGGCTTGGCTTATATTGACGGGCGATTCAACAACCAATCAGGATTGAGATACCCACACTACGTCACTTGCAGGCATCCCATTATGTAAAGAATTAGAGTTGTTAAACGTAATAATTTTCCCGAAATAATTGATTAATTTTCTCTTTTTCTTAAAAAGAAGTTGAATATAGTTTATTACCTTTCAAACATATTTTATAACCATAATTATATTCATTTTATTATACGATTTTATACCGGTATTGTGATCCACACATAAACCATCTGAAACAACTTAATTAACATAACTTCTGCATTGCTAGTGTTGCTAATTAAAGTGCCTTATTCTTATATAACAAGTATAACTTCAAAAGAAATTTTTTTTTACATCATTTCAAAATAATGAGAAACTACAATTATAGTTTATTAATTAATTTCGTTGCGCATTGAAGCAAATTTAGAAAATATTTAATAGGCAGTAATGTAAGAAATATGATTTATTTTGAATTTAATGAACTGTATAATTTTGTAAAAGCAAATGTATTTACCACATAATTTAAGTGTGATTCAATTAATATAATTTTCCATTTTTTTCAATTATGAAATTTTTTTATCAGTGTGTAGTTTTTAAACATAAATTGATACCGGCGGTATTAAAACTTGCAGATTAGTATTTTAAAATTTATATTTCATACTTAAAACTCATTTATCCTTAATACCATTACACTATTATCAATAGTTTAATTTTCTATTATTCAAACGTTATTAGAGTAATTTTCAATTATACTATTGATTTACGTAGTATTATATTGTTATTTAATTACTTACATTGTGCATTTAAAATTTAGGAAATATGGCATTTGAATATAATTTTTTTTTTATAATGCTTGATTTATTTGTTTTCTTAAAATGTTAGATTTTATTAGTAGTAAAATATTCGAAAAAGAGGTAGAAAAAGAAATCTAAAATTATAGTATCCTAAAATATTCTCCATAAATATTAACTTAAACTTAAAACTTTCTTTTAAGCCTTATAAAAATTCTAAATTAAAAAACTTTAAAAACTTTAAGACCTATCAATAACTATTGTAATTCAATTTTTGTTGGTGAAAGTTCGCTTTTTGTGTTGATAAAATTTAATATTAATTTTATTTACAATTGAAACATCATTAAAATTTCCGTTTCGGTATTCATCTTATTTGATTTGCTATTGCTTTTAGGACATTTTTAACTCATTCGCACGACGGATATTTTTAACTCATTCGTATTTATGAAAAATAAATAAATAAATAAATAAATAAATGTTTTAGCTTCGTGTTTGTTTCATGATAAATGTTTTTAAAATTTTATTATTTTTACTAGAATTCATAAAAATAACTTAAATTTGCAGTTGTGAAAACTTATTTAGAGGAAAATATTCTAAAGGCAGTTAAGAAACTGAATAATTATGTGTTATATTTTATAAGCATCATACTTTCTTTTATGTATATAACCGTCGTTGAACAGTCAACCCAATTTTGGGCTTACGACTACTAATGTTTAACTCCGTAGCCTTGTCATTTTGAACCCAATCCAGAAGACAAGGGAACTTGGGATCGAGTTTTGAGGGAAATTTGACTTTGTGGAGGACTTTTTCATGGAACTAACCCACTTTTGCGTTACTTGAAAAAAAATCACGAAAACCTCCATCAGTTAGCCTAATCGCAAAAGTATTCTGTACTACCTGTCCTTACTGTGGGAGCAATGTTGGCCCACCTAATATGGTGCCCCTGAAAGAGTGGCCAACACATCTGCCCAACTGATACTTGAATAACGAGTGTCAAACCGAGTCGGCATTAGAAAAAAAATGTATGTTTTATATGAATTTTTATTTTCATTAAAAAGTGACAAAAAATATTGTCGGTGCAGCGTTGCAAAATATTTCGTATTTAAATAAAAAGTTTGTTTTCAGAATATTTGAATTCTACACAAACTGGTTTATTTATAGCAAACAGACAAGGAAAAAATATCTCTTTTCCGCTCTAAACTGAATAGACTTTTCAGTCAGTTTTCGAACGGCATTGTCAGAACAGTTTGGAGCGGGCTCCAAAAGTTCCGTGTCGGAGAACTGAACTAATAGTCCCCCCCCCCCCACAAAAAAAAAAAATCCTCCAACTTACCATAAAGCTCATATTCCATAAAACCTAAATCTTATATTGTCTAATATCGGGGATATCCTCCATAGTGAGGAGCTGGAGCTTGGTAGTGAGCTGGGGAAGCGTGGACTTGAACATCAGCAGGGTTTTGATTATCAGTTCCTGGTTCGTTGGTCTTGACATTAGCACGGAATCCGTAAGCATCAGCGACGTAGTCTACTTGTCTGTAGATACCGTGAGCATCGGTATATCCGTAGCTGCCTTGGACATTGCCTTTGCCATCGCTGGATTCTTTGCGAGATTGCTTGAATTCACCATAGTCACCGGCGATGTCGTATCCGAAGTCATATGGGGTAGGTACAGCCTGGAGGACATATAAATTCATATGAGCTTTGATGCCTTCAATAATTGCATATTAAAATGATAATACATTGAGTGGCTATTTGATTGGGACCATATGGCAATTTTGTGCAAATGATATTGAATCGTTTTTCTAATTAGTTAATATTTAAAAACGTAAAAATTAATAAAGTGTATGTTTTAGAATATAAATTACAAAACGTAAACATAAGTTTAGTTCCAATGCACATTTAAAATTATTATCAATAATTGTTATAATAATGTGTAATTATTATAATAACTATTAAAAAATATTGTTTTATAATCCAGGGTCTATACTAATAAAGATAATATAACGTAGAAAGATCACAGAGTTATGCAAATTCCCTACACCTGTTTCGTTGCAATCGACAAGCATCTTATGAAATAACTAAAAAGAAATTAATTTACTTTGCTTTTTGGGTTTTGTATTGTTATTGTTATATAGGTGTTTCGCCGCTATAAATATGCATCATATAAATGATATAAAAAGAAATCATATTTCTTTGCTTTCTGGTTAAAATAAGATTTCTGGTTTTAAAAAAAACACTAAATCTCGGTAATAAAACCAAAATATATGGTATTTAAACCATTCATTTAGTAATATTTCCGTTCATACAGTTACGGTTTATCGGTAATTCTGGTTTTCAAAATTATAGTTCTTATTTTTTTTTTTAATCACACATTCATTTAACAATACATAGCTGAAGAGTAAATTTAACCGAATAAACTGTTTTTATATCCGGCTCTAAAGTATAATAAAATTGCGAAATTTTATCAAATTCGCTAAATTTTTTCACATAATATGAAACTATATTTTATTGTTAATTATACCAAAATTATAACCAAAACGCTTTGGTAAAAATTATCGAGATTTTTGGTGTTTCCATAGAACCAGAAACATGGTAAATGTTACCATGTACCATACTTTTTTTCTCAGTGAAAAAATGTCAGACAGCAATAAAAAAAATATTGCATAAACATGGAGAATTCAGAAGAGTTTATTTATAGGTTCATATCTATAATCTTCAGGTGTTATTTTTTTAAAATTTCCATATTCTTATTTTTTTTTTGCTATTTTAAGACTTAGAGAATTGTGTTAGATAATAGCTATTGATCCCTTTAAGAGTGAAATAAAAAAGTTCTTACGTAATCATATGCTGGTGCTGCGTAGGCAGGTGCACTGTATGCTGGTGCTGCGTAGGCAGGTGCGCTGTATACAGGTGCATGGTATGCTGGTGCAGCGTAGCTCCTGCCGTAAGCAGGCCTTCCGTAAGGCCTTGGAGCGGCCACGGTTACAGCGACTAAAACAGCGACAACGGCGAGCTGAAAAAGTTTATGTTATCAACATTGTTATTTACCAGAGACGACATAACTTATTCAAATTTAAGACTAATTAAATATAAGACTTTATAAGAATTATTATTTAAATGTTTCGAATACATAAAAGCAACTTACTAAAGTTTGAAATTTATGTCTTGGAAAACATTTTAATTAAAAATTTAAATCTAGATAATATTTAAAATTATCAACATTTAAATCGCACCACAAATTAGTTTTAATTATTTGTGGAACATATATCTGTTTTATTACTTGTAGATTCCTTTGATCAGTACAGAATTATCGGGTAAGGCTACTGACAATGTCAACCGTCATCTATCAAAATGTACCACCAGATAGAATTGAGTGAACACGCCTTATATAATATTGAATTGGAACTGAACAATTGTAATGGTACATTGTTACTATACTCCCCCGCTAAAGTTCAATCTGGGATGGAATTCGATGAATGGATATCTCTAGTTGATTCATTGATATTTTGTGAAACTCCGAGAGAGCTGTATCAAGATCATAGGACTTTGAGTGCTGGTCGCGAGAGCTGTATTAAGATCACGGTTGTGGGCGTAGTTGTTGCTGTGTTACAATTAGCAGTCGAGTGTGTTTTAGCCCCCGTTGTGTGTGATCTAAACTGAGTAAAAACAGCGTGAGGAGGGCAATGTCGCAGTCACAAATAGCAAGTGAATTGTTTACTGTGTTCTATCCATCAAAGTGTTCATATCGAAAAGGGCTTTTCTGTTGAGGTAAACTTGTTCAGATCACGTCCGGGTCTACAATGTGGGTGAAAGCCATACCGACAATGTCAACCTTCATCTATCTAATGGTTACTCTGGGATAAAATCAAGTTAATCTGTCTTATATACTTGTGAATTGGAATTGAATAATTGTAATGTTGGCTACGCTACCGAATCAAATGAGCGTAACCCTGCCTCCTGCAGCAAATTTCAATTTTATGAATCGGTTGTTTAACCCTTTGACGTGTACGGGATAAGGGAGTCACTCTTTTTAGTTATAAAAACAGTCTAATAGTTACTAAAAAAATTTGATAGATTATCGGAATTATATTTTTAGTAAAATACAAAAACCAAAAAAAAAAAGTAGTTGCAAATTTTTTTTCTTCTCCATATTCAAAAATTGCTTTTATAATTTAACTGATGAGTAACTGTTTCTCTTAGATCTGAATAAATTAAAATGGCTGCAAATTTGAAAAAAACTATTGTTATGAAGTGAGTCGTGTTTGGAAGATTTTGCCTTTAACACAGAAAAAAATAAACACATTTTATGATGTATTTCACGACCATAAATTATTAAAATGCCAAGAATAATATTTTTCACTTATTTCGATCTAAATTAATACAAAATAAAGAAAAAAAAGCATAAAAATATGTTTAAATAAAATTTTGCGTCAACGGCTTAAGGATGATGGTAAATAAGAATATAGTTAAACTCTTGATTAAACTATCTAACATCCAATTTTATATGATAAAAATGTTTTTGGGATTGTTACTCTAGTACTGCCATAAACATTAAGCATTTTGTGTATTTTTAAGTATATCATTCGAAAAGAAATTCTTTGCACCTGTAGCGCTCTACAAATTTTTAGAACCGTTATATGCGTCTAATGCAAATTGCAAGCATTCTATTTATTGAATACAAATTTTGTTTGCTTTTGAACTAATGCATTATAAACGTTTTTAAGTTAAAGATAGCAATTGTTAGCAAGTATTTCGTGATATTTTAAAATTCACTATTAAAGTTGATAACTATTTAATTTCAACAAAATTAATATTCAATTAAATAAAAATTCTCATTTATAAAGAAAACTATTAGCTCCAATTGCACTTTATACCATTTTAATATAATTTTCTTCATCTATTGCACATCATATGCATTCTAATTATTCTGCACAAATTTTGTTGTTTGCTTTTGAAATGATGCATTATCTTCGTTAGTTTGATTTTTCGTATAATACAAAAAATACTCAAGTTATAAATAGCAGTTCTTAATAAATATTTTGATATATTTTGAAATTCACTCTTAAAATTGATAACTATTTGATTTCATCAGAATTTCCATTCAATTAAAAAATTATCATTTAAAAAGAAAATTATTTGCCTCTATTGGACTTTATTAATTTTTACTATCATTATTTTCATCTATTGCATATTACTAGCAGCATTCTAAATATTCAATACAAATTTTTTTTGTTTGCTTTTGTACTGATGCATTATATACGTTTTTATGATTTTCCATATATGACCAAAAATAAAGCCAAAGATAGTAATTGTTAATAAATATTTTGTGATATTTTAAAATTCACTCTTAAAATTGATTTGATTTCACCAGAATTTCCATTCAATTGAAAAATTTTTAAATTTAGAAATAAAAGTGTCTGTTGCTACAGCACTCTAAATTTTGACTATGATTATTTTCGCCTATTGCATATTAAAAGCAGTCTAAATATTCCCTACAAATTTTGTTTGCTCTTAACCTGATGCGATATTAAGAATATTTAATTGAGTTAAAGTCGTTCAAATTGGACTATATCGAAAGTAAAGCTATATTGAAACCATACTAATATCTACGAATGAAAATATCACGATAATTCAATAAAATCTTATCACCAAAGATGAGGCTATATTGTATCGGATAATCCTAGTCAAGTACCGTAATAATCCAAATGATTGGCTATTGAGTTTTGGTAGTCAAAGTAATTTAACTTACCTTGAACATGCTTACTGATTAGGATGTAAGACCAATATGATATTGGATTGCAATCGGTTTGCCTTTTTATATATCATCTGAGTTGGTGTATGTCGGATATAAACTTGCGTAAAAAAATTCGAAGGAGGATGGCGGGGGAGAGAGAAAGTAAAAGAAAAGTTTCTATATTCTTCAATTTTTTGATATTTTTATTTCATTTTCACTTTCCCTAGGTCGTGGCCTCATTTGGTATATTCCCTTCGATCTAGTTGTGGATATGGGCCATGCCTTGGGAGTGGTGTAACTACTTCCTGAATTGAAGGGGTGCCACTAACTTCTCTTTTTCTGTCCTAACACCACACCCACCCTTGGAAAAAGTGCTCGAATTTATTGAAGATTACGAATGATCACGATCTTGTCTCGTGAAGGGCTTTTTTTTTCTCCAAAGTTTATTTTGTTTTTATTGTCGAGTGGAATGTTTACAATGTCGGTATACGAGTGCGATTGTTACCATAAGTTTCTCGATACAGTGTGTAATTGAGTGCTAAATATCAGCTTTTGAGTTTAAAAAGTTTTTTTTTTCTTATTCGGTGTATTGTAATATGAGGTGTTATTAACGGTTTGAATGGTTCATGAATTATGCAATATGTATATTTTACTGTAAAGTGTTGTGTGGGGAATTACTTTATCACAAAGGTGGTTGTTGATAAAAACTGAATAAAGAATTTCTTTTTTATTGAATTTCGGAGAGACTGAGTCATTGTATTGTGAACATACTTTTAATATTTAAATTTAAATTGTTGAATGTTTATTTGGTAGTTTGTTTGACTCAGAAAGGTGATGTTAGTGCTAACTACTTTAATTTTTTTTTAAAAAGGGCATTAAGCTTAGTTGAACTTATCGAGTAAATATTATTTATTCATAAATTATTTATGTGAAAAATATGGCGGTCTGTTTAGTATGTTTTTAAACAGAATGTTTTTAACCTTTTATTTTTTGAGATTTAAATTTTCCGAGAAAAAACTTTCTTTCGAAAGTTTTTTTTAAAATTCATTTAAAAATATAATTTTCCTACCATCATGAAGTTGAGTTTAAAGGTTAATTTTAAATTAGATATGTTCTACTCTATTTTGAAATATAAATAATTTTTGATTTTGCGTTCATGCATGCATCCAACATCCTCATCCAACACGCATGCGAAATGTACATATTATCAGAAGCCCTATGAGTTATGGGAAATAACATAATATTTGCCATTAATAGTAAATATTGAAAGTTATAAAAAAAAGATCAAAACTGTTTGCTTTCATAAATTATTAAAATCTGACAAAATAGCTGATATCCCAAACTGAAGAATAGATTTTATCAAAAAAAGCTAAGATGTTTTGTTAACTTTTTTTTTGTTATCTATTTAAAAGACTGCCTATCAAAAGATTGGTATTTAATGAAAAACTATCGTTAAATGACATTAGATGTATTTTCAGAAATCTTAAGAGATTTCTTCTTTACATACCTCTTTGGGACATCCATATAGGGGAGAGTGAACTAAGATCAGTTAGTGGGATAAGACCGCGACTAAGTCGCAATTAGTTGGTTTCTAGCGGACAAGCTTTGATTTACACTTTATTACTAGTCAAGAAGAAGGACCTACCATATTGGCATGTTGTGGTTGATTAATTCACAGTGAATGTGTAGATGAGTTAGTTTTACCATGTCAACGCTTTAATGTTCTTTATTTTTTAAACTAGCTTTATACATTGATTATTGCAGTAACTAAGTCCAGTTTATTTTACGTTTACTAAAGATTCACACCTTAACAATATTGCATTAACCAAGTCCAGTTTATTATACGTTTACTAAAGATTCACACCTTAACAATATTGCATTAACCAAGTCCAGTTTATTATACGTTTACTAAAGATTCACACCTTAACAATATTGCATTAACCAAGTCCAGTTTATTATACGTTTACTAAAGATTCATACCTTAACAATATTGCATTAACTAAGTCCAGTTTATTTTACGTTTACTAAAGATTCACACCTTAACAATATTGCATTAACTAAGTCCAGTTTATTATACGTTTACTAAAGATTCACACCTTAACAATATTGCATTAACTAAGTCCAGTTTATTATACGTTTACTAAAGATTCATACCTTAACAATATTGCATTAACTAAGTACAGTTTATTATACGTTTACTAAAGATTCACACCTTAACAATATTGCATTAACTAAGTCCAGTTTATTATACGTTTACTAAAGATTCACACCTTAACAATATTGCATTAACCAAGTCCTGTTTATTTTACGTTTACTAAAGATTCACACCTTAACAATATTGCATTAACCAAGTCCAGTTTATTTTACGTTTACTAAAGATTCACACCTTAACAATATTGCATTAACCAAGTCCAGTTTATTATACGTTTACTAAAGATTCATACCTTAACAAACAACAAGGATTTAGTCCAATATATGTCTGTTGCGTTTCAATAACTTCTGCTCTTGGGGTAGTACTGCCCGATTTCACTCTACCCTCTTGTTGTGAGTCTTGATGCCCACGAAAACTGCAGTGCAGAGAATGAAAAAGTTAACTATATCCAAGACTAAGCAAAGGCTTAGCGGGCTTCTTTTCAAAGCGAAAAAACCTTATTTTTTTTTTAATATTTTGTCAAATTGTTGAAGTCCCTTCATACAAAATTGTAGTTTTTATATAGATTAAAAAAATTCTCTACATTTTTCTTTTAAGAAAACTAATTAATAAACAATATGTTTTTTGCAAGAAAATTTGGTTTAGTACTCAGTTATCCCGGGCCACTGGACAATTGTCCTCCTTTATTGAGTACTGTTTTGACATTACATGTGAATTACATTTACACTTTTTTTTTAAATAGTCACATAAAATATAAATTCTTGCTATTTTTTCAATAAAATCTTAGCACTTCTAAATTCTACCAGAAAAGTGTTCCGGCCTTACTGGGTGATTTAACTTTTTCTAGAAGAAAATCATTTATAAAAAAAGTAATAGATCTACGACATTTCAAGAATGATATATTGTACACAACTAAACAATGAATATCTTGTTTAAATTTGACACTTTCTAGCAAAACTAGAGATTTTCCAGGTTCTCGGAATTCGCACGGCCTACCCGGCTAGAGTTTAAATACCCATACCCGGTAAAAGAATTTTACTTACCGGTACCGGGTATCCGAACTTAATTATCATATAAATTCTTATATGATTTGCATTCAACTTAATATTCATAAAATATGTAGCAATTTAAATAAATAATTTCATAATGTTTACCAACATTAATTATCTTATTAGCTGACACTAATTGATGTAATGTTGCCCACATAATTTCTATATATTTGTATATATGTATGTTAAATGTATTAAATTTTTCGTTGGGATAATTAAAGCTGAAAATATTTTTGCCATTTTGAATATTTTTAAACTGAGAATACTTTTCCTAATTCACCAACTTTAATCACTTTTATTGGCACTAGTTAAATTGCAATAACATCCAAACTTTCTATATGTTTGAACATTATTTTAAATATTTTGAATTATTTCTGGTGATGATAAAAATAAAAAATATTTTAAATTTAAATATTTCTCCAACAAAATTTACTTTTATAAAAAATGTATACAAACAAAGATAAAAAGATGGTGCTTGCGAGGCATCTGTGCCGTCGGCCCACCTCACCTTTTTGGAAATCTTCTAAAAAATAAAACACAAAAACAAGACCACTTGGAATGTCCCCCCAAAGCACCCATGGTATCAGTGTTCTCGACCTGAAAGCACCCTGGCCCAAGGTTTTAACAGATAGAAACAAACTATTCCTGTCCGCTTTCGAAGTGGTCACCTTAAATCAATGAAATTTTCGGAAGGATCCAAGAACTTGAAATTTGTACCAACTGTTCTTCAGACCAGGCTTCACCTCTCCACATCCTCGCGTGTGAAACCGCCATGGCTCACCAAACAGGATTTAGCAGATGTTCCATTGACGGTGTTGGATTTTTTGAGGGTGTATAACGTCATGGACCTGGTCTAGCACTGCTGGCCAATGGGGGCGTGCAACAACAACAACAACATATAGAGGCACAATAAATTTTCTTAGAACTATATCTTGTAAAATAATGGCACGATAGAAATTAGTAGAATTTTTACGTTTTGTATAAATTTTAGAATACTTGTCCGGGTAATAAATTCAAATTTTACCGGGTATTCGGAATAGGTCAGGCAGAAGATTCAACTGTTACCGGTTACCCAGACTTGGCATAATTTTAGAACTCGGTATTTCTCTAGGCATAACATTAGTAATAACTCAAACTATACTTAAGCTCATTTTTTTCGCATTCTTTATGAAATGTAGCCCAGAAAAAAAGAAAAAAAAAGAAAACAGTGATAAACTTTTCAAAATATTATCAAATTTGAGTTTTACGTAAATGAAATATAATTATTTAAATTTTTAATAGAAAAAAGAAGGCGAAAATGTTGGGTCACATTAACCTCGCTAGAGGTTACTTTAGCCCGGAAATTTTATTTCACTGAAATGTGCTTTGTACGCAGTGAAAAAATTGCGTAACTTATTTTCCGCATTATTTTCAGAAATGTTCCCAGTTTTAATCTAATTCCTCTGATAGATAAGTTTCTTTTTGGAAAGTTTCCTAAAATCTGTACCAATCTTTTTGTTTTTTTGTGTAGTTATACCTATATGTATGAAGCGAAGCGAGTTTGGTGTGTCTATGCTACGTTACCCAGTTAACTTACGCGGAATAACGTTAAAAAATTTTAAATTTATAGTTTCAGATATGTCTTTTTAGTTTTTTCCTCTTAAATTTCACCTTTCTTAATCAACACGATTGAGAAAGGCGAAATTTAACCGGAAAAAACTGAGTTTATTTGTAAAATTATTTTTGATTATTTATTTTTACGTCAAGACTAAAATTTTATATTTTATTTACATACTCAGCGTTAAAAAGAATTTTTCTAATATATGCGTTATATATGTTAAAACAACGCAATATGCCAACTAACAACATGCTTTTCTATTGTAGTTATCATGCTTTACTAAAAGATTCATAAAATGATTAATTTTACTTTAACGATTAAATGTATAAATATTTAGCTTGGCAGCAATGTACTTTTTAAATATATTGTGCTCGTTGGAAAGTTATTTCTTTTTTTCTCAACATAAGGATTTAATATATTTTTTACAGCCAGCATCACACTTAGCTGCATAACCATTATATATTTTGACAGCTGATATAGCGGGACTTGCTTGTGAAAAAGTGCGATTGATTCTAAACTGTAGTTTTTGTTTGGTGTCCTTTCAAATATAGAGAGTTAAGTGCCAAAGTTGGGGTTAGCGAAATTTCGATCCGGCAATTTTGATGTTGAAGATGCACCACTTTATGGAAGGCGAGTTAGAGATGACGAAGACACAATAAATGCACAGACCGGTGAAAAACAACTTGTGAGATAATTGGGAGATGAAATTTATCGAATTCGATTGTTCATGATAATTGGAAACGTCTAGGTTTAATCTCAAAGCTCGACACACGAGTTTTTCTTGTTCGTACGGAAAGAAATTTGTGTCTTCGTATTAAGTCTCAAATGTCAACTGGGGACGAGAAATGGGTTGACAGCAACAATGTTCTAGTCCAACACCTCCTAGAAGAAAGAAAGATTCAGCACGGATCAATTTAATAGTCCGATGTAATGAACATAGACTGTGCAGTTTATGAAAAATGAGAAAGACGTTATTACGTTCGGGCGCTGTGCAGTGGTGGAATATACGAAAGATGTCACTTTTGGATCAAATTTTTTGTTTATGGTCACCCGTGTAGAGGCCTTATTTTTTCTAAGAGGTATTGTCTCTACAAAATATTTTAGACAGTAAGACCTTTACGTGAATTGAGGAGATCAAAACTCATCTGGATAAGTTTTTGCCAAAAAAGAACAAAAATATTATGAGTATGGAATCATGCTACTGCCAGAACGATGGCAAAAGGTATCCGACCAGAATCAACAATATAGAATAGAATAGAATATTTATTCACAGTAAGGAAATTGTCTTCCATGTTCATCGAAAGAAAACAAAATTACTTTCCCAACAACCCAATAAATATAATGAAGAATAGCTGAATAGGTTTCAGTGATTGAAGTCTATAATCATTTACAGGTCTTTTATTTCTAAAATCGTGAGTTTTTGAGCTGGATAAACATCTTTTAAAAAGGAAGAAATGATGGTGAGTTTTGAGATCAGTAGTTGAGGCAACAATTATGTAATCCAATGAAAATTATACCTTCTACATAAACCCTTATATTTGCTCCTATTTTAAACTTTAATTTGAGTAAAGCGTTTCACGGGGAAATTATAGATTTCCAATTGTAGATATTGCTTATCAGTAGCGCAATGCTTTAATTCTAATCGAAACATTTATAAGCTATTTATATTCTTGCAGAGTTAATTTAGTAAAGTTTTCTAAGGGAAAAAAAAAACCCTTTTTAAATTTCCCCTAATTATTTGGTTGAACTTAAAAATATTTTTGTAGTTTTCAAGGAGTACGAAACATGGTTCTTTATAGAATATCAAATTATGCTTATAAAGTGTTTGGAATTATCTTTTCTATTACTTTAAAGTAATAATTTTTAGTCAAACCAGGCATATTTAATTGCACTTTTTAGAAAAATAATTTTGCAAAAACAGTTTGAATATGTTACAATATTTGAAAGTTAATTTGGATTACAGCATGCATCAAAATGAAAGAAAAAGGGATGTTTATTAAAATAATATGTTATAAAATGTGTTTAAGTTGTCGAACCTCATTGTAATACTTTTTTTATGAGGAGAATATGCAAATGTTTGGATTGTGTTTTTCGGCAAAAACAGAAACTCTCTTGACGGTGAAATAATAAGAATGTGATGTCCTGGAAAAGACAACAAATTTTATGATGGATTAATCAATACGGCTCAATCTATCGTGTAATGATATGATCTTAATCTATATGATGGATTACTTATAAATGTAATAGTCAAAATTAAATTTGTGATGTGTGGTACATCAACTCACCCCCACCCGTTAGATAATTTCAAATTTGAGAGTTAAGTTTTGAAGGTTAATTTTTTATCGTAAGGTATTGGTTAAATTTGTTACCGTAACTGAAACTTTTAAAACAGTTTTATAATAATTAAATGCATTATTTATTAAAATTTTGTGAAAGAATACACGTTGATTCTTACGAGTTGAACCTTCATTCATTCACGTCCACAAATGTTTTGAGTTTAAGAATACCATCTTTTTGATACACAGCGCATGAAAACGACGCATGGAATGACGCACAAGACATGGGAACGAATGAAAATGTAATCTTAAAATATAAGTGAATAATGAAGCTCTTTTTTACTGACGAAAAAAACAACAACATATGTTACAGTGAGATGAATTTAGAATGAGAAAAGAAGTGTGATCAAAACTAACAGAATACGGTAAAATTCTTTGTGTTTTTAGTTCCATGGGAACACCAAAAAGCTTGGTAATTTTTATCGAAGTGCTTTTGTAAAAATTAACAATAAAAAATGGTTTTATAATATGAGATACAATTTGGTAAAAGTGGTAAATTTTAGCAATTTTACCGTGATTGTTTAGAATATGGCATGAAAACTATTCATTCGGTTAAATTTACTTTTCAGTCTTATATTTCTTGCTAAATGCGTCGTAATAATTTTAAAAACCAGAATTTCTAGTAAACCGTTACCATATGAACGGAAAAATTACCAAATGAATGGTTTTGTAAAGCAGAATTATGGCTTTCTTTACCATATAGTATGTTAATTTTACCAGAATTTTTCTGCGAATTTTATTTCTGTGCATTTTTGATGAAAGCAATTTAATTTAGAAACGAGACTTTTTTTCCAGCCATCACAGATAAGTAGTTCTGTCATTGTTTAGGCTTCTCTTGATAACAAACTCATGAACTAAAATTAACTATTTTCTAAATAAAATAAATTTTAACGATTTAACAATCAACAGATTACACAACAATATTTTCTTTTATGCTCAGATATTAGTGTCAATTATTCTCAATATTCCCGCTTGATGACGTTATTCTTTAAAATATGCAAAATGATGAATGTCTCCAAAAAAAAGCATTACGGTTATATGCTTACAATGAACAAACTAGGACCTATCTACAATTGAAAATTGTTAAATTGAATCAACTAGAGAGAATAAAAATATAACTACGGTGGGGTTTAAAAAATTATGCTTGGAAGCTTGAGTTGCTGAGATTTAAATATTTAATTTTTCGTGTTGCAGAATCTGTTATTAAATGAGTCAAAATAATTGGTATAACAACAAATTATTAACCTCTACTGGTTATATTACAATTTAAATTTTGCAGTAATTTGGGAACCACTTGAAAGTTACTTTTTTACTTTTTGCAAAATGTAATCATTATAGGAGTTTTGTTACGATATTTTAATTTTTATGCTTTTCTTATAATTTTGGGATGCTCTATTTGTGGAAAATGTTAATGCAAAAATTCTATTTTAGTACAGTGTAGATCATAGCACAGCTTTCAAAACGGAATTCCTTTCTTCTTTTCGTTTGTAGTTCCTTCTATAAAGAGTTTTTTTCGAGTTTCAATAAAGTTTCTTACGAAATTTCAAAAATTTTATTTTGTTTTACTATAAAGAGCAATAAAACTGTTAGTACAGTACAAATGATACTACAGATTTTAAAATAGAATCCCTTCATAGAATGAAACAGTATAATTGTAACAGTCAATACTTAGTTATTTACCTCTCTTAAAATTGTTTCAAGAAAAGGGTAAATAATAAAAATTCGCTCAAAAAATGAAGTATTTTTATATTTTGTATAAATCATTTTAACGTACCCGTAAAACTAGAGCTCCATCTTTTATTGCTCGTTGAATGACGTTACAAGTATGAAATTGTGTTTATAGATTTTCTTTTGAAATTTCCAAAATTTTGTTTTGTTTGACTTTCAAGAGCAATAAAATTCTGTTTATATGTTTTTTCGCGAAATTCCCAAACTTTTGTTCTAATCAATTACTGCGCCGTTAAATATTTCTTCCTCCTTTGTTAATTTTAATCCAGTATTGCTCTGTCCACAGTCATTATTGTATCTTAAAGCTTGTATAACAAAACATTAACCTCTTTAATAACTTCATAGCCAGAGGATCTGCTTTTATCACTTAGCTCTCTATATTTCTCCAAGTTCTTCCTGAATTACGCAACTAAACTTTACTCATCAATAGTTTAAGGCCCTGGAGCGATCATTCTCTTCTTTGTTTCAAGCCAGCTACATAAAATGGCAATTTTTCTTCTATAGATATGAAAAATGGGTGACATTCTGGTTTTGCAAAAACTCATGGGAGATCTGATTTACGATATTGGGTGCCATGTTCTTCTAGTTTCTGTGGATTAAGCGATAACTGATTGATTTTCTTTTCTCTTTAAAGTGTTGTAACGATGTCAACTTGTTCAAAGTCTCACTTAGTTATTAATTATTTTGTTCGAAAGAGACGTACTTGAAGGACTTGTAATTAACAGATAGTAATTGCTTATCCTTTCACATACCGTTGCCAAAGCTATAAATCTAATTGATCAGTTAGTAACTATGATCTTACGTAACCGATAATTGAGTTTACTCGAAATAATGAAACGACGGAAGTTCTTTACATATAAATGAGATTTATATTTCATTCCACACAGTTGAAGATTAACAATCTATTGTGATGCCAAAAGAATTTTTTTTAATGTGAAGCTAACTTGACATAACCAGTATGGTTTTGAATAATTAGTATAATTTCGAAGCGAATTATTGATTTGATAAAATTTTCAAATTCGAATAAATACTGGAACTTTTAACATTAATTTATTTATTATTAGTTATATAAAATCGAAATTACTTATTTATTACTAGTTATATACTTAATTTATTTATTAAATTACTTACGAAATTACTTAATTTATTTATTATTAGTTATATAAAATTGAAATTACTTATTTATTACTAGTTACATACTTAATTTATTTATTTAATTATTTACGAAATTACTTAATTTATTTATTATTAGTTATATAAGATCGAAAGTATATATATATATTTTAAAAAAGGATAACAAATGTGGGTTGATATGTTAATTCTTTCAAACATGCCTAAGACATGGATGGATATCTGTCAGAAAATTCAAAATTATAAATTGTTAAAATAATCAGCATTTTTAATGGATATTTGTGAATTATTTTACTCAAATTTCTGGGCAGAAATCTCTATCTGTACTATAGTTCATAGCTATTTGCGGCCATATGTGTGTGTGCAAAGCCTGCAAACCTGCAAAAACAATATAAATTTAAAAATCAAATATACCATTTTTTTCTGTCGTAGTGATGAGTTGTCCGAATTTTTTAAGAAAGTCTGGAACATCTCCAAGCACCCTTTCAGTTTCAGTTGCCGGATCATCCAAAAGGCCATTAAAATATTTAATCCAATCGATATACATAATAAAATTTCCAATTATTTTCAACATTTAATTTGAAACTTTGGGGAAGATTTTTGTTTTGTTTTATGTCGCATAAGAGTTTTTAACGGACCTTGGGTATTTTCACGTCACTGATATCAAATCTGAGAGAAAAAAAATTTCTCGGTTTCTCTCCCCAAGTTACAGTTTTTTTTAAAAATTACATTTTTAGTCTATTTTTTTTAAATGCACAAGTTTAAAAACTTTATACATTACAGGGAGTCGCATAAATGGTGCGATTAATTTCTAGGGTATCTAGGGCATATCATCAGAATCAAAATGGCATAGGAACCTATGCCCGGACATGCCATCATACTAGGGCCGCTTCTCTATTATGCACTTTTTCGTCTTGGGCTTTGGGACAGGTCATAATAGGCAAGCGACCCTAGACGCGTATGCCGAGACTTCCGGGCATGGGTTCATATGCAGTTTTAAACCTGATGATGTGCCTTAACTCCCCTAGATGCTTGTCACAACATTTACTATACATCCTGCTATACGTTTTTAAACTTGTACATTTTGTCCAAAAAAAAAAAAAAAAATAGACTAAAAATGGAATTTTTTTTACAAAAAAAATCTGTAGCTTTAGGAACAAAATAAATTTTTGATTTGAAATTCCTGAATTATTCAAGATCAAGCATGTGGATAACTGCAACAAAAAATTCCAGTGTTATTATTTTTAATGTTTTGAAATCTATTAGAGAGGTGAGAATCGTTTTGGTAGTGTAGATATGAAGCAATATGGTTCTGATATTTTAGTACGCCTAATTATTTTATTGTAATTATTATATTGTAATGTAGGTTGAAGATGTATAGAATTATACTAAAATTCACAAATACGAGTTCTTTGCAAATATTCATTGTTTTCATTGTGATAAATACTACCAGTGTGTTACCACTTACATTCATCATTTCTCATTCCTTGCAAAATCTCATGTTGCATGACGATTTCCATCGATAGCGTCCATTACCTAGTTTTGACTAATCAATAGCGTGGAAAATCAGCTCTCCTCGAGAGTTATTACACTTTGCTGATGGGCCATGCAGGGGAAAAACGGTTATGTCCATGCGTAAACAAGGCGAATAAAGAAAAGCATAGTGAAGAGACGACGGGAGTTCTTTTGGAGAGGAATTTCGAGGAAAAACTTGTCCTACCTGATTTTCAAATTTTATTTTTTCTCAACATCAAAAATTTTGAACTTTTTAGGGGATGTAAATATATACTTGTGATGTTCATATATATTTAAATTTTTACGATTTCAATCGTATGCTCGCTCCTGAACTATCTCAAAGCTTTATATTCGTTTTTTTTTCTTCACAGAATCAGCTTTTGAAAACAAACCGTTTCCCTCTCTTTATTAGCAAAGCTAAATTTAAATACTATAATATCAATTTTATAAAATTAGATAAGCAATATTGTGTAATTAGATAAACAATTTTGCTCTTAATTGAAGGAAATTTGTTTATAATATATTAATGGTTGAAGCCTATGTTAATGAGCAATAATTGGTCTATAGAACAAATTAGATTTGTCCTTTTTTGCGAAAAATTTCCAGTAAATGCATAAATATAGTTAAGAATTTTTTTCCATAGTTATAAGCATAACTTCAAAAAGGTTGAAATGTTAGTAAACAATACTTTTTTCATAGATGACATTTTTGTTCCAACTGTTTATTACTCTCGGACTAGTAGTTTACAAGTTTTTGTAATTTCAACTAAGCAACAGTACATTATTTAGTAACATCGAATTACCTGCACAGAAATAATGGTGTTTTTCTCTCAAAATAGTAACTGGAACAATTTGAAAAAGTTTACATATCATTATCTATGTAACAAAAACATTCGATGTAATGGAAACAAATTTTATTTTCTGAAGCAATACTCGAAGGAAAAATGTTCTAAAATAATATCTAAGGGGAAACGCTATAGTGAATATTTTGAAAGAAGTTTTTTTTTTTTTTTATTTATTATTTTTTTTCTCCGACTATTTGTATCATAGACGCATTGACAAACAACTGTCATTCTTTCAAAAAAACAATTTTCATACTTGTAGACTCAACTTTTTTAATTTTCATCCGTATAATTTATAAATTTAGCAGTTGTATTTTGCCAACTAAGTTTCGTAGAACGACCAGGAACTAAATGGCTGAGAAATTCTAAATATGAACATACTTTCCGTATAATTTCGATATCGGAAGGAATGAAAATTGAAGAAGTTATTGAGAAAAGAAATGTTTTTAGAGAAGAATTTTTATTAAAGAATAAGCGCATTTAGTTTCAAGGAATTTCTTTTATTTGTTGTTTGTTCTTTTATTTGTTAAATGTAGGACAATATGAATAAAATTATGTTAAATTAAATATATTTAATTTTATTTCTTATGTAATCAAAACATTTGCTAAACGAAACAAGATCTTTTCAAGCCGTAAACAGAGGTGTTTTTTCTTAATGTTATTGAGAAAACAAAATAAATAAATAAACAAAAAACTCCTTTTCGACTAATAATTTGTCTATACCTACAGAAATGTTTTTTCAAAAACAATTTCACAAATTCAACGGATTTAGAAATTTCAAAATAGATTTTAACTTTTGGCAATCACTTTAAAGAATGTGAGGAATTTCATATCGTTTGCAACATAGATTCTATTAACTATTTAAGCTTTATTTAGTCTATTCAGAAGAGGCAGTAGACCACCCAAAAAACTGTGAATGCTTCCTCCACCGCGGGGAGCATCCTTAATTTCCTGCGTTAAAATGTGATAATGTGTTTACCCTTTGGGGTATTAAAAAGTAGATCTCCAACTTGGGTGATGCAATTTACTGCATCTTTTTAATTAACGGTTTTGATTTAAGAGGAATTTACTACTGTAAATTAAATTGACTGGATATGTTGTAAATTATTTTACTGCTTGCAAATTAATGCCTTGCATTGTCAATAAAAATACAATTTTTCTTTGTTCGACTTTAAAGGCGAGCGGGAATTTAGAATCATTAAGAAAGCTGCTAAAAATTGTGAAACTTGCTTTAAGCTAATGTTTAAGCTCTGTTAACAATTTAATTGCACAGCTATTAAATCTAGTAAAATAACGAATAGGTCGGAATTTTACTTTTCAAATATGCTTTTTCTAGAACAAATGTATTTATTAATCTTAGAAAGTGACACCTTTTTTTTGTTGCTATTGTTATGATGTTTTTAATTGTATCGGAATTTAATTTATATTTTAATTTAATATTTATTTTAATTCCGCTGTTTATTTAATTGCCTTTTCTTTATTTAAAGTAAATGTTTTAGAAAAAATGCTTTTCCTGTTCTGGCCTCTTTCCTGTTTGGGGTCCGTTATTTATATTTTTGAAATCCTTAATTTGAATTCCATCCCCTTAATTCGGAAATACCAATTAAGGGGTTGAGGATAATCATTGACCAGCGGGGTTTTATGTGGGTGGATCATTGAACTCTCCTTTTTAATTCAGTATTGGTGAAAGATATTTTGCTTGATTAAAAACTTTATTCACATAAAAAATATAATTAATAATACTCAAAAATATAAAATGCTGATTCCCATATTAAAGTCCTTAGCTCCTCACTAACTCTCCAAAGTGCATGGAAACGCATTTAACTGTGATTTGCTCCTCTGGGCATTTTTTTTTGGTTCTGTTTTCTATATTTTTCTTACCTTTGCTACTGTGATTTTTCCAGTTTAGTTTTTTACTTTTTTTTTTCAATTTGTCGTTGACAACTATAACGTTTTCGATTTCTAATCACTTTTGTTTTTTCTTAACGTCTGCAAATCTTGAAAAAAGGCGTCTGTTTTTAAGTGCTTGAAACATTCCAAATTGTATATTGTTGAGGAGAAGAATATTTCCAAATTGTATATTGTTGAGGAGAAGAAAGTTTTTAATTAATTATTATCATACCACTTCAAATTCTTGGGATTATTTATTTAAGGGTATTTTAGTTTATTTGATCTATACTTTTAACCTAAGATGATTGGGCTCTAACTTTTAAAGGAGGTGGGTTTTTGTATATGACATTAAGATAAAAGGATTCTGGGAGTGTATGAGAAAATAGAATGGGAATGGAAGGTGTTTAGTTAAAAAAAGATGAGAATGGATTTTAAATAAAAAAAAAGTTAATTGTATTTAACAAAAGGAAAGGAAGTGAACTAGAAGATACCTTCATGATATTCAAAGTAATAGCAATTAACCAATTTCCTTTTTAATTTCTGCGTATGATACCTATTAAGGAATTTTAATTCATTTGGAGTGAAAGTGTTATAGATTTTATATACATTCACCTTTCCCTTTATTATTTTTATTATTTAAAAGAAAACGTATGTTAGATTATAATTTTGTGTAGTTTAATCTCGTGTGTAGTCTTTTTGTTCTTCCACTAGTCATGCCAGCTAAGCCACGTTATATTTATTTTTAGTATATAGCACAAATTGAAAAATCTGAACATCAAGAATTACTGTTCATATGATGATCGGCTAAACGGATGTATGTACTAAAATACAAACATCATAGCACTTGGCATCGTTCTTTTAACTAATGCAAGTGATATTTCAAGCAACTAAATCAGACTTAACATAACTTCTCTCCTAATATAAACATGACTTTTAATCGATCCCATCATATTTGTGTTTCTTATAAATTTATCTAATCGTTATGTCTCTGAATACTGATGAAAATTAGTTAAAACTCAAACAAAAAATAACTTTAACAGCAATATATTTTTTTCGTATCTGCTGTCATTGAATGGAATAGTATGGTTTCTTTAAAGATTTGATATTTCTACTTCTTAACAGGAGAGAGTTTTAAAGTATAAGTATTTCTTATCCCAAAACATTGAGGATAGTGAAAATCTGAAAAATATGATCCAAATAGTATATATATATATTTGCAATAAAAATTTCAAAAGTAAGATTTACTAAAATTGGATAATTCAGAACTATTCGATCTATTTTGATCAAGCTTTGTATTTCGTAATTTAACAAATAAAAACTTGTATGCCTTACAATCAAAAGTTTTCTCGTCTATATCTAATTATAATAATTAATATAAAATAACAAATAATTAATGAAATTAACTTTTACATGGAATTAGATTTGGATAAATAAATTTCATAATTGTGCGCGAACATTTTTTGGATTCGTTCTAAATACGTGAAAAGTGAAATTAACATTAAAGGGTCCAGTTTTTGTCTACTCTTCTGACAAAATTATTGTGAGCATATTTTTCAGGTTACCCACGATACCCTCCCAAGATAAATTCTTCTTATTTTGAGGCTCAAGAATCTGAATCTGCAGGAAAATAGATATATTTATTCTGAGAAAGTATGTTTTTGTATCGGATTTTGTAACTTGAAACATCATTTGCACTAATTATTTCGCATAATTAAGGTTGGGCTCTTGAGTCATTAAGACTGAGTAGTAGTACGTAAAAATGCGATCATTATAGATTGAAAGTATTTCAAGGTGTTCACTTTTGTATATCCCGCACTTTACATATAACCGGTGTAAATAATTAAAGTTCGGTCAAATTTACAAAACTCAAAAGCTCCACTGTGTTAGCTCAAAAAATTAAAATATTAGTAAATCAGGAAAATCTAGAGAATGTGTCCTAATATGAGATAGTAACAAAACATAAAGTGAGCTTTAATTGACTATGTGTAGTTAATTTTATAACATTATATATTATCAATTCAACATTATATATATACAACATTATATGACATTATATATTATCAATCATGATAATATATTATCAATTTTATAACAAAAAAGAACATACGAAATATAACGACGGATTCATTCGTATTTGAATAAAAGTGATATACTACTATGACAATTTTAAGATATCAACACTCACTCATTGATTCGTCTTGATAATGGGAATCAGTCTCAATCGCACAAAGCATATTCTTAACATTTCCACCTAAGCTAATGAAGTTTTTCCATTGAGAAGTATGCTTTTCCACTATATTTTTGTCGTTTCAAACATCACGGCAGAGTTTTAAAAATTTCTAAAATACATTTTGTGCTCGAATTTCGTATTTTGTATTTAAAAAAAGTTTTCGAAAATTTAATTTTGTTTTTTTTAATTGTTTCATTAACACTCAAAATCCTTAAAAAAGTATTTTTTATTCAAAGATTATCCAAACATTTCATAGAATAAAATGAAAGCAATTAACCATACGATTTAATCGAATTTTAAAAACCCAAGCATAATGTAATACAAATATATTTATTGAATTTACAAATTATGAATTCTAAATAGAAATTGAAATTTGAAATTCTAATTTGAAATTTTAATTCTAAATTGAAATTGAAATTTGAAATTCTAATTTGAAATTTTAATTCTAAATTGAAATTGAAATTTGAAATTCTTATTTGAAATTTTGATTCTAAATTGAAATTTGAAACAAGTAATCATTACTATACAAAGTATTTTGAAATCAGTAATGTATCAATACAAAGAACATTCTCATAAGTTTATTGAATACATCTGAACTCTTTCAAAATAGCCATTTACATCCACTCCATGAAAGAATGTGATTCGAAATCACAGAATTTAATAGATTTGAATAAAAATAAAATTAAGTTGTCATTCAAATTACTTTTGTGAATAGTAATCTACTTTATCAATCTCATATTTACTTGGGAAAATACCATAATGTACTTCTTTGCCCTTTAGAAATGTTGGGCACAAAGCATTTTTAGGTTAATGTTGTGTGCACAATAGCCGACCTGAGGTCAGGGTTAATGTTATCTTGAAAATTTTCTTGTGTAAATAAGAATCCTAAATAAGGCTTTTACTCATATTTTGTCTAACTGGGAGCGTGATTGATGATTTTAACGAACAATAAATTAAATTTACAATAGAATTAATCTTTTTAGAAGGTTAATGGTTGTAAAACTTGTTCAAATAAATGTAATTAACAAAGAAGTGTTAAAAAAGAAATACGTCAGATATGATAGTTTCTTTTACACTAAAATGACTTCTTTCAAATGGTAATTTATTAAATATTGATTTGGTTTTTCATATATGTTATTCACACATGTTATTCATTTATTAATTTCAGAAATTCATTTTATTTTTTAAAGAAAAAATTCCTATTATTAAACTTACAAAAATATATTTCTTTTTTTTCCACATTTCTTTTAGTTTTGAAAAGGGTTTAAAGGGTCTAAATTGGATAAATTACATGAGATAGATTCTTCATTATGTTCGAAAAATCTCGCAGGCATACGTGAGCAAGACAATATTAGCTAAAATGTTCTTTTAAAAGAAGGAGTCACAGTTAATTTCAGCCTATATCACTTTTGTAATGTTTAATACAATAATGAATAAATAATTATTATTTAAATGAGAAAAAATGCAAACACAAATTATTTCTAATGGTGTTGAATTATTTCTAATGGAATTATGTATATATTTCTAATGGTATTTCCAACCTTGTTGATGTAAATACGCACTTGAAGAACTTTTATAATGTTTAGTAAGTAATGATTAGAATGTTTTAGTATGTTCCTATAGATTTTGAAGTATTCACATTTTCAATTAAAAAAAAAAAAAAAAAAACTGTTCTTACGTTATTAAAAAAAAAAAAACGCCTATCCTGAATTAAAGCATATCACAAAAATACAATGCTGTAATATATTGCCTTATGAAGGCTAGTTTATATATTTTTAATTACAAATTATATTTTTATTGTGTTTTTAAAATTAAACTGCAGATTAGTGGATCGTTTATGCAATATTTTAAACATTTAAAGCCAACGTACGAATATCATGGATCTTCGAACTGTCAAAAAATAAATAACTAGAAAAAAAAAATAAAAAAATAAATATTATTCTCAAACAGAGCTTGAATCAATATCTTTAGAAATTTTATTAAGTATAATATTATTATACTCAAATTATTGAGTGTAATATTATTATACCCATATTAAGTATAAAAATAAAATTTCAAATATGATTCATAAAGTAGTAGTTTATTTCTGAATTGTAAGTATATGTTTATGTATTATAGTTTCATGTATATGATTAAGTGTGGCACTTTGTGACAAAGAATTTCAAAAATATTGGAAAAATGCTCAGCATTATACTGGAAGTATAATTTAACAATCAGGGCTCATTATTTGATTTTGAATATAATAAGAATCAGCTGAATGCCCGATCTTCGTATGGAATGAAAAATAAAGTAAATAACCAATAAATCGTCAACGAAATCATGCGGAAAACTGACAGATACATATCGACAAGCTGAAACAATTGCAAATTTTTATTAATTTTTTATTTCTTTTCTTTCTTGATGGTTTTAGATTATTAGCATAAGCAAAATATGATTTTAAAAATTCAACTGATAAAACTAAATATTAACTATATTCTATTGCTTGAGGTCAACTCTTGATAGTCAAAAATTACCATAATCAACACTAGTAGTTATTCCTTTCGGTGGGCCATAAAAAACCTATTTTCACTGCACCTATAGAGAGTATCAATATAAGTATATTTAGTATTTATTAAAAAACACCAAGTATCATAATATCAGTAATACCTGTTACCAAATTTAACTAAGTATCATTGAAGCCAACAATATTATGGCGATTTTTTAAGGTTCTCCTAGATGAATAAGTACCTTTTCTCAATTAATTCAGTATTTTTGTTCGAAATTTTTTTCCCTCTATTTGTACCTAATATTAAAGTAAATTTTTTATTTAATAACCGTCATTGTGCAGCCTACCCAATATTGGGTTTACGACTGCTAATGTTCAACTCCATAACCTTGTAATTTTGAACCCAATCCAGAAGACAAGGGAACTCCAGGATCAAGTATTGGGAGAAATTAACCTTCGTGGGGGCTTTTTGATGGAATTAATCCGCATTTGCGTTACATGGAGAGGAACTCCACGAAAACCTCACACTGTTAGCCAGACGGCAAGGGAACTGTAACCCATGATCCGTTTACCACTGAGGTTATTTTAAGTCAGCACTGTGGTAGTTGCGAGCAAGGGGCGAAATTCGTATCGACCAGTCATCGTTGGGATTCGAATCCAGTTCACCTCATTGGAAGGCGAGCGCTCTACCCCCAAAGCCACCACGACCCCCCCCCCCCCAAAAAAAAAATTTTTTTTTTGATTTTTTGTAATTTATTGTCATTTTCTGTAGTTCTTGAAAATAAATAGTAACGAGACAGTAATAGCCTAATAATATTCTTTTTTAGAAAACTATTATCGGCGAAAATTTCGAAGTCCGTAAGAAATCGTCCAAACTATTATTGACCGCAGAGATGATTAACTAAATGGGGATATTAAATACTACTGATATTGTCATTGTAAGTGCTCGCAATGAGAACCTATTGCACCAATATAGATACAGGGGTAATATAGTTTTTGCTTCTGAAACGGATAAGTACCCAAATATCATCATTCTATATTTTTATGGTACCTAATACAAAATTTTAATTTTTTTTGTTATATATCGTATATCCCGGGGCAGCTTCATACAGTTAGATTTGCTATGATATGAGTTAAAAGTTCAACTCAATAAAATAAAGATTAACAATACACGTAATATTATTTAACCTGTGAACTTTTAACCTTTTTAGAATTGACCATACTTTTCCCATGGTTTAATAGATAACTTCAAATTTATTTTATTGGTTCTTTTTGAGTTTTCATTATTTAAGTTTATCGAAACATGCTTTAATACACCATAATTATCAGCATAAGAAACACATAGCTTCATATATCTTTTAAAATACGAATTCGAAGACGTCATCTCAATGTCTCAAATTTATTAACGTTTATTATGATATGTCTTTAGTTTATTATCATATGTCTCAAATTTATTACTGTTGATTTTACTTGTAATATCCTCACATAGGAAACAAAAGTGAATAATTTCTAAATATGTGTGATTAGATCAATTTTTGATTGATTGGAGCTGCAATCTAGCAAATGACTCTTATTAAAAAGTGTAATAGCTAAATGACAATCGAAAATATATTAGTAAGTTTCAAAATGATCGAATTTGTGGTGAAAGTTGGTGAAAATTGTCTGAAAGATTTTTCTTACTACAGACCAAAGGTTTCATAAAATATTCATATATATGAAGGAAAGGTTTCATAAAATATTTATAAACAAATTTACAGCCACTATAGATCAACTTTTGCACGTGTTTGAACTTGAAATTGCTTGATTATATTAAAGGTTAAGTGTATAAGTTACGATGCTAGATTCGTATGCTTCCTTTCCCCATTTATAATCGTCTGCTTATAGTGCATGGAACAGATAACATCATTATTATACCCACATACTGTTTGGAAAAAAATAAATAAATTCCAAAAAACTTTTTTGGTTTTCCACAATAACCTATTACAACCATTTAAAAACAATTTAGGTGAAGACAAAAACCGAATAGCGTTATCACCGCGCAAAAAGAGATAAGAAAAATTTATAGACTCTTAAAGATTCCGCTGACATTCAATACCCAGACACCTGCAGTGAGAGAAAAAACAACAAAACCATAAATTACTTTAATCTTTTGGCAACAGCAATTCATTTCTAAGGCACAGGCTAACAGTAAATGTCAATCCGCGTCGAATTTCGTGAAAGAAAAAAGTTCGGGGAAATATAACTCATTTTCTGGAGGTAAGAAATCAATAAAGTAACGCATAGTATTGACAAGCTGACCCAGAGGACAGACACACCCCATAACAATGCACTAAGTTTACATCAGGTGAAAGAATTATAACAAGAAGGATAATTATAAAAGCTGCTCTCATTAAGTCAGTTCACGGGGAAATTTTTGATTAAAAACACTTGCCACCTATGCCTTCAGGTGAAGTTGTTAGAAAATGGTAATCAATTAGATCGGGGATCTGAAAAACCTTGACTTGCTTTCTGCTTACAGACCGATCACCTAATTTGCATTCAATAATAGGTGATAATCACAACCCCTAAAAGGAATTTCAGCTGTGCAGATGATTGTTTCAATATTTGGTCATATATGCTTCTGCGAAAAGTCACTTTCTTAGAAAGAACATCTGGGAAAAGAATAATTAAGAACATTTTAACATGGAATTATCGAAACATAAAATTATAAATTGCCAGAGAATTTAATCAATCAAAAATTTAGTGCATTTAATTCACTTGCAAACCATTCAATTGGCTGTCGCAATTTTTGTAAATATTTTTTTTTTATTTTCAAAAACTAATAAGGAGTGGTAGATGTAATAAAATTTAAATGAATCGAATCTAGTTCCTCTTCTTTCTACTTCACTTATACTTTTTTGAAACTTTATATAAATTAATATAAATTAATCAAAATTTAGTTAATACGATACCAAAAGAATGTAACATTCTGGGAATTATAGAAATATAAATTAAGACATTATCAGAAAATTTGATCAATGAAAAATAAGATACATTTAAAAAGACTTGCAGCCTATTCATTTAATATTCAAATAGCAGGTAACTTATTAACTGTTTCAATTTGCATAATTTTTTCAGTGTGAACTTATGATCAGTGATAGAGGTAATAAAGTTTAAATCGATCGGAACTAATTCTAATTCTTTACCCTGTCTACTTCTCTCCTATGTTTATAATGACATAAAATGTCGAGTCTGTTTTGAAATTTTAATAAATGAATAATATGTTTCTTTTACAAGATACCAGAAGTATTACTACATTTAAATAAATTTTCGTGTAGCAGTGATTTTCCAAGATGTTACGTGAAAATTTTTGATCATATATGTTCTTAATAGTAGCTACTTCTGTTGAACTCAAGATGATGATCAAATTTTTAGATGAATGTTGTATTGGAGTCAATTTGAACTTTTGTTCAGACCATGGTAAGTAGTGCATTAAAAGATTAAGTAAGTAGAAAGATTTCCTCTAAGGCATACATCAGAAGTTTGCATATTAGCTCCATAGAGTCAAAACAATTAGAAACTTTTATTTGGTGCTTTTAATATTTTTTTCTTAGATCAGTTTTACATTCTGGCGCTTTAAACTTCTATATGGAGAAAAACAATTAAAAAATTTCCAGTCAGTTTTTGTATATTAGCGCATTAGACTTCCATACGTTTAAAAGAACTAAGATAGTTAATTATTATGCTGCTTTTTTATTTATTTGTCATTGTTATGCATACTTATCCATTATAGCTCCATATTGAGTTTTTGAATATTTTGCTACTTTTTTTTATACTTACATTATAGAGATTTGCATCATGTTTGGATGTCATAAATACTATTCATAATTGATAAGTTTGTAATATTTATAATTGATAAATAATACATAATATTGATAAATAATATATAATATTGATAAGTAATAAATAATATTTATAATTGATCGTGTTTGGATGTAATAAATAATATTTAAAATTATTTATTATTAGGCTACTTTAGTTTTAACTTGGACGTGCTACTTTTATATATTAGTGCATAATACCTTCACACGTCAAAAAATATATTAAATATTGCGTTGCTTTTCTCAGTGTATCATACTTCCAAAGGGTCAAAGCAATTATAAAATTTCTTTTCAACATTTCAATCAATGACTGTTAATTTACAAAACATGTAAAAACATTTTGAAACTAAATCAAAATGACGTCTTTTTAATTCTGAAGCACAAAACAACCTTATCATAATTGACAGCTACTTGATTAAAGCCAATCTCGGTAAAATTCAGTTAAATAATACAGAAACTGAATGACACAGTTTTTCTCCGAAGGGGGATAGTGTGCGTAACATTTTCATCTGAATTAGTCAACATTAAGTTTTTCCTTACTCTAATTAAGTCAATTTCGGGACATTGATAAATGACAAGGTGGTGTTGTCCTTGCTCGTGGACGATGGGGTGAAGAAAAATGATGAAAGGTTGGGAGTGAATTGAATCAGTTGATGAATCAACTGAATATCTACATTAAACGGAACGTTTGTTAGGCTCATCATTATCTGCCTTAGGGTAAACACGTTTTAATCCCCAAAAGTGATTTGAAGTTTCTTATCGGATTTATCTGTCGTTTATCGGACGGTCGTTTGTGAGACGTTTATCGGATATGTTCTGAGGAATATGAAAGTGCTATTTCGTAATCAAGACACGTAGCGTGTTTGTTTTTAAATAAAAAGAAATTAAATTTAGTTTCATTTTAGCTTTTGTCTTTTACTGATTCAGATTTTATTTTCATTTGTATTCTGCTCTTTTTTTGTTTTGTGCATTAGATGGATCAGTTATGATTAATTGATCATAATAAGTGATATGATTGATTAATCAAAATAAAGAGTTATAGATGAAGACAGGTTTTTCAGTCCAAAGAAATATTATTGAGGAGAATATTAATTTGTTATTGTAAGTTTAATGTATAAATTTCTAAATGACAGATAGTATAATTCTACACTGTTTAAAAATATTTCGTCATTTATAATTTGTATAGGTCTATATCAAAAGGGTTGAAAGTTTATCTTTTATTTATTTGCTTCTAGTTTAGTTTTTGCATATTTAACTAATCTGTAAAAATATTCGTGTATCAGAACACCAAAAATGGGGTCAACTACTTTACATCGAAGTTGGGTCTTATAAACATACAGGCACACCCACGCATTTTTTAACACATCAGAAGACAGCATAGTGGTGGAAAAAGTTTAGATTAATTAGACTTATGTATACTAATCGAAAAAATTTGTTTGAGAAAGCTGCAGATCATATAAAATTTCTAAAACATTCGTGCTTCATTCATTTCATAAAATTTTAATAAAATTAGATAAGTTATTGACAACAGTTTATGTAAATGTTCAAAGTGTTACGTAGGGATTAAGTCTGATGGAGAAAAAAGTCAAGCTCGGTGACGCTACCGGTTAAGACACCGCTTACACCACTGGTTGATGCGATGAGGATACTGAGTTCGACCTAGCAGTTGACAAAACAATCGGCATGTACATGCAGCGCAGTGCACGTTAAATCTGTCCTGTCTGAAAGTTTTCTCTTTGGAGGAGGTGTGGAAGCTTGGAGAAAGGGGTACTAGCTCACGTCCACGTCCTTTGACCAGGGTCAAAATCGCTTGGCATTCCTACCATGTCCGTTAAAAGATAGAGCCCTGAAAATGGGGCTATGTGCTTGGCCATAATTGGGTGATGTGGGGAATAAAGTCTGATATTACTATCAAGTGATGAACAGTGCCTGTCTTACCCGAAAACATTTCCATATTTCAGTGGCATATACTGAGCGTCCTGTTCCTATGAAAGAAGATTAAAAAATAAGGACCCTGGACCGATGAGTCATAGGTGATTTTAAGAAAAATATGATCAAAAAAGATCTTTTTTGATAAAATGTAATATAATTAATTTTGGATTTGGTTACACAATGTATGTTCCCTAAAAATCAGCTTTTATTTTTGCTGAATTTGACATCCTCCCCAGGTTCAACAGTTATAAAAAAATTGGCTGGTTTTCCCTGTCGGCGTTTACTTCTTTTTTTGTGTATGTATACTCATACGCATTTTGATTTCATGGAAAAAAAACTTTGGCAGTTGCAAATTTGATAACGTCGTCTAAGGTCGTCAGCCGTTATGGATACAAAAAATAACTTATTTTTAAAAGGGTAGCTTCTCACTACCCTGATTCCTTTTCTCTTGCCAATCCGAGCCAATATTGACACAACACCCTTTTTTGAAATAGTCAATCCTCGTAACTATAGTCACCACCACTGCTCCAGAGAAATGGCACGGGGAAATTTTTTTATACACAGACTATTTGTGCCAAGATTATAAACTTATTCTATGAATTAAGAGTGAGGTCACTAGTTCTCTTACTGTTAATTACAGTGAGGGTGCTCATTGTAAAGGAGAGGGGAGTTTTATGAGGGGGATTATGAGGGTGCTCATTTTCTTCAAACACTATGAAGCCTTTTTTTCTCATAACGTATGTAAGACGGGCACACGAATCACTTTTAGAAATAATTTTATATATATATTTCTTTCTTTTTTGTTTCATAGTATCTTTAATGACCATTCAAGATGAACGTAAATACAATAATTTAGGCTGAATAACTGGTTGTATAATTTTTAATTTGTTATATTTTGTAAAAAAAATTTTTTTTTTAACTAGGTCTATCTTTCCCCCAACCACCCTATATATTGTTTGTATTTAGAAAAAAAAAAAGTATTAAACTTCCCGTTTTTAAATTTCCTACATTTATGTGCGCTACACGATTAAATATCCTTTAGTTTCCATAATCATAATTTAAAAATTCACTTCCAATTAATTAGAGTAAATATATTTTTTTAGGTTATACACTTATCCACAATAGGAAAATTCTTTTTTATATCTTAAAAAAACTCTGGATTGTAATTGATATGACGGAAATAACTAATATATACACATCTGACACTTTCAAATCGAACAATTTACAACGTGTGAAGAATAATAAAATATTCGATCAACATGCTTTGTATTTTTCAGAATACAGAGAAGATCGATTAATGCGTTAAATGCACCATATCTTGTGTCTCTTAAATGTGCGAGTCTTTTATGACAGGTGAGATCTTATTTTTGAGATAAACGACTGCTTAACTCAATAATTTGGGTTAAAAAAGTGCATGTTCTAGTTTAAAACAAACGCGTTAGCTTAGCAAGTAATTGTTAAATCCTTTATTAAATTGATTGCGATAATTTTTGTAGTTATTTTCTGAAAAATTATGCATGGAGCTGAATGTTTCAAATGAATTATTTACTGATTCTCAATTTGAAAGACATTTCAAAAGTAATGTAAACAAAATGAACAATATTTAACAAATACATTTAATATATTTAACAAATACATTTTACATGAAATGAAATCTTAAACTATTGTTCTGCCAAATTATGCTTTGGCGATTCCAAACATGAAATAGGTTATTTTAAAATCAAACTCTTACATGATAAAATTACAAAAATATGATTTATTTTATCGTAGGTATTCTCACGATTATTTTTTTGTCTTTATTACTCCAATATTTATTAAAACGTTTTAATGCAATACAAAAAGGATAAAATGAAAATAAACGAGTCCTTATCAGTGACTGCAGAACTGAACTTAATATTTGAAAAGAATTTCACAAATAAAAAAAATATATTTAAAAACAGAAACAGAACAATGTTGTTTAAAATGGTTTAAATGGAACTAGAATGTTTCATTTTGTAAAGTTGAAATTTTTAGCCTATGAAGTTGGACATAATATTTGAAAGGGGTTTGAACAACAAAGTTTCAAAGTTAAATGAATATTTAGTTTTTATCTGTTTTTTTTCTATTTTGTGGTCTCTTTTGTTTGAAAATAGATATAAGCCGAGGGTGTTCTGATTTTAAAATAAGATTGAAATCACTAGAATGAATATGCAACATTCTTTTTAAGAAAACACTTTGTCACAGAAAACCTCCTGCATGGCAGTGGGCACTGCAGATTAGTCTAATAATCTTTAGAATGACAACCTCTGCAGATTATTTTTCATCTCAGATTCATTAGACAAGCCTAAAATATTACTGAAAGAAGAAATAGAAAAATCGTTTTTAATTCCTAAACTTACTCAATTTACTAATAATAATACTAATAATTTCTACTACTAATAATAATTTACTACTACTAGAATTTACTACCAATAATAATAATCTGCAGAACCACAGCTTCTGCGGATAATTTTTTACCTCAGATTCATTAAACAAGCCTAAAATATTATTGAGAGAAGAAACAGAAAAATCGTTTTTAATTACTAAATTTATTCAATTTACCAATAATAATACTAATAATTAATACTACTAATAATTAATCCTAATAATAATAATTTACTACTAATAATTATAATCTGCAGAATCACAGCTTTTGCAGAATGTTTTTCACCTCAGATTCATTAAACAAGCCTAAAATATGACTGAGAAAAGAAATAGAAAAATCATTTTTAATTTCTAAACTTACTCAATTTATTATTTGTTTCAGATCCCAAATTGCAAATATATTAGAAAAAGAAAACTGATGATGTGAAAAAATTCATGAATGAATTCTTAAAATCCGAAAATTCCGGTTGCTTATTGATATTTATAACAGTCATAGACTGTAAAGGGATTTACTTCATTTTTTAAATTTTAATTATTTTATTCAATTAAAGTGCACAACATTTTTAATTAAAAGTTTAAAGTAATGCTTGGTCTAATCAATGTGTTTTTAAATAAGGATTTTTCGGTATTTATTTCTTGTGGTGTAAGGTGCTCTCCTAAAACTAGTTAACTAAATTTTGAAAATCAATTAAATTAGGTATTATTGCAAATTAATTAAATACTTAAATAAGAAGTTATGAGTAACGAATTTATAATACTTGATATATTATAACATACATATATCAATAGAGTATCAGTGATATTATTTTGGGCATTCCCAAATAATTAAAGCTCAATTTAAAAACAGTTTTAAAAAAACTTTTGGAAGATAGTTTCAGACAAAAATTATTTTTTTAATTATATTAATAATCAATGGATTTTATTTTCGAAAAATTATATTTATACACCATTCTAAATTATGTATAATCACCTTAATGACTAAAAATTGTGCATAGAAAAATTCATTCAAATAATTTACAAAAAAATATTAGGGTAGCGCAAAAATTTTGTCCCTGAATCAACTTGAACTCTTAATTGGCAACACTATAGTTATTATTTCTTTTGTTACGTTGTCTTAAGTATTAATCTAAAGAATGTTAAAATATTAGAATAATTTTGTTTATTTATAGAAATAAAACCTTTAGTCACGAAGCAATTATTTAAATTTATTTTTTATCCTTTCAAAGTGGCTGTAGGAATTTTGAACATTAAACGGTGCTATGGTGTCACATGCAGCTAATTATTGATGACGGAGCTTATCTTTTTCGAGCAATAGCATAGATAAATCATTCGATACTCAAGTAATGGCTCGAGTGGAGAGTGAGAAAGTAGTACAACACGTAACAGAGAATTTGGATGATCTTATCACACGACAAAGATGGAAAAAATTATAATACTTCTGCTGTTTACTATGTTAAAATGTACTAAACTCATGCTTACGGTGGTTTGTGTGATTTAAAGGCTATTTTTAAATTATTACTAAAATTCAATTCATAACTTTGATAAGATCACAGACATCTCCTAAGAAAAAGTTAAAATTGAAATCAAAGAACTACCCCGGTATCGCCGTAGGTCACAGCTAGACTGTGAAAAAATTTGGTTACTTGTTTGAAACTAATTATGGTGTTAGAATCGAAGAAGGGGTGGAAGAATAAAAGTATTTAAATCTGAAAAGTGGCTTTTTTAGATTCGAAAAAAATTCGTTCTTTACTGCTCTCTCTCCCGTTCTTTACTGCTCATAGTCTGCATATATATATATATATATAAGCATATATGAAGCTTAAAGTTTTAGAGTGTGTATACATCGATTTTCCTGTAAATTCCACCAATTCCGGAAATGGCATTAGGAAAAGTATATTTTTGAATCAAATATCATTATTCAATTAATTTTATAATTTGATTTCCATATTGTATATGATCGCTATAAATTACACAACTTACTACCTAATAATCTGAACATTTGGTTCATTTATATTCACTTTTGGCTTTAGGCTAACATGATGTTTTTTCTCATTTCACACTTCTTTATCGGTACAAAGTAGTAGGCTACTACTGAAATAGGAGCTGGATAACACATAGAAGATTCTTTTAAGTGACTATTATATCAGAAAATCACCATTTTAAACACTAGGTTGGGCAATTTTATTAGTTTTAAAATCAAGTAATATACTTTGAGAATGTTCTTCTTCACTATTTAATTCAGCTTGCCTGAAGTCATAATCTCCATAATGACTTGTAACTTGAAAGGGAAGCCATAAACAAAATCCGGATGCCACTGAGGATTGCCACAAATGAGCATACCCTCTTTTACTATTTTCGATCTTCAACTGACACCAGCAGACCACGGTCATTTTCTTCGCAGGTGCGGTTGTGATTACGCAGGTCAACGATGATAATAACTGGAAAGTCTTAAAGCAAAAGTAACATCGATTATACCTTTTTGAAATTGTATACAAAGGTCCACCACAGGCAACTCACAAACGAACAGGGCGTTCACTTTTTTGGTTCAAACACTGATCCTTTATCACAGGTATTTAAGGTACGCCTACCAAACTAAACGCTCATGTTTATCAATAACCCTGTTGAATACGCAATGAGGTTTTAATGTGTGAGAATGAAAGCAATAGTGAAGAACTGCCTTTGTTTATTTTCTTTTTTGAATTAAGAAATGAAGAATGGCAACCGGGAGTCCAGTGGAAAAGCGTGGTTTATTTTTGCTGTCATTGCGATGAGAGGTTATGAGGCTTTAATAAATATAATTATAAAATTTTACGAATAATAAATAAATAAACTTGATTAATTACTTACGTAATGAGTCATCTTGGTTTTGCAATTTGCATCTTAAATGGATTTTATTGTTAAGGCTTGTCTGTTTTGTTTCTCGTTTAGAATATGGCTATGGAATATTTTAAATATAACTGACAAGATTAATATGGTACAACAACATAAGTTATGTAACGCAATAAAATGGATTAGTACATTGGGTTATCATCAAATAATATCGCAATTAATTCAGTTTATTTTGCGAATAATAAACCCATCAGCATGTAAGCAGTTCAGAGCTGCTTGTTGTAAGTCTAATAGAGTTATAAATTGTCTAAAGTAAATCAAATTAGGTAATATTATAGTAAAATAAATTCCTCTCCTTCTTGATTTTTTTAAAAATTTATATTTTTAATATCAATTAAATCGTGAATATTTTTTAGTGTTTGAAACTGATGAGGAAATAAGCTTGAGAAATCCATTTTGTTAACTCACAGACAGGAACAGCTTCGAAGCATCATATATCAAAAATTTGCGAGTCATTTAAAGTGTGAATTTATGGTTTTTAAAAATAGGGTTTGGTACATAATTTCGATATAAATTTGGTTGAGGTTTTTCTAAGACAGCTTAAAAAACTACAAGACAAGATGGTGAACTATTCATCTTTTTTTTTAAAAAAAGAGAAGAAAAAAAAATGTTTATAAAGTTGAAATTTTTTTCTCCAAAGAAATTGATTTCACTATGAGAATTCATTAATTTAAGAAATTAACATTTATTTTGAATTTTAAAATAATTTAAGCAAAATAAATATATAATATCTTGATTCTGCAAGTTTAATTTGGAGGAAATTAGCTAAAATACTCAATCAATATAGGTTCAAATCCATTGATAGCAAACTATGGTTAGAGATTCGATATCAAAAGTGTAATTGGTGGGAGCGAGATTTTGGAGTAGAGTTTGCTGACCATTGTTCTAGTCAATAGGCGATTAACTGTTTTATTTTTCTGCTCTTAAATGAATGACTAATAAGAAATATTATTTTTCTTATAGAAATATACAATGATATTATTTTTATGAATCAACATAGCCAAATTCTTTTACTTAAAAAACAAGACTTAACATATTTGTTCATTACTGCTCTTTTACAAAAGGGCAGTTCCACCATTTATGAATATCATATTTGCAGAATTTAAAAGCATATAACTTAGTTTAAGAATTTGATAAACATTCATTTACACTCTGAAATAAAAATATGGTCAAAACTACTAGAATATGGTAAAAGTTACCGTATTTCGGGCTTTATGGGAACACCAAAAAACTCAGAAATTTTCACTGAGGCACTTTGGTAATGATTTTGTTGAAATTAACAACATAATATAATTTTATATTATGAGATAAAATTTGACTAATTTTGTAATGTTAACATCTTTCCTTCAGAGCTTGGCAAAAAAGCTATTTATTCAGTTAAATTTATTTTTCAATTTTGTATTTATTAGTAAACGTGTGGTAATAAAAACTACAGTTTTGAAAACCAGAATTTTCGTAAACCGCTAAGGAACGGAAAAATTGCCAAATAAATGCTTTAAATACTATATATTATGGTTTTATTAACTAGAAGTATTTTTTTTGCCACATATGTTATTACTGTACAGTACGGTAATTAAAAAAAAATTTTTTTTTCCTTCGTGCACTTTTTCTGAATTTTAGTTTCACCAGTATAAAACATTTTTAAAAATAAAATCTGAGTATTATGGATGTGTATGGATGTTTTTGAAGGGGAAAAAAATCAAATTTCTCGAAGTTAATGGAAGTTGGAGAAAGAATTGGAAAAGAATCTTAAAGAACACCAAAAATTATTTTAACAGCTTTTTTTTACTAATGAGTTACATGCATTTAAAGTCTGAGAATTCTTTATTCGTAAATGATGGAACTGCTCAAAATATCATTGATATTTTGATGACAGCGGTAAGAGGCTCTTCCTTTCCCGATCGAACTCAACTCCCGAAGTGGTGGAGACGGGGAGGATAAATTCTAAATATGCTTTTAATCCTTTTCATTTAATTTTCACAATTAAACTGATGATGGATGTCAACTCTATTTGGCACTATCTTTCGATATATGCAAAATATGAGGCCGTCACACAATTAGAATTTGAGATATAAAGCTCGCAGTATTATTTTAGATTCTATATTAATTTTTTTTCTCATAAAATTATTATCAGTACAATTCCGCAATTCACAATTTTTGAAAGATATTTAAATGATAAACAGTTATTAGTTTTTAGATTTTTGATTTTTATGCAATTAACGTTAAAGTAAAATTTTAGCGTCATCCAAATCGCTTTTTATCTACTTAAACTGATATTAAAAAATCTAAATAGTGAATAATGTGTAGTTTTAAATTACTTACCTAATACCACAAATCACATTAATTTATTGCTTTAAAGTTTTGAAGAAAAATTCATAGAAGTTCTAAAATTAATAAAGTGCTATTTCTCCTAATCTAATAAATCGACCCCTTTAATTTTTATCTTTCTTGAAAGGTATTGGTACTGGGAAAGGTACTGAGTACTCTGTCAAATAATACTATATCATCTAAAGTTCGTTAAGTTCCAAAAAATGTCGAGAGAAAAGTTCAACCTCGAATCCAAGATGAAGAGGGCTTCTTAAGAATAACCTAGCAATACTCTTAGTAAATTATGTAATTTGTGATTTCTTTAAAAAAAATTCATAAGTTAATTGTGTGACGTTTTTTAAATAATTTCTAGAGAGAAAAAATGAACACAAAGTTAATAATAGTCGAATTATTAGTTGTTATCATTTCAAAGAAAGCGGGTTATTTTTCAGAATAAATTATCAACATTATTGACTTGAATCATGAGTTTTTCATCAAAGCATAAATTAAAGTGCTCCAATTAAAAAAAAATGTGTTGTTTATTTTAACAACTTAGTTTAGCATTGTAAATTATCTAAGTGCTATAACTTTTTTACAAACTTTCGCATTTATTATAATTTTGTTTCATTTTTATAATTGGAATTTTTCCGTAAAGAAAAAAAAAGAACCGCTGCCTTTAACAATTTTTATTTTATCTCAAGTATACAAGAAAGGGTTTGCTCAAACTGAACCCACACTGAGAAAAAAAAGTGCGTTCAAAACTATCAGAATATGATAAAACTCTCAGTGTTTCTAGCTCTACAGGAACACCAAAAAAGCACGATATAATTTTTACCCAGTGTTTCGGTAATGACTTTGGTAAAATGAATAATAAAATATGTTTTATAACGTGTGATAAAATCTGATAAATGAGGTAAAATTTGGTAATTTTATCACGATACCTTAGAGCAAGGCATAAACATCATTTATTTGGCTAAATTTACTTTTCAGTTTTCGATTTTTTATTAAATATGTGGTAATAACAACTATAATTTTGAAAACCAGAATCTCTGGTAAACCGTTACCATAGTAACGAAATGAATGGTTTAAATACCAGTTATTTATTTATTTTTTTACTAAAATTATATATATTTTTAAACCAGAAATGCCAGTTGCGTTGAAATCAAAAAAATTTGGAGATAGTGGCAAATTAACGCGATGTCAGCTTGCCGGATCGCTGGTTATTTTGAATTGTCACTATTTTAGGGTGGTAAGTTTTATCAAATTTTGTTATTAATGGATCCTTTTGTTATTAGTGGATCATTTATTCTCAGAAATAAAATTCTCACTTTTGACGTTCAGCAATTCATGAATTACAATCTTTCATTCCCGAGTTTAGGTTCGGTTCTTCTGCTACTATTGAACCCTTCACTCATAGAAATAAAATTCTTACTTTTAACATTCAGTAATTCTTGAACTGCATTCTGTTATTCCCGAATGTAGGTTCATCTGTTATTAATGGACCCTGCACTTTCAAAAATAAAATTCTTACCTTTGACGTTCAGAAATTCATAAACTGCATTTATTCATACTTCTTTTATTTTACGGTATATTTTTTAATCAAATAATAAGTTAAACGATGCATTGCATTAATTTTTATATTTTTGATAAAGTTTTTAACCTAAAACTAGAAGATTGTACTTTTCTCAATTTGATGGAATGTTGAATTGGAACTTTTATGAGGAGGTGGTTTCGTTCAAAATGAAGAAGATTCCGTGAAATATGAGCATGAATTTTTTTTTGTTACAGTGTATTTACAAATTCTGGAAACTAATGATCTTGCACATATATGCTCTTATAGGCTAGAAATTTGCTGTTTTGTACAAATACATGACTGCTGGCACTACGTAAGCAAATTTTTAAAATTTTCATTCCTGCATTCTGCCTATACCCCCCTTTTTTTTTAAAAAAAAAATATCTTTATTCATTTTCCTTCTACCATTCCATTCATTCTTCAATTAACGATAAACTACAACCTTCTCAAATTGTATGTTTATATAATGAAACAATTCTCTCAGATTTTCCCTAAATCATAAGAAAGGACTACTATTTATGTAGTCTATCAAAAATTGCATATAAGTCCAATTAATATGAAAATGAAACAACTGTAAAATGTTAAAATCAGAAATTGTAAAAACCTGCTGGTTCTTAGTAAAATAAGTATTTAGACCGTTTTATGTGATACCGTCAAACGGGGTGACTAAGTTGGTGCCATCCTGGATTTTCAAACTCAAGCGGCTGATGGCGCCAGAGGAAGGAACCGATCGAAAAAGGAAAACTACCACTAGGTAGCGGGATAGTAGGGCAATTTTAACTGGGATACTACACCGATCAAATTATAACCTAAATTGTAACCTACCATTGTTTGTGTCGACGTGGATTTGTGGTGTTGTGATCTGGAAAAGAAGTGTGTTCTGGTAATCATATTTCGGAAGCAGCCAGAAAAAAGGTAAGTTCAGTTTTTTGTCACCAAACTGTCATATAAGTTCTACACGCTTGGACGTTTCAAAATAATTTTTTGTTTACCAGTTATAACCCTTAATTCAATTTTCGATGAAGTGTGGGGTGACTAGGTGCCATCTTGTTTTGCAGTGTTTTGGTCATTTTTAAGATTCTAGAGTGTTTATTATTTAAGTGGAGAGACAGCCATTGATGTCCTACATGTTAACCATTCATCTACAACAGTCTCTGGTCAACCGTTGACAAGCAGTGAGTCAGTCAATGACGCAAAAACACTGGCCCTGTGCAAGGTGACTTTGTTGCAGTAAAATATAAAGGAAAAATATACCCGGGTCAAATGATTTCTGATTTCGACAGTAGCAACGAGGCATGTGTGAAATGCCCGGAGAAAATTGAACAATTCTGGAAGTGGCCTGACACCCCGGATGTTTTGTAGCACAAAAAGAAATAAATCCTGAAGAAGATTTGTCCTCCCGAACCTCTACCAAATGGCGACAAATTTCAAGTTATTCTAAATTTGGATTGACTGAAGAGAGAATTTCTATCTCTTATTTGTATTTTGTGTTTCGTTTAATAAATTGAATAATCTTGAAAAACATTTTGAAGACTTTCTTTAATAAATAGCATTTTTCCATATATGGCCTTTTTTATTGTAAAATTTGAAGGTATACTCATAAAAAAATTAACTTATAATAGCTAAAATGACAAGGGAATGAATTCTGAAGGGTGAGAAGTTGCCATCGATCGTTTCTAATAGAATTAAAAGGAGGAAACATGCGTGGCACTTAGTCACCTCCACGTGCGGGGTAAGAAAGTGCCACTAAGAAAAAATTATATCTCCCCTCTATGATATCTTAGAATCATTTTAAATATGTGAATTGAAAGCTAAGATGTGTACTTATGTTGCATTAAATAATCAGCCCGATAGGTGAAAAATTAAAGGAATTATGACACGAAAACGTCAAAAAGTGACACATAGTCAACCCGTTTGACGGTATTTATTATTGTAATCAGAATTTCATCAAAAATCTTGATTTTTGACTGCTAGTTAAAACAAATATTAAATTTTGATTCAAAAGTGTACATATGTTTTTTTCAAGACAGTTGACTTACACTTAAATTGCTTATATTATTAACACATAGGTTTTTCCGTACTCTGGAAAAAAAGTATGGCACGAACTAGCAAAATATGGTAAAATTTAGCGTGTTTTTAGTTTAATGGGAACTCCAGAAAGTTCAGTAATTTTTCCCGAAGCTCTTTGGTAATGTTTTTGGCAAAATTAACAATTAAATATGCTTTTTTAATGCATGGCAAAATTTGGTAAATGGGGTAAAATTTGGTAAATTGTTCATAATTAGAGTGTGGCATAAAATCAATTCACTCATTGCTGTATGTGGAGTAAAAAGAACTATAATTTTAAAAACAAAAATTTCCGGTAAACCGTTACCATATAAACAGAAAAATTACCCAAAATAATTAATTAAATACCGTATATTTAATTTTTTATTACCAGAATTATATCTGTTTTTAATAGAAATGTTATTAAAATACAGAACGATAATTTGACTAGAATTTTTTTTTCATGTGAAAATTTTAAAAATCAGCACTGAATATAGTAATTCTGTTTTTCTGCGTCGTCAATGTTTTTTTTATTTTTTTAACAAATGTTAATGAAGAAAAAAAAAAGACTTGTAACAAACCTTGTAACCCTTTTTGTAGCAAATTCAATGCCTAAAAAAATTATTTAAAAAAAAAGATATATTTTGAACTTATTTATGTTTAGGTAATATAGGTTAAAGCTTGAAATATCCAAGTACTCAATACAAAGTTTTATTTTATTTTATAACCGTCGTTGAACAGCCAACTCAATTTTGAGTTTACGACTACCAATGTTCAACCTCGAAGCCTTGTAATTTTGAACCCAATCCAGAAGATAAGAGAGCTCCTGGGGCAGTACTCCCAGAGGTATTGATTTGTTAGGGGAACTTGGAGGACTTTCTGACCCCAAAAAATTTAACGTGTACCAGTCACCATTTAATACTTGGAGATTCCTCGACCGGCTGGAATCTTAATCTCGTTCTTATGAATACGAGTCCAAAGCCCTACCGACCGGGCTATTCCCGACTTTCTAAATATAATTGAAGCTCAAATCATTTATAACTTGATATTTTTCGTTTAGCCGGGCGCAAACGAAAGGTCGTCAAAAAATGTTGACCCCTGCCAACTTTTTTTGAAAATTTTTCCATATTATTTATATTTTGAAACACATAAAAATTAAATAAAATAAGAAATAAATGAATAAAAAATTTAATAAAATAAAAAATAACTAATTGAATTTTATTGCACCCGTCTTACTGAAAAGTACCCTTTTTTATAATCAATTATTTTTATTAGGAAAGTTTTTCAAATTTTTTTTATTTTAAAAAACTAATATAACCGTTATCAGAGAAAAACGGACAACTTTTTAATTAACTGATGTGGTAATTCTAAACGAGAAACTATTTAAAAAAACATCTTATTTTTGAGTGACATTTCCTGATAAATTTTAATTTCAAAACTGATATGATTTGAGACCAAAATTGATATTCTTATCTTAAAAGAAATAAAGTTCCAAAATGTTGTTAAATCTAATGAATAAATTTTATTATTCAGAGTTTGATTGAGAATTATCATTTACGACATTTAAAGTAACTCATACAACTGGTTTTCTCATAATTTAAACAAAATTAATGATTTTGTAATAAGTTGAGTAAGCATTTGACATAAGAGGTTACATTTCAATAACGTATGACAGGTTTCTAAAATAATACTGTACTTTTTAGACGCGTCGGCGAACTAACGCTTATTGAACTGGTGGGCGATTAACCTACAAGTCAAGACCTTTAGTTGAGAATATTTTAAGGCGCATTTACTTTTAAAAAAAAATTAAAGAGTTTCTATCAGTGTACCGCCTCAATAAGTTTCAACATTTTCTTCCTACACTGTTGTTACAGGTTCAAGAAAAGGTTTCTTCAGGCTATATCTGATCATATAATACAACAGAAACCCACAAATTTATAATAGTTACTACCCAAATTTGTTAACTCCACTTGGAATCACCTTCATATTTTGAAGCATTTCAAAAAGCTAGATTAAAATAGACACTTATAAAGTGATGAAAATCATTTCTAGATATAATTTAATTACATCATATGTCCTGCAACACTCTTATATCTCTACAATTTGCTACACTCATAAAGCTAAGAGTAGCGTTATAAGAGAGTTCTACATTTATAGTAGTTACTATCCGATTTTGTTACCATCATTTCAGCTTCATATTTTTAACATTTCAAACAGCTAGATTAATCTAGACACTTGTAAAATGTTGAAAATCATTTCTATACATAATTTAAATACATCATATATCTTATTAGACTCTTATATTGCGATGATTTGCCACTCTTATAGCACTACGAGTAGAGTTATAAGAGACTTGTGATTTGACTTGTGTTTGTGTATCATTAATATTTAATTGTTGTTGCCATAAAGATTTTACAAATTTTTAAACATTTAGTTTCATGTCCGACAAAGGTATGGACACTGTTAAGACAGATGTGGCAGCTCGAGCAGCTGAGTCAGCTAGTTCATTCCCTGGAATACCAACATGACTTGGTACCCAGCAGAAAAAAATTTCAAACCCAATTTTCTGAATTGTGATTAACAAATGAATAATGAAACATAAATATGGATGAATATCACAATGAAATTTTCTAGTTGGCTCAAAACGCTCATCCTATTAGAGATAGGCAATACTTCCGAGTAGAGAGAGAGGAAATTAGTCTTAATGCCATAAGAATAGCAACAGCTTCAGCAGAGAAGACGGAGCAAATATCTGGGATATGACACCGCAGCCTACATATACGGCAGATTTTGAACTGTCTGTAAGAATCGGTACATAGAGAGAATAGTGGTGACGAAGTGCAGTGAAAAGTTTACGAAAAATGCAGGGTGCAATGTTGTTTTTTTTGTATTAATTGAAAAAGGGAATAAATTGATATGATGAAATGGTCTATGGTGGTACGAGAAAGTTATCCACTGATTGTGAAGGTAATTCACAAATATCGAATGTTTGGATGAGTGAGCGTGTGCCATCATGAAATTGGCGAATGTGTGATGGTCTAGCAACATACAGTCGCTCCAAGCTTGATGAAATAACATTATACTTTAAAGGATGCGATTTAGAGGACATGATACCGACGTAATAAGTAAGAGACAGCTGCATGCGACGTAGATGTAATGATATTTGATAACAAACTACGCATAAACTTTCCACAGGACAAGTACGAAACACTCCAAAACATATGCGTAAAGCAATATGATGTACTGTGTCTAAAGCTCGTAGGTTAGAAACGGTTGCAGTACCATAAACTGTGCATGAGTAATCAAGCCGCGATTAAATATTAGACCAATTATTAGATATTTGAAGGGGTGGCCTCAAATATCCTAATTAATAATGGTAGAAGATATTTTAAATTACGAAATGTATGTTAAGTTCAAAAAAGTCAGATATTTAAAATTCGATTTCTCAGGAGCTATTCGACCAATTTTGCTCAAATTTTGTATTTTGCCATATAAAATTATCTTCATTATAATGATGTAGAATATTGTATACCTTACAGTTCAAATTTTTTCTCAAAAAATGAAATAATAAAAAATATTATCAAATTATTAAATAAGATAATAAAAAATAGTAAATATTTACTAAAAGTTATTTTTTGCACGGAATTATCTTTGTATAAGCGAATTTTATAAATGCGTGCAAAAAGTTTTCAATTCGCTTAAAACGTTCAAGAGTTACAGCGAAAAACGCTAAAAGTAAAATTAACATTAAGGGGTTTAAACTTTGGAGCACCCTCCTGATAAAATTAATGGGACAATATTTCCCAGATTGCAGCTACCCCCTATACTTTGGAGGTCAGAAATCTGAATCCGTCGAAAAAAATGCATGTTTATTCAGAGAAAGTTCGTTTTTGAGTTAGATTTCGTAACTTAAAATATCGTCTGAAATTATTAATTAAGCATATTTGAGGTCTCTCCTTTGAGCCATTAAGAATGAGTCCTAAAACGTGAAGATCCGATCATTATATCAAAAGTTATTCAGGGTAGTTCGTTTTTTTTTGGCGTACTGTACACGAAAAAAATTAATGATATTGGTTTTAATGATTAATGATAGTATGCTGTTAACATAAATATATATTGAATCACAATGGCACAATATCAATCACAATTTGAGCTGTGATGGCTCAGGCGATAGAGCGTTTGCCTTCCAATGAGGTCAACCGGGTTCGAATCCCAGTGATGGCCGGTCGATACGAATTCCGCATCCGGCTTGCAGCGACCACGGTGCTGACGTAAAATATCCTCAGTGGTAGACGGATCATGGGTTAGAATTCCCTTGCCGTCAGGTTAACCATGGGAGGTTTTCGTAGTTTCCTCTCCATGTAACGTAAATACGGGTTCATCATCATCATAGTTGTCCAGGCAGCCCAATGTGAGCCAATGCCTTCCTCTGAAGATTTTCCATGACGACTTCCGATTTACCTTCGATCTTCAATTCTTTTCATTAATTGCAAGAATATCAGACTCCACTGAGTCAGCCCATCTTAATCACGGCCTTCCCCGCTTTCTTGTTCCAGTGGGTCTAAAAAGCAGTATCTTTTTTATTGTATTGTCATCACTATTTCGAATCATGTGGGCCACCCAATTCATTCTATTTATTTTTATGTATTTAATAATATCAGGTTGTTTAGATATCTTGTACAGTTCAAAGTTAAATCTTCTTCTCCAGTTATTGTTTTCATCTACACCATCAAGTATACTCCGCAAAATCTTTCTCACAAACGTTGCGATTCTTTTCCTTCTGTTTTGTCATTGTCCAAGCTTCAGAAGCGTATGTCAAGACTGGCTTGACACGAGTTTTGTAGATCAAGAACTTTGTTTTTCTAGAAAGAAACCTAGATTTAATAAATCTTCTCAGCCCATAGACAGCCCTATTACGGGTTAGTTCCATCAAAAAATCCTTCACGATGGCATATTTATCCCAAAACTTGTTTAAAGAGTTCCCTTGTCTTCTGGATTGGATTCACAATTACAAGGTTACGGTTTTGAACATTAGTAGTCGTAAACACAAAATATTGGGTTGGCTGTACAGCGACGGCTATAAAATAAAATTAAAATCACAATGGCCGAGGAATTACTCTAGAGATAGTTTGTATCTTTTGTATTCATTTATGATACACTGTAAAAGATTCTTGATCGAATTATGGAATAAAGTACCCGCTTTGGGTGCATCATTCGTAAAATTCATTTTTCCGTAAATTATTATACCGTAATTTTTAAAGTAAAATTTTTTTTAATTAGATTAATTCAGTTATTTTACGGTAAATATTACCATAAAAATTACAGTATATCAGATTTTTTGTTCAGTAAAAAGTAACGGCTTCCTGAGTACCGGTACTTCGATCCGGAATTTTTTACAGTGTAGTGGAGCGTGGAATAAAATTTCTACTCAACTTAATAATTAAATAGTAAATATTAGAGTAACATTAGAAAATATTAGTAAATATTAGAGTAATATTAGAAAATATTAGTAAATATTAGAAAAGTGATACAGAAATTTAAAGCAAAAAAAAAAAGAAAAAAAAAAGGGCATCTTTAAACTTAGAAACGGAATATAAGGAACCATCACATAATAAAAAAAATTGTAAAGATAGTAAAATTTCTTAAACTATTAATCATAATTTAACTAAAAGTTTCTATGTGTAAAATGAGATCATAAGTAGCTTGTTTAAATGGTTGCCGATAAATTTATGGTCTTATACAGTTTAATTTTATCTTTTAATCTACTCTTATTAAAGCTTGTAAATATTAAGACTACTCGTATTACACATTCACATATTAGGAAAGTTACATTTTTTACAGCTAGATGAGTTGATTAGTTTCGTTAAAAGGAAGTATGTTTTAAGATACGGTAAGTGATATTTTTTTAAATATTTTTTCATAAAATTTTTCATTTTCATTAATTTTTCATTTAAGATTTTTTGGCTGATAGGGAGAGGGAGAAATCAACACCTGTTAGTAATCAATCCATAAAACGTAGAACAAAAAATTAAATAATAATTTGATTCACGTTTAGAAGAAAGCTAGGTAAATTTGACACATTTGAGTGAGAAGTTAGTGGCAAGTTTGCTTTTAAGAACGTTGAATTGACATTTGAACGTTGAACACAGAGAAAAAAAAATTCTGGTAAAAGTACTGTCCTGTACTATATAGTAACCATATACTATATAATACTATATAGTAACGGCATTTTTGGTAAAAAAAACAACATAATTCTTGTGCTAGACACCAATATATACGGTATTTAAACCATTCATTTGGTAATTTTTCAGTTCAAATGCTCACGGTTTACCGAATATTCTGGTTTTCAAAATTATAGTTCTTATTACCACATATTTAGAAAAAAAATACAAAACTAAAAAGTAAATTTAAACGAATAAATAGTGTTTATGCCATTTAAGTATCATAATAAAATTGCCAAGTTTTACTTAATTTACCAAATTTTATTGTATATTATAAAACCATGTTTTATTGTTAACTTTACGAACACCCTTGCAAAACAACCTAATTAGGTAAAATTACCGAGGTTTTTGGTGTTCTCACAGAGCCAGAAATACCGTAAATTTTATCATATTTTAATAGTTTTGACCATACCTTTTCTAAGTGTACCTATTAAATATTTTTTTAACTTTGGTATTGAATCTTTAAAAGTAATATGTGAAACCCGCACCAGTTTCAATTCTGCACAATGTAATAGATTCACGTTAAAAGTTCATCATAGAATAATCTCATTGCTCATCATAGAATCTTTCTTCCATTTTTATTTAGAAATAGTTATTGATTCTACCATATAAGAAATCGCTCAATCTAAGAAGATTCACGTGATAAAGCTTAGTTTATTTACTTAACTTCAATGACAAAATAAAAACACAAATTGTAAATAAATAATTTTATATTCATTATTTTTCTTTTTACAAAATCCTAATAATAAATAACAGCAGCTTTGATACAAAGCTAAGCACTTTTGTATAAAATAGATTTAGCAAAATGTGCTTGGCGAAATGTAATAAATATAACTAATTTTTACAAAATATTAACAACAATGACTGCGTTTAAAAAAGAATTTCCGTTCGTTTCATCCATCTTATTCCAATCTGCGTACAGCTTCTTATCATTAGCTAGAAGACATCCTTTCCAATTTCTTAGAATTTCTTTAAATTTAGACCTGTAAAAAGCAACGCAATCAGATCATAAAATTTAAAAAATTATTTTTATCATTATTCAAAATTTTTATAAATTTCTTAAATTAATCATTTTGATTTCAATTCTATAAAAGCTCTGAAATAAGAAGTTGATTTTAAGTAATGTAACTAACAAGAAAGTAACTAAGAAATACACTGTAAGATCAAGAGAAGATCTTTTTTCTCTCTCGGCTATTACCGTTTTTCTAGTTTTGTTTCTCACCTTTATTTTTTATTTTTCGTTGGCAACTTTATGTTTTATATTTCAAATCATTCTTATTTCTTCTCTTTCTCGTCTGACAAGTCTTGAAAGTGAGCGCCTGCTTTTGAGACATGTCGACTGTTATTTCCAAAATTAATATTTTTGAAGCGAATAAAGTTTTTAATTGAGTAATACTATAAGATCTTTTGTCAATTAAAAACACAGATGGTTAAAGTTTGATTTATAAAATACCAGTGTTTTTATCTAGAGTATATTCTGCTTAAGATTTTTATTCTGAGAAATTATTAAAATAATATTCTCAATCAAATTTATGGATATTTACAAAAACAAACGATATTGCGACATTTTCGTTATTTTCAAAATCCGAAAAAGATATTCTTGTTATCATAACTATTAAATTTGATTCAATTTTGATGTTAGACATTTTAAAATGAACAATGAGAAAAATTGACTGATTCTATATTTTTAATAATTGCATAGAAATATTTTTATCTTCATCTTGTCTTAGAATAAAACGATGAAATATATGAAAAAGTATTCAAAAATAAAGCTGTTATTATAATAATTATTAAAAATATTTAAGAAGGCCTAAGTTATTCATTATGAGAGAAACAATGTAGTTCGTGTTCTGTATATATATTATAGTTGTTGTCCTGAACTGCTGTCTCTTAAAATACTTCCTTGCCTTCTAAACATTTTGAAATTTTTTATACTCCTGATTACTTATATTAACTATTGTTAGACTACTGTGTTAGTCTAGCACTTAGTCTAGCTGTTAGCATTTTTGTTATACTCCGTTGCAAGTTAAGAAAAGGCCATTCTGGTATAGGATTAAAGTAATCATCCGCGACTGCATATAGATACGTTTTATTTCGTTATCAAATTATACAAAGAGGTTATAGTTTCGAAATCTTACTGGAATCCTAGACTTGGTGACATATTTCGATAAATAAGGAGAACATTCGTTTTTGAAAAAGAAACAACTATCTGGCGTTGCAAGGGCATCAGCTTTGATTGTACCACTAAAAATTGCGGACCATATGCTGACATGCCATTTACAAATCAAGTGCGAGATAAAGAATTTTTACTTTTGCTTCGCTGTGAAAGAAAATCGTCTGCAAGAAACAATATTTGTTATTCTTTCATCAGTTTCTTTGAATGAAAGTTGGTGATGTTGATATGCGTTAGCGCTGGAAACTTGCATCCATTTGGGGAGCACTTATATGCAACAAAGGCTTTCTCCATGAGGATAATGGATTTTTATAAAGTGGCAACTAAGTATAGCTAGTCTGTTGATAGACTTTTTTTTACGATGGTATAAAATGAACGTTAAAGTAAATCAACTTAAAATTAATTTAGAATAAAGATGAATTTAAGAGATTAGAATTGTTTTATTTTCAAAATTTAACTTATAAGAGCCCAAAATAGTTATTTGTGTAAGAATAATTTAGTTTTCACCAGATTAGAATAATTTGTTATTTATGTAAAATATTATAACTAAATTAAAATAATTTAGAGTATACCTAATTAATAATGTCCGTATCCATGTCGTGGAGCAGAGTATGATGGTTGGTGGTGGGCTGGGTTGGCATAGAGTTCAACATCAGCGGGGTTTTGGCTTTCGGTTCCTGGTTCGTTGGTCTTGACAGAGGCACGGAAACCATGTCCATCAGCTACGTAGTCAACTTGTCTTTGGATTCCATGGGCATCAACGTAGCTGTAGCTTCCTTGAACATTGCCGTGTCCATCTCCGTGCTCTTGTCTGGTTTGTTTGAATTCACCATGGTCACCGGCAATGTCGTATCCATATTGGTATGGGATGGGTTGATGCTAAAGTATAATAAAATAAATAATTATTAGAATGTGATAAAGATCGTGCAAAAATATGACGTAATCAATGACGTTATTTTATCAGTTTCGAACTGTACGTTTAAAACTGAGTTTGAGAGAGATCACTTATACAATGAAAAAATTAAAAATTGTGTTTATGCTATAATTATTTTTCTATTTAATCATTATTATAAAAAAATATAAAGTGTAAATTTTGCAAGAATGTATTTTGCATTCTTCACTGAGATAAAAATTGGAAATTTTAATTTTTTTATCAATAACATTTATTTATCTATAATTTTCTCTGAATAACTTAAGCATATACTTTAAGGATATTACCCTTAAAAAATACGATAAATTAAAATAGAGTATTTGGAGTCATATAAAATAGTTAGAGTAAATTTCAGAATTAAAAATGCAAATAGTGAAATACTGGATATAATTCCTGTTTTACCAAGCTAACAAGTGTCACAATCTCTTAAAATAATTTTTGAGAATCAGTAAATATAAATTATTTTATGAATGTACTAAAATAATAAACTTTTAAAGAAAATTAAATGTAACAATAAATTTGTATAAGGTTCAAGTAGACGTGAGGCCTCTAATTAAAATTTCAAATAGTTATATAGTCAAGATTTTGCTAACATAAATAAATGGTAATAATAAAAAGTTAATTAAATGCCAATGGATTTCACTATGCATTAATTCTTTGTTAAAATGTAATAAAATATATTTCCAGGAATAAATTATTTAATATTTTATTAATACATTTCTAAAAAGAACCTCGTTTATAATCTTTAAGAGAACTCGAAATATTCTTAGAACAAAAAAGACAGATTTTCAAATCTTAAAATTAATTTGGTCTTTGAAGTCAAATAGAAAAATAATTATTTTTTAGGAGTAAGAAACTTTATTTTTCAGTTTTAATTTATGATTATTTATTAAAGAAAGGCTACTTACGTGTGGTTCAGGTGCATAACCATGTCCATGTCCATAGCCGTATTGTGCTAAAGCAACGGCGGCGAGAGAAGCAATGAGAAGTGCCTGGTTTTGAAGAAAATTAAAAAAAATTTAATTATACAATATAATTGTGTAACAAATGCAATAAGTTGCACCCTGGAAGAAATATCCATTGAGATTGACGGAATATGTTAATGGAAATAAGATTTTCGGATGGTAAGATTTCGCCATTTGTAACAGAAATTTAGCTTAGTAATAATTTGTAGAAGTTTTCGAAGTCAGATTTGTCCCAATACCTGATTTAGAAATATTTTTCTCTTTGCAAGTCAATACATCGAATTCAATACGTGTTTATTGATGATAATAAACAATAAATTCTATATATCTATTTCACTTATGTAGTGGCTGGGTGGCGCAGTTAGTTTGTCGTCGGCCTTCTGAGCCGAAGTCTGCGGGTTCGACCCCCGGCCCAGACACCGGATTTTCGGGATGCAGAAAATCCTCAGCGGCCATGTTGTATGATTATGCGGCATGTAAAAGATCCCTGGAGTGCCTTATTGGCTCTTGGCATTTCCGGTAAAATTAAATTCCTAGTGCACTTTACCATCCAAATAGAGTCTCGGAGCTGCCATCTAGTGTGGCATAAACTAGACGTCCAAATTAACATGGCCAACGGTATCTCACCCATTGTGGTGGTCCTGAAAGAGTGGATATCACTTCTGGAGAACGCACTAGGTCTGCTCATCGGGAAGACTGATTGTGCAGCTCATAGGAAATATATTTCTCTTATGTAACACCGCAAGCTCGAGTATTTCTCTACTTATTGGTAACATCATAGTTATTATTCTTTTTGTTAGATTGCCTTAAGTAAAAATTTAAGTAAATTAAGTGTTGAATAGTTAGTTATAAGTTAAGTACTTATTTGGAATAATTTTGCATTTTTATAGAAACTTAGTTTACAAAGTAATTATTTTGATTTATTTTTGATCCTTTCTTAAATGACTATGGAAGTTTTTACGTAAACGTTGCTGTAAGGCCGCTTACTCACACATCAATTATTAGGGGATGGAGTTTACCATTTTTGAGCAATAGCATATATAATATATGATACTCAAGTTATGGATTGATAGGTGCGTGAGGAAGTAGTAAAGCACTGGAATGAGTTTTCTACCCTATCTCACTACAGAGATGGAAATAATATTAATACTTACGCCGCGTACAATGCTGAAATGTCTGGAACTCATACTTAGAATGGATTATTTGATTTAATGGCTGACGTACAGATATTAAATCATTACTAACCTTCAATATATAAATAACTTTCACAATATCGCGAACATTTTTTGAAAATAGTTACAATTAAAATCAAAGTACTTTCGCGCAAGCAAAGCTAGTCGGTGAAATTTTTTTTTTATTATATTGTTAAGGTGTTCGGAGTTGAGTAAGGGGTTGAAGAATATTTAAATATAGTATTGCTGTGCATTCGATTTGGTTACCATTGAAATTCATGTGTTGTACAAGATAATTTTGAAAAATGAGCAAGCTGTTTGCCAAAGGTTGGTAGTAATACTATAAATGCAGCGTTCCATTATGTGGCTTTTAAAAGATCGCTGAGAGAAAAAGCAAAATGTTAGTTTCATCATTTAAAGTGTATTCTTTTCTTTTTAAAATTTTTATTTATGAACTCAGAGCAACTTTTCGGTACTGACGCTTAGCCACGATGAGACCATTCTGGTTCACTTATTGTACCAGCAGTAAGCAAATTGTTAATAAATTTTGACTTTTCATTTTCATATAAATGAGCATATAAGAGCTTAATGAGCATTAAATTTTACGCTTTTTTTTAATGAAATTTTACTCTTGGAAATTTTTAATGTGATCTAATAAGAAATAATTTGTTACCCAAAATTATACAATAGTAAGAATATGTGATAATTGAAAAGATTTATAGAAAATTTAAATTATTTATCTCTGTAGTAACAATGCTGCAGGTAAGTTATTATGACACTAGTTTTTTCTCTACATTTTTACTGAAAATTAATTATCAAGCCAGAAGCAAATACATACATATTTTCAATGAATATTAAAATATATTCAATAAATATATCATTAATAGTTATTAACTATTAGTATTATCTGCATTAAAGTTTATATTTAAAACATTTTTACAGACATTAACGTTTATATGTAATTATTAGCAAATTTTTCTATGAAAACATTTAGCGTAAATTAACAATTGTGAGTTAAAAAATGTAAAACATTTAGAATAATTAAAACTGTTAATGGTACATAAGAAATTTAAATGTTAGGTTCTATAATTTTATTGCTAAGAAAATGATAAAAAGAGTTTATAATCTTAATTTTAATTGGAAATTAATTATCAAGCCGGATGAAACTGCATACATATTTACAATGGGAATTAAAATATATGCAATAAATATATCATTAATAGTTATAAATTATTAATATTACATCCGTTACAGTAATATTTAAAATATTTTATCGATATTCACGTAATTATTATTGAATTTTTCTTCAGAAAAAAATTTCACATAAATCAATAATTCTGAGCGTGAAATTGTAAAACATTTAAAATAGCTAAAAGTGTTAAAAATGTATTAAAAATTTAAATATTGTACTCTGTAACATTATTGTAAAGAAATGTGACAAAAAGAGTTAATACTTCAAATTTTTTAAAATGTTCTCTAAATGTATATTTCAAAACAGTCATTTTTGCATTCAATACCTTTAACATTAATATTTGAGACATAATTTTAAAAATAACAAGAAAAACTTATGAGATACTATATACTTACCTTAAACATCATATTGAAGTTTAAATGAGTTTTGTTTTCTTAATGAAAATAAAAGTAGTTTTACGAGGAGAACGATTCGAATGATTTTCACTCCATTGATCAAGATGTTTATATACCACTTCGGAAACTAAAGAAAAATAGTAAACTATTTAATTTTTTCTTTTTGATCTCGTGACATTAAAGTGGGGAACTGTCACACCCTATTTTGATAAGGCTGTTGGGCGACATTTTGTAGTCCAAATTGAACTTTTGAACAGAACTGGGGGAATAATCGAGGAAATAACTTGTCTGAGAGGGGGAAAGTTTATTGATGGGTAGGTGTTAACTGTAATTAGACAACTACTTTCGATTTTAAAGAATGGAATATTAATTATGCATTAAATAAACTAATTAAAATACAGTTGTTTTAAACGTCAAAATTTATATTATTTATCTAAACAGAATATGTATAAAATTAAAGGGAGAGTTGCCGTTTTTAAAATGCTAGGAAACTAATTATTGTATTAAATCAAATATGCATATACCAGATACCAAATACAAAAACTAAGGAGATATTAACTAAAATGCATCTCTAACAACTGCTAATTAAAAGTCCCTTAGTCTACATTTCTTAAGAAATAATTAAAAAAATTTTTTTTTAAAAATTTGATCATGCTTTGAACAGTTTTTTCTAAGCAGGACCGAACGTTTGGTAATGCTTGGATTACGTTTGGTAGAAAAATACTTAGAACAAATTTTAATTGAAATGCTTATAAAGATAAAAATGAAAATTTATATTTTTGTAGAATTTTATTATAAATTTTTTTTCATATGTAAAAAAAATGTACTTTATATTATAATTCTCGGAATCATTTTGTGTGATATAGGTTCTAAACTTATATTTTTGATCAAAAATGGAAAAAAAAATTTTAACTGTTTTTTTGTATATTACTTTCTTGCATTAATTTCAGTTATATTAATTTATTTGCGACTAACTTAAACATATTTTTTTTTAAATTTTGAATATAAATATAACTTGTATATAAATATAACTACTTTCAGAAAGTTTCTTGTCCAGATGAAGATAGATTAATTTTGTACTATCTATTAATAACACAAATTTACGTTTTGTTCCATTATTAGTGCTTTATACAAGATATGCTATACATGTGTAATTGATACAAAATATTAGGTTTGTGTCACGGTTTTCATAAACGTAATAGAATCATAAAAGCAAAAAAGTTATTTCATATAGAACTGGATAAGTTTTGATCTTTTTTTTATTCAATAAACTCATTTTTGAATCTACACATTCCAGTTGCAAACATTTATAGGTTATCCGACAAATATGAATTAAATAATATCAAATATTGTAAAATGCCAGCATTAATTTATTTTGCCATTATAACCATTTTGTTTCCCCATATCTTATTTAAATTGCATTTTTATTTATGTATTTTAACACTTAAGCATTAAAACTTAGGTATTTTATACAATAAAAATATGATGTAATACTTATCCGAATTTGATGTTGAAAAACTCTAAAAATTATTTCAAGTCAATAGCAAATCGGGTGTTCTTACACATTTCAAAGGGTGTTGTTAAATCTTAACACCACTAATTGGTAAAGCATACATTAATTACCAGCTCGTTGCTGTGAGCTCCTTGAGTTTGGCAGACAATAAGTGTTTATTTAAGTTATTTAATTAAATTCTAATGTTAAATGATGGTAAAGCAAGTTTTAAACCAATAACAACTGCTTTTGGATCAATATTTATAAAAGGTGATTAATTCAAAAAAGGTGAATAATTCAAAATATAGTAGACTAAAGGGTGGTTTGTTTACATGAAGTGTACTTCCCGTCAATTGTATCTAGTCGGATATAATTGACCAACTCGTCATGGAAAGCGCATTTAATACCTCGTAAGTATCAATATTTTTTATTTATTTATTCAGGAGATTGATTTACAAGAGATTTTATTTTATTTTATAATCATCATTGAACAGGTGACCCAATTTTGAGTTAAAGACTATTAATGTTCAACTCCGTAGCTTTGTAATTTTGAACGGAATCCAGAAGACAAGTATTGAAAGAAATTTGCCTTCATGGAAGACTTTTTGATGGAACTAACCCGTATTTGAGTTACATGGAGAGGAAAACCACAAAAACATCCCACAGTTAGTCTGACGGTAAGGGGACTAAACCCCATGATCCATCTACCACTGAGGGTATTTTACGCTAACAATGTGGTTGATACGAGCCAGATACGGAATGGTTAAGCATTCCATTTTCACTGCTAGTTCTCTTGTTGTTTGATGTGAATTTTTATACTAAAGTTGGTTTAATCGCTCCCCTTCGAACTCAACTTGACCGCAAGAAGGAGGTGCGTCTTTGAGGTCAAAACTTCCATTTAAATAATTGGCATATCAAGCACGTCTCATTTTTCTCAATTTCACTCTTCATTATAATCATATTAAAATTAACATAAATTATCAACAAAAACATATTACGGTAGTATGAAACTTTCAATTTCGAATGATCAAAACCATTAAGTCAAAAATATTTGATTACATGCGGAATGTTTAAAAGATACAAAGAAAACTGCGGGAACTTATTTACCAACCCAATAATTAAACAAATTAAAAAAAAGACAAATTTGTAAACTAATTTTTATAATAATTTATTATTTGGATTTACTTACTCATTAATGATTAAAATCTTTCGAAATTTAAAATGTAATCCTTTTTGTCCTAATTTTAAATTATATAGAAGAAGGTTCGATAAATCTGTGCCCTTATGGTATTTTTTTTATGAAACTCCATGAATAAAATTTCTTAATTTATTTTAAAAGAGAAAATAGCTATTTTTCTCAACAAAGAATTATTTAATGTAAAATATATATTTTGGTGAGTAAATTAACAGTTCTTTAGAGTATGTTGGATGATGATTTTACACGATCTGGTCAGAGAAAACCTAGTATACATATAAATAAAAACAAAAATAAATTTTTTCTATTGAAATATTTATTAATAGCAACATATAAATAAAACTTTTACACTAAGAAATATAGAGGGATTTGTCTTTTTTTTAAAAAAAAGGAATATATTTCGAATTTATCTCAAATTAAGTTACTTGATTAGTTCTAAGAACAAACATCACACTGTAAAAAATTACGAATTAAGTTACGGTAAAAAGTACGATCACTTTGGGTGAAGGTACTTTTTATCGTAAAATTTTACGGTACAAAGAATCTGATATACCGTAATTTTTACAGTAATATTTACTACAAGATCACTGAAATCACTGTAATTAAATACAGTAAAAATTAGGGTATAAGTTGTTACGGTGAAAGTGGATTTTACGAGTAATGTATCCGGAATGCCAATAAATTGATCCGGAATTTTTTAAAGAATCCGGCCAATAAATTGATCTTGAATTTTTTCAAATAAAACTTCGTTCACACACTTTTGCAATGCTACAGGCTTCTTGTGTCTGCATTTACAGTTGAAACGCCGAACCTTCCAGGAATTCTGAAGAATTTATTACAAAATGTGCAAAATTGCATGTTGTTTTTTTCACTTATATTTTTTGCGTTATACTGAAAGTAAAAACATAGCAAGTGAGAATTCGAAACTTTTTTTTAAAAATCTAACGAGAAAACTATTAATAAGTTAGATTTTGCATAATGAAACATTTCAATTTTTTGAAGTAATACCTTAACAATTCATGAAAAAGTGTGATTTAATTTCTTTAAAGCTCATTATTATGACAGCGCTCATAGCAAGTACGGTGATTGTTACATCCAAAATAAAACTAGTATTAGTTTTGGTTTTTGACTTCAATTGATTTAAACAAAGATTTGAGACAAAAACTGCTAAGAATTTATGTTTGTTTTTTTGGGGATCATACGTAATTTTAATGTAACATATATACGTAATTTTAATGTAACCTCAACGTATTCTTCTTCTTCTCATTGGCACGATAGCCCAGGATGGGCCGTGACCTTCTAAACAAGCCTATGCCAAGACATTCTTCCCTTAGCCAAGGTTCTTTAGTTTATTATCTTTAAAACCTGTAGGTCCTTTTCAAGGCAGTCTAAAAATTTTAGGTTTGGCCGTCCTCTTTTTCTTTTATCTGTTGGTCTGGCACTGAAAACTTTTTTGGTTGTCATGCTATCCTCCATTCTTACAATGTGGCCTGCCCATTTAATCCTTTGAATTTTGATAAATTTAATGACATCAGGTTCTTTATATGCTTTGTAAAGTTCCGTGTTTGATCTTCTAAACCAGGTAACGTTTTTATTTATTCCACCAAAAATGTTTCGCAGTATTTTTCTCTTATATCTAGCTATCATATTTTCATCTCTCCGGGTCATTGTCCAGGTCTCACATGCGTATGTAAGCACTGATCGCATAAACCTCAACGTATGCTAATATAAAATATACCAACAACCTATATGCCTACAAGGACCTATATACCTACTCACCAACCGAATAAATCAACGTAAATACCAACACATATAGAATGAGTCTAAAATCATGGGATTAACTTGTAGGGAAGGTTGGCATATCATAAGAATTAAGAATTTTATCATAAGGATTAAGTCTGGAATTGCCATCGTAGGCCACTAGGGCTGCTTCCTTAGTATGAACTGTTTCTACGTTTTCCTTTAAGTAGGTACTTTTTATCTCAATTATCTTAATTTCATCTAAATTTAATATTTTCTAATAATTATTGTCTCAATTTGAAGATAAATAAACTTCAATATTAGATTTTTAAGCGAAATTGAATGATCTGGCTATCAATTTGACAAGCTCGCCGAATCATTGAATTACTATCATAACAGTTTCAGAATCAACACACTTTTAAATAAGTGGGAAGAAAACAGTTTCGCCAGCAGTTTAATTTGTTTCAGAGAGAAACCAATGGGAAAATTTCATTTTTCAAACGTCTCTTCCGAACGATCTAATTGAAGTTAAAAAAGATTTTAGGATCGTGACTTAAATTTCCCCTTGCGGCGGAAAACGTTCTCACGCCCCGGGTGATATTGAAATCTCAATTTTGGAAAAGGAATGTTTTTTTTTTTTCTTTTCTTTTTTTTTTTAAATAAAAAAAATCCTTGAATTATCTTGTTGATGTAGTCCTGATGCTGTAAAGGAAAACATTTTTTATTTCAAATGACAATATTTCTATCAGATAATTAGAAAATCTATATCAATTCTAAATATTGATTTAAAAAACACGTGAACATGATAAATTGCAATTAGTGCATTCAAAGTTAAAAAAGAAAACCGTTAGTTTAATTAATGAGAATATTACCTCAAGTATTCTAGAAATAATTTATATTGTAGGTAATATTTTTAATGAGAATTATCTTTTATGACACACAAATTTATAAGAATATATTTATTATAAGTATTAAAATATATTTTTTTCGTCCTTTAGTTGTCACACACAGTTTCATAGACTCTTCAAAACCAGTTGTTTTTGCGGTTTCATTTTTGATACACATAATTTTTGTAATTTGCATTCAATATGATGTCTTTTAAATAAAAGTTATTTTGAAAAAAATTTTTTTTTGTCGACTGCCGTAAATCAATTTATAGGTTTATATATATTTTTTATGCACTCATTTATTCGACTATTCACTAAAATGTCCTTCAATGATTCGCTCATAAACAAATTCACTGCTATTTATTGCTGACTCGTACTAATTCTCCTCTTCATTGATCCATTTATTGGTATCCTTTCATTTCTCATTTCTACTTTATTCACTCGCTGTATCTAAATTTGTTCATAATGACACTTTTCATGTCGAAGCAACAGGAGTACTCAACGTATTAAATTGTTTAAGGGATAAACTATCTTAAAAATAACCGTTTAAAATAAATTAAAAATGAACTTGTATAAAACACATTAAGAACGGGCAGTCGTTATAGTAATGATAAAATATTAAATTATTATTCCTTTCAAATAGCTTTTGGAAAATATTAGTTATTCTCAACTCAGAGCACTATTGGTATATAAAAACAAACAAACAAACAAACAAACAAACAAACAAACAAACAAACAAACAAACAAACAAACAAACAAACAAACAAACAAACAAACAAACAAACAAACAAACAAACAAACAAACAAACAAACAAACAAACAAACAAACAAACAAACAAACAAACAAACAAACAAACAAACAAACAAACAAACAAACAAACAAACAAACAAACAAACAAACAAACAAACAAACAAACAAACAAACAAACAAACAAACAAACAAACAAAAAAAACAAACAAACAAACAAACAAACAAATAAATAAATAAATAAAAAACCTACGTGCAACGCTAAATACTACAATAATTAACATTTAGATAAATCAGATGAATAAAGAAGTTATTGCAAATATTTTTAGCAAATATTTTTAGAGAAAAAAAGTCTTACTTCTGCTTCTCAAAAAAATATTTTAATAATTATTTTAAATTCATATCATAGAGCAAAATATGTAAAATATTGCATGCGTATAAATAAATGTTTCTAGTTGTTAACTTAACATTTATTAAGATCTTGGTAATCATTTAATTATCTTGAAAAATTAACCTTCTTGTCTTGTTTCTAAAAGTCCCAATTTTTTAAAAAACCCCGTTAATATTTGGATAAGAAACTTAAATTTAAATTACATTTCAAGACGAAATAGAAGCATGTTCCACATAAAATATAAATATTTGTATCAGAAAATTCACATTATATTAAGAGTACTGAACCATAAATCTCTACAGAAAAGATCATCCATGAGAAATAAGGTATTCATTCTTTTCAATGTCAAACGAGTAGTTTTTCTGCTGCACACTCTTCTTTCCATCTTAAGTAAAACTTTTTCTTAGAGAACTTTAGCCAGAAAAAAAGTTAACCTAAGAATATATAATTTCTAAAAAATAATGTATAAATATATTTTTAAAGCAAAGAACACTTTAAAAAAGGAGGAAAAAAAAAATAATTTACGGAACATTACTCTGGGCTTTGTTCAGCACCACCTTTACGTGTCGCTCCGGGCGGATCTCCCGCCCCTTTCACCTGCCCTGCTTTCACCTTCTGATTAAATTTTAAAGCTAATTACATAAACGGTTCTGGAGCTATAAGTGAGACCTACAGGAAAACTCTTTAGTTTATTGTAATGGATCGATAAAAATTTTAAACTATTATTTTAGGAGAGAAATAAAAATCATAATAAATTAATTAAAATTTAACGATGTTTTTTAAATGGATTAACAGAGGGTGGATCGTATAAATCTATGATGAATACGGAAAGTGAATTGCTATATGTCAAGCAAAACATTATATCAGAGATCGAAAATTATATACTTATTTGTATTGAGTCAAACGATAGTCTTTTTTATTTTTCAATTAATAAAATTAATATATTTTTCTTTGGGTGTGCCTGTCTTCATTTATTTGAAAATTATTGCCAATTTAGATAACTTCCGCTTAAGATCGGAAATAATAATTATTTCTGAAAGAACTTCTATGATATCTGATTGAATATTAAGATTATATTTGTAACCTATTTAGGAATATTGAATTGAATAATAATTCCATTTTCTAACTAATTGTGAAGAATTTATGAAGAATCAACAGTCACACAAAGACAGCCATTATTGATTATATCTCGCACGGAAATAGAATATTCGCGTTTCTAAATTTTGCATACAATAGAAGGTGCGCTTTTTTTTTCTTCTTGATTTTCTAAATACTATACAAGAAAACTTATAGGAGCCATGCAAATTCTCAACTCGCAAGACAATTCGAGGGTGTAGAATTTTTTAAAAAAAGAAAAAAAAAAAAAAAAAAAAAAGAAAAAAAAAAACTATGCAGGAAATTTTAAACAAACAAATATTTTTATTTGTCTATAAATCTCATTCATTTTTAGATCGGTGTCTGTTATGACGAAAGAAATATGAATGAATTAAATCATTAAACTCTTTAAAAAAATCATTTTGAAATTTAATAGTTTTCTTTACTGTATCCTTTTAAAATCAAGTATAATATTCTTTTTCACCTTTCTTCTCTGTTCTTCTACTTTCAATATTCGTGGCTCCATCTATGTGTGATTTTAGCAAGAAGTTTTTTTTCTCTTCCGCGATGTAATTTATTCATTTGATTATTTCTGTCATAAATGTATAAATATTTGCCTAATTATGGCATTCCTTTTTTAAAAAATTGAGACATTTGTAGTATTTGAGTTGCATGATTTATAAAACTTAAAACATATCAAAATTTTATAAAAGAAAATTTGGAAAATTAAAATATAAAACGATGAACTTTTCTCAGTATTTATTTTTTTTATTTAATACTACTAAAAGTTTGGGATCAAATTGCGGTGAAAATTGTGATTTTTTTAACCATAAAATATATGTTACCGGAACATCTTACGGACAAAAAAAAAAAATCTGTTGAATTGCAATTTTTACAGCAATAATTACGTAAAATCACTGAATCACTGCAATTTAATAAATATATTGTAAAAATTACGGTATAATATATAACGATAAAAATAGATTTTACGGGCGATCCACCTCCAAATCCGGTACTTTATACCGTAATTTGATCCGAAATTTATTACAGTGTATAAATCTATATTATTATTATTTTTTTTAAATTATATAAAAACCGTAGCAATCAAATTATTATAATAATTTAATTCTTCTCCAAATTTTAAGTTTACAAAGGCAATTTCAAACAAGTATTTATTTTTACAGAAATTAATTTAATTAGAAAGAGGACTTATTATTACTTATATACTTAATACTATACTTAAAGAAGAGCTGTATTATTTATTTATTAAATATTCTCAAAATGATAAAATTATTTTCCACTTATTTTCCAAGTGGCATAAACCATTAACTGTGTCCGTCATGGAACAATTTTTTTCTTGTCAATTTATGTAGTTCCATTTAAAAATAATTAATTAATATCAGGGTTAAAAGCATTGCTTATTTTCATGAACGTCTTAGAAACTGAAAGACCGCATTTATTACACTTCTTTTACTTTAAAGGGGACGGTAGTAAATATCTTACCAGAATATCTTACTTTATTCCTCAAAAAGGTTAACTAATATTATGTACTTTCAACCTTATAATGAAGTTTAACAGTAAAATTGTAAATATTTTCATAATTATTTCAGCAAAATTTAATAATATAACAATGTTGTCTCATCCATAAAATATAATTAATGCTTGTACAGTTTTTCACCAATTTTTTCGAACAGTTTAAATTGAAAGTTATAAGTTAAAAAATGTAAAATTTTTTACGAAAAAATTGAAAGCATTATTTTTATTTATACATTGTGTACATTACTCTCATTTTCTTCCTAAAAGTGCTAAAACACGAAAGTAAATATTTTCTTTATTGCAAAAGTAATAGGAATAAATAATACACTAAATGGAAGTTGTGTTGAGAAATTTGTTGTGGTATATTATAAATGTAGAAATATTATTTTGAATGCTCAATATTTGAGTATATTATTTAAAGTTACAGGATTTTATACAGAGAACTTGTACATTTTATAAATTTTAAAGTTGATACCCTCAAATCGTCTAAAGCGTCTCAAAATGTGCTTAATTTAATAAATTACCAATGAATTATATTGCTGAATTGTATAGTCAATAAATACATGAAGCATTTGAAAATAAATTAATTTATTGAACTAAATATTTACAAAATAAGGTGATAAGCCATAAAGCTGTTTTCATATAAAATTAAAAAATTAATTCCTGAAGTAGATTATAAAAGAGGGATTAGGCTTCACGAAATAAATAGAAGTGTTGATCACACGTGTGAAATTCCACAATAAATGGTCCTATTTTAGAATAGACAGAATTCTTTTATAAATTGTAAAATCCTAGATGATTTATCTGAAATGAAAAAAAATATAATTATTAGAAATATTTTACTATAAAACTCAAACAATATTCCATTTTAGAACTCTCAAATGTAAAACAATACTGTAATAGTTATAAAGAATATCGAATGAATATTTTTTGTGTTTCAAATACAGATTTTGTTTAATACTGCAAATACTGATTTTCATATTGCTTTAATATGCTTAATGTTAAACTTTTACTTGATATTTAACATTGCTAGTAAATTTTTAGTACGAGTAGGGGATATTTACTCTATCACTGTCAAAACACTAAAGTTTGCTATTAGTAAAATTATGTATTTTAATCATATTTTCTTTTTGTTTGTTTTTTCTAGTAATCCTTCAATTTTGAAAATAGCATAAGGAAACAAAATCAGACTTAATTGAATGCATCAATCAAATTGAATGCATAAGATATCAACTTTAAATGGTATTGAGAACTAATTATTATGATTTTATTTGAAATTTTCTTTTAAATATCTGAAAAAGTTCGAATAGTTTCAGCAAATTCAAGAAAAATACTAAATTTTATCATATTCCATAACTTTGGATGGCTAAATACTATTCAATAAAAGCAATTTAATATTTAACAAAAAAAGATTAAAAAAATTAAATCACTTTATGTAAAACCTAATCAACCGAATTAAAACTTAATCAATTTATGTAAAATTTAACCAGTTTTTGTAAAGATTGAAATTATTTTGCAAAAGTACAATCAACTGATCAACTCAATCAACTCAAATAAATTATTAATCATTTTAGTAAAATATTACTCATCAAATAAAAATTTTAAATGAACAAAAAATTTAATCAAATTATTAATGAATTTTAGATTAAACTTCAAAAATAATGGTTTTATTGAATAAGTGTAAAAATATTATCAACATTTTGTTAATTGTATAAATTGCTTAATTCAAAAATATCTTTTTGGTAAAATTGTTTAATTATCACGTTCTACCGCTTTGTCAGAATTGAAGTCTAGTAGTACGAACTCACAATTATTTCTTCTAACGAAGGTCGAGTTGAATTGTTTTATAGCAATGTATATTGTCAGAAACTCTTTTTGATCTCTAATAAAAAACAGACTGCTAAAATTAATTTTAAAATAATTAAGGAAATAAAATTAAGCAATAACATCATAAGTTTGAATTCTAAACTAATGCACCTTTATCGGTTGTTTACGTTAAGAATGTTTAGTCAAACGCCTCATGTTAACAATGAATAAATAAATGTAATATTTTTTATCGAAATTTTAAATAAAATTTTAGAGTTTCTATACCTAAACACATTATATACCTATATATATTATGTGTTCATACTTATTTAATAGTGTCCGTATCTTGGTGCGGAGTATGATGGTTGGTGTACTTGAGCAGGTTGGGCATGGAGTTCAACATCAGCGGGGTTTTGGCTTTCGGTTCCTGGTTCGTTGGTCTTGACAGAGGCACGGAAACCATGTCCATCAGCTACGTAGTCAACTTGTCTTTGGATTCCATGGGCATCAACGTAGCTGTAGCTTCCTTGAACATTGCCGTGTCCATCTCCGTGCTCTTGTCTGGTCTGTTTGAATTCACCGTGGTCTCCGGCAATGTCGTATCCATATTGGTATGGGATGGGTTGTGCCTAAATTGTAGACATATATAATTTATAATTTATTTAAGAAAGACTAAAAAGTGTGAACGAGAATCATTAAAGTATTGAAATATCAAAATTAATATGAATTTAATGGGGTTACTTCACGTTTTGCGATCAAAAATCTTATACCTCAATTTTTATTTCATAAGAAAGTACAATTATTAAAGATTGTATATTTTTTCTTCGATATTTCTCCTTTTTTGTCTTTATTAAAACTATATTTTATCTAATATTCAAAATATTATACTCCAAAAAATATGCAAAATAATATAATATAATATTCAAAAGTAATTAAAAAATTATATTTAAATTTCACAGTGTAATGAAAATTAAAATTAATAAGCTATATACATAAAAGCATAATACACTGTAAAAAATTCAGGATAAAATTTTGGTAAAAGTACCGGCTCTCAGGGTGTGGATGATTTTTACCTTAGAATCCATTGCTACTGGAACATATTACTGAATAAAAAATCGGATATACCTAAATTTTTACAGTAAACTCTGCTGTCAAATTATTAAATCACTCTAATTAAATAAATATTACTTTAAAAATTACGATATATTTTCAAAAAAATGGAACGAGTAAAAATGGATTTTACAAATGATGTACTTTATACCATAATTTTAATCGGTATTATTGATAGTGTAATTAGAAAAAATCATTAGAAATGAATTTAATAAAATTTCATCTACGAAATAAAAATTATTTGATAAGAACACTTACGAACTATTATCAAAGCGTTTCGGTAAAAATTACCGAGCTTTTTGTTGTTCCCATAGAGACAGGAACACAGTAATTATTACTTTATTCTGGCAGTTTTAACTATATCTTTCTTTCAGAGAGTGTAAATGCATTTTTTTTATAATTGTATTTCAACTTTTTTGCTCGTTGCTTTACTATAATTATATTTTCTGTTTAAGACTCGGTACTTTTATGCCACTACTTGTACTTTACTCGTTGCTTTTATATATTGATACTTTCCGATTAAAACTCGGTACTTTTATGCCAGTACTTGTACTTTACTCGTTACTTAAGAAAAAAATCTTTACACTAATACTCAACTGTGTTATTTTTCTTTCAACAATTTTTAACTCCTTTTTTTTACAGCAAATATTCAAAAAAGGTATATTTTTTCATATCATTAAAAACATCTTATTCAAATAAAGTAAATAATTAGGAAATGAAATTTTATGCTTTTGAATTTATGTAACAAAAAATTTTTCTGCTTTAAAATTGTGAAAAACTATACTAGTAAAGTGCAGACTGGCTTTAAAATTTAAATATCGAGATTTTTTTCAGTTCCTTGAGTCTAAAGTTTTTCAATGTCCACAACGTACAATCCAATTATAATAAAAACTTATTAAAAATCTTACAAATAATAATACATTTTTATATAAATTCAAGAAAGATGGAATGAAATTCATAAAATAAACTTACGTAGTCATCATGATGACCGTATGCAGGGGCGTGACCATAGCCGTACTGTGCTAATGCAACGGCGGCGAGGGAGGCGATAAGGAGAGCCTATTAGAAAAATATTTTTTTCAGTAATAATTAAATCAGTTATGCTGTATTAAATGCTGATCAAATGTTGAATCATTTTCATACAATTGTTTTCTTTTTCTGTCCATGTATTAAAGCATACGTTAATAAAATGACAAAATTTTTTACAGGAATACAAAAAAAAGTAACGGATATTTTTTTCGAAACTTTCAAATGAGAAATAAAGATAATAAAACTTGAAAAACACAGTTAAAATTATTTTTGAAGAAGGAAACTCTTTATTGCAACAATATTTCTAAAATTTATTATCAAAAAAATTGTTTTATCCCTTTTTTAAAAATGGGACACTGGCTAAATATACATTTTTTCCTTAAGCTCTAATTACAAGTAAAACTATATTTTGGTATTTTTAATTATAAAATTTTTTTATAGTTAATAAAAAAATCTGTTAGGTTCTCGGATTTATATTTGTTCTAAAATGTAAAACCCTAAGAAAGTAGTTTAAATTGCTTTTTCATTCATAATCAAAAATTTATCAATAAATAGAATTTGCAAATTAAAGAAATTTCAATGATACACAGCTGTTTCTCTAAGATCTAAATTACTGCAAATAAGTGTAAGTATAATAAATTATTGTTTGGAAGTGAGCCATGTTTAGAAATTTTTTTTCCTTTAACGAAAAAAGGACATCGTTCCGAGGCTTTATTTCATAATCAAAAATTATTGAAATACTAAATACAATATTTTTCACTTGTTTTGATCTAAATTAATGAAAAAATTAATGAAATGATTAATGAAAAAAGGACTAAAAATATGCTTAATGAAAATTCTGCGTCAAAAGGTTAAGAAATATTATTAATCGTTTCTGTCTATAAAAATATGACATTTTAGTTTATAAAAATATTGTGTAAACCAGCGAATATAGTAAACTCAGTAGGCAAACTGTAGTGAACTATATTTAAAAAACTATTGTAAGCAAATTGAAGGTTAATTGACATCATTGAAATTATTTATGAAATTAATTTTTTCAGACCATTTAATTACATATTTTAAAAATCCATTTCATTTTTATCATGATAAACCTTACCTTGAACATCATGTTGTATACTTAAGAATGTTTTCTTCAGCGGTGAGAGCTTGAATGATTCTGAGTCAATCGAACAAGAGTTTATATACCAACTTGAAGCAAGAAAAAATATAGAAAACTAATTTGAATATATTTGATCGTGATCTTGCGACAGTTAATTAGGTAACGTCACACCCATATTTCTCACAAGGTCGTCAAGCGACCTTTCCCGATCCAGATTGAAATACAATTTTAAAATATTAAGTTAGAAACAAAATATAAAATTATTAAAGAATCAAATGGAATAAAATTTGAATATCTTTGTACTTATTCAGTAAAATATATATTTATTTTTTCATTTTATATACCTTGCAGTCCGTTTGATTGTTTAACTTTGTCCGATTGATAAAATTGACATGTTTTTTTTTTTTGAAATATCAAGAATTATTTATTAAAATAATATTTTTACCGTACAATTTTATAAATATTCAAATAATATATCTCAAACAAAGTGAATCCACATAAGTTAAAGAGCTTTAACTCTTATATTTGTAATATCGATAAGAGTGTAAGGTAATAAAATTAAAGACAAGATTATTTTGTTTTGAAAAAAAAAAATGAAATTTTTCTGAAAATATTAATGCTGTTCAAGGGAGTTAATTGGTTTTATATTTATAGTATGTTTTATAAGTATTTTTCCATTTCGCCGGTGCTGGCTATAAATTCGCCAATGCAAAGTTACCAAGTGCAAATAAATTCAACTGTTATTTCTTTTGTTTTGTTATCATTTTAGGTGACAAAATATTAAAAAAAAAACATAAAATAGATGAATAAATTATTTCTATTTACTTGATCCGGTGAAATGGTACTGGTTTATATTTATTTGATAAACACATTTTTATTTCATTTAGTATTTTAAAAATTAAACGTCAATTTTAAAATATTTTTAGATTCTGTTATTGGCATTTAAAATTATAATTAAGATTTCATTTTAAATTCAACTAATTGTACTTAAAATCTTAGTAATTTTTTATTCTAAAAGAGCAAGTAGCAATTGGTATTGGTAAAGAAGAAAAAGATTTGAATTATTGGGGAAACTTTTTCTTTAAACACGATAATAATGCCCATAAAATTCTTTTACATTTTTCAAAATTTATGGGTTAAATTCTCAAATGAGACCACCCTTTGAATCTTATAAAAAAAGCGACTGCAAAAAATTTTAAAGAGTTAGGAAGAAAAAAATTTATAGCAAATTATGAAAGATAAAATGATAACGTTTTAACTTATAGATAAGGTATTATTTCCAGTGAATAGAATAAAAATAAAGTATATAATTTCAGAGAGAAAAAAAATTGTTAATAATTAAGTTATCTTCAAGAATAAGAAAATATTGATCAATAAAAAATGTTGCTCAAGAATAGAAACTCCGGGCTTCTCCTTTGAGAGTTGCGGTCATAAAAGAGTTGCGGTCAATAAGATGGCGGTGTGTCGCTACTTAATCTACGTATCTAGGGCTTTAGAGTGTTTAACGACGGTTATAAAATGGTGTTTAAGAATAGAAACTCTGGATTTCTACATTGAGAGTTGCGGTCAATAAGATGGCGGTGAGTCGCTACCTAATCTACGTATCCAGGGCTTTAGACTGTTCAACGACGGTTATAAAATGGTGTTTAAGAATAGAAACTCTGGATTTCTACATTGAAAGTTGCGGTCAATAAGATGGCGGTGAGTCGCTACCTAATCTACGTATCCAGGGCTTTAGACTGTTCAACGACGGTTATAAAATGGTGTTTAAGAATAGAAACTCTGGATTTCTGGATTGAGAGTTGCGGTCATAAGAGAGTTTCGGGTCAATAAGATGGCAGTGTGTCGCTACTTAATCTACGTATCCAGGCTTTAGACTGTTCAACGACGGTTATAAAATGGTGTTTAAAAATAGAAACTCTGGATTTCTACATTGAGAGTTACGGTCATAAGAGAGTTGCGGTCAATAAGATGGCGGTGGGTCGCTACTTAATCTACGTATCCAGGGCTTTAGACTGTTCAACGACGGTTATAAAATGGTGTTTAAGAATAGAAACTCTGGATTTCTACATTGAGAGTTACGGTCATAAGAGAGTTGCGGTCAATAAGATGGCGGTGTGTCGCTACTTAATCTACGTATCCAGGGCTTTAGACTGTTCAACGACGGTTATAAAATGGTGTTTAAGAATAGAAACTCTGGATTTCTACATTGAGAGTCGCGGTCATAAGAGAGTTTCGGGTCAATAAGATGGCAGTGTGTCGCTACTTAATCTACGTATCCAGGCTTTAGACTGTTCAACGACGGTTATAAAATGGTGTTTAAGAATAGAAACTCTGGATTTCTACATTGAAAGTTGCGGTCATAAGAGAGTTGCGGTCAATAAGATGGCAGTGTGTCTCAGCTTAATCTACGTATCCAGGGCTTTAGACTGTTCAACGACGGTTATAAAATGGTGTTTAAGAATAGAAAATCTGGATTTCTACATTGAGAGTTACGGTCAGAAGAGAGTTGCGGTCATAAGAGAGTTGCGGTCAATAAGATGGCGGTGTGTCGCTACTTAATCTACGTATCCATGGCCTTAGACTGTTCAACGACGGTTACAGAATGAAATTTATGGAAATGCATTCATATTTGGAGTGGAAATTTTGTAAAATAAAAAAAAATTGATCTTGTTCATTTTAATATATTGTTCAAAGATGATGTGTTAGGTGAATATTCTCTGCTATCCCATCTTAATTTTCGAATCATCTCATGCCTAAAGTAACAAGAGTTTGATCTTTCCAACTAAACGTCTGCCATCACCTGTGTAATCGTTATTATTTTCAGGTTTCTCTGAAATTTCAACCGTATATTAAGTTAAGTAAAAAGTTAAAAAAACGATTTTTTTCTCATCTAGCCGATTTTTTTAAAGCATACCATTTCAACATAAGTTATTCGTTTTTCATAGTATCTAAGAATATCGTTTGCTAATTATAGTGTAATTTTTTGATTTATTTTTATGAATATTTCTGTTTCAGTGCAAGTAACTTTTTTCCATTTTTAGTAACTGTTGTTCTGTTGTTTTAAAAAATTTGTAAATTATTATCTCTCCTTCTTTATTTTATTTTTTCTTAGGTAATTCCATTTTTTAAATGTTTCAAAGAGCAGTTTTTTTAAAATCATTTTTACTCTTTAAATTTCTGTAAATCACGCTTAACTGGAATGAACTATTTTAAACAATGTTACATTATGACTCAATCTGTAATCAATTTTGATTCATATTTGATGAGTTGGACCCCAAACAATACAGAGATTTATACTATAGTGCACTGTACTGAACCAAATTAGTTTGCAAAGACATATTTCCGATCTAGAAAGCATAAGTAAATAAGGATCGGCGCTTTTTTTAACATTAATTTTCTATTTAAATATAAAACAAGTACTGTAATATTATCAAAATATTAGTGAAAAAATGATACGTCAATTCACGGTAGCAGAGGCTTGGATGCCTATCCCTCTAAGGCTAACGGGACACCAAATATTCAAATAAATCGTTCATAATAATTTTTTCATAAAATGGAATATTAAACAAATGCCAGCCATTGACTATTAGGGCATTAGGCTTCTAGCTCTCCTGTACTTCTTAACAATACAGTCAAAGTCTTTTAGTGCAGAGCACGTGTCCAAATGCGCAGCAGCCATGGTTTGTCCGGAGTTACATAAAAGACAATCTGGTGAAGTAGTCAGCTTGAGGCGAAATAAATGAGAACGTGGACAATCATGTCCGGTCAAAGTGTAAACATGGATACCGCAGTAGCACGGGGTGAATCCGGAACACTGTGAGTTCCACAGAGCACATTTCAGGACTTATCTCTAGCAGATGTCAAACAATGGAACTATTGTTTGAATATTCATTTTATTTCAAGTTTAGCGGAATGGAAGGACAGATCTCTACAGGATCCCTGAAGAATATCAGTTGCTTTTTTGGCCAAAAAGTCTGCCATTTCGTTTCATCTAAGATCACAATGGAATGGGACAAATTGAAATGCAACACTTCCCTCAATCCTCTCAGGAGTTCTCTTCAGCTCAATACAAGGGAACTACTATTTTCTGGGTTGCTTGACAAAGCCTGAAGGGCAGAGGTAATATCTGAAAAAATCACAGCTTTCTCAAAAGACGAACAGCAAGTTGTTGGAGAACAACGTGGATGGTTTTGAGCTCTCCATCAAAGTGAGTTGAAAATGGCCCAGCATGTAGATAAAAAGAGAAAGGTTTCACTAAAAATACCAGCGAGAGCATGCGAGAAATCCAAGAGAGATCCGTCAGTGTAGATGTGGAGCCATTCATTGAAGGGGGGGCGGATATTGATGGTTTCCAAGGTAACAGCACGGAGTGCATTAGGACGTAAAATGGAATATCATGAGATTTTTGTAGGGGGGGGGGAGTGAGAGCATTAGTAGTTGTTGTTGTAGTTCATTCACGTCGCACTAGAGCTGCACAATGGGCTATTGGCGAAGGTTTGGGAAAAACCCCTGAGGATGATCTGAAGACATGCCATCACAATTTTGATTCTCTGTAGAGTGGATGGCACCCCCGATTCGGTAGCCCGACGACCTGCACACGAAGTCGAGCACTTTACGGTAGAATAGTTTAGCGAGGACCAATACCGCACACCCTCGGTTCCTACGCAGACTGATCCAAGTGGTCACCCATCCGCACACTGACCGCAGCCAGTGATGCTTGACTTCGGTGATCTGCTGCGAGCAGCATCTAAACGATCAGTCCACTGCGAGACTATGAGAGTAATAAAATTAGTAATATTGCATCAATTTTCAGCAGAAATTTAACCAATAATTTTAATAATTTAATTAATAAACTAAAATTTTAATTTAAAAGAAAAATAACGAAGCTTACATTACTATTTTAGAAATCTTCTTATGAATTTAATTAACATTGAAATATAATGAAATAAATAAGGCAATACGAGTAAGGCAATAATTACTTTCACTTTTAAATCATTTCATCCACTGTAAAAACTGTGCTGTAATACCTATCCAAATTGGGTTTTGAAAAATTTTAAAAATTGTGTGAATGATTACTTTATTTCAAGTTAACACCGAATCGAGCGTTCTAGCACAATTCAAAAGATGTAGTTGAATCTTTAGACCAATAATTGATGAAGCCTACGCTAATTTATTGCTCATTGGTACAGAACATTAGACACGATTTTGAGTTTACGATTATAAATGTTCAACTACAAAGCTTTGTTACTTTGAACTTGATCCTGAAAACAAGGGAACTTCTGAATCAAGCATTGAGATAAACTAGCCTTCGTGGAGGACTTTTTATGGAACTAACCCGCATTTGCATTACATGGAGAGGAAAGCCACGAAAAAGTCCTAGGCTGAGCCCAGCGACAACGGTATTCTAACAAATGATCCGTCTACCACTGAGAATATTTTATTTCAGCTCTGAGGTCGGTGCGAGCCAAGAACAGAATTCGATCGACCAGCCAAAGATGGGACGCGTAACTGGGTCACGGTGAGGAATGTTGTGTTTTCTGGAGCTCCGTAAATTTGGCGAGTAATAGATGTATATTTAAGTATTTAACTAAATATTTTTGTGAAATAATGGAAAGGCAAGTTTTAAACGTATAATAAAGGCTCTTGGATTGTTCTTTAAATTTAAAAGGCGAATAGTTGTGCAATTTCAAGATATTGTAAAAATCGTAGCCAAGATGGCGGTCTTGTCTAATTTTATTTAAAGAAGAATCATAAGTATGTTTTAAAAATTTATTATTCTTGCTTTAAATTGCATTTTTAGATTCTGCTTTCTATAGTATCTTAAAAGTAACGTCACTGATTCATATGGGTATGATATCTTGCGGTATTAATAATTTTTACTGTTACTAAATAAAAAACATGGTGGTGGACAATTTACACCAAGTAGTGTAAAATAATATTCTAGGGGCTTTACTACACCAGAAACTACTTGGTTTTGGGGTGGTGGAACATTTAGTGAAACACCACTTTGTTGTTACGTAGCTGTCACCAGGTGCTCTCAGCAAGAAAGCTTTTGACAGCTTTGTTATTGTAATAATTGCCTGTTGGCTTAGTGTTAATGAATTTAATTATCCTTTACCTTAATTATTGAATTAGAAAAAGCATTTCTTTAAAAAATCGGCTCTTTTACTTAGTTATATTTAAGTTGTAGGAGTTTTCAGACTATTTAAATTATTTTCCTCAAAAGCATTCTAATTATTTTGAAAATTTATAATATTAAAATATGAAAATCCTACTTTCTTTAAAAACATATTTGCAAAGAATTCAAAGAAAATATGCTTAAAGTAGAGCTATATTATATTATTTATATATTAAATATTCTCTAAATGATAAAATTGTTTTCGACAACTTTTCCAAGTGGCATAAACCATTAACTGTGTCGGTCAAGAAACAATCTTTTTCTTGTCAATTTATGTAGTTCCATTTTAAAATAATTAATTAACATCAGGGTTAAAAGCACTGCTTATTTTCATGAACTTCTTAGATTATTAAAGGCAACATTTATGACACTTCTTTTATTCTGAAGGAGAAGGTAGTAAAACAAAGCCAGAAGATCGTTTTTTATTCCTCAAGTAGTTTAACTAATATTATGTATTATCAACATAAAATGTAGTTTAACAGTAAAATTATAAATATTTTCATAATTATTTCAGCAAAAGTTAATAATATAACAATGCTATCTCATCCATGAAATATAATGAATGATTGTACAGATATTATAAATTTTTTATAATAGTTTAAATTGAAAGTTATAAGTTAAAAATTTTTTAATTTGTTACGAAAAAAGTACAAATATTATTTTTTATTTATACATTGTGTACTTTGTACTCATTTTCGTCATAAAAGTATTAAATCTCGAAAGTAAATATCTTCTTTATTGCTAAAGTAATAGGAATATCACACTAATTGGAATTTGTGTTGAGGAATTTGCTGTGGTATATTGTTAATGTAGAAGTATTATTTTGAATGCTCAATATTTGAGTATATTATTTAAACTAACAGGACTTCTTTTTTGAGAACGTGAACATTTTATAAATTTTAAAATTCATAGCCTCAAATGGTCTAAATAGTCTCGAAATGTGTTAAACTTAATAAATTACAAATGAATTCTATTGCTGTATAGTATAGTGAATAAATACATGACACAATTGAAAATAAATTAATTTATTGAACTAAATATTTACAAGATAAAGTGATAAGCCATAAAGCTGTTTAGGTTTTCATGCAAAATTCAATAATAGATTCCTGAAGTGGTTTATAAAAGAAGGATTAACATTCATGTAATAAATAGAAGTGTTGATCATACGTGAGAAATTCCATAATAAATGATCCTATTTTAGAATAGATAGAATTACTTTGTAAATTGTAAAATCCTAGATGATTTATCTGTAATGAAAACAATATAATTATTAGAAATATTTTACTGTAAAACTCACACAACATTCTACTTTATGACTCTCAAATGTAAAACAATATTCTAAATAATTATAAAGAATATCGAAAGAATATTTCTTGTGTTTTAAATACAGATTTTGTTTAATGATTCTGATTTTCATATTACTTTAATAAGTTTATTGTTAAACTTTTTTATGATATTTAACATTGCTATAAAACTTTCAATACGAGTAGGGGATATTTACTCTGTCACTGTCTAAACACTAAAGTTGCTATTAGTAAAATTATGTATTTCAATCATATTTTCTTTTTGCATATTTGTTTTAGCAAAATACTCATTTACTTTTGATAATAACTAAAGTAAACAATATCAGATTTAATTGAATGTATCAATCCAATTGAATGCATAATATATCAACTTTAAATGGTATTGAGAACTAATTATTATGATAAAATTTTCTAATAAACATTGGAAAAAGTTCTAATAGTTTCAGTAAATTCCAGGAAATTAGTAAATTCTATCATATTACATAACTTTGCTTGATAGTTCGAAGGTTAAATACTATTTGATAAACGCAATTTAATACTTAAGTTAAATAGATTAATAAAATTAAATGATTTTATGAAAAACCTAATCAACTGAAATAAAACTTAATCAATTTCTGTAAATTTTACTTAATTTTTGACAATTTTTGCAAAGATTGAAATTATTATGCAAAATAGGCAATTAAAGGATATAAACTCAAGTAAACTAATAATCAACTTAAAATATAACTCATTAAATGAAAAATTTAAATAAACAAAATATTTAATCTGATTACTTACGAATTTTAGATTAAACTTCAAAAATAATGGCTTTTTTGAATAAGTGTTAAAAAATTATCAACATTTTGTTAATTGTATAAATTGCTAAATTCAAAAATATCTTTTTGTTAAAATTGTTTAATATTCGCGTTCTACCTCTTTGTCAGAATTGAAGTCTAGTAGTACGAACTCACAATTATTTCTTTAAACGAAAGTTCAGATGAGTTGTTTTACTGTAATGTTGGGCCCCTATTATGTGGTCAGTAACTCTTTTTAACTTTTTATACAAAACAGATTAATAATAATTTTATAATAAATAATGAAATAAAATTAAGCACTTAGATCATAAGTTTGAATTCTAAATTAATGCACCTGTATTGGTTGTTTACATTAATAATGTCCAGTCAAACGCCTCATGTTAACAATAAATAAATAAATAAATGTAATCTTTTGCATCGAAATCTTTAATAAAATGTTAGCGTTTCTATACCTATTATATAATTATATTTATATTATGTGTTCATACCTATTTAATAGTGTCCGTATCTTGGTGCAGAGTATGATGGTTGGTGTACTTGAGCAGGTTGGGCATGGAGTTCAACATCAGCGGGGTTTTGGCTTTCGGTTCCTGGTTCGTTGGTCTTGACAGAGGCACGGAAACCATGTCCATCAGCTACGTAGTCAACTTGTCTTTGGATTCCATGGGCATCAACGTAGCTGTAGCTTCCTTGAACATTACCGTGTCCATCTCCGTGCTCTTGTCTGGTTTGTTTGAATTCACCATGGTCACCGGCAATGTCGTATCCATATTGGTATGGGATTGGTTGAGCCTAAATTGTAGACATATGTAATTTATAATTTTTGTAAATTGTGTGAATATTCTGGCAATTTTAACCATATCTTTTTTTCATAGTGTGTAAATGTATTTTTTATAATTGTATTTGAACTTTTTACTCGTTGCTTTCCTATAATTATACTTTCTTGTTTAAAACTCGGTACTTTTATTCTGGTACTTGTACTTTACTCATTACTTAAGAAAAAACTCTTTACGCTAATACTCAACTCTATTATTTTTCTTTCAATAATTTTTAACTCTTTTTTCAGCAAATATTCAAAAAAATTATATTTTTCAACATCTTTAAAAATATCCTGTTCAAATGAAGTAAATAATTAGGAAATGAAATTTTAAATTTTGAAATTAATGTAACTAAAAATTTTTCTGCTTTAAAACTGTGAAAAACTATACTAGTAAAATGCAGACTAGCTTTAAAATTTAAATATCGAGATTTTTTTCAGTTTCTTAAGTCTAAAGCTCATCAACATCCATTTCGAATATAATTAAAACTTATTAAAAATCTTACAAATAATAATAAATTTTTACAAAATTTCATGAAACAAAGAAGAAAATTCATAAAGTAAACTTACGTAGTCATCATGATGACCGTATGCAGGTGCGTGACCATAGCCGTATTGTGCCAATGCAACGGCGGCGAGGGAGGCAATAAGGAGAGCCTATTAGAAAAATATTTTTTTCATTAATAATTTAATCAGTTATGCTGCATTAAATGCTGATCAAATGTTGAATCCTTTTCATACAATTTTTTCCTTTTTATGTCTATGTATTAAAGCATATGTTAAATAAATGAAATTTTTTTTTACAGGAATACAAAAAGAAAGTAACGGATATTTTTTCGAAACCCAAATTCACTTTCAAATGGGAAATAGAAATAATAAAACTTGTAAAAGGCAGTTAAAATTATTTTTGAAGGAGGAGACTTTTAATTGCAACAATATTTCTAAAATTTATAATTTAAAAAATTGTTTCACCCTTTCTTAATTATGGGACACCGGTGTCCCTTAAAAATATATTTTTCTCTAAAGCTCTAATTACAAGTAAAAAATAACTAATTAATTGAATAACGCTATACTAAATGTTGATCAAACCTTGAGTAATTTTCATAAATTTTTTCCTTCTATGTCTATGTACTAAAGCCTATGCTAATAAAATGAAAACAATTTTTACACGAATATGAAAAGAATGCAAGGGACATTCTTTTCGACTAATGTCTATGCTAATAAAATGAAAATTTTTTTTACATGAATATGAAAAGAATGCAAGGGGCATTCTCTTCGAAACTTTCAAATGAGAAATGAAAATAATAAAAGTTGAGAAAACAAGTTAAAATTATTTTTGAAAAAGAAAACTTTAATTTACAGCAATATTTCTGAAAATTGTTACCTAAAACAACTTATTTAATCATTTGGCGTAGATGGGACACCGGTGTTCCTCATATATATTTTTTTTGACTCTCTAATAACATGTAAAAATATATTTTGGTATTTTTAATTATAAAAAAATCTAATAAATACTGAATAAAATCTGTTAGATTCTCGGAATTTTATTTGTTCTAAAATGTTAAGTCAAAAAAAAAGTAGTTTAAATTATTTTCTACTCATAATAAAAAAATTTATCAACAATTGAATTTGTAAATTAAAGAAATTGTTATGACAAACAATTGTTTCTATCAGATCTAAATTACTGTAAATAAGCGTAAGTTTAATATATTATTGTTTGTAAGTGAGGCATATTTGAAAAAAATTTACCTTTAATTAAAAAAGGACACCGGTCCGAGGCTTCATTTCATCATCAAAAATTATAAAAATGCTAAAAAGATTATTTTTTACTTATTTTGACTTAAATTAATACAAAATAATAAAATAAGTACGAAAAATATGAAGGAAAATTCTGCGCCAAAAGGTTAAGAAAAATTATGAATCGTTTCTGCCTATAAAAATATGACATTTTAGTTTTTAAATATTGTGTAAATCAGCGAATATAGTAAACTCAGTCGGCAAACTGTAGTAAACTATAGTATAAAAACTATTGTAAGCAAACTGAAGGCTAATTGCTATTATTGAAATTATTTATGAAATTTATTTTTTCAGACTATTTAATTACGTATTTTAAAAACCCATTTTATTTTTATCATGATAAACCTTACCTTGAACATCATGTTGTATGTTTAAGAATGTTTCTCTAAAGAAAAGATAAACTTCGGAGCTGGAGAGCTTGAATGATTCTGAGTCAATCGAACGAGAGTTTATATACCAACTTGAAGCAAGAAAAAATATAGAAAACAATTTGAATATATTTGATCGTGATATTGCGACAGTTAATTAGGTAACGTCACACCCATATTTCTTACAAGGTCGTCAAGCGACCTTTTCCAATCCAGGCTGAAATAAAACTATAAAGTATAAAATTAGAAATAACATATAAAATTATTAAAGAAATAAAACGAATATATATATACATACATTTTAAATATCTTTGCAATAATTCAGTAAAATATATATTTATTTTTTCATTTTATATAACTCGCAGTTTGATTGTTTAACTTCATCCGATAGATAAAATTAACATGTTTGTTTTTTGAAATATCAAGAATTATTTATTAAAATAAAATATTTACCGTACAATTTTATAAATATTCAAATAATATATCTCAAACAAAGTGAATCCACATAAGTTAAAGAGCTTTAACTCTTATGTTTGTAATATCGATAAGAGTATAAGGTAATGCAATTAAAGACAGGATTATTATGTTTTGAAGAAAATGTGAAATTTTTCTGAAAATATTAATGTTGTTCAAGTGAGTTAATTGGTTTTATATTAATAATATGTTTTATAAGTACTTTCCCATTTCGCCGGTGCTGGCTATAAATTCGCCAATGCAAAGTTACTAAGTTCAAATAAATTCAACTGTTATTTTTTTGTTGTTGTTTTGTTAACATTTTAGGAGACAAACTATTAAAAAAACTTAAAATAGATGAATAAAATATCTCTATTTACTTGATCCGGTGAAGTGGTACAGTTTTATGTTTAATTGATAAACACATTTTTATTTCATTTAGTATTTTAAAAATTAAACCTTTAAAAATTTTAAAAATTTATAATTATATTGTTTTAAAAATTTAAAAATATTTTTGGGTTTTGCTATTGGCATCTAAAATTATAATTGAGATTTCATTTTAAATTCAAAGTCTTAATAATTTTTTATTCTTAAAGAGCAAATAGCAATTGGTATTGATAAAGAAGAAAAAAAATTTAAATATGGGGGAAACTTTCTCTTTAAACACGATAATAATGCTTATAAAATTCTGTTAAATTTTTCAAAATTTATTGGTGTAATTCTCAATTTATGCCCCTTTGAACTCTTTGAAACTCATAAAAAAACTGACTGCAAAACATTTCAAAGAGTTAGGAAAAAAAGTATAGCAGATTATGAAAGACAAAATGATAAAGGTTTTACTTATATATAAGGTATTATTTCCAGTGAATAGAATAAAAATAAAGCATATAATTTCAGAGTGAAAAAAATAACAAAATAACAAAATAATAATTATTGTTAATAATTAAGTTATCTTCAAGAATAAGAAAATATTGAACAATAAAAGATAGCGTTAACGAATAGAAAGAGAGTAACATAAGAGAGTTGCGGCCACAAGAGAGGTCACATAAGAGAGTTGCGGTCACAAGAGAGCATATATGGCAACGTTACTTTTAAAAAGTAACGAGTAAAAGTACAAGTATTTTTAAAAAAAGTAACGAGTACAAAGTAAAAAGTTCTTATTTTAAAAAGTAACGAGTAAAAAGTACAAGTACTAAACAAAAAAAGTAACGATTTAAAAGTACATTTCTAGGAAATCGAAAATTCAAAGTAACTTAAAATTTTATTGAATAATATTCTTATGTTCCTTAATGTTTTTGCAAAATTGTTATTTATTTAATTATTTTTAATTTTAAAAGTTATGGACATTAATTTATTTTTAAATTCGGAAGAATATAATAATATAATTTTATAATATAATCGTATAATATAATTTGAAAATCAAATATAATTTAAATATTAAACTTTTTATGGATTTGCACAAAAAAGATATTTTATCTATTGATTTTAGTTTATTATTTTGATTTATTTAAATTACCATTGATTTAAAGTTGTTTTACTCTATAGAAACGCGTTTTAAAGGCACAAACATAAACAAAGCAAACACGGGGTTTCAGATAGCTTTGTGATCTTTGAGCTAGTAAAAAATAATTGAATGCGCAGTATAAGTTGAAACAGAACAGTCTACAGTTTTATTTGTAACAAGGGCTAATGCTGAAGTCATGCGAGAAAATCCTTTTCCGAACACTTCTGCCTTACGAAATAATTAAAATTTGTAAACAAATTTTAGTATTAGAGGGTAAATTAATAACTTCGAGTTTTCAAGAGTTAAAATAGTAATTATAATAGTTTTCAATAGCACAAATAGTTCAGAAGTTCTTAAAGATTTGACTGGGTGTTGTTTGACAAGGTCGGGCATAAACATAATTTTAGTAAAAAAATGTGTTAGGTAAAAATGTGTTTAGTAAAAAATGTATTAAGACAAAAATGTATTATTAGTGAGTTACAAAAGAAAATTGAAAAACGTAATAACAAAATCCAACGTTTTTTTATTTAAAATGTATTAAATAAATGCATAAAACTCGAAAATGAATGAAAATAACTTGCTAATTAATATTTTTATTCATTTCGCAAAATAATTGCATTTCAAAAGTGGTGTCACCGAGTCTGCTGCGAGAATTTCTCAGAACGTGCTTAGCCAAGCTGAATAAGCGCTCCACGGGAGCACTAGAAGGTACTGTAGTATTATATTTCGTATATAATTTTTTTACGATTGGATATCGATTCAAAATCGATATGCTTTCCGTTTCGACATTTGAGATCATGTATGCCATAAATTCTTCTGTCGCTGGTGATTGGCATGATGTTTTCAGCTTTAGAAAATTTAAAATCCCTGGTTTTTTTATGTTACGTTATTAGTTATAGCAGGGTGTTCAGCCTTTGCAATTCATGCCATTCTTTATCACAGGCAATTTTCAGAAGATGAATAATGACTGTTCTGGACACACAATTCTGGAGAACACTCCACTCACAATGATAGTTGCCGCCAAAAAAAGATCAAAAGAGCCGTCTTTTCCCTTTCAGGAATGACAATTTTAAAAGGTCAAGGTATTTAAACACGAAGTTAGCTGTGAATGCATATATATTGCACATTAATTTTATAAATTAAAAAAACATAGGCATTTTTTTTAATGTAATTTTTTTTTTTAGAAAGCTTACTGAGTTTTAGAAAAAAGTAACGATTTCATTCGACATTTCCGTTACAAATACTTGTACTTTTTCCCTAAAAAAGTAACGAAAGTACAAGTTAAAGTACTAAATTTAAAAATTAACGAAGTACAAGTAAAAGTATGTACTTTTTACTTGTACCGGCGGTACAAGTAACGAAAGTAAAAGTTACTGCCATATACGCAAGAGAGTTACAGTCAATAAGATGGCGGTGTGTCGCTAATTAATCTACACATCCAGGGCTTTAGACTGTTCAACGACGGTTATAAAATGAAATTTATGGAAATGCATTCATAATTGGAGCGGAAATTTTGTAAAATAAGAAAAAAGTTTGATCTTATTTAATTTAATATATTGTTCAGGGAGGATGTGTTAGGTGAATATTCTCAACTATTCCATCTTAATTTTCGAATCATCTCATGCCTAAAGTAACAAGAGTTTGATCTTTCCAACTAAACGTCTGCAATCACCTGTGTAATCGTTATTATTTTCAGGTTTCTCTGAAATTTCAACCGTAAATTAAGTTAAGTAAAAAGTAAAAAATACGATTTTTTTTCTCATCTAGCCGATTTTTTTAAAACATACCATTTCAACATAAGTTATTCGTTTTTCATTATATCTAAGAATATCGTTTGCTAATTATAGTGCAATTTTTTGATTAATTTTTATGAGTATTTCTGTTTCAGTGCAAATAATTTTTTTTCGTCTTTAGTAACTGTTGCTCCTTTGTTTTAAAAATTTGTCAATTATTATCTCTCCTTTCTTTATTCTATTTTTTCTTAAGCAATTCCAATTTTTAAGTGCTTTTTTTCCCTCCAAGTGCTTACAGTTGAAAAAAAAACTATGAATGCAATTTTTTGTGTCTTTTATATTTTCATATTAAATGTATAACTTTAAAACTACTGTAAAAATAAACTGCAAAAATAACAACTATACTGACTTAAAAACAATTAATATTTGTGATTTGAAATTGAAGATGTAATTATTAATGTGTAATTGAAGATGTAATTATTATTTTTTATTTTCGAAAGTTAAAAGCTAACATACGTTAATGGTCAGTGCAAATGAATGAAATTTCAAGCAGTTTTTTTGAAAGAACAAATGTTAAGATTTTTGGAAAAACTTTAAGGTTTCAAAGAGCAGTTTTCTTTTAATTACTGGAATTAACTGGAATTAACTATTTAAAACAATGTTACATTATGACTCAATTTTGATTAATATTTGATAAGCTGGACCTCCGGCAATTCAGAGATACGAACTCTACTGTACTGTACTGAAAAAGTACTTGTAATATACCGAATTAATTTTGCAAAAACATATTTCCGATTTAGAAAGCATAACTAAATAAGATCGGCGCTTTTTTCTTACATTAATTTTCTATTTAAATATAAAACAAGGAGTGTATATACTCACAATATTATTAGATGAATGACGCGTCAAAACACGGTAGCAAGGGCAGGGATGTCTCTAAGGCTAATGGGACATCCGTCTAATATTCAAATAAATCTTTCGCAACACTTTTTCTTTTAAAATGAAATATCATGAGTTTTTCGTTGGGGGAGTTGCTTCAATAATTTAATTAATCAACTAAAATTTTAATTTAAAAGAAAAATAGCGAAGCTTATAGTATAATTTTAGAAGCCTTCTTATGAATTTAACTAACATTGAAATATAATGTAATAGATAAGGCAATACGAGTAAGGCAATAAATTACTTTCACTCTTAAATCATTTCATTCGCTGTAAAAACTGTGCTGTAATACCTATCCAAATTGGGTTTTGAAAAATTTTAAAAATTGTGTGAATGATTACTTTATTTCAAGTTAACACCGAATCGAGCGTTCTAGCACAATTCAAAGGATGTAGTTGAATCTTTAGACCAATAATTGATGAAGCCTACACTAATTTATTGCTCATTGGTAAAGAACAGCAGACACGATTATGAGTTTACGACTATAAATGTTCAACTCCATAGCCTTATAATTTCGAGCCCAACCCTGATGACAAGAGAACTCCTAAATCAAGCATAGAGATAAACTAGCTTTCGTGGATTACTTTTTATGGAAGTAACCTGCATTTGCGTTATATGGAGTGAAAAGTCACGAATAACTCCTACGGTTAGCATGACGGCAACGGGATTCTAACCCATAATCCGTCTACGACTAAGAATATTTTATGTCAGCTTTGTGGTCAGTGCGAGCCGAGAGCAGAATTCAGAATATTTTATGTCAGCTTTGTGGTCAGTGCGAGCCGCCGAGAGCAGAATTCGATGTGTTTTTTGGAGCTCCATAAATTTGGCGAGTAATAGATGTATATTTAAGTATTTAACTAAATATTTTGTGAAATAATGAAAAGGGGACTGTTTTTTTAAGTTTAAAGGCGAATAATTGTGCAATGTCAAAATATTGTAAATATAGTAGCCAAGATGGCGGTTTATCTGCATGACACGTATTTCTTGTCACATTTATTTGACAATCTTGCCATAGCCGACTAAATACCATGTGAGTTTCAACACTTTTCCCTGAATGATAAAAAAAATATTGGTTATAATCAATTATTTATCAAGTAATTTATGGGATAGGTATCCTTTTCGCATTTATTTGACAAGCTACTCATATAAACATTTATAAAATGCATGCATGCTTTTGATTTTAGTCTCGTAAGATTTACTTTAATTTATCAATTGTATAAAATAATTTTATAATATTTAACTTCTATTCACTTCGTTTCTATCGAACTCGTATTATTCTGCCTGTTCCGTGTGTTTGTTTGATTAACAAACTATTTTTAATTTTAAGAAAATTGTAAGCATGTTTTAAAAATTTATGATTCTTGCTTTAAATTGCATCTTTAGATTCTGCTTTATATAGTATCTTAAAAGTAACGTCACTGATTATTATGCGTATGATATCTTGCAATGTTAATAATTTTTACTGTTACTAAATAAAAAACATGGTGGTGGACAATTTACACCAAGTAATGTAAAAGAACATTCTAGGGGCTTTACTACCCTAGGAACTATACTTGGTTTTCGTGTAATGGAACGCATAGTGAAACACCAGTTTGTTGTAAAGTAGCTGCCATCAGGTGTTCGAAAACTTCTTACAGCTTTGTTATTTTAATAACTTGCTTGTTGACTTAGTAATAATGCATTTATTATTCTTTACCTTAATTATTGAATTTTCAAAAGCATTGCAGTAAAAAAATTCGTTCTTTTACTAAAATATATTTAGGTTGCAGGAGTTTTCAGACTATTTAAGTTCTTTTCTCAAAAATATTCTAATTATTTTGAAAAATTATAATATTAAACAGTGAAAAATCTACTTTCATAAACATAATTGTAAAGAATTCAAAGAAAATATACTTAAAGTAGAGCTATATTATATTAATTACATATTAAATATTCTCAAAATGATAAAATTGTTTTTCCCTTCCTTTCCAAGTGGCATAAATCATTAACTGCGTCGGTCATGGAACATTTTTTTTCTCGTCAATTTATGTAGTTCCATTTTAAAATAATTAATTAATATCAGGTGTGATATTTTACCTTCTTTCCTTTACCATTATGCTTCTCAAAAGATATAACTCCAAAAAAATGGCAATCAGTTTACGACATAAAACATTTATTAAAAATTTTAAATGAATCTGAAGAAAATTAAACAACTAAAACAAAACTACTAGTATACACCTCCTCTCTCCATCAGAGCATCCCCTCTTCTGTCCTTTTTACAACATTTTCCTTGATGGCAGCGCCATCCCAACATGGAGTCATGACATCAGGGTTAAAAGCGTTAATTATTTTCATGAACTTTTTAGAAACTTAAAGGCAGCATTTATTAAACTTCTTTTATTCTGAAGGGGAAAGTAGTAAAATAAAGCCAGAATGTCTTTCTTTATCCTTTCAATAGTTTAACCAATATTATGTACTATCAACATAAAATGTAGTTTAACGGTAAAACTATAAATATTTTTATAATTTTTTGAGCAAAATTTAATAATATAACAATGCTGTCTCATCCACAAAATATAATTAATGCTTGAACATTTTTTATTGATATGATATTGCTTGAATATTTTTGAACAGTTTAAATTGAAAGTTATATGTAAAAAAATTTAAATTTGTTTTTAAAAATAAGGGAAAATATTTTTTTGTTTATTATTGTGTACATTGTACTCGCTTTCGTCATAAGAGTATTAAAACACGAAAGCAAATATTTTCTTTATTGCAAAAGGTATAGGAATATCACACTAAGTGGAAGTTTTGTTGATGAATATCTTGTGGTATATTATAATTGCAGAAATATTATTTTGAATACTCAATATTTGAGTATATTATATAAACTAACATGACTTTTTTTTCATAGAGAACGTGAACATTTTATAAATTTTAAAACTGATAGCCTCAAATGGTCTAAATAGTCTTGAAATGTGTCAAACTTAATAAATTACAAATAAATTCTATTGCCGAATAGTATAGTGAATAAATATATATGACACAATTGAAAATAATTTAATTTATTGAACTAAATATTTACAAAATCAGGTGATAATCCTTACAGATGTTTTTGTTTTCATACAAAATTAAATAATTGATTCCTGAAGTGGTTTATAAAAGAGGGATTAAAATTCATGTAATAAATAGAGGTGTTGATCATAAGTGAGAAATTCCATAATAAATGATCCTATTTTAGAATAGCATAGAATTCTTTTGTAAATTGTAAAATCCTAGATGATTTATCTGAAATGAAAACAATATAATTATTAGAAATATTTTACTGTAAAACTCAAACAACATTCTACTTTATGACTCTCAAATGTAAAACAATATTGTAATAATTATAAAGAATATCGAAAGAATATTTCTTGTGTTTTAAATACAGATTTTGTTTAATGATTCTGATTTTCATATTACTTTAATAAGCTTATTGTTAAACTTTTTGATGACATTTAACATTGCTATAAAACTTTTAATACGAGTAGGGGATATTTACTCTGTCGCTGTCTAAACACTAAAGTTGCTATTAGTAAAACTATGTATTTCATTCATATTTTCTTTTTGTATGTTTCTTCTAGTAATATACTCATTTAATTTTGAAAATAGCTTAAGTAAACAAAATCAGATTTAATTGAATGCATCAATCCAATTGAATGCATACGATATCAATTTTAAATGGTATTGAGAACTAACTATTATGATACAATTTTCTAATAAACATTGGAAAAAGTTCTAATAGTTTCAGTAAATTCCAGGAAAATAGTAAATTCTATCATATTACATAAGTTTGGTTGATAGTTCGAAGGTTAGATACTATTGGATAAAAGCAATTCAATACTTAAGCTAAATAGATTAATAAAATTAAATGATTTTATGAAATACCTAATCAACGGAAATAAAACTTAATCAATTTATGTAAATTTTACTTAATTTTTGGCACTTTTGGTAAAGATTGAATGATTTGAAATTATTATGTAAGAAATACAAAGAACTGATATATACTCAAGTTAATATATAAGCAACTTTAAATGTAACTCCTCACATCAAGCATTTAAACAAACAAACATTTAATTAAATTATTTTCGAACTTCAGATTAAACTTAAAAAAAAAATGATGGTTTTATTGAGTAAGTGTAGAAAAATAATCATCATTTTCTTACTTGTATAAATTGCTAAATTAAAAAATTATATGCTTGCTAAAATTGTTTAACATCGATGTTCTATCTCATTGTCAGAATTGAAACTTGTCTAGTAGTACAAACTTAGAACTATTTCTTCGTATGAAAGCTGAGTTGAGTTGTTTTATTAAATGGGGGTCCCCTAGAATCTCAGCAGAAACTTTTTTTATTCTTAATAAAAACAGACTTCTAAAATTAATTTTAAAATAAATAATTAGATTAAATTAGGCACTACGGTCATACGTTTGAATTCTAAATTAATGCACCAGTATCGGTTGTTTACATTAAGACTCTTTAGTCAAACGCCACATGTTAACAATAAATAAATAAATTTAATATTTTTTTATCGAAATTTTAAATAAAATTTTAGAGTTTCTATACTTAAACACATTATATACCTATATATATTATGTGTTCATACTTATTTAATAGTGTCCGTATCTTGGTGCAGAGTATGATGGTTGGTGTACTTGAGCAGGTTGGGCATGGAGTTCAACATCAGCGGGGCTTTGGTTGTCAGTTCCTGGTTCGTTGGTCTTGACAGAGGCACGGAAACCATGTCCATCAGCTACGTAGTCAACTTGTCTTTGGATTCCATGGGCATCAACGTAGCTGTAGCTTCCTTGAACATTGCCGTGTCCATCTCCGTGCTCTTGTCTGGTCTGTTTGAATTCACCGTGGTCACCGGCAATGTCGTATCCATATTGGTATGGGATGGGTTGAGCCTAAATCGTAGACATATATAATTTATAATTTTTATCAAATTATGTATGATTATCATTCCTAAAGCTTATATTAATACTTAAGAGTGACTAAAAAGTTTGAACCAGAATCAGTGAAGTACAGATATATCAAAACTAATAAGAATTTAATGGGGTTACTTCATATTTTGCAATCACAAATCTTATACCTTAATTTTTATTTCATAAGAAAATATTGTTACTCACGATTGTATATTTTGTCTTCAATATTTCTACTTGTTTGTCTCATATCTATAGATTCTATTTATTTCTACTGAAACTATATTTAATATAAAACTCAAAGATAATTAAAAAATCATATTTACATTTCACAGTGTAATGAAAATTAAAATTAATTAGCGATATACATTAAAGCACATTACACTGTAAAAATTTCGGATAAAATTCTGGTAAAAAAATATCGGCATTGCTACCGGAACATATAACTGAATAAAAAATCTGATATAACTAAATTTTTACAGTAATATCTTTCGTAACATTATTGAACCACACTAATTAAATAAATATTACCATAAAAATTACGATATATTTTCTATAAAATGGAAAGGGTAAAAATGGATTTTAAGGTAAAATGGATTTCATGAATGATGCACAAAATGTGCCAATACTTTATACCGTTATTATTAGACCCGGAATTTTTGATAGCGTAAAAAGAAAAATCATTACAAGTAAATTTAATAAGATTTAAGTTACGAAATAAAAAATATTTGATAAAAACACTTATGAATTATTATCATAGTGCTTCAGTAAAAATTATTGAGCTTTTTGGTGTTCCCGTTGAGCCAGAAATACGGTAAATATTATCATATTTTGGTATTTTGACAATACTTATTTCTCAGTGTGTAAATGCATTTGTTATAATTGTATTTGAACTTTTTATTCCTTGATTTTTTAGAACTGTAATTTCTGTTAAAATTTCGGTACTTTTATTCAAGTTCTTGTACTCTTTACTCGTTACTTTAAAAAAAAACTTTTTGTACCAATACTCAACTCTGTTATTTTTCTTTCAACAACCTTTAACTCTTTTTTTCAGCTAATATTAAAAACAAATTATATTTTTTCAAATCATTAAAAATATCATGTTCAAATAAAGTAAAATTGGAAAATGAAATTTAAAATTTTTGAATTAATGTAAGTAAAAAATTTTCTGCTTTAAAACTGTGAAAAACTATGCTAATAAAGTGCAGACTAGCTTTAAAACTTAAATATAGAGATTTTTGCAGTTCCTTAAGTCTAAAGATCATCAATGTCCACATCATACATTTCGAATATAATTAAAACTTATTAAAAATCTTACACAATAATAATATATTTTTACAAAATTTCATGAAACAAAGAAGAAAATTCATAAAGTAAACTTACGTAGTCATCATGATGGCCGTATGCGGGGGCGTGACCATAACCGTATTGTGCCAATGCAACGGCGGCAAGGGAGGCGATAAGGAGAGCCTATTAGAAAAATATTTTTTTCATTAATAATTAAATCAGTTATGCTGTATTAAATGCTGATCAAATGTTGAATCATTTTCATAATTTTTTTTTCCTTTTATGTCTATGAATTGAAGCTTCTGTTAATAAAATGAAAACAATTTTTACAGGAATACAAAAAGAATGCAACTGACATTCTTTTCGAATCTTTCAAATGAGAAATGAAAATTATAAAACTTGAAAAAAAAACAGTTACAATTATTTTTGAAGAAGAAAACTTTAATTTACTAAAAATTAATATTTCTAAAAATTGTAGCCTAAATAAATTACTTTAACCCTTTGTCGTAGATAGGACACCGGTGACTCTTATATATATTTTTTTTCTGACGCTCTAATTACAAGTAAGAATATATTTTCGTATATTTAATTATAATAAAATCTAATAGTTACTAAACGAAACTGTTAGATTCCCGGAGTTATATTTGTTCTAAAATGTAAAATTCAAAAAAAAGTAGTTAAATTTTTTTTCATTCATAAACAAACATTTATCAAGAATTAAATTTGTAAATTAAAGAAATTTTAATGATGAACAATTCTTTAATGATGAGCAAATTATTGCAAATAAGTCCAAGTTTAAAAAATTATAGTTTAGAACTAAACCATGTTTGAAAATTTTTACCTTTAACGAAAAAAGGACACCGGTGGTTGAGGCTGTGCTTCATAACAAAAAATTATTAAAATGCTAAATACATTATTTTTCCCTTATTTTGACCTAAATTAATACAAAATAAGGAAAAAAGTACGAAATGAAAATTCTGCACCAAAAAAAATTCTGAAAGTTCTGCTTAATGAAAACTCTGCGTCAGAGGGTTAAGAAAATTTTTTAATCGTTTCTGCCTCAAACTTGGCATTTTAGTTTACAAAAATACTGCGTAAACCTGCAAATATAGTAAGCTAAGTAGGCAAACTATAGTAAACTATAGTATAAAAACTATAGTATGCAAACTGAAGGCTAATTGCTATCTTGGAAATTATTTATTAAATGTATTTTTTCAGACCATTTAATTACGTATTTTAAAAATCCATTTTTTATCATGATAAAGCTTACCTTGAACATCATGTTGTATGTTTAAGAATATTTTTCTAAAGAAAAGATAAACTTCGGAGCTGGAGAGCTTGAATGATTCTGAATCAATCGAACAAGAGTTTATATACCTACTTGAAGCAAGAAAAATATAGAAAATAATTTGAACATATTTGATCTTGATCTTGCGACAGTTAATTAGGTAACGTCACACCCATATTTCTCACAAGGTCGTCAAGCGACCTTTCCCTATCCAGGTTGAATTTCGGGTCATTTTTGAAAGAATTTAAAAAGATTTGTAATTAACATAGTTGTGTAGTAATTAACAGAAAGTAATTTAAAGTGGTATTCGCAGGCAACTGATTTTAAGCAAGCAAGGACAAAAAAGTGGTATTGCCACACACTTATGGAATCTGAAAAATTTTCAGGAAAAATAGCAATTTTAACAGAAAAAAAAAATTCATTTGGATTAAAAAGGGCAATTTTTAAATCTTTATACACGTGGTCGTTATCTCTGTTACGTCTTAAAGAAAATTAGTTGAGATCACCGCCATGTGTAAACGTCAATAATTTTTTTTTATAATAGTTATCAGTGATAAAAATAACAGGCGTTAAGTTGTTAAGTATGCAATTCTGTAGTTTTTTTGTGTTTTTAGAATAAATTAAAAAGAAAAAAGAATTTGTACGGGGAGAATGGATTACCTCTATAAACTTTGATAATTTTCTTTTACAAGTGATAAAAATAACGCGTTTGGCTGTTAAGTATGCACTTCTGTAGTCTTCTTGGTGTTTTCAGAAACAATTAAAAGGATACAAGGAAACTGGATTAGCACGATGTACATTGATAATTTTCTTTTATAATAGTTTTCTTTTATAATAGTTTTATAATAGTTATAATAGTAATAAAAGTAACAGGCGTAAAGTTGTTAGATATTCAATTATGTAGTTTTCTTATTTTTGGAATAAATTTAAAAAAAATTTGTATAGCAATAATGGATCACAATGATGGTCGTCTAAATTTTTTTATAATACTTAACTGTGATAAAAATAACAGATGTTAATTTGTTATGTATGCAATTCTGTAGTTTTCTTATTTTTAAAATAAATTTTAAAAAAAAGATTTGTATGCATATAACGGATCTTCACGATGGACGTCTATAAGTGTCTTTTATAATAATTAGCAGTGATAAAACAACTGGCGTACAGTTCAAACACGAAGAAAACAAAATCTGGTAAAATTGCCGCTCTGAATGGTAATGACATTGGTGATAAAAACCCCCATAATTCTGGCTAATAAAAACAAATTATGCGGTATTTAAGCCAGTTATTTAGTAATTTTTCCGTCATATAGAAACGGTTTAACAGAAACTCTGGTTTTCAAAATCATAGTTCTTATTACCACACATTCAGTAAAAAATACAAAACTAAAAAGTAAATTTAACTGAATAAATGGTTTTAGTGCCACGAAGGTGTCATGATAAAATTACCAAATTTTATCACATATTATAAAACTATACTTTGCTGTTAATTTTACCAATATCATTACTAAAACGCTTCGGTAAAAATTACTGTGCTTTTCTTTTCCTTAGACCATACTTTTATTTCTCAATATAAAGATGATAATGATAAAACAAATCTTTCTATTGAGTTAAATACTTCATAAATGTATGGCATAATTTAAATGAAGTTTTACGGAAACAACGACTTTCACTATCACGGATTCAATAACTACTTGAATTTTAATTGGTTTCATTTAATATTGTTAAACCATTGTATAAATAGAAAACATTTCCTGTAAGGAATTTTACCATGTTTAAAGTGTCTGATTAATTATTATTTTTTTCAATATTTTTGAGAAAAATTAAGAAACCTCATAACTCTATGGAAATGACGAAAATGTTATAAGAACTTCTATTCAATTTTTAAGCAAATCAAATGAAAGAAGAGATTATAGAATCTGCCAACCCTCAAAAAAAAAAAAAAAAAAAAAAAAAAAAAAAAAAAAACACACACACAAAAAAACGCTTATATTATTGTTAAATGCACTTGTAAAACTTGGTTTTATATAATTTATTATGAGAAGAAAATTTATTTTGTGAAAAAAGTTATGTAAAACATTAGTTTTAGATCATTTAATTCAATTATAATTCAATTTGTTGCTCGTAAAGAAGCTGTTTGTAATTTGTTGCTCGTAAATACAAAAATGTTTCGTTATGATCGTGCCATTATGATCTCAACTTAAATGAAAAAATAAAGGGATATCCATATTTTAAATAAGCTCACCAAATACTTTAAAAATCAGTCAACAATTCATTGCGAACAAATTTTAATAACTCAAATCTAACATGCCTGTGTTAATTTGATATTAATTCTATTTCATAGGAAAGGTAACAGCAGGCAAAAATATTTTTCAGATTTGAAAGTCTAAATGTGAAATGGTTTGATACTGATACTAATTATACTGAAAGGTAGACGGAATCAATTGTATGAATTCAGAAATAATAAGACAACGTATGTCCTATTCTAAGAATTAACAGACTATCTCTATCTTATAAAAAAGGCGAATTTTTAAGCATTACATCAATTATTTCTTAATCCTCGGTCGAAATTTATTTCACTATTCTTAACTTTACTTTTACGTGAACTTAATATATCTTTTATATATTTTAACTTTTTACATGTTACTTTTGCGTGTAAAAATGTGATGTGTTATATGAAGTCGTTATTTGAATAGTAGGCCAAATTCATCGTTGTTCGTTTTAAGATACTGGGAGTCCTTAAGTCTGAAGAATTTATTGATAATACTGCTTTGACAATCAAGTGATCCTTAGCTTGGCAGAAGAGAGATAATCGTGAAATGCACGAGTTTTAAAATGAAATAGGAATAACTAGTTTGAATATTTTAGATATTTAAAGTCCAGATGGGTCATTTTAAATGATATCTTCATTGTATGAACTTCATTAAATATTTCATTTTACTTTATAACCGGTGTTTAACAGCCTACCCAATTCCAAGTTTACGATTATCAATATTCAACCTTCAATCTTCGTAGCATTGCAATTTTGAACTTAAATCAGAAGACAAGAAAATTCCTGGGTCAACCGTTGGGACGAACTAGCCTTTGTGGTGAACTTTTTGATGGAACTAAACCGGAGTTACATGGAGATTGCGTTACACGGAGAGGAAAACTATGAAGTCTTACCACGTTTTTCCCGACGGCAAGGGGATTTTAACTCATGAACTATCTACCAATGGGGTATTTTATGTCCACACTGCGGCTAGTGCAAGCGGAAGCAGGATTCATAGCAACCAGCCACGGCTGGTTTCGAACTTGGGTCACATCATAATGTGACGAACGCTCTATCCCTTCAATCACCTCGGCTCAGATGGCCATACATTAAATACTGAAATAATATGAACGACTAAATGAAAACAGCATAATATAGCAAGCATAATAAAACCCTTTTTTAATATGCTCGATCATCAGACATCGATCATCACAATCAGAAGTTCACTAAATGAGATATAAGAATTCTTTAAATAAAAATATTTGTGATTAAAATAAGTTTACAATCACAGTTTTATGGAATCCATGTCACTAGGTTTTTATGTTTTATTGTTTGTTTTTTTCACGGTATTTTTTTCATCAGATTTCAAACTACTAATCATTTTCTTATGTATATTTATCATTCAAAATTCCGTTTTAAAAAGGACTTTTTTTTACAAATTTTATTCCTTATGTAGGATTTTTTTTCAGCTTCACAGTATTTGTTTAACACATTTGATACTTGATATTCTTGGAAACTTTAAATTTTATTTATCATTCCTTAATAAAAAAATAGAAGTCCAATAAATTATAAATTAATTAACTGTTTTTTAAGTGATTTTTCAAGCATACATTTGAATGGTAAAATCAAACGTAACATATTATAATTGTTTATATTATACGTTCATTTAATTATTAAACTTTTTGAACATCATTTGAAAATATGATTGAAATATTTCAAAAGAAATTTGTGATAAAAAACCTTATCAATGATACAATCATTATAAGTTTCAATATCGTAAAATTATTTGTCAGTTATTTAATTAGGTTGTGCGTATGTCGCATAGGGCAGTTCAATTTTTATCTTTTTAAAACATTGTTTTATATTTCGAAATTACGCTTACAATTTTTGAAAGAACACTGTAAACCAAACTGTTGTTATAAGCTACAATTTTGTAATGTTGAAACCTTTATAATTAATGATATTTGACTTAAATAAATTAATTTCACACTATAGAATGCAGTTAATTGCGAAATAACGTAATGGGCGTGAGCCTGTTATATTTTGCTCTTATAAAAATAGGCGTAACTATTTCTTGATCAAACTAGATTTTTAAAAAAAAAGAAAATATCATTTTTCAATATTGAGATCGAAAAAGAATGGACCATTATCAATACCAAGTTAAATGCTTCCGGTCAATTTTTTATTGTACATGATCTACTTTTTAAGGCTTAACTGAATGCAAAAGCAATATTTTGAAATTTTGAATGAAAAATGTATAAAATTTCAAATATATTTTTCTTTCTAATAATTGTTTTTAAAAACAGTTGTTGGGGATTTTATTTAATGAGAAATTTAATTAAAAAATTGGTTTATTAAGTGAAATAGTCAAACCAATCTTTACACCAACAAAATATTTTAAACTTAGTTGCACACTGTAAAAAATTCACGATCAATTTAAGTTATTAAGTTCTGGAACTTTGGGTGCATCATCTGTAAAATCCATTCTACCATAATACCCATTTTTAGTGTAAAATCTTATACAGTAATTTTGACAGTAGTGTTGATTTAATTAGAGTCATTAAGTGATTTTACGGTAATTATTACTGTAAAATGAAAGTACATCAGATTTTTTTTTGTTCCGTAACATTGTCCGATAAAAACTTATCACCTGAAAAAATTGATCCATAAAATAAATTTTTTTCAGGATGCCGGAAATTATTACTTTATTTTGATTTTTTTACTTTTTAGTAGCTAGTTGATTTTCGTTTAATTTAAAGTTAAAAGGAATTTAAAGTTGGAAAGATCTTTCTCATTATCGTATTATAAAAAATAAAAAAATCTTTTTAGATGTTCTCAAAGTGAAATATACAGATCAAAAACTATTACTGTAAATCTTCTTACAGTTTTTTTTAAAAATACATACGTTATAAATTGATAATTGTTTTTTAATCTGTCTCTTTGCTCAGTAAAAAGTTTTAGTGTTACAAATTAAGTGCTTTAGTTTGTAAAAACTAACAAAAATATACGAATACATGCGAATAACACTGGGCAAAATTGTTTTTTTTTTGTTGCATTTATACAAATACTTGATCTTGCCAGATTCGGGTGTGATGATTTCAATCTGAAATTAGATTTGCTCTTAAAGTTACATATTTCTTAAAACGACATTTTTGGTCTATTTTTTGTCGAAATATGCAAGTTTAAAAATGGTGGTCACGTAAATGTTGCGACAAATTACGAGGGGAGTTAGGACACATCCACAGGAATGAAATTGCATAAAAGCTTATGCCAGGAAATGTCGTCGTAAGTATCTAGGGGCATTTGCTTAATATGACCTGTTCAGAAGCACACGAAGAAACAGCTCATGATAGGGAAGCCTCTCTAGCGGCGTATGACGACATTTCCGGGCATAGGTTTTTATGTAATTTTAATCTTTATTCTGTGTACTGACTACCTGGAAAGTTTATCACTACATTTATGCGACCCTCTGTGAGATATAACATTTTTAAACTTGACCATTTCGACAAAAATAGACTGAAAATATCATTAAAAAAATGTATTTCAGCGACATGAAAATATCTAAGTTCCGTTAATAAATCTCATGAAGGAAGAGAAATTGTGTAATATACAAATTTTCTTCTAACATAATTATGTTACTTTATAAAAGTAATTTAATTTCAAAAATAATGATGTAGAGGGAAAGAAATGAACAAGTTCAGGAAAATTGATTTATTGCTCTAAATATCGAGACAATAAACATCATGAGGAAATTCTAAATAAGGCAACCAATGAACTTAGAGAATTAAAAAATAGGTTGAATCAATGAAACGGCAAATAATTCTGAATCAGTTAAACAATAAAGAAGGAATAAGTAAATAAATATAGAAACTAATTGCATAATTTGATGACAATTGTTAGAGCTAATCATTGAATCAGATAATAAATTAAGAATCAAATTTGTGAAAAAAATAAGTTGTTAAATCGACAAATTAAAAAAAAATTAGTGAATTGACGAATCTGTCTATCAATGGGATATCAAATCGATTGATAAGAAAGCCAGTAAGTGGACGAATCAGCCGATCAACAAACCAATCAATGAGCGAATCACTTATTCAATAATTGAGCAATTAAATATAATCGAATTAACAAATGTGTGAATTAGCGATTTAAAGAATAGAACAAAAAATACTAACTGAATCAGGGAGCGAAATCGTGAGTGGGCGAACCTGTTAATCCACTAAAAAATGTAATAGCGAATCAATGAATCAGAGCTGCTGATATAATAATTCCTTAACTCTTAATCATTAATTATTTTATTTGCTGAACTATTAATTCAAATTGCTCATTTATTAGAATAAATAATTATTTATATTCAAAATGAATATTTTCGTTAATATAATGCATTAGTTTTAAGATAATATTTTAATTAAATGATCGTATGAAATGCAAGACTTATCCAAATGTATTTATCATTTCTACCAACTTCTTTAAAAACAACCACACCATATAAGTAAGCTCTTCTCGAAATATTTTGAGTAAGGTTAAGGGTTTCTATCAGGAGGTTCAATCTGATATTGGAGTTAAATGTTTTTTAATATTTTAAAGTATCGAAAATACCACACCATCATACTTATGTTTCATAGAATTTAAAATCTTATTTAGTTTGTTAATGAAAGAAAAAAGAAGAGATACTTAATTGTAACATGCTGCATTTCTACTTTAAAAATTATTTTACGTAGTCACATAATTAGTTATTAAAATACTGATTAAGATTAAACTAAACATATAATAATTGTTAGAATAGAATATACCTTCATTTAGAAGTTAATTGGTGAACATATTAATATTATTTTAAACTAAGCTTGTTTCAAAAGATATCTACGATAAAACACATAATTATACAATATTAAGAGGAAAAATTATTACTGAAGAGGAAAAAGAATTAATCTAATTTCATAGGATTTTATCATTTTTTAAAAAAAGATTTCAAGCGTTAAGAGTAATTACATATTAAATCACTTTTTAATCAAAATAAGCATTTTTAGAGGGACGCATGTAGAAAATATTTATCATTAAAAATAAAATATTACGCATTAAAATTTTTTAAATAATTTTTTCATTGCAAAATAACACATTTTGTCTTCATTTATGGAAAGCAAACACTTTTTTTTGTGAGTGACATTTTTAAATATTCACATATGCTAAATGCAAAGTAACATTTCAATAATGGACGTTATTAGAAAAGTTATCTCAAAAATCTAATTGTTTTTTTATGCAAATGTTCGTATATTTTATTATTATGTATCTGTTTAAAAAGCAAATTTATATTTCGTTTTAGTTTGTTCCTATTTCTTTAAATGGGTTTTTTCTTTTAAATTGTTCCTCAGAAATCTAGAAAAGAAAATTGCGAAAACAACTTACTTGAAGAATTGTTTACTTTTTACGCAAACTAAAAAGCAAAACTAATTTTCAAAATTTATTATAAGAGTCATTACATACGCTCGTATTGTTTAAATGTATTGTTTCTGGTAACAATAAGGTAATAGAGAGACTAGTTCCAAGTGATTGTTAAAAATACAATTTGTAGCATTTGTGTGTACTTAAAAGATATTTAGTTTAGTATAGTTTGATAGTTGACATTTTTTGGTTGAAATGCAATAAAAAAATTTTTTTAATCTCAATTGCATCATTACCCAATTATTCACTTTTAATCATATCCTAATCATATATCACGTTTAAGAAAGTGTAACTGTGATTTTTCGAAAAAATTTTAAATGAAAATCTAAAAAAAAAAAAAACTGAAAGTTAGCAGATTAATTGTGTCGAAAAATTGAATGCTCTGTAATGCAAAGGTTTAAAAAGACTATTGTAACTGGTATATTGACAAAAATATATTTTTATTATAATTTGATTTTATTTTAAATCTTTCTGTTCTGTTTTAAAGATTGCTGTACTCCTCATTTTTTTTCTGTTTACGAACATTTAAAAAAATAGATTATTTTAAAAATTTCATATTTTAAAAATAATTTGTATTGTTGCTAGTTACAATGTCATACTAGGACAATACTGTCAGTTTAATTTAATTTTAGTAATTGACATTTGATTGTTCAATGCTTTCCATTCTTTATTTAAACAACGTTTAATATTTATAATTTGCATCGAGAAAAAATTCTGGTAAAATAATCGTACTCTCCTTACCGTATGGTAAAGACATTTCTGGTAAAAAAATAATTATAGTCAATAAAACCAAAAATATGCGGTATTTAAACTATTCATTTAGTTTTTAATAATAGCCACTATTACCAGAATTTCTGGTAATAGCTAACCAGAAATTCTGGTTTTCAAAATTATAGTTCTTACTACCACACATTTTAAAAAAAAAAAATACAAAAAAATGAAAAGGAAATGTTTTTTTTTTTTGCCATGCTCTAAGGTATCATGATAAATTTACCAAACTTTACCACATTTACTAAATTTTATCATGTATTATAAAACCATATTTTAGTTTTGATGTTACCAAAACTATTGCCCATGCGCTTCGGTAAAAATTTCCAAGCTTTTTGGTGTTTCAATAATTTCAGGAAGACGGTAAATTTTACTATATTCCAGTAGTTTCGACCATACTTTTTTTTTCAGTAAATATTTGAAATTATTTTTTTACTAATATATTTTTATGATAACTTTCAAGGGTTCTTTTCTATTAATACATATTCGGCCACTTTTTCAACTGAGTAAAGAATTCTTTTTAATTAATTTTTAAGAAATAATTGCAACTCAGTACCCGAATTTAAGGTATCATTTGAAAGATAGACACTAGTTGAAAATATTTATTACAATAAATTTAAAATTTAGATGGGAATTTACTTTTAAATTGCTTTCATCATTTTTCATTTTGTAAGTTTTTCATTAAAATTAACGCTTCTTTTTGACTAAAAGTTTTTAAATAAACTCATTGGATAAATGCAAGTTACCACTTTAAATACAGATACGAATAGAAAATATTTGTCTCAAGAAATTAATATTCACCTGGTGTAATTGATTTTATATGTTATGAAATTCTTTGCTTTACTTTGCTATACCATTTATGGACAAAGGAAATACTTTTTTTAGACTGCAATTCATATGAAAATTTACAACTCAGATGATTAGTAAGAATCCTTTTTAAAGATAGACTCAAGTAAGAGAAATATTTCTAACAGCATAAAAATGAAATACAATTGATAATCAATCCATGTATTCCCATTGGACAGATAAATCACACATGAAGAGCAATATTTCTGTTTTCTCACATGAAGAACAATATTTCTTCCGTTGTCATCAGTAGAAAATTCATAAAAATAACGAAGGTATTGTTTACCTGCTTAATATTTCTTTATCCTTAATTTACCGGTAGTATATTTGTTTAATATCATCATAAATAAGTAAACAAATGTTTCCCCGGGGGAAAATTTTTAAATGCATTTTTCAATTATCTATTTTATTTTAACTTTCGTACAAAACTTTATCACGAAATAAAACGTTTCTTTTTTACCTTCATTATTAATTGAAAGAATTTGAAGGAAAAAAGTTAAATGTAAGGTAACATTTTAAAGATGGACAAAATGAAGAAAAAAATCTTCTTTTTTTTTTAATTAATCCATGTTACAATTGTTTCAATGAGATGCCTGCAACTGCTGTAGTGTGGGTATCTTGATCGTGGTTGGTTGTTGAAAAGTGGCATTTGTTTACGTTAGCAATTGTTTTTTCCATTCTATTTCGAGTAAGCCAAGCCCGTCAAGTATCAATTCTTTTAATTGATACATTCTATATTCTTACAGGCACATTCTTTTACAAAGGTTTCAATTCTTTCACTATATATTTCTTACTTAACACAAAACCGGTATGAAGCCACGTAGAACATAAATGAACTAAATATGTATCGAAGTTGCTAGGTATACAAATCAATAATATGCCATGGTCACAATGAAATACATAAACAAATAATAAATTTAAGTTACGTAAAAGACGTAGATGAGAAGGAATTATATTTCAATAAATTCGATGTGCGGTACGGGGCTGTATTTAAATTACTTCACGTTCATTAACTTTCGAATTTATGTATTGAAACTTAGCTCAACTTCAACACGCCATTTTGCTTATAAATGATCAGCTGGCGCCTTCTTCTTGAAGTGCAAGTAACCCATTGTTTAATTTATTATTCTAATTTTTAAGAAATTATTCCTTCTTTTAACGGTCTTATTAAACGAATTTGCTACTTAGAAGCAAAACACAATTTATAGTTTCAAAGATGGGCACGAGTAGAAATCATTTATTTAAAAAGTAAACCAATAAATAAACTAATAATAATAATCAAATAAAAGCCACACAATGTATACGTTCTTAATTATTTTTAAAGTTAATTTTATCACTATATTTTAGATTGCTTTTTCACTGAAATCCTTCTTTAATCAACATTTAAAAAAACAAAAATTAAAACTAACCAAAGCAGAAAGTACCATTTTATTGATGGAACTTATGTTATTATTACATGAAATTATGTAGAAAATATTTAATTTCAAATACTTTCTACATAATTTATTCAGGAGAAAATCATTTTTGGGATAATTTTTTAATAAATTTTTCAGTGTTCATAATAGTTTCCTTTTTTTTTTATCTTCAAATGTTTTATTATTAATGCATAGATATTAAAAGTAGCAACAAAATTTGAACAGACGTGTTTATTTTGATGAGAAAGTATCTTAATGGCCAATGTCATATTAGTTGCGTTAAAAATTTCGTAATCTATAGTTTCTAATAATCTATATAGTTATAGTTTCTAATAGTTTCTAATCAATATAGTTTCTAATTCGTAATCTATAGTTTCATCTATAGTTTCAAAAAGTACGTTTAAAGTTATTGTTTCTAGCTGCAATGTGTTTAAAGGGAAATTTTGTTAGTTTTTTTATTTTTTATAGTTAATAGTTTTTAGAAAAATGCTCAGTAACAATTTTTAATTTTAACAATCCTTAATTTTCACATTCTTCATTAAGATACGAATAATTCTTTTTTAAATAAACACATTAATAACCTCTTTTTAAATGTTCAGTTATCAGTACAAATTAGGCAACCTTTTACCTTATGTAAACATTTCAAAAACAATAAACAGAAAAGTACTTTTTAGTTTTCATTTTTTAGAAATTTTTACTATTCTGAAGAGAAAAAAGTCCTTTTAGAGACAAAAAAATATTTAAAAAAAAAATAAGTAAAAATAAATATTTATCTGAAAAAAAAATTAATAGTTCTAGGGTACAAACTGTTTTTATAATAAATTTTGGTAATCTACATTAGGCTTTGTTTTCGCCATTACGTTGACATCTCGTTTTACTTCCATTTTTAAAAGAATTTCTTAGGATTTAAATGTAAGTTCCTCGTTTAGTTTTTTCATTTCAAATTCTTTTTAGAAATCCTCAAAAGAATAATACTGACAAGCAACACAGTTGTATAGTTTTGATATTTTTTAACTCACATTAAGAATCAAAAGTAATTTTAAAACTGAGTTATATTTGCTTTTGATGGAATGGAATGGAATTTTTATGGAATGACCACTATGGCGAAATGGTTGAGACACTTAACAGTAATTGATGATAATTAACTGTAATATAAACTGCGTGATGAAAGTGGAATATCTATCAATGGCAACTTGAGGTCAATTCAGCTTCAAATCAACGAGTACCAGCTTGCCCGGGAAGGAAGAGCGACTGGCGAGCAATGGTAACCACATCAAGCTATTGTTCATGATATTGTGGTATATAAAATATATATGTTACGGCCAAAGCCCGAAGTTCGGCCACTTAGCGAATTGGCCGGCCATTTCGCACTTTGGCCGTACCTCTCGGCTTAAGTGCGAAATAATTGAAACGATCAGTGAATATTCTACTTTGGCCGGCCATTTCGTGAAGTGGCCACGATGTTCCGGCCAAAACGCGAAATCAAGAAATTAATTTTATTAAAATATTTGTTTTACTAAAAAATAATATTTGTTTCATTAAAAAGTTAATTTGCTAATATTGCCCTTTTTGTTTTCTTTTTTCATTTAAAAATATAAATGTTCTAATTTAAAAATATAAGAAAATAGACAAGTTTTTAAATTAAAATTTAAAAAATTTAATTTTTTACTTTGTCTCAAATGGCCACATCCCACCGCAGTTTGCTGCGGGTACCGCAGCTAGTAATTTTTAAAGAAAGAAGTTATGGTTATACAGAGCCAATAATACGTACCAATGATTTTTTCTTCCAACTTTGGCTGATCCTCCCATGTCACTTCGCAATCTGGCCGGCCAATTCCCGATATCAAGAAAAAATCGGACATTGGCCAGCCAATTTACAGCGTTCTTAGGCATTTCGTGATTTGGCTGGCCAATTCGCGAAGTGGCCAAATTCGGGATTTGGCCGTAACTTATATAAACCCCTGACACACAATAGGCTATCGCGAAAATGCTTGCTTTGATAATGTAATTGTATTCATTAGGTATGGTTTACTCTACCACTGATACCTCTTTGTCTCGTCCTTTTCTTCATTTGCTAGGTTCTTTAATAAACTTATTTTATGTACAATACTTCAGAAATCAAAATTATATTTACATCATCAATAAAAAAATTAGGGAAACAATCCTATATAAAATGTTTATTATTGTTTTCAAAGGAAATATCTTGGAGCATTTATTTAAGTATGAATCATCCAATATTACCCATTACCTTTGTTTGAACTGAAATGAATCCATTTCTTGATGCATTTGTTTTCTGAACTCGATTCAATTTTTTGAAAGCTATTTTTTCCTTTTCAGTTATTTTGCAAATTTTGTTCTTACTTTCTGATGAAACAAAAATCTTCAGTTCTTACCGAAGTCAGATTTTTTATATTTTACGAAATATTTCGAATTTAAAAATAATTAAAATGCAATATAAAAATCAAATCTGTTTCGTTAAGAAACTTAATTCTTGTAATTTTTTTTATCTTTTAAATCATTAATTAATGTTTATTTTACACTTTTAAAACTAAGATTCGTATTGTTGTTTATATTTCATAAAAATTAACGTTTAAAAATAAGTTTACATAAAATTCATTTATCGTGGCATAAATATATTTTCACTTTACATATTTATGAAAACTGGAATGTTTTCACTGATTAATAAAATCCAAATCTTGCATTCAACCTAAATAATCCATAACTTAGCTTTTTCTTAAAACAGAAGTGTTTTCAACAATTCACAGTGACTTGTAAAGTTCCTGATGATGGATTAAATGGTGTTTAGAATCAAAAACTGGATCCAGGATGTTGCGCTAACACCACACTTAACGTATATTTTTAAATTCATTTTCAAAACTGTAGTAAAATTTTTTTTCTCACATTATTACTCACAAATAGTTAAGTGAAGAAGAAGAAAAAAAAAAAAGAAACATGTCACCAAAATCGGAAGAGCCATTAATGAGGGAAACAGTTTTCTTGCTGGTAGAAGCTTAAAGGTATTCGTCATAGTCAATTTTCCTCTCTCCTAATTTTTTCTGCACTTAAACAGGTTTCAGTTTTTTTTTATCCTCCATTTTTTAATAGTCAGAATTGGATGAAGTTTTCTCATTTTCCTTGTTTAAATATTAATTTCTGACTCTTAATATGTGCATAATTTTGATTATATCTTTCGACAATATTCTAACCAAAAGAGAAGATAAATTTCCTTTGTAGTTATTACATACAGTATAAGAAAGCTGTCTTACCGAAATTCAAATGCTAAATTTGATACGCCAATAATGCGTAAAATTTACAAAAGCACGTTTGCCAAATAAAAATGGTACAGTCACTTCGTAAATATTTTATAAAAAATATGGAATCAATTTGAATAAAATCTAAATGACAAAAATTTACTTCTTCAATATAACACAAAATATACAAGCGGTTTGATACCGTTTTTAAAATTATAACTTTTCTTGAGTAAAATTTCGCAAAATATACGAAAACATTCTTATCGAAAAAAAATTGTAAATTTGTTTAGTTTATACTACGTTTAATAAACGGATGATTTCCTACCAAAATATGTACGGTAAAATATAAATTAGCATTATACCGTGAACTATACATCAGCATTATACCGTAAAACATACAAAAGCTTTCTTACCTAAATTTAAATGGTAAGCATACTTTGTCAATTACATGTAAAATACACAGAAGCATTTTTACCAAAGATGAATCATAAATTCACCACTTCGTCATACGAAAAATATACAAAAGTATTCTTACTGAAAAAAATGGTAAATATGTTTTTTAAATATTATATATAATATAATTAATATTATATATTATATGCAATATAAGGAAGCCTTTTTATCAATATCTAATTGGTAAAATATGCATCAATATTATTACTCAAAATTTACGAAACTAAATGGTAAATTTACTTCGTCGATAATAAGTAAAATTCACAGAAGCATTTTTTAGAAATCTTAATAGCAAATTTATTTTCCTCAATCTTTCGTACAATGTACGAACGCAATTTTACCGAAGTCAAATATCTTATAAAAATTCCTTTGGTAAAAACCATTCCATCAATATTATGTAATGTATATATAAACTTTTTTTTAAAATCAAATATCTCAATGGTAAAATCCTTCCGTCAATGTTACGTGAAATTTACGTATGAAACGTATTGCCTTTACCAATTTCCCCAAAATGCGTTTAATTTACGTTTCATGTTACATGGGATGAAGATGGTGTTCACTGACCATCCTGTGTATGAAAAACTAAGTTCAGAAACAAAGACTTGATTTTCTTTAATGAAAAAATAATTTATTTAATTAAATTTTTACAAGAAAAGTTGCCTCTTTGAATGAAGAGAAACTTTTGTTATAAAATTTTACAGTGTTGGATAAAGCATCTCACCAAAAATAAAAATCAGAAATTATGTAATAAATAAGAATGGCATTTTACGTGAGACACAATATCGTCAAGTTTTCCCTGATTCAATGATTTGACGAGACGTCAAAGAAAATTTAAGATATTTGACCTTTTATAGTGTTGAGTCCTAAAGAAGTAACCTGAAATAGAGAAAGAAAAATTATTATTATACGAACTAAGTTCATTTCTTTATAACAAAATTGTAGATTCATTTATAATTTTACTTTTATCTCTACACAAAACTATATTTGTTTCTTTTTAACAAAGACATTCTTTTTTTTTAAACAAGGTCGTAAATTCATTTCTTAATAACAAAAACGTGTTGATTCATTTATAATTTTACTTAAATCACTAAACAAGCTTATATTTGTTTCTTTTTAACAAAATCAAAATGTTTTACTTTTAAACAATTTTTTTACTTTTAAACAGGCCGTAAATTCATTTCATTATGAATCTACTAATACTTCAATTGCCACTGATACTTGAATCTACTAATACTATTAATTGAAGCTCATTTTTCATAACGAAATTATAAATTTATTTCTTTTTAACAAAATCTTAAATTTATTTCTCTATAAACTTAATATCAATATAATTTATATCTAGCTAAACAAAATCATAAATTCATTTATTTATAATTCTAATAAATGACAACGGCATAAAACACATTTAAATGAGAATCACCGTCTTCTGTTTAGTTTCTAATATTTTTTTAATTGGTAAACTATTGTTGGTAAGGACACACATTGGACGATTTACATATGTTATATTTTATATAATATATATGTTATAGTATATTTGTTATATTATATATGTAAAATTATGTGTAGAATCTGCCTTTATCTAGAAACACACCTGCTTCTGTTTTGTATTCAAAAATATTACAATAAGTTTTCATATGAAAATATATTGAATTTATATTGTAGGTATGCTACCTAACATAAGATATTTATAATTAGAATATTTAGAATATAGATTATTATAGAATATAGATATATTAGAATATAGATTTGAAATGCTATTACTAGATTAACTCTAACCCTATGTACCATTTAGTGATAGATTTTAAAACTGGACAACTCTTCAAATAGGTCATTATAGACATCAATCTTTTCATAAAAGTTGTTTTAGAGTTATTTATTTTAGTACTATACCAAATGTAAATTCTATATGTTCCCTTTTAAAATAAATATATCTGTAAATCGATACCTTAATGTGTTTCAATTTTGAGTTCCTTAGACATTATTGGTTAGGTTATTTATTTATAATTTCAAAATACTATAACTTGAACAATCGTATGTGGAACCTACCAGTAAGTATTGGAATTAGAAAACTTTTTTAATAAAACGAAACATTCACATAAGACATTTTTGAAAACAAGTATTTTCTATCTATATAATTTTAATATACTTAAAATTTTAAGAATGAATATTAATTATATGAATTACATGCATGAAAAATTAATGAATTTTGTTTATGAATATTTAATGAAGTGATATCTATGATAAAATTTGTGTTTTTATAAAAAAATTCATGTAAGAATACTTTTTTCTCTGATTGCAATAATTAATTGTACTCATGTAAGTAATTCATGTAAAGAACTCATTTTTTCATGCTTTCCTGTTAAATTATATCACGCTTTTCTTAAAAAAAAAAAACAATTTTTCTTTAAATTTTGTAGAAAAATTTTCTTAAAATTAGAGATTTATAATGTCATAATAAAATATTTCTAAAAATAGTTGTTCGGAAAACACTTACCATGTTATATTTTACCAAGTTGCATTTAATTTTAAATCCTTCTTTAAAATCATAACAGCTAAAACTATAAAAAAAAAAAATTCAAAAAGAAATTTTATTTTAATTTTACAATTTATTAACGTACTTGAAAAGTTATCATAAAGATAGCTATCTAATCTGATTAAGAAATACTATTTAGGTTGTCTAAGCTCTCACTTAATATGTGGTTAAAGAAACCAAAATATTAAATTGCAGCTCACGTTTTTTACCTAAAAAGGATTCATAACTTGCTTAATACCTATATTTTTAGCTCATAGATATAAAAAAAAAATCCAACGAGACTTTAGGAAATGCATTAAAGAAAGTTTGAAGAAAAAATTATGTTACACTAAGATGAATTTTTAAAATTATAAACTGAATTTTTTTGGTTATTTAAATTTTGCTTAAAAGCTTTGTATTTTAATCACATAAACTGTAAAATAAACATAATTTAAAAATAGACTATCAATGTCATCTATATATCAATGTTAATACTATCAATGTCAGTAATTTGTAATTTTAAATTTAATGCAATTATCTTTTTTTTATGATTTCCATATATGTCACAATGACATTTTTATGCATTTATTAGTTTTTGATATATTTTGAACAAATTGACTTATAAATTTAAAAAAAAAGTACCTTTTTAGTAGAGTCCGTATCCTCCGTAGTGTGGGGCTGGGGCGGCAGCGTATCTGGGTGCAGAGTATGCTGGTTCAGGGTTTGGGACTGGGCTAGCGTGGAGTTCAACATCAGCGGGGCTTTGGTTGTCAGTTCCTGGTTCGTTGGTCTTGACTGAGGCACGGAAACCATGGGCATCAGCTACGTAGTCAACTGTTCTTTGGATTCCATGAGCATCAACGTAGCTGTAACTTCCTTGAACATTGCCGTGTCCATCTCCCAGCTCTTGTCTGGTCTGTTTGAATTCACCGTGGTCACCGGCAATGTCGTATCCATATTGGTATGGGATGGGTTGAGCCTAAATTGTACATAGACACTAAATTACAATAATTTTCGACAACAATCTGTTTTAAAATATTTCAAACTCGCATAATTTTTTTAATATTCCACTGCTGCCCCCTGCATGCCTCAATCAATGCTTATCAAAAATATATTGCACAGGATCGTAATCTCTATGACCTTAACATATTCGGCGTTATGCCTTATTTTTATTTTACCCCATATGTTCCCATATATTCTTTGTCCCATATGTTCACTTCTTGCATTTGTGTTTGACTTATTTAGCTCAAAATTTTTTATTCCTTACAGGAATATGTTAAAACTTTATTTCATTCGTATAGCATATAATAATTTACACATAAACTAACTGTTAATAACACCTTTTATTTATCCTATATATATTTTAATTTTCATTTAATATTAATGGTAAATCAACTTAGATTTTAAAATTCATGCCGTGAAATTATTTTGATAAATAAATGAAAATGTTTCAATAAAATAGTTTCTACATAGAATTCATATTTTAGATTTTAGTCTTTTTTCCCCTTGAGTACCGTTAGATTTATATTCCTGTTCAAAAGTTATTGCTACAATGGATTTTCAGTTCTTGTGTAAGGATTTAGAAACGTTACTTTTAGAGTTTGTACTTTTTACTCGCCCCTTTCCAACAATTTTAGTTTTTGCTTAAAATTTGGTAATTTGACTTTAAATGTTTTTACTTTTTCTTGTCATTTTTTCAAAGCCACATCTTCATGGATGTCAATATCACATCTCCTTTATCATCTTTCATTCAATAATATTTTATTGTTCTTTTAACAAATTCTAACAGATAACATTTTCTGTATGTTAAAATGTATGTATCTCGTTCTGTATGTATCTTGATTAAACTAAAAAAAATAATTGTGTTATAAAAGTATGAGCTTTAAATATTTAAATTTTTAATCATTAAATAAGTTTTACTCATTTTTCAACTCATTTTTTTCTTAAAATTACTCATAAGTTTTTACACTTAGAAAATATTACCTATAGAAAATATTACTAGCAATAATATTTTTCAAATACATTTAAATAACATGGATTGAAAATATGAAGTAAACTTACGTAGTCATCATGATGACCGTATGCAGGTGCGGGAGCATAGCCGTATTGTGCCAATGCAACGGCGGCGAGGGAGGCAATGAGGAGAGCCTGCATTAAAAAATATCTATATAAATCAAATAATAATTAAAAAAATCAAGCTAGGTCAAATGTTGAAGAAAATAAATGGCGTCACACATTTTCCTACAATCGTTTTCTAATATACGGGCAAATTTTGCATTTGAATTGTTTATAAGAAATTTTAAAGTTAACTATCAACTCTCACTACAGAATAAGCAGAAGACTTTTCCACAAAATACTTTAATAAAAACTTTGATAATAAAAACCTCTAAAACGATTTTTTTTTATGAAAACGATTTAACGAGTGGCAGAATTTTCCAAAAATATTTTCTTTTATTTAAATTTAAATTTTTGTTATTTAATTGTTATTTTGTTTGCTAATTTTTACATGTTTCTCTTTGAAATTATAAAGGTATAGTTAGCCTATATTTTAGAATGAGGGATGAGAACTTTATGTTTATAGTGATAGGTTTAAAATAGACCTTTTACTAACAATGCTTAATCTCTCAGTTTCTATAGATTCAACAAAATTAATTCAATAATATTGACAAGTCTATGCTTTAGAAGAAAAGCTTTATAAAAATTTGTTTATCACTCTTATATTACTTATAATGAGAACTTTATGTTTATAATGATAGTTTACAAAATAAATAACTTACTAATAGTTGGTTTCAAGTTCTACGAATTTAATAAAATATTTTAATAACATTGATTAGTATTGATTTTTGAAAAAACAGCTTTAAAAAAAGTTTAATACTGTTATTTTACTTAAATTTATTTTTATCGAAATTAAGTTTTATTTATAGTTTTGTTAGTTTTAAAAATTTACTGAATATTTCAATGTACAGAAAGATCGGGAAAAAATTTAATCCAAAATTTCGTGTTTTTTTTAAAATACTTGAAAACATTTAGAATAATTATTCATATAAAAACAATTAAGAAATTATTCTGAAATAACTTAATGAGGAAAAATTATTGAATATAGAAGCTTAATGAACAAACAGTCTCATTTAAAAATTAGAGCAAACAATCTAATTATAAAGAATATGATAATTTAATTCCAAATATTCTTACCTTAAACATCATATTGAATGTTATAAAAATCGTTTTCTCTACGAGAGAAAGAACAAGAACTGAAAGAATGAATTGAATGATTTGCAACGATCGATCGCGAGCTTATATACCAAGTAATCAGAAGGAAAAATTAAAGAGAACATTTTAATTTTCTTGCTCTTGATCTTGCCACACTTTACTGGGGGAACTGTCACACCCTATTTTTCACAAGGCTGTTGTATGACCTTATGTAGCCCTGTTGAACTTTGGGACAGACTGTAGTGAATTGGGAGCAATTTATGGGAGGGGTGGTATCTAATTAGAGCTTGTTTAGACGTGTCACATTTTGAAAAGTCCCCCCCCCCCTCAGTCATGAAACTTAAATCCCTTCCCGAGGACAATAAAGAATTTCGAAGTATCTTTTGTTCAATTAACTAAACAATAGTTTAATCAGCCAAATCGATCGATTCATTAGATCCTTACTTTAATTTGAAAGGCTTAACGTGAAATCAAATACCAATCGGAATGATTATTTCCTCAATTGTACTTGAATGTTTCGATTAAAAAGAACATTTAATATAACTCCAATGTTCTGAATAAAATATGTTTGAGTTTGAAATTTATTAGAAAAAACGAAATTATAAATTTGAATAAACATCCGAACTTTTATTTAAAATCAAATATAAACTTCATTGCATTGCTTATATTATGCTGATATTTAACACACGCGCGTATAAAGTTCTCAGTTTGTTTATATTCTAAATTTAATAGAAATTAAATCTAGCTCTTGTTTTTTTCTCTTTTGTTTCTTCTTTTTCTTTCTTGTTTTTTTTTTACAGAGAAAAAAAAAACATTCATAAATTTTGAATCTATGAAGAATATTTGCAGCTATTTTACATGCTTGTATACATAATTTTATGATGAATAAATGTTTCATAAAACCATATATCTAACTAAACACATAATCCTTAACTGTATTTAAAATTTAATTAATAAAATTGTTCTGGAAATATTTCTAACCATATAAGGGCATTGTCGAAAATAATGATACCAATTCTTCAATTTGCAGTCAGTTTCAAATGAATTCTTTTTTGCCAAGTATTATTATTCATAAAATATCAGCCACATGGAATTTTCTGCAGAATTAACTTGTTTCGGATGGATTAACTCTTTTATAAATCTTTTAAAAATATTTCTAGACATGTATTAGAATTGCCGTAAATCATACTTTCTTTCCTTACTTCCATTACTAAGAGTTGATTCTATCGCTTTACTTAGAGTTTCAAATGAATCCTGCTTCTCCAAATGTTATTAGAAATGCATAATGTGTCCCCCACATGGCTTTTTCCACGGATTTCTTTGTTTTGTACAGTAAGAAACATTTTTTTTGCTATATTTACTTTTAATAAACATTTCTTGGCGCGTAAGGATATTTTCTGAAAATATGATGCATATTTCTTTTGACTTGGAATCAGTTTCAAACGAATCCTGCTGTGCAATATTTTATTGCAAATTCCTTAAGTTTCCGCCACATAGCATTTCTAGCAAATTTTGCTCTGATTGGACAGAATTAAACACTCTAAAAATTTTCGACAAATATTTCTTGGCATGTACGGGCACTTTTGGAAAATATATCACCCGTTCTTCTATTCAGAATGAGTTTAAAATAAATTTTGTTTTGAATATTCTCTCAGAAATGCATGAATCGCTTGTCCTCTTCAGGGGCGCACTTAGGGTTTTAGCAACTCTGAGCGAAACATTGAGGCATTCTATCAGAGTTGATTAAAATCATGTTTTATTTAAAAATATATCTGTTAAGCATTGTATTTTTGTATTTCAATCTCATTTTTTAAAAAATTCTCTTCTTGTTTCACGATAAAAACTCAGATATAATATTTATAAAAAGAACTTAATATTATTGAACAACAATGCTGCAATTAAAGTTTTGAAGACCACTGATAATAAAAAGGTTAATATTACTATTTAATTATGGAAAGCTAATTACTGAATAAAGGAAGGCAGTTACTTTTTTCTATCAAACTCAAAACCTTAACGAATTGTAAAGACAGAAATTAAATTTGTCAATTTGAAAAGTAAAATTTAATTCCATTCAAATTTCAATGTCAATTTGAAAATCAATTTGAAAAGTAAATTAATTAAGATCATAAAGTATTTTTAAATTAAATTATTATTGACAGAAGAGGTCTTTATTTTTTAATTACAAGTAGATATATTAACTACATATTTAATAAGATTGAAAATTATTTGTATTAAAATAAATATGCAAAAAATTAAATGGAAATAATGGAAATATATTTACTGATAGTGAAAGCGCAAATTATTTTATATATATAACTATGAGCTCATTAAAATAGGAAAATAACACGAAAGGAATAATGATATATTATCATTTAAAATTTATATTCATTTAAAATTTATATTCATTTCTACAATTAAGTTCTTGAACATAAAAAAAATCTTATTCGGTTTTTTATTTATTAACCTATTCTTCATTGTAAGAATAAAACATTTATTATCAATGAGATTTGATACCAATGATTCAATATCAAAGCCTTAAGTATAAACATATTAGATAAGGCAGTACAGTTTAAATAATATTTTCTACATAAATTTATGATTTAAAAAAAATCATGATGAATCATATAAATTAATGATTTTTTTAAGTAAAATGTTTTTTAATCATGCCAACCCTGCTATTATTTTTCTTGACATTATCTGTGGCGGTTCTTAGGGATTGCACTCCACATACTTACAAATGGGCAATAGTTGAAATTTTTAATAAAATATATTTCTATGACAAAGTTGAATTCATATTATTATTTTAAAAATTACATTCCTGATATAAGAGATTTTAAAATATAAATTAAAATAATTTGCATGGATAATATATCCTTGGAATATGAAAAATGTATCCAAGATTTAACAAATGTAAGGAAAAAATTATAATATTGCTTACAAATATGAATAAGTTAATTATGATACAATTTTTCTATCTTTTTGAGTAGCAAAATTGTTTATTAAAACAGAAAAAGAAATTGATAGATCATTCTCAATAGAAATGTGTACCAAAGCTGAAAGGCGGGCGATAGTCATCATTGTTCTCAAATAAGTTTTCATCAGTTACAGTTTTGAAAATGACTGTTCCGCAGTAGTAATGGTCACAGGAACAGTAAGAAAAATTCTTAAAGCAATTACAAAATTTGGCATAGCATCAGTAAAATTGTTTTTGTACTGCAAGGTTGTTTTACTATAGGTCAAGGTTGTATTTACTGTCCTTGAAACTAGAAACCTTGCTTCATTTACAGTAACTAAATAGCAAGATGAGTGAAGATGACAATGGCAATATCTTTTTCACAACCCCTAATGGAAATATTTATTAATATGCTTAAACATGCAACTAAAGACTTAAAGAAGAAAAATTAATTAGCTATAAGATGAATAACTTTTTCTACTGGGAAAGAGATAGAATTAGGAGTGAAATTTATAAAGAGTTAAAGAAATTTTCCCAACGTGGCAAGAAAGTGAAGGGAGTTAAAAAAAAAATTTTAACATTAGTATTTTAACAAGTTTTGAAATTTTAGCAGCCCTGGGTGGTCGCTCAGTCCACCCACCCTTAAATACGGTCCTGGTCCTCTTTATCAGATTTTACTAATTTTTGCAAAAAATGAAGCATTTTAAAAATTTTATAAAATTTTTTCTAAAAATGCATGAGGATTGCCATAAAATATGATGCCCCCCTTTTTTTAAAATTTAGAATTAGTTTCAAATGGTTCCTGCTTTGCCAAATATTATTAAAAATGCTTAAATTACTTGTCCCGTGGCATTTCAGTAGATTTTCTAAATTTGAACAAAATTATTCTTTGTACAAATTTCTTGGTATACTGGAAAATATGATACGCATTCTTTGATTTTAACCTGTTTCAACTAAATCCTGCTCTAAAAATATTACTGTAAATTTATAAATGGCGAAGTCTTATACCTTCATATAGAAATCAGCGTCTGGTGTTAAAAATAAGAAATAACTCTAACATACATGTTTGAAGTCTAATATAGGTTTTGTATTTACATTTTATAAAATAAAAAAATAAAAACAAGCATTCTTTTAAAATACATATTAGTTTCTGCTGATTTACAGCATTTGAATAAAATTCTTTTGCGTCTAAGTGTTTTTAGTATCTCAATTTGCAATACAAGCCAATTGAGGTACGAAAACTGTAAGATACAGATCACAAAGGATTTTATTTAAAATCAAATTAACCTGCTTCATAAATCAACATGAGAAACAAAGGTCATTTGAAGAGCAATAGGATCTAATACAGAATCGACTATTACAAATAATAATTTTAAATTTGCAAAAGAAATGAGGATCATGCACACCTTAGGGCCATGTACCCTTAAGTCATTATTCTTGTTTAACATTTATGTAAAAAAAAAATATACATCAAGGCTTCCCAACCCCTGTGATACAAACTGAAACTTTATAACAAAATTGAATATGATAAAATTGCAAATATTTAGGGTAATTTAATAATTGAATGACAGAATTTTAGATATTCAGGGAAAGGCATTATTCTCGCGAATTAAATTGCTGTACACAAAACAACACTTCTGTTCCAAAATAAACAAATAATCAATTAACCACCATACCTTTGAAGAACTTAAAATCAAAGCTATTTGAAAAATAAGACTATTTATTTATAAGTTTTTTTACATTAAATAGTTTGAAAATTATTATTGCAGAGCTTATTTGGTTGAGGTTAATTAATGGCCGTTATATGCGTGAAAGTGAAGCACAGGTTTCAATTAATTTATTTGGAAATTAATTTACGTCATTAAGAGTATTAACTTGAAACATTTTGTAAAAATAGTAAAAATGTATTCTTAAAAATGATATTTAGCAAATAAATTGGTTAACTATTATGTTCTATAATTCTATTCATCACTAATAATTAAGTACAAGTTATTTTAACCCCTTAAGGTTTGGCATATACTTAATTGAACATTAACTTAAAATTTTTATTACATAATTGATAATTATCATAATTATAAGCTTCTTATTGTCTTTTAAATTGCAAAGTTTTTATTGTCATTTCAACAGCATGGATTTTGTAGTTAAATTAATTTTATGATTTTTTTTCCTCCAAAAAGTCGTATCATTCGTTTAAATCATTTTTATCGTTTTTTTTAAAGTTGTGTCATTCGTTTAAATTATTTTATTATTTTTTTCCTCCAAAAAGTTGTATTATTTGTTTAAATTACTTTTATAATTTTTTTTCCAAAGTGTTGTATTATTCGTTTAAATTTTGTTTTTTTAATGTTTTGTAATACTAATGTACTGAAAGCTATAATATTTACCAAAGTTGAGCTTCATTGTCGGTCAATACATCCGTAATAAATAAATTTGAAAACATTTTTCGGATTTAGGAGTGTTTTCCAACATCTTACAGCTTTTATAGAACCGTTTATAGTTATGAGTGTTATTTCAGAAAAGGCTATTCCAACAACTAAATTTTTTACAAACGAGATTTTTATTACAGTAATAGTATCAAAAGGAAAAATTTTTCTGCGTTATTGAAAAAATTCCTGAATTGATATCCAAATTGAATCTTCTTACAAGTATTACAGATAAGCATATTAGAGTTCTGCAGATATCAGATGTTACAGTTTCTGCAAAAATTGCATTAGCCAATTTTGTATGTTAACCATAATTCAAACTTTTGGTTTAAGCATAAGATTTCTTTTAGCTAGAATATGATATTTTGAGTTTTTTTTTTACATAAACACAAAAAAATTTCAAGCTTAAATTTTTTATTAAATACTAATGCTTAATGTGATGATTAAAGCTCAATCTTGTCAATATACTTCCTGCCGGCCAAGTTCCTGCCAATGTGTTAGTTTTTTTTTTCTCGTTGAGAAATTAGAGTGAAATTCAAGAATTTGACTTTATACACAAAAGTTTTTTTTTCCAACGCAAAAAAGTGTGTCAAGAAAGTAATTTATCTTATTCACAAATCAGTTAATCAGTTCTGTCAATAACTGCCTACATGCATGTCATTTTACAAGTGCCAGCTAATTATGTTTGCATTTGTTTCAGATTCTGTTTCGTAAAGTTCAATTTACGGGATATAACAGTAATAACCAGATTTCACTTAAAATAATGGGGTTAATATGACTGTTAAAACAATTTTCATGGTTATAAAAATGTGGTTTTGTGTGTCTTTTTAACTGTACTGTGAAAATATGTTGCACATATCGTGAATGTGTACAGTAAAACCTCTTTTTATGCGGTCCTTTTTTATGCGATTGGTTTCGTGCGATTTTATTTTTGTGCGATTTTTTTGTGCGATTTTTTTAAGCGGTATATGAATCTTAGCGGCGTTAGCACCAGTTTATGTTTACTATCAATGAAACACAAAATAGCCCGATATCGATGCATGTACTACATAAACATGTTGTGGACGAACTCTGATTACGTGGCCTCCTTGATAACAATGTATCTGGACTTCGCGATGCTCTGTTCATTTATTTTAAACTATCTCCTGACAAGGCAGAGTCAGTTACGTACATATTGTCGCTTGACGCGAGAACAGTATACGCGTCGTATTCAGAGTTTTATACACGATTCACGTGATTAAGGATTCATTTTATAGTGAGATTAAAGATAAATAAATTAGTTACTTTTGTTTCTATTTGTATGTAGTTTTAATAATTTTTATTTTATTTTTAGACATATGTACTCCCCTAAAATGAATAATTATAGCCAAAAGAAAGTAAAAAGACAGACAATTCCACTATTTAATGTATAATTTGAAAACTTCTCCAGGTATATGTACAATGAAGAATTAAATATTTTTACAATTTCTTTAGGTCTAATTTAATTATTTCATTCAATTGAAAGCATTCTCTCATCTATTTCATAAATCATTGACGTATTTTCTAAGTCCGACTTTTTTTATGCGGTCCCTATCAACCGCATAAAAAAAGTTTTCGGTAGTATATCGCACAAACTTGTTTATTACATGTAAGAATTTATAAAATTTTCGAATTTTTTTTTGGTGCGAATTCTTTTATGCGGTTCCTATCTACCGCACAAAAAAAGGTTTTACTGTACTACCTATATTCCGAATATATGTTGTGTACATTGCGAAACAATGGTTCACAAAATAAAAAACTAATCCAAGTAATGAATCAGCTTCTATCAGTTAAAAGATGGGTGAAGTTTCTTAGAAAATACAATTAGAATTTGTTGATAAAAGATAAACTTTTTATTTTGGACATACAATGAATTGCGTGTTTGTAAAAATGAATATAACTCAAAATGCGTAGTTCTGAAAATGAACTTAACTTATGCACGATTGAAAAAATTACCATAACTAAATTTGCTTACTGGAATTTGGAAACTGGGACTCTTGAAATATGTGCTGTAATGAATGGATCTAGCTTAAAACGCTTGTTTTAGAAAACTGGTATATCTTGAAATATGTGTCTTGAAAAAACGGACATAGCTTAAAATGCGTGTCTTAGAAGAGGGAAATATCTTGAAATGCGTATTTTAGGAAATAGATGTAATTCAAAATGCGGAATTTAGAAAATGGACAAAGATATTTAAGAAAATTGACCTGGCATTTGATTCCGTTTCTTTAACCACTGTCATTGTTTATCAAGAGTAAAGTAAGGATTATTGTTTAACATTTAAAATGCGCATTTTGTGTAATGTTCAGTTTTAATAACTCACGTTTTGAGCTGTTTTTCTTTTATCAAGCGCGCATTTTGAGCCATTTTCGTGCTCCCAACCGGGATTTTTGAGCTTTGTGCAAAATAAAAAAGTTTATCGCAAGTTGTTTGTGCTACATGTTACACAACCCTCTGTTTATAACTGTAACTTTTTAAAAATTAAAAAAAGCCATTTTAACAAATTATTTTATAGCTTTTGGGAGATCATATTCTATAAAAATAATAAATTTCCTGAAATATTAATTGCTTTTAAAAAATATAAATACGAATTTTTGTTAAGTTCAGAGTAGTATTTTCCCTAAAATTTAGCATGTTTAGTTGGTAATAGGTAAAAGTGACGATAAAAATTAATATAACGATTTTGATTCCCTTTTCACTGAAAGAATTTAAATATTAATTTTAAATTTGAAACATCATATTACTATAACGCTATTCTAAGCCAACTGTTTTTCACAAATTATTATTTCTTCCTTTTGGCTAGTTACCTTTTTAAATAAACATATTTAATTACTCTTAATTAAGAAACGATAATCTGGCACATGACTTTAGTAGTGAAGTTTAAGAGAGTTTCACAACGCTTTACTATATTCGATTAACCTACATTATTCTTTCCGAAGGTAATGGTCTAATCATTTGCATTTACCGTGAGTAGAATATAGAAAAGCTTGAACGAGACACTTTTCTACTGTTATTTATAGATGATCAGTAGCTTCGAACATTTAAATGTGATAAATTACGTATAAAAAAAAAAAGATCCATTCCTTAAATAAATATTTACTTTCGTCATTATTCTATTTTTAGTTCAATGATGTAATTTCTCTAGTTTGTTTTTGTTAATTATGTAACTTTCAAAGTTCATGTACCAATTTTTTTTTTAATGAGCTGAATAGCACGTGAATTTCACGTTTTATTCACGTTCACGTGTATTATTATCGTTTTATTATAGCTTACATATAATCTTGAAATGTGTTCTTATTGCGCCAACGATGGCTAGAACGTAGGATTTAAAACTTGTAAAACTATTAAAAAAAGAAGGGTATTAATATTTTTTTATAACATTTTTTTTCTGGATTTTTTTTTTTGAATTATAAGCAATGCAATTGCAGTGTGTCCCTCTTGAAATAAGCTACTTTGATTTCCGGTTATAATTAGACTCAAAGAAAACCAAAGTGTATCAAACATGATATATTAAGAAAAATGATACTCAAAACATATTCACAAAGAACCCCAGATTTTCGTAAACTTTAAGGGTTTTGAAAAGTTAACTAATACACCGGGATACGGGATATATGGTATTAAGGAAATCGATATCTAAACACATATTTAACAGGAGTAACTCACTCCTTGTTTCCTCTGGACAGGGAAAAAAGCGAATAAATGAAAAAGGTGGGAAAATGTGTCCAATCGAAATAGAGTCATTTCTGATCATAAATAAAATACCCGCTTTCACTGGTGGTCGCATTCAATTCCATCACTGACTTAAACTGCCCCTTCTTAATACTACTAATAATAATGATATCACACGTAAGACGCTAAAGTGACACGCTGACATGTAAAGCAGAAATTACAGATGATTTTGCTTGATGACATTTTTAAAATGATGCACGTCAACTAAATGAATGTTTCAGTAAATAAATATAACCCACTTATATATAGTTATGTATATATATATATATATATATATATATATATATATAGATTGATAGATAGATAGGTATAAGTTCAAAATGTAGAGAAAACAAGGGAAAAAGTACGAAACAATGAAAGAAGGGAGAAAAAGTACTAGCAAAAATAAAAATAACAAGAAACCGAAAAAAAAAACAACAATGCGAGAAAAAGGACAAAAAATTTTAAAAATCCGGAAAATAAAAGATATAGTCTCTTCATTAGCTCACACGATTATATCCACAAAAAAGAGTGCTTTCTAATATTGTATCAATATAGCCAAAGCAAAATATATCAATACAATAGTGTGAGGAGCACTCAAAAATTTTTTTAAAAATTACAACAAATAAAATCGAACACAATAGGTAAAAATATCACGTAAAAACAGAAAATAAAATATTAAAAAAAAAAAAAAAAAAAAAAAAAAAAAACAGATTAAAACATGAAATGAAATCAAAAAGGCGAGTAGCGAATTAAAATGAACTTACATGTACGGGGAATTTTTCAAAAATGATTTAAAATATTTTCGTAACAAGATTGCCAGATTGTAAAAAATGAAAACAAAAGCGCTAATTGAGATAAAAGCGTGACTAGAAGACTTTTGTATTAAAGTGCGTTCTTACTGCATTACTGAAGTGCGTTTGATTTGTTAGTTACCAAGGATGGGCCCGAAATGGATGTGCGCAAAGTAATATTATACTGGATAATTTAAAGAAGTTGACAATTGATAATTATAGAAAATAAATATTTATTTAAGAAAAAAATATAAAATAGAAAGAGAAAGAAACATGAATTGCCTGTTTTGGACATAGTTTTAGCCACGGATTAACCCGAAATGGATTTGCGCATTGGAAAATTATATAAATTAACAAAGAAATTTATTTAGTAAATAAATTTAACCATGTATTTGCCCGAAATGGATTTGCACATGGAAAAATAATATAAATTAACAAAGAAATTCTTTTAGTAAATAAATTTAGCCATGGATTTGCCCGAAATGGATTTGCACGTGGAAAAATTATATAAATTAACAAAGAAATTTTTAGTAAATAATTTTAACCACGGAATTACCCGAAATGGATTTTCACACGGAAAAATTATAAAATTTAACAAAGAAATTTTTATCGTAAATAATTTTAGTCACAGATTTGCCCGAAATGGATTTGCACATGGAAAAATTATATAAATTAACAAAGAAATTTTTAGTAAATAATTTTAACCACGGAATTACCCGAAATGGATTTTCACATGGAAAAATTATAAAATTTAAGAAAGAAATTTTTATCGTAAATAATTTTAGTCACGGATTTGCCCGAAATGGATTTGCACATGGAAAAATTATATAAATTATCAAAAAAAAATTTTAATAAATAATTTTGGCCACAGATTTTCTCGAAATGGAATTGCAAATGGAAAAATTATATATATCAACAAAGAAAATTTTTAGTAAATATATCCACAATAATATACGATTAACTCAGTGATTTTATATAGAATTTTATTACTTTAGTTGGGTATCCATTGTTTTTTTTTATCAAATTTTGAGAGAGTTTATCTAGTTGTTTTTTGGATAAAAAAATATTACTACATATTCTTTTAATTCTATTCATTTCATTAAAAGTGGTATTTAAATATATATTCCTAGAAACATTAGTATTCCAAGTAATTAGTTTATTTATATTAAAATTAAAATCATTTCTTTTATCGTATAAATCAACAAAGCAGATATTTTCTTCTATTATAATACCCAAATCCCAAAAATTGAAATTAATATTATCATCATGATTACGAAGCAAGATTAATTCCTCGGGGTAAATATTATTTAATAAAATAGTATAATCTTGAAAATTAAAGATAATTAAGTCATCAGTAAATCTAAAAACAAATTTAATACTAAGAGTATAATTTTTTTCATAATAATGCAAAAATAAGTTAGCTAAAAGAGATGAATAATTAGATCCTTGTGGTATTCCATCAATTTGAAGAAAATTATCTCTTCCATTGTAAAGATGATTATTAAATAGACAAAAAATTAATCAGAATTTCCCAATAATCAAAATCGCAACAAAGGATATTTTTAAAATCATAGTAATAGTTCAAAAGGACATCTTTTAGTTTAGAAAGGGGAATGCTGTTGAAAAGATCCTGGAAATCAAAAGTCGCAATCGAACTAATTTTATTATACTTAATGAAATCTAAAATAGGTTGATTACTAGTGATAATCCAAGAGAAACCTTCTTTCAAAATATTGTTAATAACTTCATTTAAAGAAAATGGTGCCAGGTTTAGTTAGATAATTATAATTATAATTAAATCATTAACAATATTTTTAAAGAAGGTTTCTCTTGGACCTGAATCCATTTTCTCGAACTACTTATAAAATCATTAACAATATTTTTAAAGAAGGTTTCTCTTGGACCTGAATCCATTTTCTCGAACTACTTATAAAATTATTAACAATATTTTTAAAGAAGGTTTCTCTTGGATTTACTAAATAAATTTCTTTGTTAATTTATATAATTCTCCCATGTGCAAATTCATTTCGGATAAATCCGTGGCTAAAATTATTTGCTAAAAAATCTATTTGTTAATTTTTATAATTTTTCCATGTGTAAATCCATTTCGGGCAAATCCGTGGCTAAAATTATGTCCAAAACAGGCAATACATGCTTCTTTCTCTTTTCTATTTTTTTTTCTTAAATAAATATTTATTTTCTATAATTGACAATTGTCAACTTCTTTAAATTATCCAGTATAACATTACCTTGCGCACATCCATTTCGGGCCCATCCTTGGTAACTAATAAATCAAACACATTTCAGTAATGCAGTAAGAACGCACTTTAATACAAAAGTTCTCTAGTTACGCTTTTATCGTAATTAGTGCTTTTGTTTTCATTTTTTACAATCTTGCAATCTTGTTACGAAAATAATTTAAATCATTTTTGAAAAATTCCCCGTACATGTAAGTTCATTTGAATTCGCTACTCGCTTTTTTGATTCCATTTCATGTTTTAATCTGTTTTTTTTTTTATTTTACTTTCTGTTTTTACGTGATATTTTTACTTATTGTGTTCGATTTTATTTGTTGTAATTTTTTAAAAAATTTTTTGAGTGCTCCTCACACTATTGTATTGATATATTTTGCTTTGGCTATATTGATACAATATTAGAAAGCACTCTTTTTTGTGGATATAATCGTGTGAGCTGATGAAGAGATTATATCTTTTATTTTCCGGATTTTTAAAATTTTTTGTCCTTTTTTCGGAATTTTTTTTTTCGGTTATTATTATTTTTTTTCCCTTCTTTCATTGTTTTGTAATTTTTCCCTTGTTTTCTCTACATTTTGAACTTATTTTATGAGTTCTATTTACTTGCAACATATGCGCAATAAATAAAACTTATTGTATTACTTTATTTTCTTCGTGTTTTTTGTATTTATTTATTATGCCATATACATACATATATATCTATATATACATATATATATATATATATATATATATATATATATATATATATATATATATATATATATATATATATATATATATATATATATATATATATATATATATATATATATATATATATATATATAGTTAAATCTCCTTACGTTTTACTTAGTCGATGCTTATTTAAGGAGGACAAACACAGTGAAATTGTCCAAAGAAGAAAAGAATTATTCACTTTTTCGATAGTCTATCCTTTTAAGATAATTGTTTAAGATAAACGTTTTCATAAAAACGTTAAAGTTACAGCATAATATACAGATCTTGATGACATGAATGAACAAGTGAACTAGTGTGCTCAGTTGATTTATGAATTTGCTCATTCCTATCAAAACATTTTAGTAAAATACTATCATTTCATTTATTTTATGGAAATAATGTGTTTAAATTATGCAACAAAAGGAATTAATGGTACTTTTAGTGGAAATATTTGAAATTGGCTAAAAAGTAGTTGAGTAGTAGATAGATGAAAGGTTGCAAATGGTTATTGTTAGTCAGCTTTGGAACAATTAGAAATAAATATGAACCCAACAGTCAAGAATATGCTCAAAACAAAGATGACAGCAGTATAACTGGTGCTAGTCAAAAAACATATCTGGCGTCACATGAGTGTAGATGATGGAGATGGATGGTATGAACCAGGTATTGATGCATTGTGGTTAGTTGCAAAATTTTACTCATTTATATGGATTATTCATCATAAAACTTTAAACGTAATTTTCTCAAAATTATGTTTATCTTGTACTTGATATATTTTTTAACTAGTAAAATTTTTAACCGATTTACTTCAAATATTCACAATAAATATAGTTTTCGTTGCACGTAAAGAGTTTTTAAATTGGGTTAACTGGTTTCGAATAATCTTCGGAAACGTAACTTTTTTTATGTCATATTTTGATTTTTTTTTCCTCCCTAAAAACACTGTCATTTTATGATAAGAAGTTATTAAAAATCCTACATGCAATGAAAACTACTTCATGTAATTTTAAAAAATGAAAATGGAATCAAATATCGATGATTTTTTTTTTCAACTTCTGAATACAGCAAGTTATGGATAATTTTTTTAAAAAAAGTTGTAAACATTATATTATAGATGCGCTAATATTTTATATTATTGTATTAACATGATAAAATGAATATTAAAAGAAGTTCAATAAGATAAAAAAAAATGTATTAAATTAAATTCATCATAATCGTTGCAAAATTCAGAAAAATTCCTCTGTTTTGCGGGCTTCTCCTGTGTTGTTCTACCGTACGAGGAATCAAATTTTATACTTGCCCATGTTAAAATGATTAAATTTGGTGTATCTTCACTTAGAAATTACTGAATGATTTTCAAAAATCTTCGTTCTACTCTGTTACTCTTAAGGCAAGTCTGGTCTGATAGTTTGATGCATATTTTAACATTATAAAATCTTGGTCAGGGATTTTTTATTATTATTTTTTTATTTTTTACTAAATGCGTCTTTTATGTTAAAAATATTTCTAATTGTCTTTCCTAAAATTTCCACGGCTGTAGGGTTTTTTCATGTCAGGAAATTTATTAGTTCTTTGAATTCTTAATCAATTCGTTTCCGTAATCAAAAGTGTTTAATGACCGGTTTTTAAGAGATGTTATGATGCAACATAGGTATACTATATACAATTATACATAAACGATAAGGTTGCATTTTGATGTTTGCAACAGCCCCGTGGCAGAAACAGGGCGATACGGCGACATTGTCGCAGAAAGCGACAGAGTTCTTGCAGAAAGATTTTTTTATTTGGGAAAAAAATATTTTTGGTTTGGCAGAAATAAAAGTTCTCACAAAATATTCTGCAGAAACAGAAGCTGTTTTACAAAAAAATAATTTTTACAGAAACTTCTGCAGAAGCAACAATGGTTCTGCAAATTTTTTTTTACTGAATAGTTTTTAAATAATTGTTTTTCTAGCGTACCGCGGAAGGGGAAAGCGCTCGTGGTCTTCCGTTAATCTCCAACACAAACAGTTACTGGATAAAAAGGGGAGAAATTTTTTCCCCTGTATTAAGCTATTTTTGGAAATTTGCCTACTTCGGCCTCTATCGCTGGCGCAGTAATTTGCTTTGTGTTTTCTTTTTGCACTTATGTAGAAAATTTTTATGCGTAAAAAGATTCTTTTATCTTTTATTAAAAAAAATCATGTCTAGCGAAAAGGTTATTTGTTGCTCTTGTGAAGCAATAATAATTTTAAAAAAATTTGAAAACTCATTTTTCAAGACGGCATTCCGAAGAACAAATAAGATGGAAGTCGACAACGTCTAGCGATGTCAGAGATATTTTTTCTGGAAAGCGACAGGAAAAAAGAAGAGAAGCTTCCCCCCGCTACTAATATTAAAAAAAAAAAAAAAAAAAAAAAAAAAAGAAAAAAAAAAAACGTTCTAGATTCGAACCAAATATTCTTACTAGTAGCGATGTCGATAGTAAGGATGAAACAGCATCTCCAACAAATCAAGAAATTTTAGAAGCAGTCAAAGGTAAAAAATAACTATATATATATTTTTTAAAGATAAAATGCCTATATCCTTTGAATTAAGTCGACGATATAAAAATACACTCGCAATCTGAGGATAAATGAAATAAAGCCTGATAGATATCTCACTATCTACGATTTTTTGGCATGCGAATGAAAACCAGATTGGTGGAAAATATTTACTGGCGAATCAAACAGGTTTCCATACGCATTCGAAAAAAATCGCATCCAATGAGTATGGCTCTAATACCGATGTTTCAGTACTGATGAAGACGATTTCGTTTCGAAATGTTGAATAGACTTGAGCGTATTGAGTCGTAAACCGCGTCTGCGTACTTCGTGGGAAATCAATGCTATATATGTACACAATACAGTGCGACTTCTGTTACAAATCACAAGCGCTGTGTATTTTTTTCGTTCTGAACTTAATCTGATCACGAAAAAAGTTTTATTTACCTCCTTTTTTTAAAAAAAAAAAATCTTTCAATAAGTCGGCACAATATTAATCGAATCTAATTAATCTGTAATTGTTTTCATATAGAAAAAATTGAAACAAAGATTGCGTTAATTTTTTTGCTTTTAGAATTCGGATATAGTCAATCCTATTTTATTATTTTGATTACTCAACTTCAATATTGATTTTTTCTGTACCTGATATAACTACTATAATGAAACTGTTAAATCATACTGTTTTAAATTGATACTTCAAATTCAGTTATCTTGTTTTATAAATTTAATCTTTTTGTCCATTCTTAGCTATTTTTATAAGTTCCATCTTATTACAGGTTCTGGGTAATCTTAATTTATGCTCTAGTAAGCATTTTTGTCTGCAGATCTATACATTTATAATTTTTCTTTATTACCAAAAATTATGCAAATTTAAACTTAAATAATTTAAACTTACTAAGAAATTTAAACTTATATTATGAAATTAGGAAAATAAAATCTACACAGTTTTATTCTATGCATGTAGGCTTTTTTTATAAACACGAAGTGTATCTATTATTATAAATTCATTACACATATATTTATAATGATAAAAATATTTAGCAGAAAGATATTGGTTCTAGTTAGGTTTGTCGCAGAAAGCCAGAAAAAATTCTGCCACAGGGTGCAACAGTAATGAATGATAATTAAAGCAAGTTTATTTGAATCTTTGGACACGTTGCACAACCCTACTTTTATCATTGAAGTACAAAAATTTATCAAAAACCGGAAAATACTTATCAAAATTCAGTAATGGCATTATATTTAGAACCAAGAGCTGCAATTAAATTCTAAATTATTTCCACCTAAAACAAGTGAGATCAAGGTTAACTTCAAGCCTATCTAACCTCCTTAACTATCCGGTGTTAAGAACACTATCTGGGCCGATTTCGGGGAGGAGTTGTAATGTTCTTGACAACCACGCACCTTTTTCAACCAGAATCACTTTCACTTGTTTTTACTTTTGATTCGAGACAAGAAACTTTCACTTTCATCTAACGCCTTTTCCTTCGTACCACGCCCGAACTGACTCGCTTCAGTCTCAATCCCAAAGAAGAATAAGAATAGCAAAGGGGAAGCAGTATGTCCAACACCATTTCTGTGGCAGACTGGTTTCGAACATGGGTTTTGAGGTCAGAATGTCTGATACGGGAAGAAGGGGTCGAGTTCAGGGTTGAAGAATATATTTTCGCCTCTTCTATCTCAGAATGCTCCCTTCCTGCAATCAAAACAATTCATGCATTCTTTGGTTGAGTTACTTTTTTTAAAACTTATTTTAATTTTTTTTTTTTTATGTAGTCTAATATGCGATAAATATGCTTATTATATTTAGTTTGTTCATCTGTTTCAATTGCTTGTATTCAACTCAACTCTGAATGAATTGCTCAGCGATTTAAAACTGTCCTTGCGAAGTGTGATTGTGAGACTACACAGTGTGCTTAAAAATTAAATGGCCAAAATTAATGGGTAAAAAAAGGCATACATAAAGAATTAAAAATCAAAGTCTCGTCAAAAATCAACATCAAATATTACACGGAGACTCTAGAGTGGGTTGCAAATTATGTGTAATATACAATTAAAAAAAACCTTATTAATCATTTAATTTATACTTTATTCCTCACATGTTATGATCAACGCAACAAGAGATGCTCAAACAATTTGCTAGAAAATTGAAGACAGATTTCACATTTTGCGAGGAATCTTAGCTCCGGATAATGTTTATGTTCTCGTGTTTCGATGTAATTTTCGATTCTTTTTTGTATTCTTATTTTGTCTTTTCATTTTTCTCACGTTATTTTTAAGTACCCTGCATGAGCAAGAAAATTCCGAGGCAAATTTCATTTTTAATTTTACTTTTAAAAGATGAAGTGGAGTAGATATCTAATATAATTTTTTATATGTCATCGAATTTACATGACGTAGGAGAATTTTTAAATCTTAAGTTAATAAGTAGAAAAAATTATCCGATATTAAAAGAGTAGGACGAGTTATATAATTATACTTAAACATTTGCAGAATTTTGCATTGCATTTGTAACATACATTATTTTAAAATTAATTTTTAATTGTGTTGAATTATATTGTTTAACAAATTGTCACGATGCTAGCAGAGATATGTCGATCTGATTCTAACAATTGACAATTGTTTTTTTTTTAAAGATTTTTGCTGTGGTTTTCTTTCTCTAAACAATACTTAATTACTTCCTTTAATGGTGATTATGGATTTGAAAGTATTTAGTGATAATTTATAAAAATTTCTGAAGGGTCTATATTATAATATATCAATTTTTATATCATATCAGTCATATTTTTTAACAATGAATACAATGTATTTTTAACAGTGCGAATGTTATGTAAAATTGTAACTCAAAGGCTAAATGAGGTATAAAAAAGAAAGACTAGAGATTTCTCATTAAAAATAAATAAATAAATAAAATCAATTATAGGGTATCTATTGAAAATATTATTTGGATAATGTCGCCAATATAATCCAAGAGAATCAAATATTTTAACTTTTATTTAAATATATAAAATATTAAAAGTATTTAAATAAAAAAGCTGAATTTACTTTTGCCGGTGAAGTGGATAAGTACCGAATATATACGAAACTACGAACGAATACGAAAATAACGTTATTTTGATGTGGTTTCTAAAAGTGATGAACGAACATTGCCTCAGTTCTAAAGTTGTATCTATCAATGATTGAAGCAATAAAGTAGCAGATAAATTAATGAAAAATAAGCTTGTCGATGATTTAAACGAATCAATAAACCAGTAATGAACCAGTAAATCAATAAATTAAATTAACATTGAGAAAGCAAATGAACGAATCAGTATCAAAAAATGAGAGACAGCAGCTTTACAATTCTATAACTAAGAGAATTTAAAAAAAATAAAATCTGAGTAATAGCAGCAAAATAAGTAACACCTGAATTAATATGTTAGAGAATAAGTGATTCCTTGATTCGCTCATTCATTGATACGCTTATTCATATTTTTCATTCATTCATTCGCTGATTTACTAATTGATTCAATGGTTCATTGAAATACTGATTCGATGTTTTTATTTTTCATTCTTTGATTGTCTTATTCTAAGATTCGTTAAAATGTCTAACCCATGATCCAACTACTACTGAGGATATTTTACTTCAGCACTGTGGTCGGTGCGAGCCGGGTGCGGAATTCGTTCCAACCAGCCATTGCTGGAATCCGAGCCCGACCAGCCATTGCCGGGATCCGAGCCCGACTCACCTTATTTATTATTTGATATCAAGTATCAAGTTTGATTGCTTGATGTAACCTGGAGTAATATTCACCCAAAAACGGATCTTTGTTTCTTCCAGCAATCAAACAGGCTTAGATATTTCCAATTCCGTCTTTTTCAGAAGTGATTCTTTAGATTTAGAGAGCGTGTTTTTTCGTTGCTTAAATATTAATTTATACTCCCTAATGGATATTCTTCTTCAATTCATTTTTGACAAAGATTCCTAGAATATCTAATAAAGGTAGCCATTACGGAATACCCACACTGTATCCGACTCAAACGATTTGTCATTTTATGAAATAATTAGGTCAGTGGTTCTCAACCTATGAGTCGCTGTCCAAATATGAGGTATTTTTAGGTGGGTCACCATCACCATAGCTTCTCAAATCCAGCAATGAACTTTAAATTATTATTTTTTGTATGTTAAAAACATAGCAGTAATAACAAGCAGTAAATATAGATTTAATTTATCAATCCTATTATTAGTTATAATTTTAATATTATTAGTATACAGATAACTCTTATTTTTATACATGTTTATCTACACTATTAAAAAAAAATCCAGATCAAATCACGGTATAAAGTACCATCACTTTGAGTGCGTCATCCGTAAAATCCATCTCTACCGTAAAATATTATATCATAATTGTCACAGTAATATTTATATAAGGGGGGACCCCACCCTGAGATGGTAAAATATTAACGTTTTTCTTGAATTTTTTTTAAGTAATAGAGACAATGCAGCTACTCCTTGTTTTTCTTTTTTAATGTTATTTAGCTACAATTTAAGTCTATTTTAAATTTTTTTCTTTTACAAAATAATAAAAAATAAGTTGGTGGCAGCTCCGTGCGTGGCTGGTCATCAAAAAGTAGCACCTCACTGGCCTCATGGATTTAGAAGTCTTCTGAAACATAGGAAAACGATTTTGTTTAGATTTTCTGAAACATAAAGACATTATCTAAAAAGTAGCACAGCGGTTTTCTGATATTCGCAAAACTATCAAAATGGCGGCAACTTAAAAAAAAGTTTAAGTTTTTCATTAAAAAAATATTCATTAAAATACTAATATAAAATCGAAATATAAAAATATCAAAAAAACCCTATGCTACTTTCTAAAGAATATATTTTTACGTAATTTAAAATAAAGAACAGCTTATTTCGGTGTATAGATAATGAGAAAAACGTTAGGCCAGCCCCCCCCCCTCCAAAAAAAAAGAAAAAAAAAAAAAAAAGAAAAAAAAAAAAGAAAAAAAAAAAAACATTTTGAGAAGAATGCGTTGAAAGTTTTGACTTATGGTAGGGGAAAACGTTTAATTTCATATTTCATATATATAATGAAAAGAATGTCGCTCCTCCTAATCCGGCCGAACGGGCCTTTCTACCTGCTTAGCCACGACTCTCTATTTTCCGGTATAACTTCCAAACGAAGTTAGGTACCGAGAAATCGTTTTAGACAGACATTAGGAAGGGTACAAAGATTCGAAAAATGCAAAAAAAAATATTTGAATTTTTGAAATATTCAGGGTGGGGTCCCCCCTTAATCAGAGTAAATCAGTGATTTTACTGCAATTATTACTATAAAAATTACGGCAAATCAGATTTTTGGCTCTGTAACATGTTCCGGTAAAAACTGATTTTACGGAAATAAATATTCTAAGTATCGGCACCCTCAGTGCCATTTATTTTTCCGTAGTTTGATCTGGAATTTTTTACAATAAATATTAAAGATAACCCATCGACTTAACAGTTTATTCATGCACCTTTTTTTCAAAATGCTATTTTTTTTATTACAGTTTATACTCTTTTAACTATTTCTTTAAACAATTTCATTCCAAAGTAGGTTTTTGCGTCTCTAAACCGAACTAGACGTTCATTTTGGATTGTTATATACCGCTGTAGTAATTGCATACACTATTACAGCAAAATATTTATGGTCAACTTTTTTGTTACACTATATGCTTCTAGGACTCGGGCATAATAAAAAAAATTGATAGAATAAAGAAATTAAAAAAATTAAATTGGAGAAAGAAATGTCGATGCCAATAACATCGAAAAGATTAACTTAAATTTTAACGAACGTGATAATTATAAACAATACATTGTAATATTGATTTGCATAAACGAATCAGAACACAATTAGAATACAAGAAGAGAACAGCTTTTTCCCACCGACACAAAGATCTATGCAGATTTATTTGCTACATGTTCCACTTAGATGTTTATCTAGTAGCTGCTGATAAATGCAACACCTGCTTATCAAACTTTTATGATTAATGTAAATTACCTAGCTTGCTTCCATTATTATATATTTTAGCAATTATATATTTTTTCTTCGAAAAATAATTAGTAGGAAAAAATACTTAAACTAAATGTTATTTGAACTGAATAATTTATTTCAATTAAAGGACAATGTAATTTTATTTCAAAATAAATAAATAAATAATGTATTTTGAAGTACCACTCCTGTGTTTTTTGTTAAACTTTCAAGAAATTTATTAGTATAATTATTATTTTATACTTTGTTTCATGTATTTCTATTTGTTTAGAATCAATTTTAAGACTTTTAAATGTGTGACTTCATTCTTTTTACTAACCTACGGTCAATTCCACAGTAGAGGGATAACTAGAAATTATTATTTCTCACAGGTATTTCTGTGAATGTGAATATTTTTATTTATTTATTCACATTTATTAGGATATTTCAGGCATAGATACACTTTTGAAAATATTGTTATAACATAAATATAAACTAATTTTATGCTTGACGCGCGGAACAGAATCATTCATTGGGTATTTGCAACTCGAGAAGAATTAAAATGATTAAGCCTAGCATGTGATTTAAATCAGATTTAAATGGATATCTGTAAGCGGCGTTGCTTGTGTGTGTGTTGAACTTGATTGGCCTCTGAATCGTCAAATGCCATGGTTTATTTACGATGATGTCACTTGCAGGTATCCAATCTCCTCTAAGTGTGAGTGTGGTGCTTTACACAAAATTACATTTTAAACTGCACAACTTTCTTCGAATTTTTTTCAACTTTTTTTTTCATGGTCGCTCAGTGTTTTTGTTTATCCGCTGTGTCGAATCTCTTAGAACTCCGAAACCCGTTAAAAAATGAATAAGCCATTAGTATGAGCAACTGTTATTAAATAAACTGTAAATGATATTTTTTTAGTATTTAAAAGATACTATTAAAGATGTTTCCTAGTTTACAATTACATTCAATGAAAAGAGTTTATTTGTTGTTTAATTCATCTTTGTTAGTTATGTTAGGCAAGCTCAATAATCAACGTGGATGACATGTGAGAGAATTGGTATTTCAAAAATTATTAAGTGTTATTTTAATAGGGACAAAAAAGGCAAGGTACTTAATATAGGTGTGGTAAAAAAAGTTTTTACAGCCCTTGGAAAAAACCAGTACTGAAGAAAAATACTTGATGGTGGTAAATTTAGATTCTCATCAGTTGTGGTGTGTGAAACGGTAGCTTACCGTTTTTGACCCCTGCTACAAATGGTAGATACTGTATTTATAGCATATTTTAATAAAAGTTGTTTTTATTTTCAATTGTTTTTAAATTTTGACTGTGGATGGTGCTTGCAGAAACGTCTCGGGGAAATGTGTAAACTGTATCTGTAAAATTCATTTATGCTCCTTTTTCAAGACGTTTCACCCCCATCTGTCGGGAAAATTCATTTACCAGCCCTGATTTTGTTCAAAATATAAAAATAATGAAGAAAATAGTATGAATAAGGACTATGCTTCATTTTGTATATCTAAGAAATTATGTATTAATTATTATTCAAACATTAATATATATTTACATACAATGAACATTAATGTAACATACAGTGAATTTTTGTACAGATATATTTTTAAAAATTTTTTGTTCAAACTTTTAAGGCATTGTTTTATAAATACGAGATTCTTATTTATTTAATCTTAAAAAAAAAAAAAAAAAAAAAAAAAAAAAATTATGAACAGTTACGCTAGTAATAAAAATCTTAAAATGAGGAAAATAGAATTTCTTTTAGCCCCCCCCCTCAAAAAATCCTATAGAATTTTTTCCATGAACAATTTATTTGTAAACAATTAGCAACAATTTGCTTGTAATATCATCTTTATTTAATATGAAGAAATGCTTCTTTTTTTTAAAAAGTTATCTTGGTTGCAATTACGTTTATAACATTATTCTAGCAAAAGTTTCAGCTCCTTCAAAGAAATATATTCATCGTAATTATTGCCAAATTGTCAGCCGCATGAAGTCAATTTACAGATTTCAAATTAACAGGAGAAAAAGGGAGAATTATAATCTCAACATGTTAGGAAAATATTTCCCACCTTAACAAAATTTCATCCCGATTTATTTCATTATTTCCATCAAATTTAAGGTTTCTTTAATCGAACATAGTAGATTAATTGAGTTTAATGAATGTATTAAAATAAGCACTTTGCAACTTTTTAACATGAACTAAAAACAAAACATTTAAAGAATTAATGCATTGAGGGGGTTCTCCTTTTGTCAGATGTCATATATATATATATATATATATATATATATATATATATATATATATATATATATATATATATATATATATATATGTATATATATATATATATATATATATATATATATATAGCATTGTGATTACTACTTGTCGTTATTAGTGTAAATTCGCTGATTGAAAAATGCAGATATATCCCTCAAAAACGAACCTTCGTGCCATTATGGAACAATGTGTCTTGCGGAGTTCAAGGTAAATCTTTTGAGGGTTATTTACGTCGAAATATGGGCGTTGTTCTCTATGCTTCTGCCATAGAATTCCATGTTTGATAAGCAGAAGTTTATAAAGAATTAATGACACTAAACATAATGAAATAGGTTCTATATTGTGATTGGAATATAGATATAAATTTCGCAAAGAAAACGTCAAATATTTATTTCAATGTCAATCTCAGTTCATTAATAATAGTTTGAAGAGCAAGTAAGTCTCATTCTGGTACCAAGGCTAATTAATGACTCCATGTTCGAACTATTCAATGAAACGAACTGAGACTTGATTCTATTTATAAAATAAGTTAAACTTGATATGTAATGCGGGATTGCGAAAATTACCGATTTCAGCACAGATGATTGATATTGAAATGTTTTAAAATAGACAGATGCGGTGGCAACATAAAATTTTAAAAATGAATTTCTCGGCAATCCATTTTATTCTGTTTTTAATAATTTTCTTTCAAAAGCATGTTTCTCTGAAAAAAATTAATCAGTAATTTGCCTTTTAAATCATATCCTTACGAAATATTTGAAAGCATGCCATAAATAAATAAAAATGTATGATGCTTGTCATTATTTTCAATTTAATATGCATTTTCAATTCATTATAAGCATAATTTATTAATTTAAAAGTCATAATTTAATATTGATTTTTCGTTTAAAAGTTGGAAAAATACATTAATTTACATAATTAGTAATGATGATAGTTTAAGCATAAATAGTACATTATTGTTATTTCAGAGGTACTATTTTTTTTTCCTTTTAGGCTTTTTTGATGTAAGAGAAAAACTAACAGCAGTAGAATTAACAAAAAAATTTTACGTTTTTTCTGGTTGGTACGTCTTTGTTTTTTTTATATTATTTATTCCTTTTTTTTTATCATCTCTTTCTTAAATTGGTTATGCACATAAATGTTATTTATTTGCATAATTGTTGTGAATTTTTTTTTCTTTGGTTCTCGGTGTTTAGTGATGAAATTCATTTCCATAATGCCGAAAATTAGTATCTCTCCTTTTTTCCTTGGAGGGAAAAAAAAGTCATAGAACACTCATTGATTTAATTCTTATTTTATTCTTTAATTGGTGGATTCAATGTTAAGTAAAGTAATATAAAGAGATTTTAAAATTTTCTTCCTTGGCTTTTGACTTTGAATTTCCATCTACTTTTTTTATTGGCAAAACGCCAATTTCTTCGTTTGAAGAGATTGAGTTAACCGTTTCTTTTTCGCTACCTAGAAGTTTTTTCTCATTTTTTGTAGACAAATTTAGCTGCAAAATCTTCTGAATTTTATTTTTACATTTTTATCCATTTTTTACAGCAAATTCTTAAAATATATTGTAACTGAAATTATTGGTTGTTTTTGTGATACTATAAAAAAAGTTAAATATAAAATTCAAATCTCATTAGCAACTTACAGCTGTTAAATTTTTAAGGGTGTTAACTTCAATTTTATAGTATATTTATTTACTTATGGATAATTTGTATTATTGCCACTGTAGGTCAGGGAGATGAGAGGAGCAAGGTAAACAATCTGATAAGAACTATACTGTAGTATGTAAGATGTTCGAAGCGTTGGCTATAAACTAAGAACTGGGGCTGAACCTTATAGCATTTATCTATATTATTTTAAAATGTGTGTAGATGTTAAGACAGTTTTTAAGTTTCGTGAGTATATTACCGTCCGCTTGAACCGAAAATCTTTTTTCAGTTTCGGTTCTTTAGTAACTTATATTCATCAGTATAATTCATCATTTAACACTATTGTTATCGAATAATTTTAAAACTGTTTACTAATTTAATTTTAGTAGTATTTTAGAAAATTTTTATGATTTAAAAACAGAAACAAAAACTCATTTGCTGGTTTACCAATTTCATATTTATTGGCTATTGGATCAGAGGTGTGTTGAAATTCAGCCAATCACACTAAAATATTAATTTCTCTTTTTCCGGTGGCATCAAGTGAGGGTGACATGTCATTGTGTTGACCTTTGCATGTTTCGGATTTGTCAGTGTTTGAAATCTTCTGAGGGTGACCGAGGCCGATTACATTAAGTTTGACAGCCAAGTCTATTAAGAATTAAGTTTCTTTCCTTTAGAGTGCTATCTAATAAAAAGTGAGAAATCTTTTCCGTTTTCAACTTTCTAAATTATTACGTTAGAAGGAAAATTCAATTTGTTGCTTTCATTTTATTGTTTTGGTAATTAGGTGATTTTCAATACTTCTTTGTTAATTTTATAAATTATTTTCTTTCATGTTTTCAGGTCATGTCTGACCGAAAATTTTTCGTTGGTGGAAACTGGAAGATGAATGGAAGCAAGAGTAGTATTGATGGAATCGCCAAATTTATGTCATCAGGACTTGATCCAAACACCGGTAAGTAAAAATTATCAACATATAATAATCACATCAGAATTTTAGCGATATTGAATATTGGGGAGGGAATATAGCAACCATACCTGTTTGATGGCCTCTAATTTTCATGTTTTTTACTCGATTTTCATATAAGAAATTGAGTTTTAATATAATTACAGCAGAAGAGTTGAACCTTGTTTCTTTTCAGCAAATACCCATTCCACTGGGTTTTTAAAGGGTGTTTCTTTAAATTCCACTAACTAGGAGTCTTACTTCATTAATAAATGCTTTTTAATTTATTTATAACTTACGAATAGTTTTTTTTTATTATAATTTGGTAATAAGAAGCTATTAATAATCATAATTGTGTTACATTTTCTTATCAATGTCATTTACATATGGCATTGATAATTAGTAACAATATTTTTTATTATATTAGACTTAAATGTTTCTCCAAACATTTGCATACATATAGTTATTACATAATTGATGTCTGAAATGTCCTGTTGCTAAATTGTTTTGATTAATTTAGTTATACTTAAAAATATCATTTGAAACTGAATGCAACAGGATTCATGGGCGTTGAAAAATAGCATTTTAAAATATATTTTTATAAATTAAACTTATAATGAGAATATGTATTTCGTTGAATTGTGATTCCTATATTCTATCCTGTAGTAATAAAGGGTTTGAATTGTGTTGTGAATTAGTATCCCGAACTATTTTTGTGTGACTATCTTAGCTCTTAATTAGCATTTTCTTGTTACACATGCTCTCGGAAAAGTTTTTTTAAAATAATAGAATAAATTTATGGGCATAAATTTTGCTATTTGTTTTATTGGAGTAATATCAAATGTAATTATGAAAAATCCTAATTTAGATTCTACAAATGGAATTAAAAAAAAAAAAAAAAATACCTTGTGTTTTCTCTTCAAGTTGGGTGAAATAACCTTAAATTAGTGGAAAAAAGGCTTAATATTGAAACATTATGTAAATCTTATAATTATGTATTGTTATGTTAAAAATTGTGTCTGGTATTGGTATTTACATGAATATATTTATTATTTAGAAGTTGTCGTGGGATGTCCTAGTATTTATATGGATTATGCTGTTTCTAAAATGCCTAACAATGTTAAAGTTGCTTCTCAAAACTGTTATAAAGTTCCTAGTGGAGCATTTACCGGTGAAATTAGGTAATTAATTTGATTATAATTAACTGTAAAGATCCATCTATGTGTGAATTTATTCTTTGTATCATAATAATATGCATGCTGCAATTTCTTTCTCGATGTATCTATATGCAATTTTTACTGTTCTAAATTTGCTGTTTTGATTAAAAAGTAAGATGCTAATCTGTGAAACATTTACCTTAAGAACTCTAGATATCTGTGATTCAAATGTAATAATGTTTCAAGTTAACCATTTAAATACTCAAGTAAGAAAGAGTAAACCAAATAACTTTAAATTTGATAAATTCACTACTAAAGAGCATCTAACTACTACTAAGAGCAGTAAAATTAGAATTTAGGTGAAAAAATTAAAGTACGTTTTTAAAAATGTCCCATTTTTTGAAACGTTGTTTAGCAGGAGGTTTTTTTACAGTGACTTCCAAGATTCAGCTGCATTCCACTACTTAAAAATATCAGTCTGAATAAAATGGGATCCTTCTTAGAAGTCCTAGGGAATATGAAATATTATTTTGAGAAAAATATGAATTGTTTAAATATTTTTAAGCTTAAAATGATTATATATTGGTGAGATATTCTACATATTCTCCAGAATGCTTGTTAAATTACATCAAGAGGAGCATAATTCATGCCTTCATGATATGAATGACTGGATGTATGAATGAGTCCACCTTGTAAAACAGGCTGTGTTATGTGTGTGTGGGAAATTGTGTTCTTGGTCAAAGATGGCGTCATTGAAAAAACAGGAAACGCAAAAATTAAAATAATTATGGAAACTGAACCAAACTGAATGCAAAAAATACTTCATAATGTAAATTTTAAATATATGAGAAATAATTTTATTTAGATTTTTTAAGGCTTATTAAATTAAAGATCAAAGTCTGTTTGAATTTGATAATAAAAATAAAAGGAGTTAAATGGCATTTCCGTGCCAAATTTGAAACTCCTTTTTTATTTAGTTTTATTCAAGCTTATCAAGTAAAATAGAATACTAGTGTAACACAAGGCCTGCTATCATAATCACCTCGCCAAATGCTATTAAATTGTAAATTCAGCAAAACAAATTGCTTTTTGGCGAAAGATTTTTTCTACCAACAAGAAAAATATGAATTCCCCTCGATCCTGAAACTTAAGTTCATATGATTTTTATCTGAACAAATCTTGTATTTTTTGGTCGATTACTATATTTTCCGTTAGATGCGTTGCATAACTAATTAGAATTATGTTAAGTTCAGATAATATATTAGATATTATGTAGGCGTAAAAAATACAGGTTTGCTGCTGTTCGTAGCCGAATCACACTATATCACATGAGGAAACTATTTCCTTTGGTGTCAATAAAGCAGATTAAGTTGCATATTTTTTTTACTACTATTTTTGCAGAAAATGTTTTCTCATGACAATAGTATATTGTTTATTAAAATAAACTTATTGTAAAATTTAAAAACTGTTAAAATAAGAAAATTTAACTTTGATTTTGTCTTTATACATTACCCCTTTTTTAATGAATATTATAACCACCTGCACTCTGCTGGCATTCTTAATACAGTAGAGAACCGATTATCCGGAACGATCGGGACCATCGCGATTCCGGATAACTGATTTTTCTGGTTTTCTGAATCGCTACAAAATGCCGTTTTTTTAATGTTTATAAAACAAAACTAAAAAATTATTTTGAAATAGTTTTAGAAATAATAAAAAATGATAAATAATAATGCACTTAAGTTTAAATATGGAAAGAAATTATGAAATAAAAATTATATACAGGCTTATATATGTTATTAATGTTATTATTAACATTAATAACATATATAAGCAATTTGTGCTTATGTGAGATTCGTCTACAAACGGCTTTTGATCCGTCCTCTAAATCAGTTCTTTCGTCAACTCGATACGCCATACGCTCTAAATAAAAAAAGGGGCTCAAAATCTTGCAGGAAAAAAATTTTTTTTAATGAAAAACTAATTTCCGAATTTCATTCCGGTTATCTGGTTTTCCAGTTTTCTGATTTCCGGATCAGAGGTTCTGCACTGTAGTTAAAAAAGAAAAATTGAATTAACAAGAATAAATATAAAGTAAAAATACTAAAAATAGTGCATAAATTTTTTTCAAAAAACGTGAACTAAAAAAAATAATAATGATTAATTGATAAGCAACTTGAAAGTTTTTTCCTAAAATTTTAACTTAAAATTATGAAGGAAAAAAAACTTTTAAAGGTATATATATATTTTTTAATAAAAGGTTTAAAAATATTAAATTTATTAATACCGCCCCCCTCAAAAAAAAAAAAAAATACTTTGAAGAAAAATTTAATGAGTTGAAAATAATCCTAACAAAGTAAATATTTGTAATAGTAGTAATAAGAATTAAATCTGTTAGCGCAGGTAATTTTTTTCAAAATGGAATATAAATAAAAAGGCAGTGTTTTTAAGGGATGGCAGTTTAGTTTAAGGGCACATTTATAGGGTTCAAAGGGCAACAGTGCGGGCAGGCCATGTTTCTAAAAACACTCTGGGAGATAACTGAGAATGTAATGCATTTGTATTCTAAATTAAATAATTTAGAAAGACTGGTATATGTGTGATTTTTTTCTGTGTTTGATATTTTGTAATATTTTTTAAGATTCAATGATATTTAATTAGAAATTTTTAAGAAATAAATACTTTGGTTGTATGATTAATCATAATCTTTTGTTTGTTCCTCAATCTATTCCTAAAAGAGTTTTAATAAAAAATTGTTTTCAAAAAAAAAAAATTTTTTTTTTTAAGAAATGCGAAATTTTAGCAGTAATAGAATTATAAACTGTAAAATATTTTTCTAAGTTACTACTTTCGGTTAATTTGTAGTTTTTTGACTGGAAAGCGTATGATCCCAACATTTTAATAATACTATCACAGCTGTGTGTGTGTTTAAGATAGTCTAAATAAATATGTACGTAATATTTTTTATTGATGACTAAATTTTAAAATATACATATATTTATCCTTAAATATTGATCTGCCAAAACATAAAAAAATGCAGTTTTATAAAAATACACGCAATGCTATGTTACTGTGGTATATCAAACTTTTCAATTCTAATGCAAAAGTAGTATTAATATTCTTTTAGTCCTGTTTGGCAATAGTAAAATTGCATTTATATAGAAAGAGTTGTATTTCATTATTTTTTTCTTACCTATGAGATTTTAGTGAAATTTTTATTTAATATTTTTTCAGCCCTGCCATGATTAAAGATATTGGATCTGAATGGGTCATATTAGGCCACTCGGAGCGTAGGAATGTATTTGGAGAAACTGATGCGGTAAACTGTTTACTTTATAATCTTGCAAATATTTTTTTTATTACGTTACTAGCAGTATTAATGCAAAATATGCATATAAATTTACCTTTTATTATATTTTAACTTAAGAGTAAAAATCATTAGTAAAAATCATAAAGCACATTGTGTTTTGTTTTAAAACTATTTACTTTTAACTTGTATCTATTTATGTAATTAATATCTATTTTTTAAATGATGAAAATTTCTTATTATAAACCCAACTTTTTTTCCTTTTTAATAACTTTAAAACTGATACATACTGATCCCGAACTTCCTGAATTTATTAATATGAAGAATTTATTAATATGAATTTATTAATATGAATGAAGAACAATTATTTTATGTTTTTACCTTCCTTACAGTAACACAAATCTTGGTTTTTAAGAAATCTTTTTAATTTATATATTGCGAGTAAGTGTTAAGCAAAACATTTTTTGAAATTTATCACAACAGAATAGAGTATTTTTTATTTTAATTTATACACTTTGCCAATATTAGATTAGTATTGGTGCCAATTACAGCTGGACAATACATTGATGCAGCAGAAAATATCAATGTGCAATCATCGCCTATCTGGTGTTAAGATTGGCAATTTTTTAAAGCATCAGAAGCTGTGATTTACTGAGATGTGTACAATGTTTCCCTGTTTATGGTTGACATAGATGTTTACATACACAATGGTGAGTGTTGTTCCCAATAGTACATCAAGGGTTTCAAATGTGCACAAAGAATCTTTTAATAATTTTAAATCTTTTAAGTAAACAAGTATACAAAATATTGTTTGTTTTCTCCTATTAGAATTTTTTTCTTTAGCAGCAAATAACCTCAAAATAGACGATCATGGTCATTATCAATTCAAAACATACTACATGATTAAAAAAGGGAGTCTAGATTTTAAAATACAGTCGAACCCCGCTATAGTGAACCGTCTGCGGACTCAGTAATGTGTCCACTATAACCGATGGTTCACTATATCCAAATTTTTTGAAGAATATTTTTTGCATAAGACAGTTGAATGATTGAAAATTGGGTTTGCAATTTTACATAAGTCATTTACACAATTATTAACTAATTAACAGATAATAAAGCAAAAATTTATGAAAAAAGTACTTACGGTTTTTTAACATTTTTAAAGCACCTTGGTTTTTGAGATTTACCTATGACAGTTAGTTTCCGCTTTTCCGAGCCATTCATGTAGGCACAAACAAGGACTGTTATTCTCACTTTGGAGAGTTTTCCATTAGTGCATTTTTCTCCTTTAAATTTTAACGTCTGATTGGGAATCAATTTGTAAAATATTCCAGCTTCGTCAGCATTAAAAATGTCTTTCTCTTCATAATTCTGAATAATACTCGGCCACACTTCAGTTTTCCACTTTTCCACATCTGTTGCATCAACACTCGCTTCTTCTCCAAGACATGATAGATGCTTGCATTCTGCTTGTTCTAGTTTAGAGAAAAGACTGAAGCTTATAAGAAGTGGATAATGAAAAGTTGTGCCGACCCATTTAATATTATAATTTTTTACCCCCCCCCTTTAGATAAAATCATTTTTAGTTTTAGTAAGTTGGAGCTTTTTGATAGGAACTGTATGAGAACTTATGAAGCACCTTGTATATTAATTATTGAATAAATAAATTGCATTTGTATAATTCTTTGTAGGTTAAGTAACATGGGGAAAGTTTAATTCTTTTACTATCAGCAGTTTAACTTATATAATAGTTTAACTTCATAATAATAGTGTAACCTAATAATAGTTTAACTTCAATATATTTATTTTAAATATGAATTTTAACTTTCTGAAACTTTTAACCAGATTTTTTTTTTGAAGTTGCTGTTTTGTAAACTGTTACCTTTACAAATATTTAACATTATGCTTATTTGTGTTTGAAAGGAATATTTCAGATTTTTTAAATGCCTGTTTCATGTTTTTAAATTTTAATAAAACTATTAAAGAATGCTTGTAACAGTAATATAAAAAATAAATTGATTTATGCAAGAATTGTCAACACTTATGCTACAATTGTCAACTAGAAATAAGTCAACACTCTTTCCTTATTTTTTTAATTCAAAAAGTTTTTTCCCTACTAATATTGCCTCATTTATTAAACTTAAGCATGAACTCAATTATTTAATATTATTATTGAAATTGAAATTCTACTTTTTTTTCTGTCTTAAAATCTTTTCAGAAGATGTTAACATTTCTCTTTGTTGTTTTGTATTACATGAAAACGATGTTTATAAAAAAGATTATTATATCGCTACTTACAATCAGTCAGCGTAAAATATTTTCTACCAGTTTTGAAAAGACTGCTCTTCCAACAATCTACTTCCAAAGTGTGTTTAAATAGTATTTAATTATCAGATTTCAACAGCAGATCTTAATTCTTGATTTTATTAAGTTTTTAATTCATGCTCTAGTTTTTTTAAAAGTAAAATTTTATGCATATTTTGCTGTTTTTTTTCTCTCCCTCAGTTGCACATATTTTTGACTCTTATTGCTAATTAATTTTTGTTCAGAAGTCGTATCAGTTTTCTTGATATCTTTGTTAAAGTTAACGACTATGATTCTACATTCTACATATATTTCTACATAAAATTTAGTAAACTGTGTTATTTAGTATTTTATTAGTTTTTCAAGTATTTTAAAAAGTTAGTCATTACTAAATGATTTTATAAAATATTTCAATTTTGAGTTGGAGTTTAATGTTTGTGATATCTTAGTATGATATATTGCAACCACACATTTTAATGCTTGATTTTGGTATGGATCATAATGGTTATGAGGAGTAGTTATAATTAAATATATATTTTATATTACACCTTGCATTGATATTACATTTTGTATTATGAAAGACACAGTTTGGGTTTTTTATTTTAGTAATTATTAATTAGTTTAATGTTTTGCCTTTTATATGCCTGATTAGACCTCATTTCGACATCCAAAATAAGTTATACTGCTTTAAAATAAATAAAATTGAAGATACTCATAAACTTTAATTTCTTTATTTCTTGCATATTTAGAGTATATTTCTACTTCCACATGCTTCTCTAAATTACATAGAATAATTGATACGTAGAAATTTCAATTCAAGATTTGGTATAATATTAACACCCCATTTATTTAAGCTCTTTGTTTTACAACCTATATTAAATTTTAATCACACATAAAACTCAAAATTCCTCTTAATAATTTCAGTTAATTGCTGAAAAAACTGCACATGCGTTAGCTGAAGGATTGAAAGTTATTGCTTGTGTTGGTGAACTTCTAGAAGAAAGGGAATCTGGTAAAACTCAAGAAGTTGTATTCAAGCAGACTAAAGCAATTGCAGGTATGAGTAGGATTATTATTATTTTGTAACCATGCATTGTACTTGCTAGAAAAGTCTTATGCTTATTATGATATTTAAATAACCATATTACAGAAAAGCATGGTTGCCTCAATTTCATTAAAAGTTATAAATTCTAAGGAATATGAGTGCAATATTTTGAATTAAATGTTTTATATGCTGTTTAGGCTTGTATCACTTAAAAATTGTTTATTATTTTTGTGGGATAATGCTAAAAGAATGCATTATCCCCTGCTTAATGCTAAAAGAGAAATAAATTTACTTGTAATGCTAAAATATGTTAATTTATATATATTTTAATAATTTTAAGTTTTTTTTCTTGATGAGAATAAATAATTTTTTTTTAAGCTTCTGAGCAGAAGTTCAGGCTCTTTCCAAACTTTAACCAAGCTGTTTAAAAAATTATTTCCCTTCCTGCCTTGTTATTTAAAGAGAAATTGATATTGTTGTATTTAGGATAAAATTAGATTCACATTTACTTAAATCGTTAGCTTGACATCTGTTAAGAATAAATGTCTTCAATGTGTGGCTTACTTATCTATCTCCCTCAGTAAAAAAAAACAATTTGAAAATAAAAGATTGTAAAATCTTTTATTTTCAAATTGTTTTTTTGATTGTTGCAGTTTTAAGGTACCTAAGTAGAAAACTCACACCAACCTTCAAAATTGACAGAATTCAAGAAATTTAGTTTTACTGGTAACACACCTGCTTGTAAGTAAGAAATTAAGTAAAACACTAAGAAGAGAAGTATCAAAAAATTTTTTGATCTAGAATCCTTAACAAAAACTATTTCCTAAAATCTTGAAAAATTATATGAATTTGTATAATATTTCAATGTGTAATAAGTAAACGTAAATTTATAGAAAGCATAGAATTTTTTAAAATTCATGATTTTACTAAGAAATTACAAATCTGTAAGAAACAAGGTTTGAAAAATCTCAGCCCACCTAGGTTTTTCATCAAAAACCTGGGGTTTATTGGGTTTTTGATGAAAACCTAAAGTTTTTTTTTTCTTTCAAAAATGTTAAAATTTTTTTTTTCTGAGTACTAAATAAAAAAAAGCATGGTTTGCTTCTAACAATAAAGTTAAGTATTTGGTAACTATTTATAATTTGTTTTGTTGCAATGTAAATTTTTTTTAAGTTTTAGATTGCTATGCTATTATTTTTATTTCTTAAAGATAAGCAGATTGTTACATAAAATATAAATCTACTGATCTGAAAGATTCTTAGATTTTAATAATGATTTTATTGAGTTAATATTGCAACTTAATATACTGTTTTAAATTTTTGTTCATTTTTGGTTGCCTTAAAATTAGTTCATGTTTTTCGCCAGAATGTTTAGCAACATTATGCCAAAGTTAATTCCTAATAACTGGTTTGGTTGGAAATAATTTTGTTAAAGTTCAGCATAAATGTAAATATAACACATTTGTTGTTCTAGGAGCGGGATATAAAAACTGGTTGTAATAATTATTTCAATGCTTTTGCTAAATTTCGTTATTTACTTTTTTTAATTTTATTTTTAATATGCTTGAAGAAAATTGCGAATCTTAATTTCTGCACTTAGTTTTACAATTCAATTTCAACGAAATCAATAAAAATGGAATACATGTTAGTTTCATGTGTTAACTTTTACAATCTGAATGACGTTAACTTTTAACAGTTTGAAAATGTTTTACAAAAAACCTGACCAGGGTTTTCAAAATTTACCTGGTACTTTTTTGACCCTGTTAATTAATACAATTATATCAGTTCTTAAATTATAATAAATTGTTTATATTATTTTTTATATATTGGTCTTTAATTTTTTTAAAAAAAGTGCTTAATTTTTTCAAATTAAGTCCTTAAAAGTGCTTAATTTTTTCTTTGTTGAAAGAGTGGGAACCCTGTTATATTACAGCATATGTGGCCCCACTGATTTCTCAAATTTATTGCTTTGTTCCTAAGGCACAAAAAAGTTAGACCCCTAGTTTAGACCGTTAAAATTAATTTTTAGTGAATTCAACAATTCTTTTTTTTATGTTGCCTGATATGATTTAGTATTTTTGTTTTAAATGAGCTCTAATTGTTTACTATATTTCAGACAAAGTAAGTGATTGGAGTAAAGTAGTTATTGCATATGAACCAGTCTGGGCCATTGGAACTGGAAAAACAGCATCCCCAGAACAAGTATGTTTTAATAATTTTTTTTTTAAATTATGGATTAGGTAAAAGACATAAAAATAAACTTCCTACGTTTATTTTTATGACTTAGTTATAGTTATTTTATAATTTATAAAATGTAGTAATTTTATAATTATGAAGTTTTCAAAATAATTAATGTTTATATGCCAGTTTTAAAGTTTTATGCCAGCTTTTTAAAATGTGTAATATTATGTAAATACTGATTTTACTCCTCAAAAATTTTTAAATTATTTTCTCTTACTATTTTATGTGTGTATTTGAAAAAGTAATTCTTAACTCATTATCAAAATGAGAGAGAAATTTGTAATTTATAAAAATAAATGCATGATAAAGACAATCACTAAGCACAAATTGTTTTCAAAAAAAGTAAATTAAAGAAATAATTAGTTGATAAACAACTTGAAAGTTTTTTGCTACAATTTAAACTGAAAATGTAAAGAAAATAAGCATTTAAAAGTTTGTTTTTTTAAAAAAAAAAGGTATTTATTTTAAAAGTAATTTTGAAACATAAAATCCTTTAAAAAATTCATTAATATACTTCCTATCCCGAATAAGAGAAACTCATAAAAATCTAGCCAGTTGAGAATAATCTTAAAAAATTAAATATTTGTAATAGTAATCAAAATTAAACATAAATAATTTTACCAATGGGTAATTATTTTTGAAACAATGAATTAATTTTTTTAAGAAAATGGAATATGGATAAAAAGCTGGTAGTGTTTTTGAGGGATGATGGCTTATTTTTACAAAAAAGGGCATATCAAAGGTCAAACAGGGCAGGTTGCCCATCAAAAACTCTTAGGGAAGTACACTGTTTTCACATATTCATAGATATTGTGAATACCACCTATCATTCATTAAGTTTGAATAGCAGTTGAAACTAACTAACCCAAATATAAATATATTTTGACAACTCTTAGTTTTTTAAAATCTTTTTTGTATGTAACTTTTTATAAATTATACTCTTTATTGAAATTTCAATTGTAGTGACAAAATCATTTCAATTATTATTTTCCCTAAGCTTCTTTGCCATGGCCTCCGATCAGGTTTGAAACTAAAAAATGGTAGACTTTAAATAATTGAGAAAATGAGCTAAACATTTTAATTGAAAAATTATTTTGACTTATACAGAATAAATCCTCAGTTTATTCTTGTTCAAACAGAGCTAACTTATGTTTATTTACCATCCAAGCATTAAGCTCCTGAGTAAAAGTGTACAGAAATTTCTTGCTATGTATTACATTTCCATTGAATAGAAAATAGAACAGAAAAAATAATTTTTTTCTTTTTTGCTGGAAAGCTTGCAGTTAAAAGTTTAGAAAAAGCAAGAGCTAATGCTCAGAAGGTAAAATGCTGTTTGAATTAGACTGTTTTGTGCTTTACTTTCCATTGGCATGCATCTTGATTGTCGCATATATCTTTACCTGTTGCTTTCTTCTACATTTCTATGTATTTTGTTTCTTATTGATCTCATATATTTAAAAAATAGATAATAATTAGATAGATTAAAGTATTCTCATAAGAAAAGGTTAGTAGTAATATAAGATACATATATTTAGTTTTAGAAACAATAAAGATAATTTTTTTTCTTTCAATAGGCTCAAGAAGTTCATCAGCAGTTAAGGCAGTGGCTGAAACAAAATGTATCTGCTGATGTAGCAAATAGCACAAGAATTATTTATGGTGGTATGTACCTTTATTTATCTTTTTTCAAAGATTTATTTACTGTTAAATAATGTTCCTGTTTCTCTTTTTTCTTTTTCCATAGATAATTGAACAAGTTAGATTCGAATAATCTGCTCTATATAATTTCTTAGCCAATGTGATAATACAATAACTATATAGTGTACTGTTTTCCAGTAATAGACTTGTTAACTTAGCTTTTCATACGAATTTTGAGTAGTACTGCAGCCTCTTAATGAAATTGAACTTTAGTTGTGACTTTTGCCTTCTGGCTGTTACAGTGTATGCTTTGCTAAAAATTTTAACTGGATACTCTTGAAAAATGGTTTATGCTAGTATTTCAAATTACAGTGTTCCATGAATGGCTATAAAAGATTAATTAATACTTTTTCATTTTGCTGGAACAGGTAACTTCAGCAGTTTTATTTTTAAAGAAAAAAAAACTCTTTACCCCAAAAAAAGTTTCTTTTACCTGCGCTTGGCAACTTTGCCTCCCACGCTGGTAAAATGGAAAAGTATTAATTAATAAGGGCAAAATTTTAGCTAATATCTTATTTCTTTATTTAAAATGAATTTATAAATGGACACAATAATGGAAACTGATAAATTTTTTCATATTTTTCACAAAATACTTAGAGAATCTTTTTATAACTTAAGTGTCAAGATTATGAGATTTCTTATACTATTCAATGAAGTTGAAAGCTTTTAGAGGTTTGAGGTACTGTTAATAAATTACAAATGGAAAGTAGTGTGTTTGGACACCCTATGCCAAAAAATGTAGCAATAAATTTGTAACTAGTAACGCTTATTTTGGTTATTATACGCAATACTTGCACAAAATTTTGTACGCTTAGCTTAAATATTTATGGAGATATAGAAATTTTTAATAAAAAAAAACTTTTTGTCTTAAGTTTTTTTTTGGTATAACTTTAAAAATATTAAAAAAAAATTTTAGAGCAGTTTAAAATTAAATACAAAATTATTGCTTTAAAATTTGAGAGAAATTCATTTGAAATTGTGCAAGATATGAGTAATTAAAGTAGTTATTTTATATTGTGCATGCTTGGGAAAATTTAGAAATTTTTTTCTCAATTCTTTAGAAAATCGTATTTGGCAACTAATAAAAAAAGTCTAATTTAAATATCTTAAAACATTAAAAAGTTTCAAGCAATTTTCTGAGCAGTTTTTGTTCTTTTTAAAAGAAACTAAAAATGATAAGGGGTTTTCCACAAATTTAATTTTGTACTATTAAATAAGATTTATTGACACTGACATTGTTGGGGATAATCCCCATAAAAGTATCTTTTCTTTCCTTATACAATCATATTTCGATGTATGAACCTTTATTGTAAGGTATTTAATTTGCCTTATGTAAGAAAATATTTGTAGAAAACCCCCTTATCATTTTGAGTTTCTTTTAAAAAGTACAAAAACGATGTGGAAAATTGCTTAAAACTTGTTAAATTTTTAAGATATTCAAATTGGATTTTTTTATTAGTTGCCAAATAGGAGAATGCCTCTTTGCCTCTACGAAATGAAGAATTTTTTTATTTTTATTTTCCCTATGCATGCACTGTATAAAAGAACTACTTTAATTACTCATATCTTGCACAATTTTGTTCAACTTTATTGAATATTTTTAAATTTAGCAAATAAATGTAAGACAAAAAAGTTTTGTTAAAAAATCTCCATTATTTAAGCCAGGTTTACAATATTTTATGCAATTATTGCATACAATAACCAAAGTAATTGCTATGAGTTAAAAATTTATTGCTCAATTTTTTAGCATAGGTTGTTGAAAATGTTTGTTATTTATTGCTGATCCTTCAAACCTCTAAAAGCTTTAAACTTCATCTGATAAGTATGAGCAATTGCATGATGCAAATACTTTTCAAGTTATAAAATTATTCGAGTATTTCTTGAGAAATATGAATCTTTTGTCCACCCCTATAAATCGTTTTGAATTTTTTTAAAAACATTTTATGTTTACAGGATCTGTCACACCTGCAAATTGTAAAGAATTAGCAAAGAAACCAGACGTTGATGGATTTTTAGTTGGTGGAGCATCACTAAAACCAGACTTTGTTGAAATTATAAATGCAAGGAAGTAATTTTTTTTAAAATTTAACAAATATGTGTGCCATTTACTCAAGTATAAATGTTAAAAGAAAGACTTGAACTTTATACATTACCAGTGGAAAGTTTTTAAAATCTGACAATTCATTCCAAATCTAGTGCAATAGTTACTGTATTGAAAATTTTTTGTTGATAAAACCAAAAATTGTATTTTTATGAAATGTTCCTATTGTTTTATGCTTTCATCTAAATTAAAAAATGATTATGAACTGGAATTTTTTAATTTTATTACAAAAAGACAAACAAGTAACTGTACAAATGTAAAAACAATTTTAGTCTTTGCTCACTCTTTTTACCACCCTAAAACTCACACCTCAAATAAATTATTCTTAAATTTTCAATCTCACTGGAACTTTTTACCAAACTTGGCACTTCTTATGAGGATTCATATTAGATCCGGCAGGGCAGTCAAATTCTTTGGAAAATTCTTTTAAGTTGGACATTGGACCTATTACTCTGAAATATAAAATTGATTTTTAAGAACAAATTTGTTGAAATATGTCATGGTTGCTTTTTAATATCACTTTTCTAAGAAGAATAGTTCAGATAAAAGAAAAACTAGTGATCAGATGACTTAATATATTTAGTTAAGCTTTACTTTTTATGATAAATTGTGCATAATAGAAGCTGTTCTTGTAGAGTGCACAAAAATAAAAGACTACCCTGAATAACTTTTGCTCTAATAATCGAATCTTCACATTGTAGGACTCAATCTGCACTATTTGAGGTGCCCTTCTCAAACCATTATGTTTAAAGCTACGAAATAAGACATAGAAATTTACCTTTTTGAGATTGATTTGGTTTTCTGACCTCATAACCTGCTGCCTGGGTAAATAAGTCTCGATAGTTTGATCGAGAGCTGTCCTAAGTTTGAGCTGCTTAATATTAATTTTGTTTTTTGAATGCTTCACATCTTTAGAAATTTTTTTCTCACAAATATAAAATTAGTTTAGCCAAAGATAATTCCATCAAAAAATAACTTTTAGTTTATGCTTATTGTTTTATTTAATGATAGTCAAAAAAATTTTGAATTGTAAGGAATACAATGTAAAATTACTTTCTTTAAAATGATCTTAAAGTAAAAAATCTGTTGAATAGTTCCTAAGAAATCTAATATTAAAAATTTGATTTCTCCGGATCTATTCAACCAATTTTGCTCAAATTTTGTAATGTAAAGATACATTCTTTAAACTGATGTCAAAATTTTCTTAACTATTATTAAATAAAATAAAAGGCTATGTGGGGAGTAAATTATCAACAATGTCAACCATCTAGGAAAAGGTACCCCAACATGGAATCGAGTTAACATGTCTTATATACTAGTGAATTGTAATTTTGCAATGGTATATAACTCTACAGTACTCCCCTATCAGAATTATATCTGTGATAGAATTTGATACATGGATACCACTAGTTACTGTATTTGTGACAGACCGGAAGAACTGGATTAAGGTCACCAGGTTTTGAACATTAGTCATGAGAGCTGTATTAAGATCATGGCTTAGTCACTCCTGTGTTGCCTTTAGCAGTCGAGTATATGCTGGCCGAAGTTGTGTTTTAATCGAGACTGAGTAGTAACAGCGCGAGGGGGTGGATAATGTCGCAGTCACAAGTAGCAAGTCAACTGTTCAATGTGAACCATCCATCAAAGTAGGTGTTTCCAGATCAAAAAGGGCGTTACTGTCAAGGTCGGCATGTTCCCATCAAGTCTGGGTCACCAATGTGGGGAGTGAATTGTTATCGACAATGTCAACCTTCATCTATAAAAAGGTACCCCAACATAGAATCGAGTTAACATGTCTTATATACTAGTGAATTGTGATTGTAATTTTGCAGTGGTAGATACCCTACAGTAATTTTTTGTATGGAATTATATTTGGATCAGGAAATTTTATAATTATATTTAAAAAAAATTTCAATTGCCTTAAAAAATTCTCGAAATATGGCAAAATTTGCAAGAAGTAACATTAACATTAAGGGGTCCAAACTTTGGACCACTCTCCTGACCAAACTATTGGGACCATATTTCCCAGATTGCAACTCTCCCCTATATTTTGGGGCCAGAAATGCTAATCAGCCAAAATAAAAGATATATGTTTTTGTGTCTGGTTTTGTAACTTAAAATATCATCTGCACTATTTGAGAATACACCGTCAAACCATTAAGATTGAGTCCTAAAATGTCAAGATCCGATCATTGGATCAGAAGATATACGTGGTGGTCCGTTAATTTTGTTGCACACTCTAATAGCTTATTAATAAAGCCATTTTTGAAGCTTTCTTTGTTTAACCTTTTTTAAGAGTTTTTAAAATAACTATGGAAATAAAAATTTTAACTTAAGCATTCTGAAAATAAAATTTGTACTTATAATTATAATTGCAGAAATTTATACTAGTTTATTAATAAAATTGGATATCTAATTATCCTAAAAACTATTAAGCAGAATTTTTATCACATACTTTATAAGAGAGGCTTATATTATATTATAAATGTGAGTAATAAAATTAGAAATTTTTCTTAGAAAAAAAAGTCATCCTGCCAAAGGTGGAAAAAGAATGAATTAATTGAAGGCATAAGCATTTCCCTGTTAAAATTAGTTTTGCGAATTCCCAACTATGGAAATAAAAAACTCATATTGTTTTCAAGGTAAGATAGTTTTTGCTGCAGGAACTCTTATGGAATGCATTCTATCAACTCTATTCTTTTTGGCATCAAGACTTTTTTTTCCTGCGAGTAAAATTTTTTGTTCTTCAAATCGCATTCTATAAATGAACTTGCTTAAATGTTTGCAATTAAATTTCTGCCATTATATTAAACTTGGAGCATTTCTGAAAACTACTAGTTTGTTGGATAGAAAGGTCATAAAAATTAAGGTTAACAATTTAGAAACCAATAATATGATGGTAGTAATGTAGTCAGCATTGCACACCTGTAGTTTTTACTTCCTGGTACCCATCAATCTGAAACCGGGTTTGCTCCAAGCTTTCATAGCTTAGATCTTTAACCACTGAGCCAATAAAATGAAACATTTTTACAAATTATTTAAGCTGAAACTATCTTACAATTTTATATAAATACTATTTTAAATCTTTTTTAATGTAGACAATGAGTAGATTATGTGTAATTTTATAGGAAATATTGGTAAAAAATATTTTACCTGAATTCAGGTGGACTATGAGATCCAGATATTATCCTTAACTTCAAAACTTCTGGTCTATATTTTCCACACCAAACCTAATATCATTAAAAAAATATTAATGACAGAACAAATATTTCTTATTACAGTTTGATTATCTGGTAATTCTTTCTATTATAATACAGTGTTTTATAATTTTGTTATAACCATAAAAAAAAATCTACACAATGAAATAAATTTTTCTTTTAAAGTTACTTTCAGTGTTCTTGTTAAATGATATCAGATAGATAGCAAAATAATACAGTGGAGTCACACTACTTCATCTTATATCATCATTCCAAATAATGCCATAAAAATGGAATGTGACCTAAAGTGGCAAATTGTTTTAAGCTTGCAGCTTTAGAATGTTTAGAAATTAATCGTATGGTCTTTTTGCTTGATTTCTGAAGTCTGATTTGCTTTTTTACAATTAACTTTTTACACTGTCATAGTTCATACATCATTTTGAGGGTACAATTTAATAGTTCAATTACAAGTGTGAAAAATTGGCTCCCACACACATACATTCTAAATAAAATCATCTCTGAAAACATTTTGATTTACTTCATCTTTTACTGTTTTGAACTTCTTTGTTCATTTTTCATATGTGATAATCAGGAGCTTTCTAAATTAGTTTCATGACAAGTGTAATATGCAAAAATTAAGAAATTACCATGGATCTCAATGCATAATTCAACTTTTCAAACCCCAAAATTTGACAAAAATGAAGTAGACTTATACAATGGTAATAATCATTGATTTTTAAATATCGATGCATTATAAACAATGAGACAGATATGAATAACTCTGTATCAATTTACTCTTTTCAAAAACTATTTATTATTTACAATTCATTTTGCATTTCCTTTCATATTTTCTTTACATAAGAAGGTTTATTTAGGAAGAACATTTTACATTATGTTCGAAAAAGAGAAAAGTTAAGATAATTTGTTAAAGAGTCTTTAAAAAAATATACAACACAATGAAATCTTTTAAAACATACTATTAAGTTATAAATTTGAATTGCTGAATCTCATTAAAATAATTTTTTACCTTCATCCACAGAATTTAAATTCCACCCTTTTTAAAAGATTTAGAATATCATTATTTGAGGACAAATGTATCATATCCAGAGAGAATAATATATTTAGCTTGAGAAAATTTTGTAGACTTAATATTTTTGATTTCTTTTTAAATAAAAAATTTTCATATTTAGTTTTTTTCAGCAGTAACTTATACATTCATCATGCCGGGTCAATAATCAAAAATAGGGGTTCAACTTTTGCACTTGAATAAGGGGTATTTAGATTATTATTATTATAGTATGAAGTATGATATTCCTTTATATCTGTGAAATTATTTTTAAATACTAAAAGAAATGATTTATACTCACATTAGCTGCACTAATCCAAAAAAGTTGATTAGGTGTATATTTTAATCCAGGTAATTTTTTTTCTGCACCATTATCTCTTACCCAAGAATGATATGCCTGAAAATAAAATGATCTCATATGTTTTAAATCTTTGATATTGTATAATAATTAAAATTTAGCTTTGTAAAATTTTAGGCAATTCAGCCATGAGCTAAAAGTGTTTTCACTTTCAAAGAAGTTTTATTTATCAAGTTAACAGACAAATCTTCGATCAGGGTGCGTAGCGTTTTTATAAAGTGCTTAAAGGTGCATATTTTCGATTTTCGTTTTTTAAAAGTCCTTAAATGTGCTTTTTTTCATTGGGTGTTATTAAAAAGTGCTTAATTTTCCCTTCTCCAAATTGAGATTTTTCGTTTACCTTGTTGATTTTCGCTACAAATTATTCAGAAAGACACTGTTTACATCGTTCTATTCCACATTTTCACAATTTAACCCCAATCTATTTCGGCGCATCGCCAGCCCGTAGCGTATGAAAACGCCATTCGATTTACATGATTCAAAAATTTTAACAATTGTCAAAAACAATGCCAAAAGTTTTTTTTTTTTTTTTTGACATGACGGTTAAAACCAGATAAAAACGTCAACTGTCAAAAATTTTCCAACCCCACCTAATTATGATATCTTTTTAAAGTGCTTAAAAAAAATTATTTGAGTGCTTGAAAAGTGCTTAGTTTTTGTTGAATAATTTGGCTACGCACCCTGTCCCTCATGGCAAATTTACTCTATAATATGTGAGGGGATGTAATCTGTTTTTATTGTATTTAAAAATTCGAAAGACTGTGTATGGGACTCATAAAATGTTTTCTTACCAAATATGCTTCTTTCAGTCCTCCATTATCTGCAATATTCTCTCCTTGAGTATTGATTCCATTTAGCTAAGTAAAAAGTTTTAAATGTTAAAAAATGGATATTAATACAAAACTAACTATTTCTCAAGCAATACACGGTAGGAAGGGATAAAAAAGAATGAACTGTACCAGGGCTCGAAAAACCGCCCGTCCGCGGCGGTCAAAAATTCGCCGCGGACAACAAATTCCTCGAATCCGACGGCCATTTTCCCGTTAAAGTTCGTGATACATTTTCAATTTTTGTTATCTTACAAGAGTCTATCGCCTCACTTCTATAATGACCCTCTAATCTAGAAATACAGCAACATACTGCGCTTGATGGAATTGATGTTTTACTGCAGCGGTTGAAAGGAGATTTTCAGTAATGAACTTACAAAAAAACACATTAAGTACTGGTCTTAACAAGAAGCGTTAAACGCAATTATGAACATCTACCTAAATGGAAAACCCCTTTCAGATGTCTGAGCACAAACCTCTGTAAATCATTAGATTGATTGTGGAACTGGCAAACGTCATATTTGATTCATTTAAAAAACGCAGTACTCTCGGATAAATTGACATTCCAGATAATTTGACCTTTGTCATTTAAATTATTTCATATAAGAAATAAATTATTTCATAAAATAAATACTAGGTTTCTATTAGTAACCTAGTATTTCTTTTATAGCTGTATAATGTTATCCTAGTATTTGTAATCCTAATAACTACTAATTCATTGTGCAATTTATATGATAAATGTTCGTAAGAAATAAGAGAAAATTATATTTTTATTTATTTAGAAGTGACGGGTTAGTTTAAAAGGAGGACGGGTACATTGTTCGACAAGCCGTCCTCGGGGACGGTTAAAAGTTCCGAGTTTTTTCGAGCCCTGAACTGTACATAATTGCTGTGCTAGAGAGTTGTGTTGCATCAAGTAATAAATTTGCTAAATAATACCCTTATCTTATCATTTTAAAATTTTGTCTTGTTTCTGCTAATTTAATTTTATAGTATATATATTTATAATAGTATATATAAAATTATACTATTTGGCACATATATATATATATAGTATATTTTTTTGGGTACATAATACAACTTTTTCAATATTTTTCATTTGCTTGGAAACTTAATTTTAAATAATTAATGCTAAAACATCTACACATGGTGTTTAGTAATTATTATTTTAAATACATAATTTTAGAATTCCTGTCAAAAATGAGTAGAAAAGATACAAATTAGAGGTCATAAATTATTGAGCCAGAAAAAAAAAACAAACAGAGAAATATGATTAATCACTTTTGACAAAAGATTTTTTTTAGCTCTTTTGATAACGGTTATACACAAAACTTCTTGACCAAAATAATTTAGTAAATTTCGTATTAAAACTTATTTTATAATTAAAAAAAAAAAATAAATAAAAATTAGCTTAAAAAGAAACGAAACAAAAAAAAAAAAACCCATTAAAATTCCTTTCAGTGATAGATTTTATTCTTTAATTTGAGTTAGATATTAAAATTCACCATTCATATTTGTTTTCTTTCCAATAATTAAGCTTAGACGTTTATTGCAAATGTTTACTTTATTTGTTGGTTTTTAAAACAAAATACAAGATTAAGTTTTTTTAAACTCGCCAATGGGCAGTAATTTTGCATGAGATCAGCTTGAAAAACAGCTGGAAAAAAAAAAAAAAAAAAAACATGTTGCAAGATTTCCAAATCTTTAGAGAAACCAGGCATAACTTAGCAGGAACTTTGGTTAGTTGCGATGTGCATCTATTTCAAAAGATACTTTAATACTTAGATGCAATTTTAAAACAGTTAAACTTTCTTCTTTAAGCAGTTTATGCTTAACTTGGTGTTGCATCTGATATTTTTTACACTTAAAAAAAAAAGGGGGTATTTTACTTGTTGTCCATTGTCAGCAGTATAATTTCCATATTGGTGAATAATGCATTTTGCTTTTTCTTTAAAGCGCTCATCAGTCGTGTGATCCCACCAATTTTTGTTGTTGCCATCTTTATCAAATTGTCTACCTAAATTAAGAAAAAAAAAATAATTGCTAAGTTGTTTTAAAAAGATTTATATTAACGGGAAATACTGAAGTGCAAATTCATTTACCTCTATCATCAAATCCATGCGTAATTTCATGTCCAATAACGTAACCGATGCCACCAAAATTCATGTAACTGTAAAAATAAAAGATAAAATTATCGAAACCAATCATGTTCCTCAAATGGAATGTGTTATTTTTGCATAAAATAATGTTGAATTATGAAATTATATCCATATGTTATAAATAGCTGTGTACATTTTAATGAAGCATATAGATCAATACTGATGAATGCAGCAGTATCACAGTCAAGTGGACTGGAAGAGATTAGTTTTCCAAAATTTCATTTAGTTCTTTAAACTGGGAGATATTATATCACATTTTATCAAACACAATACAGTTTCTAGTATATTATTATGCATGTTGTATACAGTCTGTTGTGGTATAAGACTGGGTAATGGGGTGAAACTGAATGTCTCTAGCGAAATTATTTTGCTTTTTAGTGAACAGACACTGAATTACATTTTACTGGTTAAGAAGAAGCTGACATATTAGACATATTAGCGTATTGTTGTTGTTGAATTGCTGTAGTTTATGTAAATAAGTATGTTTTACAATGCCAACTCTCTAATGTTTTGTCATTAAATTATCCTTAAATTTATAAAGAATCTTTTAACCCAGTTTAGCGTACGTTTACTAAGGATTCATACTCTTAACAAACATTAAGGGTTTAGTCCTGTAGTAATATGATTTTTTTTTCATTTTGATAAACACATTTTTAAAACCAGCTCAGAATATCAGGATGAAGGAAAAAAAGAACTTTTAAAATTTTTTTCCATTAATTGAAAGTAAGTTGTTAAACGTGAAAAAAAAAATCATCAAAAAGAAAAAAAAGTCATGAGTATCGTTTCGATAACCACTGTTTTTAAAACCCTCTAGAATATCAGGATGAAGGAAAAAACGAGCATTAATTTTTTTATTTATTAATTGAGAGTTAGTTGTTAAACATGAAAAAAAAATCCCCAAAAAGAAAAAGACACGTGTATGAAGAATTAATACAAGAAAACAGTTTTATTATAGAAACCTAAATACTTGATGCTTCTTCAGAAGAAGATGATAAAAACACATGCGATATTGATTGCTTATATTGTAATGAAGTATTTTCTAAGTAAAATAAATAAATGAAAGAAGGAAGGTAGATCCATTGTGGTAAGTACTTTTGATGGACCCACGATAGCTGAAGTGAAGTAATTACTTGACATGAAAATTCTGTCCATAATGTTCTTAAATTCAGAGGTAATTTTGTCTTCCGGTTAACCCCGGAATTTCGAGGTTTTCGTTTCATCCTTCCGAGACTTAAAATTAGGAGACGAACAAATGTTTTTTTCTGGGTAGATTGCGGAATTTCGAGTTTCTCAACACCATTAGTTCTCGGACTTACGTTAATCAAAAACATAATCTGACAACATTTTCACAGAATTCCGTAATCTAAAATTAAAATTTTGAAACTTTTGCTGAAACTTGTTAACGAGACGTTTACACGCATGTGATTTTGGCGGTTTCACGGATTTTCGCCATTATTTTGAATATTTGGAACTGCACAGGAATTCGCTATTATAGCGATTCACATGATTTTAAATATCAAACATTGATTTCCTTATTTACCTACCTAATTTACACATTGCGATTCGTGTTCACGTGGTTTAAAAAATCGTGCATTACGATTTGTATTTACGTGATTTAATTGTTCAATATCGCGATTCGTATTCATGCGTTTTTAAAATCCAGTATCACGATTCTTATTCACAAGAGTTTTAAGTCCTATGTCGCAATTCGTATTCACAAGTTTTTAAAATCTAGTATTGTATTCTATTTGTATTCTCGCGTTTGCAATATCAAATACCGATTTTCGTATTTATACGGGATTTAAAAGCTACGCACTGCTATTCGTATCTACCATCTAAAAATCTTGCAAAGTGATTCGTAATCACGTGGTTTAAAAAAACCAATATCGCGATTTATATTCACGCGATTTAAAAATCTAATATCGCGATTCTTATTCTCTCGATTTAAAAATTCAATATTGCGATATTGAAATCCAATATCGCGATTCTTGTAAGAACTAAGAGTTTTCTTAAATTTGTTACTATAAAGGTGTGATATCCTTAGTTGGTAGGTAATTTAATTATAAATCATGAAAATTACGTTAAATACGAAACGGTAAAGAAAGCGATATCTTGCGCATAAAATTTCCAGGGTTTTTCACTTTGTGTCACAAACAATCACATCTGTAAATTGTCTTGGAAAATAAATATGCCCGTTACTTTTTCACTGAAATTCTAGTGCCTCTAAATTTCCCATTAAGTTTATATATATGCCAGGTCTTTTCCGTTAGTGGGGTAAAATTAGGTGATTTGACTTTTTCTGGAAAGTAAAAAATCATCGATAACTAAAGTTATGCATCTATTACTTTTCCAAACATGATATATTATACAAAACTAAACAATGACTATCTTTATTAAATTTGGCACTTTCTGGATCGAAAAGTTTAGCTCCAGTAAGCCTTCGAATTTAATCTATTCGATTTTACCCCATCTTTCCTTATAAAATTTTCTATGAGAGATTTTTTTAAAATAATATACACCTAAAAGAGAGAAATGTAAAAAAACTAACAATTTATGAATTAATGTTAATTCTGTCATACTTACTGTGGTCTATCTTTATTGAAGAAAGCATTTTGCAAAATTCCAGCTGGAAATTCTGAAAGAAAAATAATACGTTATTTATTGATTTTTTTTTAGATCGTAGATTATACAAATTTAAAGGGTACCAGGAAAGGTAGAAAACTAAATTCTTCTTAACATTTCTGTTCTCGCCAGTGAGATTGAAGATGCGTATAGGAATTGGGAAATGTTTATCATAATTCTGATCACATTTATTTAATTTTTGCGGCGAAACTGGTAACGAGTTTTTATTGTTTTCGGCAGTATTTAGGAACCAAATAAAACACAAGATAGAGACAATCGAAAAAATTATTCTAGAATTTCCATTCATCTAGTGTTGCTATACTAATATAAAATATGCTCATTAATGCTGCTATTAATTAAATTATTCAAATATACACAAAAGACTTCATGTCAAAAACACAAAGAGGAGAGAGATTCTTTTTTTCTCTTATTTCATTGTCTCTTACTATTTCATAACTAATGGTTCATAATTAAGTTGAAATTTCTACGGAATGTATTATGAAGCCTGTGCCAAGATAAAATGCTTTGAGAAATTTTGTTTTTGGATGTAACAATGACTTTCTATAAATTAGAAGGAAAATAAACATTAGGGAAAGTAAATTTTGAATTAAATGTTTTTGTGTAGTTTCTTTTAAGCATCACAAGACTTAAGAAGAAAGTAATTGTATTTACCATAAAAAAAAGCATAGTTTTGTTTTTGTCTAGATTTTTCTCAGAACAACGAAAATTTGCTTTTTTTAATGCTATTTATATCATTTACAAATGACTTTTTACTTTCATAAAAATGATCTGTTATTAAAGTTATAAAAAGGAATTAAAATGTATAACGATTATGGATTTAAACTTTTGGAAATACTGTAACGTATCATAAGCTATATAAATAAGTTCAGTTTTTTTCAGTTATAAATAAGTTCAGTTTTTTTCAGTTATAAATAAGTTCAGTTTTTTTTATAAAAAAAATTTATTTCACAAACAACACAAACAGTAACAAATATGAAGTACCCGTAACGGGATAATGAAAAGATCATAAAACAACTAGAAAACCCCGTAACGGGATATAAGGAAACTCAAATTCCAAAAACAAAAACTATTCTAAAGAAAACCAACAACTCTGTCGTTCTAAAAATTGACTTCTAATTATATCGTCTGCTTTTATTTTTTTAAATTTCTCTTCATGTGTTTATTTTATTTTATTTATGCTTTTGCCAGCCCGTTATATTTAAATATTTTTACTTTTATTCATGCTTTTGATAGCCAATTATTTTTTTAATATTTTTAGACTTTATAATACTAATATTCTATTTTCTATTGTACTTTTATTTGTTTTAAAAAATGCGCTTTTTCATATTTTACTATATACTTGCCGCCTTTGGCGAACAACTTAGTCACCTTACAAAATTATCTTGTACAACATATAAACTTTAATGGCAACCAGACCGAATAAACAGCACATCTGTATTTGAATATTCTAATTCTTCAACCCCTCCTCCAATAATAACGCCCTAATTAATTTTAAACAATATATTAACCGAATTTATCCACCTTCTAATTGTCTCCCGTGCGGAAGTGCATTGATATCAATTTGAACTATGTACAAGATATATGTCCACGATATTGTTTAAGTTCTTTATGTATTGAATTTTATTAATATTTTAAAATCTGTTCGGCATCTACACAAACTACGGTAATCAAGAGTTCGGGTCATTTCAGCTTAGTAGGTAGCAGAAGTATTAAAAATATATCCATCTCTGTCGTGAGCTACAATCGAAGTAGTCCCAATGCTCCATTTTGTACTGTAGTACTTTCTCACGCTTCTACCGATCCATTACTTTATGGTAAAATGTATATAAATGGCTTTTCTCACCAATAATTAGTATGAGAGTATGCGGCACCATAGCAACGTTTATGTAAAAATGTCTGCAGCCATTTTAGAAAGGATCAAAAATAAGTATTTAAATAATTACGTCATAAGTAAGCTTTTATTTGAAAAAATTTACGTAAAAATACGTTTCGTATGTAAATCGCATCGTAAATTTGTCCATTTCGAAGTCAATCAGGTGCGATAGACACGCGTAACGTCGCCTACAGGTATCCAATTAAATCCATGGTTAGGCATAATCACTTTTCGAGTTGCAAGTACCCAATAGATTTTTTAAAATCGTCTGTTATGTTTGAGTTTCATTATATTCAAGAACTTAATGTAGAAAAAAGATCAGCTTTTAAATAATAGAAGTGAAAAATAATTAAATACCTATGCTGTTTTCCAAGGCATTATAAAACGCGTTGACAACTGCTGCCCTTGCATGCTTTTTCCACCTGTAAAAACAGACAATATTTCAGTTACGTATCAATATCAAATTTAAAGTTGCACTTTAATGCCAAAATTCTAATTCATTCTTTTCCCATGTTTCAAAGTATGTTTAGGTTAGTTTGATGCGCAATACGCAACTTAATCATACAGCAAACAAAATTTAAATTTCAGATCACAATAATCTATATAAGTTACGCATAGTCACGTATAAGTTGCAATTTAATGCTGAAACTTCAATCCATCATTTCTCATTTTCCAAATAAGTTAGTTTGTTGCATGATACGCTACTTAATCATACAGCAAACAATATTTCAAACTCATGTCACCATTTATTACATAGAGATTACATCTTAATGCCAAAACTCCAATCAATCATTTATCCATTTTTCAAAAATATGTTAAGGATTTTTTGTTACATAATGTGCAACTTACTCATACAGCAAACACTATTTCAATTCCATATCACAAATAAACATAGAAGTTTCATCTTGATGCCAAAACCATCATCAAGCAATCCATCATTTTTCCCCAAGTATGTCTAAGTTAGTTTACAAAAGTTAGTTAGTTGCGTACTACGCTGTAAACATTCTGTTTATTCCTAAAGCTGTATGAACACATGTATAGTCAACATTAAGTAAACTGTAGTTTATTAAAATTTTGGACACCTCTGTTAATCTTGTAAATTTTATTGGCATTTAAAAATTTCTGAAGTTTTAAGTACCCGAAATTTTACAAAATTGGGATTTAGGCGCATGTTCGTACAGAGTTTGAATTTGATTTGATTGGCATTCATAGCATTGCAATATGTGAATTGCATCAGCGAAACGTTAACTTTATCTACATTTATGCTTTTTAGCAATAACATTACTTTAAAATAATAATAAAAATCTCCGCTAAAATTTTTAAATGAATTTTTTATTGTTGTTTTTTATTTGCGTTTTAAGTTTTTGATTAACTAAACGGCAAATTCCCACTTAAAGAAATTTTAAAATTAATATGCCGCCGTTTCATTAAAGGTATGTCTAAACAAAGTTGTATGGGAAACTACACAGAGAATGATTATTTGATTCCATGGATTATTCAATTTCTTTGAAATAGGATGAAAAGTGAAGAAATATGTTAGTAGCCCAATTATCAAACACAAATGTGTAATCTTTATTATTTTAAACAGAAAACACTCTTAACAATAGTCGTTTTCTTAACATGTGATTAATAAATTTACTTAAAAAAAAGAAACAAAAAGCAAGTTTATTATGAGATGATCAAAAATATTGCTCTACCCATAAGTTGCCCTCGTCTATTAATACAACATTTAATTGCTAAACCTGTATTTCAATAAAAAGAAGAAAAAAAAGTTTCTAATTTGGAGGAAAAGGAAGTTTCGACTATTTATTTGATAAGAATGTTTTTGTTTGCCTTTTGTTATTTGCTTTCCTTATTACCAACATTTGCTGATTAAGTTAAACTGTTTTCAGAAATTTAATTGTTTAATAAATTGTATAGCAAATATTGAGTTGACGATTGAAAATTTTTTATTCAGAAGAAATCAGATTGATAAAAGTTTTCCATTGCCGCTCAATTTAGAATTCATTATCATAAATATTTGGTTAAAACTCAAAGTGTTTGAGTTTTTTGATGGTCGTTTAAATTGTCCGCAAATATTATTTCACTTAACTAAAGTAAAAACCAAGGAAAAATCCGTATGTGTACACATCAGTGTTTTTATATATTAAGAATCGATTTAAAAAAAATCTCAGAACAATTCAATTTTTCAAATTTAGAGCGTATAAAATTTTCTAATAATTGATATGTATATAAATATTTACATAACTTTTTAAATAAAAGCAATCATGCATTTTTTGTTACACCATAACAGTTGTATGAATAAATTCAGATGATTTTTGGTTAAATAATTCCTTAAAATAATTTTTTATTTTATCTAATGTAATATATTTTGGTACAAGTTTACCATGTTTTGGTAACCATTTACTCACTCTGAACAGAATTGGCTAAAAAACCAGTATTATAACAGTATTATTTTTAAATAAGTTGCTCTTTTGTCATATTTTAACCCTAGATCATCAACTAAACTTAAATTAGGGTTGTTCTGTAACTAATCATTCGACTTATAGACTACGAATTAAAAACGAATTAGCGTCACTGTGAGCAAAAACTCTTAAATTTTAAATAAAGTATAGATTAGCGATAAAATTTGACGTTTGCAATATTTGAAGAAGTAAGTTACCTTCGCGGGCAAAAGTTGGTAACCTATTAGACGGAAGTTAAGGATTAATTTATGACTGAAAATGTCATACTTACTCTCCTTTAATATTTGGTTTCCTTAATTGAGAAAAAGCATAATCTGTGGACCACCTTCTAAGACTCATGATATTTTCAAAATAACTTCCGTTTGTTATAGTTAACTAAAAAATACAAGCAACAGTTCTAGATATATATTTTTCGAACAGATAAATAGCATTGTATCGATTTTTACTTACATTTTCATACAGCTCCATAACAAGTGAATCATTTAATAATGCTTGTGGGTATCCAATATAAGGAGTAATAGCTTTTGCCTGTAACAATAAGCCAATCATGAAAAAAAGAAAGTTAAAATGAAAATACGTCAGAATGTGACATTTACGAATATTATTTTTCATCACAATGGGCACATATTGGATATAGTTTTCAAAACAGTGAAATCAAAGAAAACTGAGTTCATAAAATTTGAAACAATACGTACCTTCTCTTTAGCTTGTTTTTTTGTTTCGTCATCCATCCAATCGATTTGATCTAATATAATTAAAAATTCTTTGCTAATGTATTTAACCAGCTCCATGGCCTGAAATAAATTTCAAATTTTACTAAAAATTAATAAGAGGGAAATTTTAGTTTAAATTACATGATACAATTTGTTTAAATCACACAATTTAATATATGGCACAATGGTATTCCAATTGACGTTATTATTTAGTTTCCCAGGAATAAGCTATAATTATAATCTATTATAATCTATTGCTTTTTGCAATATGTTTTTCAACATGGAGTGGCTCTTGTTATAGGATATCGATACTTTGAACAATTATGTTCGCAAATTACAAAATCTATATGCTGAAAAGTTTTCTGGTATTTTCGAAATGATTAAAAAATTATGGCTTTGTGAAATGGTAACTATGTTTTTAATAATTTACTTTGTGATGAGTAAGTAGTGAAGATGCTAGTCTGCAAAGGTGCCTTATAAAATTTAAATTTGATTATTTCAATAAAATAATTTTTTTTCTTGCGTTCCATCCACATTTCAATTTTTAAAATATGTTATGGTCTTTGACGCAGATGGGACACCTATGTCCCATTTATGTATCTTTTTCTGATGCTCCGATTAATAAATATTTTAATATTCTTTTAATAGTAAAAAATAGTCTAGCGTTTACTAAAAAGATTTGTTAGATTATTGGAATTATGTGTGTACTAAAATATAAAATAGAAAAATGTAGTTTGAATTTTTTTAATTAATTTATCAATACTTGATTTTGTAAATCAAAGAAATTTTAATAAGGTTTCTTTTAAATCTAAATAATGACAAATAAGTGAAAATATGAAACCATATTGTCTGTAACTGAGCCGCATTTGGAAGATTTTACCTTTAACGCAGAAAAAGAAACCGGTGTTTCATGCTGCATTTCATAACCATAAATTATTAAAATGTTAGATATAATATTTATTTATTTTGACTAAAATTAATACAAAATAATGAAAGTATGAAAAATATATTTAATAAAAATTCGACGTCAAAAGGTAAAGCATATTTAGCAAATATTTAATGTTTTACAATCATATATATATATATATATATAAAGTAAAGAGGGCCAAAATATAAAATAAATAACGCATGCAGTTCATAAATTGAGAACAATTAAGCAAATTGACTTAAGTCCATTAAATGGTTGTCCCATTGTTAACGTAAATAATAATAACACAATTTGTTAAAAAATGTTCCATTTGCTGCATTGTTATTGGAAAAGCAATTAAGTTTTTTTTAAACATTTTAATCTTTGATTTCTTTTTTTTCTTTTTGAGGGCATTCGATAGATGACGTGTCCATCTAAAGCCAATCATTCTTGCCGAAATTGAACATTACGTATGCAATGCATATATCTGCTTTAAGGTTGTGTATTATTGCAAAGGCGAAACAATATTAAAAATATGTTTATTTAGTTCTTCAGCCGCGAGCAGTCTCATGTGGCAGAATATGAAAATATTTGAACACGGGTATTTTTTTCACAGTTCATTGCACATTATTATTAGGTTATTTAATTCACAATTTCTAATGACATTGCCGAAAATTGTGTCAATTTTCCCTTAATTCGTGTTTTTAATATTTAATGTTATTTTGTTAAAATGTTTCAGTTCTTTCGTGGCTACCCTACATTTATGTTTAATTCTTCTTACCCTGTGTTTGCTGTCGCCTTTGAAATAATGCTTCACATAGTATGAACTCAAAGCTATCCCAAGGCTTCCGCTTAAAGAAGAAAGACACTGTTCCCAACGGGGCTCTTCTTGACTTTTTCCTGTAATAACTGAACTGTATTCTTGAGCTAGAGCTCTCCAATCTTTGGACAACATAGTCAAGGACTGTGCTACAACTCTCCACAACATGTAGTTTGCAACGATCCTATAAAAAACATTTAAACATACAACTTACTAAACATATAACTTAATATACATATTTAATAATTTTAAAACATCTTAGGCAGCTATTGATTTTCACTATGTTATTTTTATTACGTTTCAAAACTCATCAAAAGATGACTTTTGTCATTTTATGACATCGAAAAATTCGTAGTTTTCTAAGAAGAACGCAGCAAACCGTATATTTTTCTTTCTTTCTGTTTATCTTTAATTGATATTTCAAATGGTCAGTCATTTTTAGGTCACCTGCTCTGTAAAAAATGGACACTCAAATATTACTAAACTTTCTTCCTTTTTGACGAAACCGTTTCCTGCTACATGTTCCGAGCAAAAAGTTCGCCAAAGGGACAAAATACTTATTGTCACTTCGTCAAGGATACGAATTTCGTCAAAAATAAAGAAATTTTTTGTTATTCAATTTTTTTTCTTCCAAAATAAATAATCTCGGAGCCCAAGATTAATTATTACTTAATCTTGGGCATCATATAGGTGTACGAATGTCGTCCTAACAACACGAGAGGAAGAGATCGAAGATAGTTAAATTACACCCACGCCCGAATCGGGATTCGGACCCGGGATCTTACTGGTACGAAACCAACATCTTGACCGCCATACAGGGTGGTTGGCTCATTGCATCAATTTATTTTCTATCGTCTAGTTTGGTCATTCTAGTTGACAATCTCTCACAATGCACTACGATGAGGTTTCGAGTTGAGAAAATATTTTCATCATTTATTTTAGAATTGGTGTTTAAATCACGTGATTTCGTGACGAAATGATTCTCAAAATTAACGAAATAGAGCCCAAGTATTACTGAATCATCAAAAGTGAGAGTTTTATTTCTGAGAGTGAGGTATAGCACCAATGTATATTTATGTACTAGTGATTACTTAGTATCTGTTAAGTATTGTAATATTTGTGAACATTACTCGTGGTGAGAAGCCGGTATTCCGTTAACCCCTTCAGGACTGTTATCCCATCGCGCCATTCTCCCTTCACGGCCTACGGTATCTTACATGAAACGAGTCTTTCTGACTTCAGCAGCCCAAGATCACATGGACTTGATCTCAACTCGAAACTCGTGTATTAGAATGAAAAAACTCGGAGCATGCATGCCTAGAGAAGCGCTCCTAGTTTCTCATTCTGCCGGTACTGAAGAGGTTTAAGGGCAATCGCTTTCTATTCCCTCGTTATCTCCAAAATTGACAATTAATGATTGTCCATAATTATTCTGATGGGTACTGGTAATCTTTCCTAAACATATTAATAAGTAAGTGGGGTAATTACATTAATCGTGATTTTCAGAAAAGTAACTTTCCTTTTTACCCATCATGTGTAAGAAAAATGGGCAATTGCGTAAATTTTTAGGAAAATTTAATTTTCATTATCCTAGAAGTATATTTAAAATAAAATTAAATCCAAGTTGAAATATTACCTCTTATCCGTCGTAGCGATAAGCTCTCCAAATTTCTTCAAAAATTTTGGAACCGATACAATCATTGTTTCATTTTCAGTTATTGGATCATTCAAAAGTCCATTAAAATACTTGGGCCAATCAATCTACAATATATCAAAATAGAAACATAAAATTTGTTATTGGTTTGTAAATATGTATGTGAAATTCTTGTTTTAAGGAATGGATTTTAACAAAATAATTTTCTTTTTGTTGTATTTTGTGTATGTTTCAGAGAGAAAAATTTTTTCGTTTGATAACTACCGAGTGTTTTGTTTAAAATAATTTCTTGTTTTGTTTCATCTACCACTTTCATTTAAAAAAAAATTAATACGAAAATTTTTCAGTATAAGATTAAATTAATGTGGTAGAATTAAAATTCGGAAGGCAGAAGAATTGCCAAATATATTCATTATAAAAGCTGAGATTGGTATATTATTGTCGTTGTTAAAAATTCTGTTTTTATCAAACAATTGCTGTCATTTTTCAGAATTTTCTAATCATTCTAACACAGAGTTCTTGTTATTTTTGTTAGAGAGTTACAACATACGGGTAACATTCTCTGATTGGTCAAAATTTTCCCAAATAAAACAAAACAGAAATTTTTTTGTAGACTTAGCATGCATTATTGAATAGAAAAGTACCTATTGAGTTTGAATTGAAAATAAAAATCTGTATTGAGTAGCTAGATATTCTATGAAATAAACGTGGAGAGGTATTAAATTCTTCTATGATGATCAAAGTTATTTTACTAATTGTTTCTAGTGACACGTGCACAAGCCAAGATTGCCAGCCATTGGTCTTTTTCGAATTAAGTCAGCAAAACAAGAGAGCACAGCTAAGATTAATGTGCGACTTGACTCAGAACCACATGGATAGTAGCACCACTCTTTCGTGAGGTCACTTCCATAATTTAGACATAGATTTGAAGGGAAAGGAAATTTTCTCCAGATCCCTCTACCCATGCTATTGCTCAGCAACCTACCTCAAGACTTTCGATGATTTTACGAGCACATTTTACGAGCATGTACTAAGTAGGCCATAGCGGCTTCGAAGATTGGACCCTCAGTCCCTCTGGACCGAAGTTTGGTGCTCTAACCACTAAGCTACTTCGGCTAAAGCTGGTGAATTTACTGATAGTATGAATCTTTAATATTATGACTGTCGTTGCAATAAGACTAACTTTGCAACGCCATTCTAATCTGACCATTATTTAACGACGGAAATTTGTTAAAAATACAATAACCAGCCGTTTAGAAGAAATGTTATTCTTACCTCTGGAACAAGTTCTTGCAGCTGTGGAAGTGTGAATTTGTTGTACATACTACTTAGATTTCTACGTTCTTCTCTTGGTAATGAATACTGAAACAAAATTGGTATTTTATATTTAAAACAGTTAAGCAAAAACAATTTTAACAAATTGAGATATAAAATTTCTTTCTCACAAAGGAATTTTCTCAAATTTTTAATATTCATTTACCATTAATACACAAACTTCAAATATTAAGCAAGCTAATCAAAATACCACATCAGAGATCATAGGAGTAAAAAAAAAAAAAAACACTACTTTAAAAATCGAAAGAACAAAATTATCATAATAATTATTTAAGTCAACTCAATTATTTAGTAATTCTTAGATAAAAATTACTTCGTGTTTAATTTTTAAAACATAAGTAGAATTTTTTTTGTGCAATATAGGCCACACATGACATAAATATGGATTATTTAAAAAATATCTTAATGGTGCAATAACTTTCAACAATCAATCAGGAAAATTAAATCAGTACTTAAGAGTCGAAACGAATATTTCATAAGAAGAAAAAAAAACTATAATATTTTAACTTTGACGGCTCTTTGCAATATAATAATAGTGTTTCATTCAAAAATCCTTAGATCCGCTGTTGTTTCAGGTTATTCAAGTCAGCGTTACAGTCTGTTTTGCTGTGCCAAAACTGAAAGACTTAAAAACTCGAAATTATGAAAGTTTCTAGAAAAATGTATAGGGAGTATGATGGGATAAAAAATTGCATTCGATAATTAGCTCAAGAATTGTTTATTGTTAGACTTGTAGTAAAAAATACCAGACTGGCTGCATAAATGCCACTACGAAGCTGAAATTTACCGTGTTGAAAAAATCATTTTTGTTAATGAAATGAACTCATATGTTTTTCTAATATTCTGATTTGTTCCATAGCTATCGCAATTTTAGGTGTTTTTTCCCTTTATTTTCTTGTTTTTCGCTTTACTTCACATTTTATTTCGTTTCATTCCCCTAAAACTATTAAGCTAAGAAATAATAGAGTAGTGTAGAAAAATTTATAGGGATTACGATGGAGGGGGGGGGGGGAAGACACGATTCGAGGATTTGCTGCAGCTATGGAGAATTCTCTGCATGCGATTCGTATATGCGATTGCACGTCATGCACGAGCAGTTCATTTTACATATTATTTCTAAACACGTGTCTCTAGGGCAGTCGCAGGCTGTATGAATGATCCCTTGAAACTTGTAAAAGATGCTATGTGGGCCCACTGAAATGTAACAACTATTTTTTATTTATGAACTTAACGAAAGTTTTTTTTCTTCACTTCTTTTTTTGTTTTTATTTTTATAATGACTGTTTATCTATTGTTGCAGAAATTATTTTTTTTTTCTCTTTCAAGATCTTCGTTTTATAAACTCATGTTTGACTTGATGTCAAAAGTAACAAAAGGCAAAATATAATAAAGAATATAAGATAATAAAAGATATGTTGCCAGACATAAATCTTACGATTTATAACGAAATTTTTTTAGACTCAAGAGAAAAAAAAAAAAAACTCTTTTCAATTTAAATTATGGGATATAAGGTTATCGTTACATATTATTAATAAATAAAAGCATTTCTCATTTATTACATATTGTGTTTCTCATTGTGTATTTCAAAATATAAATATTTTTTTCAAGCGTTCTTGATTACCTTTTAAATTCAGGTAATTGTTCAGTTCATCACGATTAAAATGTTAACATAAAATAATTGCAAAAAACTATAATATCAATAAAATTATAGTATAATTATCTATACATAATGTATATAGTGTTTAATAAACAAAATTTTTTTAAAAAAACTATCTACTTACAGATAAAAAAAAGGTTTAAAAACAATGAGAAGCTATCACGAGGGTTGGTGAGCAATAGGAACAGGGGGGACGGTTGGTTGGTTGGTTGATTCAAGTTTATTGGCACAAGAGCCAGATATACTGCGTCAGCCACTAAGTTAAAAAATTCTTTATTTTTAAAGCAGTGAATATAGTCCTAGATATTATTTTGACAAACGTTAGTAGATTGGAGGGGGGACGTAACCTCATACTTTTTAGCCTAGATCGGAACCTCCTAAGTTGTTCTCAGAGGTTACCTCCATTTCCTTCAAAATTGTTATCGAAGGTACTTGATTTTCTGCAATTTTTTTAAAATTTTATTCAGTGTCATTTTCTTGGTGCGGAAATGCCACTCCTGTTTGCGTTATGAAAAGAGTGATGGATGAATAAAATTTAGCGTCTGTGAAAATGATCCCAACAGATAAAATTATGTGTCAAACAAATTTACTACTTATGAGTGATAAAGCTATTTTATGTAAATAAACACTTATGTTTGCTGTTTAAGTTGCATTTAATTTACTATAAAAATTAGTTAGTTTTAAATATTTGCTTGTTTGAGATGCTTGTTTTTTTCTGAATTTTTTTTTCTAATGTAACTTTCAACTTTAAAAGTAAATCATTGATAGCATCGTCTTTAATTCACTCTGACTGCTACATGAGGTTGTATCGTCACAAAGAGCTCTCTAAATAAGTGTTTAACACAAATATTTTGAATAGATTTTAATTTACGTATTTGTTTTGTTTTGATATTTTATCGTGTTTCCTTATTTGGCCTTTTCCGCCTTTTGTACAGATGTTTGCCCGATCACTGGGAAGAGGTTTTAATGGTCTCTTCTAAAGGTTTTCTTCAACACAAAGTCTAAGGAAAAAATTCCACGCCTCCCAAAAGTGGTCGCAGATAGAGGAAGTCGCTACACGGAGGTGGTCTTTCCAAGAAGGTTTCACTGTATTTCGGAAACGTATTGAGGGGCTAGGAAACCAAAAATGTCAACCGTCATCGATCAAAAGTTATCTCAAGACAAAATGGAAGATAACATGTCTTATATACTAGTGAATTGGTATGTTACAACTCTAGGTAGTTACGATACACTCTGAAACTGAATCAGCATCAAATCGGTTCAGTTTCCTACTTTTAAAAAGTCATTAAATGTTTCTCAATTTATCGGAGTTTTCTGAGATTTTAGGAAAAAATTTTTGTCGCGTCAAAATTAGTTTCTGTAATTTTTTTACAGTGTATGGAAAAATTATAATTAAATGCACTTCAAAGTAACACTGTGTAGTAAACGATTGAATCTAATGAAATTCTCGAAAGTCACTTACGTTTGCTAAAGTAATCTCAAAGTTCAAGGCTTGCAGCAATTCTTTCTTAACAGTTTGTTCATTTGCTCCGAGTTTCTTGGCAGTTTTGATCATCAAATTGAAATAGGCTTCAGTGGAGGAGTCGTTTAAGCCCTTGACTAAATATGTCCTATCTGGCATCCCCAAGGAAGTTTGATCCAGCTGTAAGCAATAAGCGTAAATATTAGATGTGTAACTTATATCATTAGTTTGTTTGTAATGTATTACGAAATAATTGTTGAAAAATTATAACTTAAAAGCTTTTAAAATGTTCTAAATGAATATATCACACTTTGTGTCGCAATAACTAACGTTTGTCTTATGTATTATTCATAAATTAAAGAAATCGTGGAAAAATTTGATGAGTTATGACGACGAACACCTGTGTATAACATCAATAATAAAACATTTCATGTCAATTCCTCAGTAAAATACATCAAAATTCATTTAATTAATAAATATTTCACCACGGCAGGTCTTATACGTGATAAATTTTGAAGCGAAACCTCAATTCTTAAAATTTTGGCGGTAAACTACAAATTTATTTCATCGTGCAACATATTGGTTGAACCATTCGGAATTCAGGAACTAATTATTTCGAATTTTAATCATCTAACCACAGAATTTTACAAATCATTCTGCAAAAGAGTCTATTTCAATAAAAATTTTTGACGCTATATTGAATTTTTGAGAATCATATTGGATTCCGTACCTCGAATTTAGATTGTCTCATTTTAAATTTGAAATTGGCGATGATTTCAAACTTTTTTTTCCACTGATTTTCTTAAGATACATAACACTTTAATGTAGAAGATATTCAACTGAAAAATTTTAAATGCATTCAAAAGCTCCTGTTTAAACATTAAATTCAAAAAATGTTTAGAAAATCACTGTTAAATTTGAATACAAACTTTAAAGGTTTTTTCTTTTTAATGATTCTGAGAGTTTGAGTTCTTGTTAAATTTTTTTCAAATATTTTTTTAAACTAAATTATCAACATTTTATGCGCAACAAAAAATTTTATTATAAAAAACAGTTCTTTTAATAAGAACATTTTGCTTGAAATAAAAACGTAAAAAATTTAATTCGGATACGACATGTTAAAGTGATCTGAAGTGCAGGCATCACTTAATAAAGATAAACAATAGTCATTGACTAGAAACGCTTATAAGCAATTTGAAACTTATATAATTATCTGCCATTATCTAGAGATTATTTCATTTTATCCTCTGAAATTATATATCTTTTGTTGAGAGAAGAATTTCTGTTCCGTAAATTTTTTGAAATACCTAATAAAATTAAAAAAAAAAAAAATAACTGCCTTAAATTTTGTGCCCTGGATAGAATTTCTGATGTGACCTCATTTAAACTGATGCATTTATGTTTTTAAAGACTACTGTTGTCATTAATAACACTGTTTAACTGCAATGAAGTTAATAATAGTAGCACTAAAAAGTTAATCGAGAAACAAAGAAATATTTAGTTTCCTTCGATACGAAATTCCACCTTTTGGTAAGCACTAGTCAGAAAAAGTATTATTAACTTATCGTTTTGAGCTGCAAAAACGATATACATTGTAGAGAAACAATGTGTTTCTCTCAAGGGTATTGTACCAGGTTGCCATCATCATTCATGAGTTTTTGACAAATCAACAAATACAACCTGACTAGATCAATATTCGCTAAAAAAAGCAACGCGTGACTATATCTTACTTCGACGGTTTAAAAATTCGATTTCGATAATCAATTTGATTTCATTGATTTAATAAAATTCACTAAGAATTCTAAAGGATAAACATTCCAAAACAACTTTCAAGCTTGTTCTTAAAGTGGGTAAAACGTTTGCATGAACGAAAGATCTCATAAATTTAGATTTATTAATTTAGAGTCTAAGAGTTGACGATACACATCACGATATGACGATAAAACGAAATGAATAAAAAATTGAATTTCCAAATGTTTCGCATGCAAAGTTTTGAATTTTATAATATTTTCACGAAAGGTACAATTTTTTACATCAACAATATTGAGTAACTTTTTCTGTTTTTTATTTGCACATTCTTGTACAAATAGAAAGCTTCTTATGCAAATATAAAGCATACATATATAATTTTTTTCCTGTAGAGGATTAGTGCGATGTGATTTTGACATTTCTCTAAAACATATTAGACTAATTTTCAAATGGTAGCTGGGTAATGGGCTACTTTAGTGTAGATAATTAAATAGTGAGTAGGAGAAAAATTATTGCTTACATCGATGATGTGTACTGTATTGTTTCTGTAGTCTGCTGTGACTGATAGATCGACGAGAATATCATGACTGTAACCAAGTTTCCGGAATGCAAAAAGAGTTTCCATCCAGTCAAAGTTGGACCCATCCCAATTTTCTCCCACCACCACTGGCCACCCGCCTAAAGTCTTCAGCACCTTCTGTAGTGGCTCGCTGTCAGATTTCTCGATACTCTCTGTAGAAAAACATTAAAGATATTTTTACTTTTTAAAAAAAGTTTTCAACCAATGAAGGAACAGGATAACAGTTATTGAGTTATATAAAACTACTGAGTTAAAAAAAAAAATGGTGCATATTTTTGAAGTAACTATATGACATACTTTTGACATGTTCAATATGCCATGGCTATGATGTAGGTTTTCGGGGTATCGATGCTCTCGATTACATCATAAATGGTAGCTTTGAGCTCAATGAAAGTTTAGGGCTACAAAATTCGTTTTTATATTTCTCCACGAAAATGCTGTCACGAGGGTTGAGATTTGTCGAAGAAGGCGGTCTTGGCGATCGATATACACTGCGAAGCACATTTTGACATTTTCGCAAAAAAAGTGAACAGAAGTAGGCATGTTAAAAAAAAGCCAAGTTTAAATTTAAAAAAAAAGACATTAAGTTTCTTTTTTATATAGCTGAATGACTGTCAACCTGTAAAAACTGAAAGAACGAGTTAGTTCACAAACTAAAATATTTCTATACATTTATTAATGTACTGAATATTGACATGACTAAGAACTGAATCATGAGAAGCTCAATATTTTATTTTCCTAAATTATGCTAAAGTAAGTTAAATTTTCGCTATGCATTTTAAATTAAAAAATGTGTCTAAATTACTACCATTGGTATATTTAGTAGAATTCCATTGATTGATTATTACAAAACTATTCCTTTTTCTTCATAAATTTCACAAAAATGCAACGACTAGGCTTATTTTCTTAATTTTAACAATAACTTGTTTACTTAGCAAAGAAAACATTTCAGAACAAGACACTGTGACTGCAGAATTTGAAATTAATTTTTCAATATGTTTCTCCGTAATATATAAGCATTTACAATGAGATACCTACAAGTGACGTCAGCGTATGTAATGATCCTTATTGGCTGTTGTAACGTGACATTTGTTACGTTGCTATTCTTTCCATTCGATTGCGAGTAAATCTAACCAGTCAAGTATGAATTCTTTTAAGTGACACATTCTATATTCTTTCTCAAAGAAAGATTTGGTTTATTTCTTATTTAAGAAAAAGACAGACATGAAGTTATGTAAAACATAAACTAATTATGCAACGAAATTCCCTGACGCAGAAAACAAAAATAATCACGGTACAATTAAAAAAAAAAAAAATCACGGATTACGATAAAATGCATAAAAAAATAATCAATCTAGATTAAATAAAAGACAAAGATAACAAAGAATTATTTATTAGATAAGAGATAAAGAAAATTTATCATAACAAATTCAGTATGCAATGCAGCGTTATTCTTAATCAACTTCATGCTAATTAACATTTTAACTTATGTGGAGGATCTTAGCTCGACCTTATCCAGTAATATTCAGATTATTAACACGCTCTCATGTTTATAAACAACCAACTGACGCTGAGATCATAGATCAGGTGTCTATGTATCAGTGCTCTTCTAAGGAATGCTAGGATTGCTAAAAATATCTCTCTTTATCAACTCATACGTACTCAAATCTTTTCTATTCTGGTATCTCATTTTATTAACAACGTTTAATAATTTAACTTAAGTCAACTCCGAAGACTGTTGCTTCATTATATGAGAAATACTTTTAAACATTCGAAAAGTTACACTAAAACTGCCCTATTTGAACTTTAAGTAAAATTTCAGAACTATTAATTGATTTTTAGTTTTTTTTCTTCATCTAAGGGGTAAAATATGTTCTAATCAGCAATATTTTTTAGTTTAATAACTTGTTATTAAAATAAGCAATTTTTAGGTCTTTTAGCAAAACGGAATAAACAGTTTAAAATAATAACTTTGCTTCAAATTTGATAAACTTGAACTTTAATTTTTTTAAAAATTCTTTTTATTTTTCTTGGCAAAGGCCTTCGAAGAACCCCTAAACATATTGTACAAATAAATCACAACAACCATCTTACTTCTCAAATGCTTTAATACAGTAAATATTTCAGCCTATTAAATGGTAGCCTTAAAATAAAGATCAGAACGATATGAATTTATATCAGAGAACTGAATATCTGTTTAAGAAGACTGGATATCTTTTACTAAATAAGTCTAGTTTCAGTCTTGCAAAAGAGAAAAATTTCATAATTCGATGATTTTTATTTTAAGTGAGAAATTTTTTTTCCTAGGATAAATATATATTATAACCCTGTAAATATTATAAAATGGAATTATTGTAATAATGTAGTAATGGATGTAGTAACTTTTGGAAAAGTTACTGGCAACCGACAAAGGGGAAGGGCAAACACAAGATGGATTGATTATATGGAAAAAGATCTCAAGACCATAAGCATCAATACATGGAGAAACCTAGCTTCTGATCGGATCTGGCCTGTTAATAAACACGCCAGATCCGTCCCAACTAGTCGTTTTCATCTGGCTGTGATACTGGTGGAATAAGAGGAAGAATGCAGTAATTGTAATTAGCACTTAATTTATTTTTATGGCATATTTCATTTGTTTACAATTGCATTGTGAAATATCCAACCTTTACTTACTTAAATTCATGCAGGAATCATACATATCTTTGATCATTTTGACGGTTTTTGGTTCTGACCCATCTGATTGTTTGTCAAGCAGAACTGAAACAAAATATTTATTTTAATTGCTGTTTTAAACAAATTTAAACAAAGCATACAAATAATTGAAACAAAAAATAAGCATGATGAAAAATTCTCTTTCGAAATATACTCCTGGTTAGCTGGCAAAAGTGTTCAAAATGATTGCAAAATTTTGTAAGACGAGTTATTTTCAACCCTGCCAATGCGTCGCGTCACAAAAATGCGTCACTATTGACGCGTACTTTGTTAATGAAACAAAATAACGAAGCTCTTACTATATTTACCTATATTTAAAACAGAAGAGATGAAAGAATTTCTACAAAAGGACTGCCAAATCGTTGAACAATTTTATAAGTTCACGATAAAAAAAATAAAAAAAACCTATTAAATTTTTCCATTGCATGCATTGAGTGGCAGGATAAATTGTCCTATCGTCTCTCTCCGGCTGGCACTATTTTTGAGCGAAAGCAAACTAACATTTGTTAATAAATTATAACAATATTTAACTGTGAAATCCATTAGTATTTTCCCATTTCTTTTTTTTTTTTCTCTTGCATTAAAATTTTATGTCAATTAGTAGCGGTCGTTATCCCATATTTTTTGTTGTAGACGAACATAATATGCAGGGTAATGAAGAAAAAATAATTTCTTTTAAGGTGGTGAACGCTATTTTAAATATATTATTATACACCTAAGTGCTAATCCAATTTATCTAAAAAGTCATCGATCTACTTTAGTGAATTGCTTTGTACAACACTTAAGATCAGTATTATTCTTTGCTGGGTGGTTAGGAGCAAATACACTATTGGAACGGTAAAAAAGCTTTAGTGGATGATTGAAGCTACGCGTACATTACAATCTTTGATAATGTATAGTATTTAAAGTAAGAAGTATTTTTTAATAAAATATTAGAACACAAGTTTAAAAATTTTTTTACTTTATTGGATAAAAACGAGTACATACGATGATATTCACTCTAATAGCATAACATTATGATAGACATGAGGATAATAGCGTGGGATAAAGAGCACGATATATAATAACTCGATGACATTCATACAATCGTTTAAGTATAACACAATTTTTGTTTTAAAAAAATGAAATTTTTCGGGTGATTTTTCTTACTACAGCACACACAACAAAACTATCAGTTTTGCGAGGATTGTTAAACGTCTTGATTGTTGTATGTTTAGATTCACCAGAGCTATTACACTATTGTTCACGGCTACGTTTGTAGCCAAGTAGTTAAGTCAGTAAGTACATAGTAACTTAATTAAAATAATACATTTAATAATATATTTTTAACAGATTTTTAATTTAATCATTCACAAGGGAAGTAGAAAACTTTTTCATATAAAAACGGTCAAAATAGAAAATAATTCGGAACAATTTTTCTTGTGATTTTTCTTTTTTAAAAAAAATTTATTTTTAAAATAAAGAAAAAACTATTGTGTAAATTAGAATGAGACCTAACAAACCTCTTAGTTTAAGATTGAGCTCATCTTGAACATCGGAGAACACTGACACAGAAGACCTGTCGTCAGCAATAGCATGCTTGTCCAGCCAACCTCCGCATGCGAATTTGTAGAAGTTGTCGCAGGGATCAGCATCCTCGTTCAGGTTTTGAAGGATTTCAGCAGCTGAAATTCAGTGTTCAGATTTAAGTGTTGACAATCAGTGTTTATATATGCATCGCACTGAAAAATTACTGTCAAAGTTTGGTGGAAAAAAAATTGAAATTCAATGAAACATTTTGTTTAAACGGTAAGTATGAGGTAGCGTTTTTCTAAATTAAATTATCATCTAAAATATCCCCAATAAAAGATTTTAAAGACAAGTGATAATTTCATTTTTTTTGTCAGTAAAGCAAATAAGTGATAATTACCTGATTTAATGGTTTTTTAATGCCCATATTAAAAACTTTCAACCGACTTCTTTCAAATTTTGTATTTTGCCTTTTTAAATTACATTCTTGAAAATGATGTAAAGAATTAAATATGGTCAAAGTTCAAATTTTAATATTTATTTTGCAAATAGTATACTTAAACTAACGTAAAAAAGTTTATTGTTTTACTGATAGTAATCAAATATTTATTGTCGTCGATTAAAAATACAAAAAAAATATATAATAATTATACTGTCAAGCAATTATCGAAGGTTGGTTTTATAAAAGTAAAAACCTAATGTTAATAAAAGTAAATAAATAAAAAAATAACATAAAAATTAATTTTGATTTATAAAAAAATAGAAAACATTTTTACCGTATATAAACTGTAATTAATGCTATACATTTTTTCGGTAATGTTATTTCAGATAAGCTATTTGAAATATGCCATAAACGAGTTTAATACACTTTTGATAATTTGTAATTTAAAAATTACAATTGATTACAGTTGAGAAAGTGCGATTTGGTACATTGGAACGAAGTTTTGCATAATTTTTTATAAAATTCTTTGTAAGACCTACAGCAAATTACAGAAAAAGTTCCTATTACCATATTAAGATTTAAAAAAAATTCTACTTTGATCAAGATAACTAGAAATACTCTTAAAACATATGAAAGAATCATAAATTTGGCACTTCTTTGAACCATATTTGTAAAATTTTAATTGTAAAATTTCATATTTATAAAATAAAATGCAGCTTACATTAGTGTTTTGTCATGAAATGTTGAACTAATTAAATTTGAATTGCTCACAACTAGAGAGAATGTGTTTCGGAAAACTTCTAAAGCCTTGAAATTTCTAAAATCATAATAGTGTGTTCTAGAGAAGAAATTACAAAAGTTTTAAAACCTGCTTGTACCTGATTTTACACAACCTGGAGTTAAACAAATATCAGACATGTCTGAAGAATTTTCATTTCTAACAAATCTTTCTGCATTTGAAGGAACGAAAATAGTTTCTCTTGAATCTGAAAGAAAATAATATGCTTATGAACTATATTATCAGAAATAATTGAAAAAAATGCAAAAATAACTGAATAATTAACCATAACATACTGTTAGAATTATCATTCTAAAATTATGGTATAATAACCGGCAGTAATCTGTTCATCCAATTAACCGTAAAGTTTACGGTAAAACTTTTTTTTTACCTGTGTGGTTTTTTTAACCATTTATAGCTAGTCTGGTTTTAAAACCATAGAAAAGAAATTTAATTAGACAGCTAGGCTTTTCGTTAGGTAATGGGCGTTGGAGTGTGCAGGGCACAAATTGGGGAGTGCAGGACTTTGAAAACTTTTCATGTGTTGAAATGAATGGAGGAAATATTGTGGTATCAACGCTGGGACTCAAACTCCAAACAGCATGTTCTATCGGTCATGAGTTATAGTTGACAGGATATAATATGTACGCAGTTGCACTGACTGACTGTTTAATCGTATTAAGTGAAAGCAGTTAATAAGCGGATATTGTCACAGTTTGATTACTATCATATTTATGGTTATTTGACTGTTTTGTTTGAATACGGTAAAATAACACATAAATTGTTATTTAACCATTTTTTCCGAGAAATTTTTAATAGTGCATATAAGTTATTAATGAAATGTTCAATAATGATAAATCAACATATTGTAGCTTTAACAAAAGAACACCAGAATTATTGATGGTGTAAATAATATGGTGAAATAAAATCTAAAAAAAACAATATTAGTTATAAATCATTATAGTAGTAGTAGTACTTTATTTTTGTCGCTCTAGAGCAGCACAATGAATTATTGGCGTCGATATGAGAAACGTTTCTGAGAATGAAGCGAAGACTTGACATCATAATTTTGATTTCTCAGCAAAGGAGTTGCCTACCCCGCTTTGGTAAACCTACGATAAGCAATCGAAGTCTAGCACTTTACCGTAGAACAGTTTAACGAGGACCGATACCGCACCCTCGATCCCTTCACAGACTGATCACATATGGTCACCCACCCGCTTACTGACCGCAGTCAGTGATGTTTGACTTCGTTGATTTTCGAGAAACCCTGTCATATGATCAGTTTACTGCGGGACCATAAAACATTAGAAAAACGAATATCAGAAAAAGAAACCGATATGCTTATACATTGTAGTGATATAAGTGATTAAAATGAATTATCTGAAAAAACAATTAAATATATTTTTTTAAACAAATATTATTTAAAATATAAATAAATTATAATACTAGTGATGCATCAAAGAGGAAAAAAATATAATCATGAGTGGATGCATTTTAATTAAAGGTTCTTTTTTAACAGTAATTTGAATAATATTCGTTATTTCAATAAAAGTAGTAACCTGGTTTTACACGAGCTTATGCAGTTCACCAGAGCAGCTTACAAGAAACAGGTACTGTTGTTTTCAAAAGTTTTAACAGACTTATTACTTTTCATAGTTTGATAACATATTGTAACAAAACGAAGTTACGTTTTTAAAAGCACGGTATTTCAATTAGAAAAATATTCTGTTGATTGACTAGATGAATTCATTTCGCACACTAATATTAATAATTTATAATGCTTTTGATAAATTTACGTATTATTGTATTTTTAATGAAAGAATAAAATACCCTGACTAATAATAGCAAATATAAATTAAAATAGAAAAATTTAAAAAATTAAGTTTCAATGACAATGTTTTTTTTTTTCTCCTAACATGAACATAATTTTAAATTACTCTCCCATAAAAATTAACATCCTTGCTAACGCAGTAACATAACTTTTTAAGATTTTTTTAACTAATTCTTTTAATTAAAAAAATATATGTGCATTAAATATTCATTTTCAATTTAAATATGTTTTTTTAAAAAATTCTTTTAAACATACATAATGTTTCAAATGTTCCAAAAGACCGTGGTTTTAATTCTTAGATGCAATTTCTCTGAAATTTACGCCGAATTGATGTTTGTATTCAGCTCTTAAAAAAAGAAAAAAAAATTCATACTTTTTTATCACATTATATAAAAATTATATCTGAGTTAAAAGCATTTGAGAAAAAAGTAAATTAGAAACAAGATGATATTTTAACTATGGAAACAAATTAAATAAAAATATCCTACTATTTGATACTGTATTTACAATTCAAACTTTTACATCTTATAAAATTATTTATGTATAAAAAAAGCATTAGGTCAATCTATCTGAGCCATAAAATACGACAAAAAAAAAGCATGTTTACATTTTCTTCGTTTAACAAAATATTTTAACGTTTATTCAACGAAACAAATAATAAATACTTAATTAGCATTTAACGTACAGACTACATTAAGTCTTTAGAAAATAAAAATAAAAAGATTAGACATAGATACTTACGTATATTTGCAGCATTAATTAAGTTTTTAGAAAGAATTAAAATATATACTCGTATGAGATCATCCATGAACTTATTAATTAGTTTCATGATTATTCTAAAAATATCAGCATTAATTAAAAAAATATGAGGAAACAATTTTGTGGTTTTGACATTTGTGTAATGAGTTAAAACGGGAAAAGCTTTGTTAGCAGCGGAAGTTGTTGTAATATTATCATGGAACAGTTCTTTTATATCTCCGAATAATGTTTATCAACAATTACACGATTGGCTTGAACTCAACAAACGGAGATAAGAAACTGAATTTCTTGTTAGTGTTACTATTATTGTTGTAAAGTTTTGTGATAAACTTGTTTAGAAACACTAAATTAAATACTTTTAACCCTAATACGTCAAAAAAGTAGGCAAAAATATGATAAAATTTTAAAGTGGAATTATGTATATTTAATAAGGTTGATTTACATATGCTTGTAATTTATACTGGAGTTTGTGTATTACTCACGATATAGCTTATTTTGATAAGATAAGGTAAACAAAAAAATGTACAAATGAATTAAAGGGGGTACAAGATTTAAAATGGAATTGTGAAATTTTTTTTATTATTTAAAAAAATTAATGCTATGAGTTTACTATATAATGTAAAATAATGTTTTTTTTAAAATTATAACACAGGATGAGAATTTTTTTTTACTCCCATTGAACTTCAAGTGATAACTTCGAATGCTATGATACATTATTTCAACTTTAAAACAATTTATTTCAAAAATTATGAAAGATAAATTCATAAAATTTGGATTATTTATTATTTAAATATTTAACTTTAATTTGTGTTCAGGAAATATAAAAATTATTTTAGATTTTGATACATAAATTGTTTAAAAAATAACAAAGAGAAACAAAAATTTTAAAGTTTGAAACTTGTTTTTTTAAAATTGTTTAGTCTAATTGTTTAATTGTTAACTGTAATTGTTAAATTTGCTTTTTAAAATTGTCAAAAATATAATACTCATTATAAGTTAGAGTTTGGATAATTTTATTAAATTTTATCAAAATCAATTCAAAAACTTTTTAGATTGAAAGTATTATAGTTTCAGTAATATTTTAAAACATAAAACGCCTATTTCACAAATTTTTAAAAATTTTTTAATTTTTTAAAAAGTTTTATAGAAAAATTTTGAATAAATTTTATATAGATTTTGAAATTATATTTAAGCACAAAAAATTTAAAAGAAATATGTGTATTTAAAACTTTTTCGAAAATGTGTCCCTTATAAATGCATTTAAGTACAGATGTTTCAAAAATATGTCCTTTAGTTGGAAAAATTTTTTCCGATCAATTTCAAAATGAAGCTAGTGAATAACAAATGCTTAAAAATATGCATTTCGACTTCATATAATTCACATTGTATTTGCTCAAACAGAAAAAATAATTAGGAAAATGAACATTAGAGATATGTATTAGGATTTCAGCATTCAAGATATTAAGACCCTACCTAACAATAAAATACTTAAAAAGAACAATAAAAAAAGTAAGATCCCAAGAGTAAAAATATTTAATAAAAAGAAAAATAGAAGAAGAGCCGAACAACAATTATATTTATAAAAGAACAGTAAGTAAAGATTACGTAGATTTTCATATTAGGTACTATAAAGATTATTGAGGCCCAAGCAGCAAATATATTTACGATAATAAGAGAAACTAAGATCCCAACAGTAAATACAATCAAAATAATCAATCAAGTTATTAAGGTCTAAACAGCAAATATATATTTCAGAAAAGAACACTGAAGTCATAAAATCGCAAACAGTTAAGATATTTAGGAAAACTTATTTAGGGAAAAAAAAACCCAAATAAATAAAAAAAAGAATTGGTAAGAAATCTGAGTGGAATTTTAATGTGGGCCACTAGTGTCAACCACTATAATAAATCATCGGCTTATCATGGATTAGTAGCATATTCGAATGTAACTAATGACATTCTGATAGGGGTGACGAAGAATCAAATTCAAGGTTTTCAGGGTAAGGTGACTGGCATTTAAAACGGATTAACCTTTTCTTCTTTTTTGACAGTTACAGTCGATTAGAATTAAATGTTCTATTGCAGTTCTCTCCATGGTGCATTTGTCCAGCTTTTAGGTTCCATGATAACATAGTGGACCCATATGATTTTTTTACAACACGTGTAATAAATATGAATGAAAAGTAATAAATATGAATAATCTATGCATGAAATTAATATGCATAGGTAAAAAATTTTAAAAGAAAAGCAACCAATTGTGAATAACATAGTTACACAAAAAATACAATAAATATCTCAAAGCACAATGTTATCAACGAATATATATCCATCAGAGACCCAGCGTCCAATTTATGTTGGATAACACTTAGTACAATTTTATTTATAAAAAAATTTGCTTTAACACTTTTTTCTGTTTGTATATCTCTTTACAAAGTGATTGACTGTGCATTATATAATTAGATTTAACCATTATTGTCGGAATTTATAAAAGATAAGCATAAAAAAGCTAGTTGGAGATTTTAAGAAGAAAAGATTTTAAGTGTGTTTTTATGAAAAAAGTAAGGAATTTGATTCTAGTATACTTTTAATCAGTATTTAGCATTATAATATTTTATTATTTGAGCTAAGTGGAATTCGATTCATTACTAAATGGGAAAATATTAGACTACTAGCTGAATACCCATTCTTTGTACTGTGTTTAAAAAAAGAATTATTTATAAATCAATATTAATCAGCACTGCGAAATCACGCACACAACTTAAAGATATATACCGACATAGTTAATTTTGCTGAAACAATTCCAAATTTTTCTTATTTCTATTATTTGTTACCCTTCTCTGTTGCTTTATGTTATCAGATTAAGTAAAAAAAAATTTTCGAATTTAATCTCTTCAAAATAAAGAATGTTCAGTATTATTTGGCATAATGCTGTTCCTCGAGGTCAACTCCTGATTGTCAAAAATTATCATATCAACAATTTTCTCCTATACATGTCCCTTTTTGGTGAACCGTAAAAACCTGTTTTCACAGAGGGGTTTTGGTTCAAACATTATTATATTTAGCACTTATTAAAAGCACCTAACAACATAATGAAAGTTTTTTTTCCTTTTTTTTTTTTCCTTCCTATGAGCTACACAATCAGTCTTCCCGATGAGCAGACCTAGTGCGTTCTCGAGAAGTAGTATCCACTCTTTCAGGACCACCACAATGGGTGAGATACCGTTGGCCATGTTAATTTGGACGTCTAGTTTCTGCCACACTAGATGGCAGCACCGAGACTCTATTTGGATGCTAAAGTGCACTAGGAATTTAATTTTGCCGGAAATGCCAAGAGCCAATAAGGCACTCCAGGGATCTTTTACATGCCGCATAATCATACAACATGGCCGCTGAGGATTTTTTGCATCCTGAAAAACCAGTGCCTGGGCCGAGGATCGAACCCGCAGACTTGGGCTCAGAAGGCCGACGACAAACCAACTGCGCCACCGAGCCACACATAATAAAATTAGAATCCATTACTAAAATTAATTACGCATTATTAGCTCCATTAATAATGTGAGTTTCTTTTAGTTTTTTCTAGATGAAGAAGCATCTTTTTCCCTCTAATTTAGCTTTTTAGCACGAAACTTATTTTTTAATTTCAATTTGAACTCATAACCAAACTAAATTAAGCATCAATTGGCGTCAATAACAATATGACAATTTCTTATGGTTTATAAGCATGAATAAATATCTTTTTCCCATTAATTAATGATTTTCAATTTTCTTTTATATTTCTATTTATACCTATTACCTAAACTTTTTAGAGTTCTCGAGAATAATTCGTAACGACGCAAACATTTTTACTTTTTTACATTTTTTTTTACACAAACATTTAAAACCTTTGGCTGTACAATATCGGTACTTATAACTAAGGCCGAAAAAAAGTAAATGCAAGCAAATGCCAAACCTCACAACCGCTACTCGGTTTAAAGCTATGAAAAAGCCATTCGATATTTGATATATGTTTTTGAATATAAATACAACGCATTAGGGATTAGTGAGATGTTTAGATTTCTAATTTTGTGAAGTGTATGTTTACTATTTTACTTCTTGGAGACACTAAGTAAATATATGATGTGTTTTAGAAAAAGAGGAAATAGCTATTAAGACAAAAAAAAAAAAAAAAAAAAAAAAACAAGAAACGACAATCATTCATTTGATAAAAGCCAAGTAAAATTACTTTTTGGAGATTTTTGTAAAGAGACTACACGATATCTTTCGTGATCACTTCTAATAGAGTAACCTATGTTTTTTCGCCTATTAATAGTAGATGGTGCAACTATAAATAGTTTTCGATATGTTTTTAGCGAGAAAACTACACTTGTGTTTTAGAGATAGATTTAAACAAACAAATGGCTACACTGAAAAAAAAGTATAGTAAAAATTATAAAATTGTAATAAAGCTGTCTTTCTAGCTTTATAGGAACACAAAAAGTTTGGTAATTTCTACTCAAGCTCTTTGGTAATGATTTTGGTAAAATAAATAATACAATATAGTTTTATAATGGGTGATAAAATTAGGTAATTTTATCGTGACACTTTAAGGTATGGCATAAAAATAATTTATTCTGTTAAGTATAATTTTCAGTTTTAAAGGTTTTACTAAATGTATGGTAATAAGAGCTGTATTTTTGAAAATCAGAATTTCGGGTAAATTGTTTCCATATGAACGAAACAAAATTGCCAAATGAATGGTTTTAAACACCGTATATTTCAGTTTTATGAACCAGATATTTTTTTGTTTTTATTAGTTATTTATTTTTTTACAGAAATCTAATTACCGTATAGTACGGTAATTTTACCAGACTTTTTCTTTTTTGTATAATATACTTATTTATGCTATATATTTGTATTGTATTTACAATTTATCGCAATTTCAGTGAACATATTAGAACTTTTAAGGATATTGATGAAAATGCTGTGCTATGAGGTTAAATATACTCAGATTTTGGAAAACACATTGTTTGCATAGAATTATTTTTTTACAATATTGTTATTTTATAATAACTTACGCTTAAATATTGGTTCCAAAAGTACAATACATTTCGTATCCGTCATCTTGGCCCTTAAAACTTCGCTGACCGAACGAAGTGCGCCTGAGTAGAAGTTACTAACCGCTTATTTTATAAAAGCTGTAACTAGCAATTTGCAAACGGGGAGATTTCCCAGATCGGCAGTGTACTGGTAGTTTACAAAATGGGTGATCTCTCCCTTTAGTCAGTAAAGTGTAAGGTACAATATGAATCCTTGTTAAAAGATACACATTAGTGGTCACAAATTATTATTTTTGAGAGGAAGAAACAAAAACACAATCAAAATATGTCGAAACATTAGTGAAAAAGACGGGAGGAAGAAAGGAAGACTTTTGTTTTCTTGATGAAGCTTAGATATGTTTCTAAAAGCCACCTCCCAATTCTTATTTGTTTCTTCAAGTTATGGAACAGGTTTTGATACTTTTAGTCTCGCCTTTCTTAGTAGTGATTCATTAGATTTAGATAGATTTTTTTTTTAAAACTGTGTTAAAAAAAAGTCTGAATTTTCAGGTAGTAAAGTGATTGATTATAACAGAAAATTTCAATAATACGCTAAAATATAATTGTTACTTCAAAAAGTGGAAATATCACATCCTTATCCCCGAAATTCGAAATACGAGAGCCAGATTTTCCTGTTTTTAACTAAAAGCAACTGATTCTTGGAGATGGTTTGCATTTTATTGAGCATTGAAAATACTTTCTAGAGAAAGAGATAGACAGGTAACAAAATACTATTGACATTCCGTACCAATAACCAGCACAGCATTTTGATGAAGGTAAGTTCAGCAAACATTTTACCTATTTTAGATTTTCTTTTAAGAGTATTTGCTCTTTCTAACCTTATGGTCAAAACTTATTATAATTTTCTCTAATCGAATTTTTGATTGCTTTAGCTAGAAATAATTTCTGTGTTTGTATAGTTAATGGCTTCTTCAGGCGAGAAGCTCCATATCAAAATATTCATCAAGGAAATCGCCGAACTTTGTTTTATTAATCTAACAAATAAAGCATAGTACTTACCTATATTTCTTTGGTAAAGATAGCCAAATACAGCCAATGCTGCAGCCATTACTGCCAACATCAAAAGAGATGTTACCGTAAGGAAACATAGTGTCCTTTCTAATTTGGTACGACGATTCCACCATGGTGGATTTCTGAAAAAAATAAAACATGCACTTTAATTTTTTCAAAATAAGTAAACAGAATGGAGCAATTTTTATATCGCTTTATTTTATTATTATTTTTTTTTTTTTGGAATCACGAAATTTTTATAAATATGGAATTAAGCTTAAGTAAAAAGCTAAGCAAGTGCTTAAGTCACAGCATTACATTTATGTAACAAATTTTTGTTTATATTAGATGAGCGTCTTGAATAGTCAAAGCTCTTTACTCAAGTCAAGAATTTTTTTATCGCAAAATAACCCAGCATTTACTAAACTGATTTCAGAATTAACGTTGATGTTGAATTTCAGAACACTAGAATAAGTAGAATACATTTCTAGTTGGCTCGCAATTTGGAGAAATATTTTTGCTTACCAAAAGTTAAAATTTTTTATAAATATTTAGAGGTTTGAAAATGTTCACAGGTATCTTTTTCTTTTCTTTTATAAACCATTTTTCGCCACAGAAATAAGAGAAAATACTTAATTTTAAGTCGCTTAAACAATCAATTAAAAAAAAGTCCAGCATTATGAATTTAATATATTAATTTAATAAATCTTAAAGAAACCGACACCTATGAAGATTTGTTTTGTTGTGGATTATAATGTTGCAGTACATGGGGATCGGAAGGAATGAATAAATGAATAAATGAGGTAAGTCTATGACCTCATTAGAAACATCATAAAATCAGAAGAGAACGAGGACAAAATAGTAATTTCAACTGAAAGAGCAGATTCAGTGGATTAGCATTTTAAATGAGCTTAAACCATTTATAATAAAGCTGATTAATTAATCCAATATTATAAATTTTTCTCTTTTTTTGAGACAAATTATATACCTATTTAGAAACTCACTCTCTATAATTGCTTAACGGTCTAATTCGATTTCTCAGGAACTATTAGACTGATTTTACTCAAATTTCGTATTTCGCCATGTAAAATTGCATTCTTTAAAATGATTGTAAAAAATTGTATAATCTTACTATTCAAAATTTTTTTCACTATTGATCAATAAAATAATAAATCTTTACTTAATGTTTTATTTTTCATGCAATTACCTTTGGATAAAAGAATTTTGTAATTATGTGCAATAATTTTTCAGTTAGTTTAAACAGTTCTTCAGATATGGTGAAATACGCAAAAAGTAAAATTACCATTAAGGGGTTCAAACTATGGTCCGCTCACCAGACCAAGCTATTGAGACCATGTTAACAAGACCGAGATAACCCCCTACATTTCAGGGATGAAAAATCAGAATCTAATGATAAAACAGGTACGTTTGTTCAGAAAAAGCACGTTTTAGTGTAGGAATTCGTAACTTAAAATATCGTCTTCACTGATTAATTAGCATATTTGAGGTCACACCTTTGAACTATTAGGATTGAGTCTTGGAACGTGAAGATCCGATCATTAGATCAAAAGTTATTCAGGGTGGTCCGTTTTTTTATTTTGCACACATTTAAAAATCTTGAATTTATTTTAAAACCGAAAACTAAATGAAATACAAGACAGTAAAGAACTATTTCTCTATTTTAATTTCACTTTATTTTAATCATTACCAAGGAAGATTCTGTTTACCTTTGTTTTTCCTTTTCACCTAAAAATGAGGAAATGATTGCGAACGTAGATATAACTGATTTCAAATAGCTTTTAGCAAGGGCTCTCATAAATAATTAAATTCTAGACTTTCTATATGGTCTCAGCGTGAGAGTATTTAGCTTTCTCCATTATGTATGACTTTAAACGTGCCTTAGATTCGATAAGAGAAAATGGAGCCCTGGGGAACATTGAACGAGATCTCGATCCTCGAAACATTCTTCCGGTTTTTGATCTTACGAGTTTCGAGTTCAATTATTACATAACAGACATTGCACTATTATCTTAAAAGGGCTAACTGTTTTCATGATTCAATTGAGATTTTATAGGTTAAATGACGTTTAAGTTGGTTATGTATTATCAAAATTGTGTAGGTCTCAATAAAAATAAAATGTTCATGTCCGATAGAGTGATTTCTTCATAAATTAGTTTTAATGCTGGTTTAGGGAAAAAAAATTTGCAATATTTTAACTTTCCGTTATGAAATTTTGTAAAAAGAAGGTTAAATTTAAACGTTGGCAGATCATGACAGGGCCCAACTATGATTCAGTTAGAATCTGATCCTGTATGTAATTTTTGTACTCTCTTTACCTGAAAATGTACATTTTTATTTCAAACTCTTTATTTATATTTAAAATTCTAGTTCTGTTCATTTACTAGACCGTATCTTATAATTATTCTTATCATTTGTCTTAACATAATTTAACTCTAAAACTTATAAAGTTTAATTTTGGGCCCCAATTGAAAACCGAGTGTTTGACCAATACCTCCTAGAAGAAGGAAGGCCTCAGCACGGATTAATTTAGTAGTCCGATGTGACGAAGTTAACTGCGCAGTAGATGAAAAATAAGAAAGATGTCATTACGTTCGGGGTACTAAGCTGCGCAGTGGTTGAAAACACGAAATATGTCATTACGTTTGGACTATTAAAGGATATTTATAGTAACCCGTGCTGAAGCCTACTCTTTTCTAGGAGGTGTTGGCTTGACTCTCACATGTTTGTGTGCATTATTAGAATCCTGGATAGAGTTACGGGCTTTAGCAATAAAAATATCATTTGCATTTCCATAAAATAAAATTCTTTCTTTTTATCCTGTTGTCATGTAGATCAATGCACTATCTTTTTAACATTTATCTTTATAAACGTGCTTTTTTCAGTGTAGTTTTGATAGCTAAATAATTGCCAAGAAGTTCGTTAAAAAAAGAAAGAATATTGATTACTTACTCTCTTTTCAAAGATATAGTCTAGTTATATTATATATTCCTATAATCAGACCAACAAAATCAGAAATAACGAATAAAGTTTTACTATAGACTAAGTAACATAAAAATGAAATTATCCAAATGAGAAAAATAGTATCACAGACAGATATTTAATATTAAGTCTTGCTGCAAGAGTTAATCATATTACCCAATCACTTGAGTAGGTTCAAATATGCAACTAAAGAAATGACTCGTCAATTGTATGCGAAATAGATAGAAAGCAGTTAGCTTGAGCCGTTAGTTAGTTTGAGCAATTAGTTAGTTGAAAGCAGTTAGTTTTTTTGCTGCTTAATATTGTACCAGAATGTGGTTGCAATTCTCATCATATGGGAAACGTGTTAATAAAAACATTTTATGTAATTAAAGACCAAATAAATCTTGCAAGCAAATTTTCATTATATAGTCTAAATTTATGCTAAAATGTTGTTACCAGATCTATATTTATAATAAAAACTTTTTAAGAAGATACAGTTGCATATCATTATGTCGAGCTCCAAATTTTCCGATGTTTTATGGTTTCAAAATGTGTTTGCTTTAATAGATTAACAAACAGAACCAATATTTGTGACTAAAAATTGTCCAGAAACAAGGTAGTATACAAATAACTTCACAGACAAAGAGAACACAATTTTTTTTAAGAAAATGAAGTATTATATTTACATGTAACACATACCGATTTTCTCAGGCATTGTTGAGAGCAAAATGATTTTTTTTTCAAGAACAGATTGATATAGAGGAAGCGTGTGCATGATTGTGTTAAAAAAGTGTTTGTTATGTACCTGAATTTTTTATTTGGCTAACATTTTTATAAAAGAAAGCAATAAATGTTATCTATTACTGGATATCAAGGAATTTCCTCTTAATTAAACTTCCTTTATCAATAAAAAAAATCACGTTTTTTTACTCATCTCTAATAGCCAATCTGAAAATAAAATGTTCGAATTTTTTCTTGATATCAAATATTTATTTCCTAGAATTGAAGATGCTTCACTTAAAATACAAATAAATCGCATAGCGTCTTGAAGAACTGGTAATTTCTTACAGATATTTCTCAAGAACAGGTACTTGACCTGAGATTCAGAGATATGGTTTTTACCTCCTGGTAACACCTTTGCCCCTGGCACCCGGTACGTAATCAGAATATCGGGGTTATTTACCCCAATGCAGACATTCATCCTTCTATGAGACAGCAGAAATAGTTAAAGCAACAGAGCCTGGCCTCGAGGAAGGCATGACACCAAAAAATTCACTTTCCATCTCACGTCACACGTGATTGGTCACCCTGCCAAACAACAATGTCACGAGATTTAAGTAAGCTCACGTTTTCCACCTAAATGATTTAAATTCAAGACACATTGTTTTTCCCCCTCTTTACATTCCCCCCCCCACACAGATATTTTTTTGACATCGTCATATCGTCATAAATTAGGGAAGCAATGTAACGAGTTATGCATTGATATCATTTTGCAGCCTGCATCTATAGAACTGTTACAGTTAACGATAAATTAATGGCATGAGCTGATTTGTTCTCTTTTTGATGAATCATAGATTTCTTATAATTTTTTTAAAAATGTTTTACAGCCTTCTCCTCGTGAAATTTGTCTGTGAATGAGATAGCGCAAAATGCTTTCATCAAAGAGTTTTTCCTCCTGTCATTATTATTTTTTTTTTTGGATGATAAAAATCAATCTGGATTATTGTTTACGTGAATTCTAGAAATCACTCATAAATCTACGTTTATGGAAAATTGACACTCAATTACTTCTTTTAATTACATCAATTTATTGCTAATAGTTACAGAGACACAAAGATGTACATTATTTAGGAAGAAAAGATGTTAGTAAATTTTTTTTTTATTATTCTTTCAAATTCAGTAGAATATTACAAAAAAATTAATTTTATTAATTTGTTTAAGAACAAATTGCTAAAAAATTTTTAAATTGTTTTACTGAATATTTTTTGGCGTTCATTCCTTGCAAACTTGTTGCATTTCTCGTTGTTTAGTTAGAATTCCTATTTTGTAAATTTCTAAAAAATGTCAATCACAAAGTTCGAGCCGCGATGGCTCAGGGGATAGAGCGTTCTTCTTCCAATGAGGTGAACCGGGTTCGAATCCCAGTCGATACGAATTCCGCATCTGGCTTGCACCGACCACAGTGCTGACGTGAAATATCCTCAGTGGTAGACGGATCATGGATTACAGTCCCCTTGCCATCAGGTTAACCGTGGGAGGTTCTCGTGGTCTTCCTTTCCATGTAACGCAAATGCGGGTTAGTTCCATCAAAAAGTCCTCCACGAAGGCAAATTTCTCCCAATACTTGATCCAGGAGTTCCCCTGTCTTCTGGATTGGGTTCAAAATTGCAAGGCTACGGAGTTGAACATTAGTAGTCGTAAACCCAAAAATTGGGTCGGCTGTTCAACGACGGTCATAAAATAAAAATCACAAAGTTGAAAGGGATCGTTGATTTGGAACGGAGTGGCGCCTCATATGTATCTCAAAAACGTACGTTTAATTCTCTACATTAATTGTTACTTTAAAATTATATTATAAATATTAAAGGAAAAAAATAAAAACTAAAACAGTGTTTAGTGTTATCAAATTTATTCCGTTACGTTACTCCTTTTTACTCCAAAACATGTGAAAAGTAAACCATTATGAGTAAAGATAATTTTTTTTCTTGTTTCGTAACATTGATATTTTGCTAGGTAAAAATATGTCGCACGCCAAATGCATTTTATTCTTATCATTAATGTTCTTCGGTAATGTCATTCAATTTATTTGTTCGCAATTCTTCCCTGCACTTATAAGATACACTGTAAAAATTTCGGATCAAATTCTGATTTAAAATGTGATCACTTTGGGTGCATCATCCGTAAAATCCATTTTTACCATAAAATATTAAATCTTAAATTTTACATTAATATTTTTTACTTAGAGTGTTTCAATAATTTTTATGTAAATTATTGTAAAAATTAAGGTATATCAGAATTTTTGATCCGTAACATATTTCAGCCAAATTGGACTTTTCAGTAAAACATACCGGCTCCCTGAGTACCTTTTGTATCGTAATTTCATGCGGAATTATTGTATCAATGAAAAAACTAAGGATTTTACGCTAAAAATTACTAGCACCTTAAGTGCGCTAGTTTTAACCGTAATTTTTACAGTGTAGCTTTTACATTAGAAATTTTTTAAAGTGTAGTTCAAGAAAATGTGAATCCAGGGACTTTTTAGTAACATCATATTGTTTTATGTAAAAAAAAAAAAAAAAAAATAATAATCTTGATTTTTTTTGTTTGCACTTATGATATAGGTCAAGTAATTTCAAATGCAGTTTCCTTAATTTTGTAACCGGTACATATTTATGCAAACAATATAATCAGCGATTTACATCGATTTTTGCAAAGTCTAGGAATTTTCGCTTATTGGTGAATATAATATGCACCAATAAGGTATTTGGTGCATATTATATTTTTTTACAAACTTTTTTTCTTTTAACTTGACATGAAAAAGGAAACAAAACCTGCAAAAATTCTTGAAAATACTTTGGGACAAACCTGTAAAATATTTTTGTGCAGTCATGTTTACACCGTAGACAAAAATACCACAGGATTTATAATACGATTTTAGAGATGATTATGAACTTTCGGTGAAAGAACTCCGGTGTAATAACTTAATATTTGCCGCCCTTGGCGACCTTCGAACTTGACTTGAGCTTCAGATGCTTCAGTATTTGAAAAACCTGATTCTCCGTCGATTTGGGTGTACTCAAGAATTTATTCAAATGAGGTCAATGGTATGAGTTTGCTGAAAGGTTTTGCATTTTCGCTTTAAGTGAGAGTGTGAAAATATAATATATGATGATAGGTTATGTAATTAATAATTGTTGATTTGTATAAATAGATTCACTAAAAATACTTATTTTTTAAGAAAAATAGAATTAGTTTTTTTCAGCACTTTAACGATTTTTAAAGAAGGAAAATGCATCTTTCTTAATTTGTCTTAAAATATATATGTTTGGATTGGACAAAGTAGAGAATAGTTTAAGACTATCATCATTGTCATCATTAGATTCGTATTTAGATGTATAGTAATAACAATATGCATATATTAATAATAAGTATTCTAATAATTTACTTTTTCTTAACATTTTAGGTATCTATCTATCTATCTATCTATCTATCTATCTATCTATCTATCTATCTATCTATCTATCTATCTATCTATCTATCTATCTATCTATCTATCTATCTATCTATCTATCTATCTATCTATCTATATATATATATATATATATATATATATATATATATAGTTCAAAAAGAAGATAAAACAAAGGAAAATTACAGACAAATGAAAAAGAGGAAAAAAGAAAATTATTAAAAAAAGAAAAGAAAAAAGGATGGAATTCTTTCAAAAAATCCAGAAAAAAAAATATAATCTTTTCATCAGCCCACACGATTATATCTTCAAAAAAGAGTGCTTTCTAATATTGTATTAATATAGCCAAAGTAAAATATATCAATACAGTAGTGTGAGGAGCACTCAAAAAATGTTTACAAAAATTACAACAAATAAAATAGAACACTATAAGTAAAAATAATTTGTAACAACAGAAAGAGTAAATGAAACTTATTGTTTTTCTTAATTTCCTTCGTGTTTTTTTTGTATTTATTTATTATGCTTTATATATATATATATATATATATATATATATATATATGAATGCTTGTGTGTGTTCTTTATAGACTCCTAATCCATCCAACCGAGAGCTATGAAATTTTGCATAGAGTTAGTTCGAATCACAAAAAAGGTGACGGGTTTTCCATTGTCTGAAAATATTTTTTCCTTTTTTCAGTGGTAGCAGAGATAGTGTATTATTGTTTATAATTAAAAGAACAATCACTAAGTATTTAACCAGTAAATGTAGGTAAGTTGGAGAAATGGTCATGCTCCAATGTCCTTATCGAGATCTTCTAAGATTTCCATTAGTTTTTAAAATTTCAGCCTTAGTTTGCTGTCACTGATAATTGTATCTCACACAAAACTCAAATGTTGAAGGGTTATGCAATAAGTACTAAATATACTAATATAGATATGAAGTATTATATTGATATATTTGGAGATTATTAAAACTGCACTAATACTAAGTAGTAGTTTTAATACCGATAATGTTGAAATTAGTGACTCACGCTTCTTGAAAGGGATATGTACCAGAGAAAAAAAAAAAAACATATATATATATATATATATATATGGTCAAACACGACTTATTAAAAAAATTTTTAGATACCAATTACTAATGATACTAGTCTACACACTTATCATAGAATATGCTGCAACGGGAATTGTACAAAAAAATGATGATGCGATTAATTATTGTGTTAATTGGGGCAAGAAAAAATAACGCTATTATCTTCTCTAGTATTTTTTTATTTATTTATGATTGGATAATTTTTTCAAAAACTTTTTGCATAGCAGGCTCTTTGTTTGAATGGCTGATATTCTGAAATTGAAAGAAATCAATAAAGGAAATAATTTGAGATACCACCGTGTTATGGGTATCAATGATGTATTTTATATAAATTATACACTAATAAAAAAAAGACACTAATATTTATACAAGTAAGGAAAAGTAATTCTTTGCTTTTATGATGTTTTTAAATTAAGTAAGTATAGTTTGTTTAGTATACATTTTGCCTTTGACTAATTTTAAAAACAACTGAGATCAAGAAAATATACTTAGAAATAAATTATGAGGAACAACACATTTTATTATTCAATCACGACAAGTTGGAGTTTATCGGAATCGTTCACGTTTTCATAGGTGGAAAAAGTTCATGTGCGCAATAATATGAGCGTACTTCTTTTGGCGAGAATTCCAAACTGGCATATCATTCCAATTCTTTGGTTGACTATACCGTTACTGCTGGAACTCTAGGTCATTACGATGGCAAACTCTTTAAATAAGGTCGATTTTTTTAAAAATTCATTTCTCTTCTACAATACTTAAGTAGACTCAATTCATTTTACTTCTATTTTCCGCGCTTCTCTTTCACTTCGACTTTCTTTGCCTACAACTCAATTGATGGAATAAACTCGTCCGGTTCTCTTTACTTTCCAACTCGTGATGAAAGACCTAAGCAACTTTTTCCAAAAATAGCTGTTTGTGTGCTTCTATGGGAATCATCTTACCTATTTATTTAAAATAAATCGAATTCTTAATGATTTATTTTGAAGAAAAACGTTTTTAAATCATAAAAACTAATATCAACTACCTTTTTACTTGTTTTCGCCTTTTGTGTTGTGTTGTGTACGTTGAAGTGGAAAAATTCACAACGGGGGTCACAACGGGCCCACAGATGCTAATTACGACAGATGTTAAGGCAAATGGATCGAACTTTTTTTTGAAAGTTATGTTATGCTTAATTGCGTTGAACGTTTATAAAATGGAATAAAACAATAATTAAATTAAAAATGAGTAAGGTTGGAAACTGAAAGCATTTGGAAAGAGCATAGCTCAATAAACCCTGAAGTCACGCTTTTTGAATTTTGTTATTTAGGTTGAAATTAGGTGTTACTAAAGCAAACAAAAGCAATAATAAAACTACAATGACCAATAGTTAAAAGTGATAGTATTTTTTTTTCAGTCTAAATATTTGGAGGCTAAAATATTTTAAAGAAAATTTTTGGTAGTTAGAAATTCTGAAAATATGAGAACATAGGCTCCTTATAGAAATATGCATTTTGGATGACGCACACTTAAGGTAAAAGCAAAATTTCTCAGCAAGCTTGGTTCGAAAAGCGAACCATATGTGATTGCGAGTTGGCGAACATTCAACTTCATTTGATTTTAGAGGTTAGCGAACATTAGTGAATAGAAAATGGAATGGACTAGTGTAAATAATATTTATAATAACAATCGATCAAGCTTAAACAAGTAAACTTTAAGTTTAAATATAATTTCACAGATTTGTACGAGTTAGAAAATGATTAATTGTTGCATTTCAAATTAATTTATTTCTATATTAATGGATGAAGTATGAACACAAATGCTTAAAACTTCTAAGAAGTAGCCCGCCTATATTCTTAGAAACTAACAATTTATGAAATAAATGGAAAGTAAAATAGAAAAACTCTCTATCGGATCTATTTTAAACAAGAAACATTTGCAATAAAAAAATAAATAAATTACAGCACCACAATTGACCCTGTAAAGAGCATACCGTGTCTTAATTTATTTAGAACAAAAGTACTCTTAAAAGTATAACTTATTTTACGAGCACGTTTTCATATTTAATTTTCAAAGCAAACAAATTGTATTATTTCGAAGTATATACGTAAGTAAGCTATGAACAAAACTACTCTAGAGTGACGAAATTTCATTTCATGCATTCATGTTTATTTAATTCATTTATTCTTAAAAATAAAAGTTACAGCCTTTATAAAAGAACAAGTTGGAATGTCAAAATAAGTTAATGAATAAAAAAAAACTAAAAAAACTGGAGTAATTCAGTTTGGTTTCATTTATTAAACTTTACAGGCAAAGAACATGTCCGAAAAATTAATTGGTGTTAGGAGGGAAATGCGCAAAATGTTAGTAATTGTCGTTCAATTCATGTCTAGAGAATAAAATTGCCAGTTAAGTAGAGTGCATAGTCGAGTACAAAAGCTCATAGAAATAGATGCGGCGAATTATTAAGAGTGTCACAAAGAGATTAATTAATTTCTCGCTCAAGGTCAGATATTTTTCCCGTTCAAGTTCACAATAAAAATCTCTTTGTTAGAGAAAGTGTAAAAATAACAGAAAATAATTTTGCGCCATTTGGTGAACTATAAAGCAGATTTTATTTACGATTTAAAGCAGACTTGAAGTAAAAGATATTAGAAAGGAAACCTTTCGTATGATTGTAGAAAATGATTAGCGTTTATTAAATCGATTCAGAGTCATACGATTATGGAATTATGAAAATTTTCAAAGTCTAGAAATAAAATTACGACGTATCTTTAAATCGCTTTAATGTCATATCAAGAAAAAACAAATTGAAATACTTAAAAGTGTTTAAATAAAAAAAAAAACTTTTTTTTCAATTTAAAAGTAGAAAGTATGCTTAATTTTGCTTAAATATTTTCAGTTTCAAAGCTCTTTTAAAATAAAGATTGAATTTTTAAGGTCACAATAAAATTGAAATTTTTGGCAAGAGGACTCATGGAGAAAAGAGACAAAGATGGCAACGCAGTAAGCATCGCGCACTGACGGCCTTTATTTCCCATGCAAACTGGTTTCTTAAGATATGTGGTCTCTAAGCCATTGTCAGGGATGAGAACTTAGCCCTTCATAATAACAGCTCCATGCCGTAACCACTATACTATCTCAGCTAATTGTTTACGTGATAGTTGTTTTTTTAATATTTTTCGTGTTTGATGTTTTCCATTTTAAGGTAAGAAAAATAAATTAATTTATCTTAATAAATAAAGCAGTAGGTATTAAAACTGCATATTTTTTTAAAATGCTTGTTTAAATATTTAAAGTGTTTTTAAATTAAAGATAGGCTAGAGTTCTTAAAGCTGTAGCAAAGTTTCTATAAGATTTGAATTATAGTTTACATACTATTTGGTATTTATGTTTTTAAATCAATTTTATTAAAAAAGGAGTCACTTTTGAAAATGTCTGTGGATTTCTAGTTAAGTTGATATGTTGTTTAAACACTATTTAAGTTTTTAAAATATTATTTATATTCTTAAAATTTTAAAATATTTCATATAAGAATATTTGATCAAACATTTTAAGAGTTAATTTTAGTATCGTATCAATATTTATAATAAAAAGCCATCTCGCATCAGCCTATTAAAGGCTAAGGGTAACAGAGACCACAATTTCGTGACCTACGGCATGATTGTGGCGATGTGATCAGCATTACTCACAGGCCGTATTTACTTCTCAGACAGACTGGCACGCATCTATCTGAAGCTTAGTGGACTTCAAGCCGCCACTGGGGATCGAACCAGAATTCTTCGCAATGACAATTCATGGCCTTAACCACTGAGCCATCGTGGATGTAAAATGATTTCTACTATAATTTTTAAAATAATTTATGTTTAACATTTCGATCGAAAATGATTAATAAAAATTTCCTATACAAAATTGAAAAAAGAAAAAATGCTGACTATTATTTCAGTCCATTTATATTTACGTAATCTCATTTTTATTAGTTTTAAACAGTAATTTTTTCATTTTTTAAGTCCCACTTTATATGATTATTCAACTCTTTAGCAGTTGATCAATTAGTTTTTAAAAATTCCCTTATTTATTTTACATTGTTTGTACACTAGATGAAAAATACATAAAGGTCAGTTTACTTAACAATCGTTTGGTGAAGTTAAACCATATTAAGGATAAAAAATCCTTATATTAATGTAGCTTAAAATTAAGTAAAGGATCAACAAATTTTGGAAGCTTTTTTCAACAACGAAAAAAATAATAACAAAAATATTGATATATTTCTGCGAACGAGACTTTTTTTAAACGTATCACGTATTAGTTTAATTGATTTAAATTTTTAAACATCAAGATAAGAAAAATAAAAACTCTTGAATTTATGTTGAGTGATTATTATAAACTAAAATTGTAACTATCAGTCTGTAGTTTGTATTCACTTGAAGAAACGGCACTAACCAATTACATTTCATAATATTTGGGTGTCAAAATAATTTCCAAAACAACCAAGCTCTAGCTTTATGCATCAAATTTCTTTTCTTTCTTAAGCATTATGTTAAAGAAAAATTTTATAACGACAATTAACGGGGAATTAATTAATTTCTGAAAAGGAATTAAAAGAAAAAAATTTAAGTTTAGATTTATTTTCAACAATTTCATTTTAAAAGTTAGTTTTGAAACGATTTTGATTTCAGATTAAAAATGAAGAGTACTTATTGATTATGTCCTCATTGTCACTCTCAGAAGGTAATGGTTCCTGCGATAACAGCCGGCTGTACTGAAAATTCTGCGACATCAATCAGTACCAATGTCCTATAAAATAAATTTTTCTCTGTTTTTCTAAAAATACCTTTAACTGTTCAGAATTTTCAAAATAGGCAAATTATATGTAATTTTCATGAAGATAAAATGTACTAAAGACCCTCTTAGGGAAAATATAATATACTAATTATCTTTTTAAGAAAGATAAAATATATAAACAATCCTCCGAGAAAGGATAATTTATATATTACCAACCTTTCAGAAAAGAGGAAATACATTAACAATCTTCTTAGGTAAGATAAAAATATATAAATCATCTTCTTCTGGTAGATAATATATTAACTATCCTCTTAGGAAAGATAAAATATATTAACAACCATCTTAAATCCGATAAAAATATTAACCATCCTTTTGGAGAAAATAAAGTAGATAAGAAAATCTTAAAATGAAGATTAAATACAATAACAGCAGTTTGTGCAGATAAAAATGTACTTATAATTCATTGATTAAATCTGTAATAAAAGTTAAAATTTGTGTGCCTGCTTATCTTTATAGAATTCCAAACCTTTTTGTACTAGGATCATGAATTTGGGTTTTAGCAAGAGGAAATTCTAGCCTTATTTTAAAAACGGTTAAAAAAATACATTTGTCCATTGGGCAGGAATAAATGAAAAATAAATTTTTCTCATTGGCTTGGTATTACGCTTTGTTGCACATTGAACTATTTAAAATTTAAAATAAGTGATTTTTTCTATATTACAGCTTTATTAAAAGCTAGTTATATTTTATGATAATATATCATCGATTATTTTATGCTAAATAATGTAAATAAAATCAACGCAGATGATACCGGGGGGGGGGGCGGACTACGTCATCAAATTAGTATTGTAAAAGTTATCTGAAACCACGCGTATAATAATTTTTTATGCACAAGCTTTTAATATGTGTTTTTATGCACCTAAATAATGTAGAGTAGATCTAATTGTTCATTTCATACTCTAATGACATTAGAAAATCTACCCAATTTATGGGTTTCCTTATTGATTTCAATTTATCGATATCAAAGGGAAAAAAAAGTTAACCATGCGATTTTGAAGAGACCATTAATATCTCGTTTCGTAATTGCGCGCTTCGGATGCTTTCGTAGTAGATATGCGACTGAAGAGTAGGAGTGATACACCTATTTAAAGAATTAATCTTACTTCTGGAGTCAAGGATTCTTTGAGATGAAAGCGCCTTTTTGACAACAAGATTTCGTTCCACTTTGTTCAAGGATCTAAAAATGATCCAATTAGGGATGTTTTTTCAAGCTGTTAGGCCTGAGTACTTCACTGCTGTCACTAACAACAGCACTTTAATTGCATTTCTTCATAGATACTTTCTCACGTTCACGTTAGGGACATTTTTAAAGTACAGAACATGCATATTAAAAGATGCAATTATTGGAGATTTGAGAAATGAAACGTGTATATTTGTTAATATCGAACTTTATAACAGAATGATGAAAAATATACACATCACGAAAAATTACAAATCATAATATAACTATAAAAAATCTCGAAACAAATTAAGGTAAAAAGTACCGGCACTCAGGGTGCCGGAACCTCTTACCGTATCCATTTTTACCGGAACAAAAAATCTGATATTACTCAACATTTACAGTAATAATTAGTAAAATGGCTGAATCCCTCTAATTAAATATTACGTTAAAATACATTATTGTAAAAATGGATTTTACGGTAAAGTTGAATTTATGGAAGATGCACTAAAAGTGTTGGTATTTTATACCTTAATTTGATCCGGAATTTTCGGCAGCGTACTTATTTTAAATTTAGAGTTCTGATTGATTTTGTAATAATGTAGAAATTCTAATTTTGGATTCTCCTCTAAAATGTACGAATAAATTATTAAATAGATGATTTAAACAATATAAATTTCTAATTGTAAAAAAAAAATCAACCGTTTTTTACTTATGTTGTAGACGGGGATTTTAAATAAATATAAAATTCTTGTCTAAATAAAAAATTATCCCGAATTATCTGATAAGTTTTAAAAATACTTAAGAAAGGATTCTATGCGATGCATTTTTAAAAATTAAAAAAAAAATATATTCTTAATTTTTGGTGAAGCTAAAAATATTGTGATTTAAAAAGAAATGATTCAAAAAAAATTTATGTTCTCTCCTTGTATAATCCCAAAATGCAATCATACAACTCTGCTTGATATTTTTGCTACATTCTTTTATAAATCTACATATGGTGAGGTATATTAACGATGGAATCTGCAGATTAAATTTCTTTACCACTTTCCGGTATCTTAGAGCTTTGAAAGTTTGCACAGGTGTATAATCACGGTGACATTATAATATTTACAGCCTGCAGTGTAAAAATTTAAATGGGGAAAAAAGACGAATTAAAAAATTTAACTAAATTTTAGACTCCTCAGTTACAGATATGCTGATTGAGTTTTAAAATTTGATAGATTTAAGAAAAGATCGAATTTTACAAATGTATTATTAATATTAGTAAATTTTAATTGATTTTTGTGGAAGCTAATCGTTTTAAAAATTTACTAGTGTAGCTTCTAGTAAATTTTTAAAATAGTTCTATACTATATAACTATTAAGTGGGCTAAAACAGTTTTTAACATCTTTACTTTTAAAAAACGAGTTATTAGAAATTGTATACTACTTAAGTATTAATTTGTAATTGTATACTATGATATATAATTATAAAGTGGATGCTTGTATATTTTATATTAATTGTATACGATCTTTTTACTAAACTTTACCACATTTGATTAAAAACATGAAACTGTTCCAAATTTATTCGTAAATATTTGAGATTTATTACTGCTATGAAAACCAAAAATTAGGAAGATTTAATTTAGAAAATATTTTTTAAAATTTCAGAATAATATGTTTGGAAATCGGATAGCAATTTTTTAATTTCTTGCAATTTTAGTTACTTTAGTAATCTATTTATTTACCTTTAGGTTTTTGATTAAAAAACTACATTATACTTTATATACTGTTTTTAGAATATATAAAATTTTCAGTAAAAAAATTTGTTTTATGATATTTTATAGAGGAAATTAATTCGAAAAACAAAACGCGCTTATACAAAAATCTTTTATGATTAAAAAACAATTTGTGAAATAATAATTAAATTAACTGAAATACAAAAAATTATTTTAAAAAAATCAAAAAAAGAAAGAAGTCGAAAATTTTATCTTAAATACAATTTTGTAAAAAGAAAAGTTTAAAGAATTTGTTATAGTTTTGCTTATAAAAAAGACTTCCCACGAAAAAGGTATATTTTAAAGCTAAGTCAAGGTCCACGGCACACACGGTTCTCAAAATAATCCAAAATATCCAGTCAGCAAATTAGTTCCGATTCTTTTATTCACAATTCAAGAGTAAGCGGATATCCTTTTGTTTAAGACATGTCACCTTACTCAAAGAACATAAGGTTTTCAGGTTTAATCTTTTCCAGACAACCGGCAGATATATTTTGTTGTTTTTACTTGGAGTATTGTGAAAAAAATAAATAAAACCCGCGTACGTAACTAATAAAAAAAAACGACTCGTAACATTAAAAACGACTCGTTTTATTAATATTTAGATGTATTTAAAAAGATAAATTTTTTTTTGAGCATAAAATTTTTTTCCCTTCAGATTTTGATTATAAGGTATCCAAAAAATTTCAATTTATAAAATATAATGCCTGTTTTTAACTATTTCTTCTAAAATGAGCAGTGAGTAATTATTTGTAATGGGAATATTTGATAATGCATTTTGAAAGTTAATTATAGTAACTTATCAACATTTTTAATTAATAGGCGTTTTAATAAAAGTAGTTTGTTTTGAAAAACAACAAAACAGAAATTGTATTTTCCACTTTTCAGTAATCTAATATTTACAATGTCCGTGCCGAGGGGCCGGGATAGCCTAGTCGGTAGGGCGCTGTGCCCATATCCAAGAGGTTGTGGGTTCGATCCTCGCCGGCCGAAAACTCCCCGTGTAGTAAATGGTGACTGATGCACGTTAAATCTGTCAAGTCTCAAAGTCCTCCATGTTCCCATAACAAATCACTACTTCTGGGGGTACTGATCCAGGAGTTTCCTTGTCTTCTGGATTGGTTCAAAATTACAAGGCTACGGAGTTGAACATTAGTAGTCGTAAACCCATGAAATTGGGTCGGCTGTTCAACGACGGTTATAAAATAAAATGTTCGCGTAACTAACTCTTGTAATGGATGATAAATCTACCTTTCTTGCAAGGGTTTTAGAGCTAAACATGATGTATAAATACAAAATGTATAATTTCGTTTCTTTACTTTATTTATAAACGTTCGTCAAACGTTTCAAATAAAAACAATTAATAAAAAATGCAAAGCATAATTATAACTCAATTTTAATAGTTCAACGAGGTGAACTTAAATTTACTAGTTAATTAGTGCATAAGTTACAAAAACAGACACAAAATGTACTTTCTCGGAATAAACATACTTTTTTTTTACCTTTTCTCTTTTTCAAAAGATTTAGATTTTTGATCTTGAAAATATAGGAGATAGCCGCAATATGGGTAATAATGTCCCAATCGTTCAAAAAGAAGGAGAGCAATCCAAAGTTTGGATCCATTACTTTTGCGTATTTCACCATAGAAAACGAAAATTTTTTACGCATTATTATAAAGTTCGTTTTTCCAAACAAAAATAATTTTAATAATTATTATTTTTTACTTTTATTAATTTTTTTAAATTATCATTGTTTATAATAGTTGAAAAAAATTAGAATTTTAAGGTAAAAAAAATTTTTACATCATTTTAAAGATTATAATTTTATAAAGCAAATTATAAAACTAGAATGAAATTTGTTGAATAGTTCCCGTGAAATTCAATCTAATAAAACTCGTATATTTGAAATTCGATTTCTCAGGAACTATTTGAGCGATTTTACTAAAAATTTTATTTTGTTTTATAAAATTACGTTCTTTAAAATGATATAAAATTTGCAAACCATGAAATTAAAAAATTTTCATTAAATAAAATAAAAAATAAATAACTATTAATGATTATTTTTTGCATGGTTAGATAGTTTAATTTTATAAGTATTTGTAAAAAAAAAGGAATGTTCACAAAATGGAAATGAAACATCGAGAATTAACATGCTTATTCAAAGAAAGTACGTTTTTGTGTCTGATTTCGTAAGTTAAAATATCGCCTACCCTAGTTAATTAGCATAGATGATGAGGTCACCCCATCGAATAATAAAGATCGAGTCCTATACTGAAATCTGATCATTAGTTTCTGTGTGGATCATTAGAATTTCTTTTTTAAATCCAGATAATAATCTCGTTTCGATAAACGAATATTTACAAGTTGTTCATAAAATTATTCTTTGCTTCTGTGGAGTTATGTATCTCTTTTGAAGAAAGAAAAAAACATTAGTGAGGGAATGAGTAACTGAGCGATGAGCGAATGAGAACTGAAAGAATGGATACAGGGTTCTTACTCCTTTATCTAAGCAAAATTTAAGGAGTTTTAAGGACTTTTCTTGAAAAAATTAAGCATTTTTCTTAAGGCAACTGACAGTAAAAAAAGTATAATAATTATTTATCATCAGATACGGATGCACAGAGGGACCGTGTCACTTATTTATCTCTTGAAAAAGAAATTCAAAACATCGCAAGTACTGATATAATTGTATTGATTATGAAACTGGTTACTTTTTAGTGTAATTGAGAAATTAAAAAATCTAGTAGCGTTTCAGAAATGTTCAGTTACTTATTACACGTTGAAATATCATACACATTTATTGAAATAGTCATGTTTTTTTCTTTCTTTTTTTTAAATAGTTGTTTTCTTTATGGACTAGAATTCAAAATTTTTTCCTGTTACATTTTTTATATAAACGCTGAAACTACCAGTAGAATTAAATTGTTTGAACTCTATCGATATAGTTATTATCGTATTTCGATATCGTATTATCGTACCGTGAGTATACTTTAAAACTGAAAAAAAAAAAAAAAAAAAAAAAAAGACACGATCTTTCCATTCCATCCCCTTTGAAGAAAATTCCACTCTCTACATCGGATCTCATTCTAGGAAAAAGGAAGAATATTTTAATATAAGAAATGCAGCAAGGGCATGCTTTAGTTCCTTAACCTGTAGGTTAGGTTTTCACTCTCACACACCTTCTTGTCTCTTAAAATGCTCTACCCTCGATGCAGAATCTTATTCTAGACGAAAGAAAATTGAGACTTTATTTTATATATTTTTGTAAGACTAAAAAATTGTCCCAATCAGCTAGTGGAAATTAAAGACTTTTAAAAACTTTGAGAGAAAAATAAGTATTTTTAAGCAGTGCCTTTTAAGGGTCTTTTATTTCCAAAATAAAATTTAAGCAGTTTTTAAGAACCCTGACTCTGGGATAGATTTTCATCTTGTTTATAAATAAATTTTAAAAAATCCTAAAATTTATGAAAATTATATTTTAACTAATTATATTTTAACTATAAATTTGTAGTTAAAATATAACCTTAACTATAAAATTATATTTTAAACATAAATTATATATATCCATTTATTGTTGTTAGTGTCGCCGTGCTAATGAAAAGAAAGAAAAAAAAACCACATTGTGTTTTGCAGTGTAAATTAGCTGTGTTAAATTGAAAGGGATTAAAGTTAGAAATTTTTTTTTGTTGTTTAAACTGAAGAGCTTTGTGGGAAACACACTGATACTTTTTTCATAAGTATTCTGTACCTGAACGCTAAATTGTTCTTTAGCATGGTTTCGAGATGGCGGCTTATAAGTTTCCGGAATTTCCACTATTTAACATCTAGACATAGGAACATCTTATAGCCTTCAAGAGAATCTTTATTTAAGCAAAAAGTGCTTTAAAAATAAAAATGAGGCTTATGATTGAAACGCATAGAGTAATTATGTTGCAACTCTCACAGGAAATATTTTAATATTAAAATTTTAACTTTATGACATAAAAATGGATAATTCACGAACAGAAAGTGATAAAACGACAAGTGCAAAAAAAGCAATATTTTTTTTCTTATTTAATAATTCCAGTCTTTATAAATTTTTGCAAAAATCATTTATGAGGCATTTACCTTTAGGGCCTCATCAGAAACCGGTGGTAAAACCATTTGTCCTACTTCATGAGGCATAAGCAGGGCTCAGTTTGCGCAAGACGAAGATAATTGAACATTTGATTTTCGTTAGTTCCACTATTAACGGTGTACAATAGAACTTTTTCTTTTAACAGTGCGGAGTGAAGCATTTATTATCTAGTATTGATCAAGATAATTTATTAATGTGTTGAATTAGGTTAGGAACTTCGTATACATTCGATTGCTACTGATTTGAGAATAAGAAGGCTACTTTTTTATTAACATTAAACAGCCTTTTCAATTAAAAAAAATATTTTTAGCCAATAAATTAGCTTTTTTTTTCCAGTAATTGAATGATTTTTAATTTAGTTGTTCCAAACATGTAAATGTTTATGTAGTTTTAGTGAATTGGTGTTTGGTTAATCGTAATACTGGGATAATTTATATGAGTCAGTAATAGTTATTCGAACACTGAAAAAAAATTTTGATGTGCAAACTTGTTGTAATCTTAATCATTATACGCATAATTTTTATTAATGAAATATTTCATACTTTTTTCCTCATTCTGTAATAAATTAGGTCAAAATAAGTGAAAAACATTATGTTAAGCATTTTAATAATTTATGGTTAGGAAATGCAGTATTAAACAAAGGTGTCTTTTTTGCGTTAAAAGTAAAATCTTCCAAACAAGGCTCACATCCAAACAATTATTTTTCAAATTTGCAATTATTTGTAGTAATTAAGATTTAAAAGAAACAGTTATTATTCATTGAAATTTCTTTAATTTACAAAAGAAATTATTGACAAATTTTTGAATATAAATAAAAACAAAAATAAAAATACTAAACTTTTTTTGGATTTTATATTTTTGTATACATATAATTTTGATAATCTAACAACTTTTTAAGAACTATTAAATAGTTCTTTATAATTATAAAATACTAAAATATATGTTTGCGTGTAATTAAAGCGTAATAAAAATTAATATAAAAGAGACACCAGTGTCCCATCTGCGTCAAAGGGTTTATACCGAGTTGATATAATTAATTCTGATAATACCACTGTGAAAATTAAACTATCCTGAACTTGATTCTAAATACTATATAGTTCAATTTAAATGAGAATTGTGTTCAATTTTTTTATCTTTAATTAGATAATTAGTATTAATAAGAATGGAATTGCAGAAAATTCTTATTTTATTATGGATTAATAAACTAATATTATGAGTCATTATTTTATAAATAATTCTAAGTGTGTCAGATGATTTAGACTCTTAAATTCAGGCCATATGGAAACGTTACGAAAAAGAAAATGCTAAATTTCCAAGTTATATGCAATTACGGCAAGTTAAATTATTTTTAAAATACAAATTTAGTCAAGCTTGTATTTATACAAGTTCGTTGTTTAATTTCCTTTTATTCAATTAAAAAAATACCTTTTAACATTATGCTAATAGTCCCTACCATCATAATACTTTCAAACTAAAAACAAATGTCATAAATTATGTTAGATAACATAATCTAAAGCAATTGCATAATTATTTTTGTTTGAAAGTATTATGCAAACTTACAGATTAATTTTATAACTGATATGAATTTTTTTACGCTTTCCACAAAATAAAGAAATACCCAATTTCCTAAAAAGAAGCGAACCGGTCCGGTCAGTTTTTATTCAAAAGTGTGATTTAAGAGTGAAAATTGTGATTTAAGAATATTTTACAAAGCCTTAAAATTATATTTTATTGTTACATAACATTAATGAAATAAAAAACAGTTCTTTCAGCTTATGTAAAACTTTACAAAAACTAATTTAATAAGGCTAAACAATGAAAGTCAAGCTGATGAGTATTTCAAGTTTCTCAATATTTGCGAAATTTTCCATCAATAAATTGTTCTAGTAAAATTTTATTTTTTAATTTCAACTACAAAAGGTTTAACAAAAAAGGATTAATTGCTTGTGCTGAAGCTAAAATAAACGAGGTAATACTGAAATTCATAGAATGAGTAAGAAAATGAAGGTAGAGAAAATGTTATGGTCGAATGATAATCATAACATGGCATGCACGATTTTCTGGTATTAAGGCGAATTATTTTCAAATTTGCAAACATTAAATAAATTCATCCGTAGAATAGGTTAAGGACAAAACCAATAAACCGTAGAAGTTAAAAAATGTTTTAAGTTTGTGAGTTAAAAAATGTAAAACAAAGTATTTCACAGAAATGACGAGAAACCCCTTGTTTGTAACTACTTTTATATTTGAAATTAGTCTTGAAGAGAAAAAAAAATCAAAGGTTTTACTAGGGGCTTCAAAACTTTTCCAAAATAATGATAAAACAGATCAAACAACGAATATTTTATGCGTTGTAAAACCCACTACATTTTATTTGTCTATGAAGATGCCAGAATTGTTGCTCATTTCGCGTTACCCAGTGGGCATCTGTGAACCAAAGCCACGGAGGCGAGCAACATTGCCCAAAAGTTGTTTCATTGCCTGCCATTGGGGGAAAAAAAAAAAAAGCATTTTATTTGTCATGGGAAATATATCTACCTACAAATCTTATGTTTTTTACGAAAATTGCGAAAATTCATAAAAAAAGTATAAAAAAGAAATTTTCCTTTCGCATTAACGTAAAATCATCAATTTCTTAAAGGCCCCTTGGTATATCAAAACTTATCCAAACTTACCGTATTAAAATTTTTTAAAGGCCCTGTTTAAGCTAGTAATTTTTTCGAAATAACTGATAACAATTTGATCCAACATCGAAAAATAATTGTGCATAAATTAGTAAAAAAAAATGTTACGATTTATCCAAACGTTTCTACATACTTGCTAAAAGTTTATATCGAACCATTTAAAACCTGATAGGTACAGTGCAAAAAAAAGAAAAGAAAAAAAAAAAAAAAAAAAAAAAAAAAAACGGACCGTCCAAAATAACTTTTGATCTAATGTTTGGATCTTCGCGTTCTGGGACTCGATCTCAATGGACTATGGTCGCTCTAGGACTATATCTCGAGTACTTTTTAAGGGAATTACAAAATTTTTGTACATAAATGTAAAATTCCTTTATCCGAAGATAATTCTTTGCAAAAAATAAATTTCAGTAAATATTCATTTTTTTATTCATAATAATAGTCGACAAAATTGTGAATTGTAAGTTATGAATTTTTTTACATTATTTTTAACGTATGTAATTTTACATGGCAAAATACAAAATTTGATAGAAATCGGTCGAATAGTTCCAGAGAAATCGAATTTTAAAAAAATCATATATTTAAAATTCAATAAATTTCCGCTTTTTTTTTGCGCATACATACTTCAAATATATTGCTGCTAGTTGTTTGTTGAAATATATTAGAGTAAGATATAAACTGTATACATTCTTTAGATTATTGAAATTCATCATTCTTTAATGTAGTTTCAAAGTTTTATTAACATCTCAATAAATTTAACAATCATAATATCATACGTTGGAGTTATTATTAAAAAATATTTTTAGAACGTTATAAGTCATTCTTTAAACAGGTTTCTGATTTGCTAGCCCTTTTTATACCTTCATTGCTATTTTTATTGATTATGAAGATAATTATTTAAAATATGTATTTATAAAACTTAGTTTTTTAATAGTCGGTAAAATTTGATGATTTCTATTTTTTCTTATTTTATTTACAGTTATGATACAAAACAAAAAAATTTATTATTACAAATATATAAAAAAAAAAAAATTTGAAGTTTAATATCATGTAGGATAAATAAATAAAATATTTAATAATTATTATCGCTATCTTGAAACAAATACAACTGTTATGTAGGTATAAAAAAATCGCATTTTTATATCATATCGTAATTATTATAAATATTTGAAAATTTTTAAAGCAGAAAACGTAAATTAATGTTTATCAAGAAAAATTTCTTAGGAAAATTTATTTATACTCCATCCTGATTTTTTATTCTATATTGAACTTTTTCATATATCAATTTTTATTTTTAATTTAAAGCCATAAACAGTTTAAAGCAGTATGTTGAGTAGGTGAAAATGTGTTTTTTTTTGCTCGAATCATGAAAGATATTATATGTAAACAAAAAACTAACTAACAAACAAAAGATTAACAGTTAATTTAAATAAATTTAGTTTTTTGCTGAATACTAATAAATTTCTATTTATTCGTGACGAAAGAGAAATTAACTACGAATAATCACTGTTAAATAAATAAAATTTACGGTTTTAAACCATCATATGAGTTGGTTGTGCAAAACCGTAAAATTTACGAAATAAATCCGTTACAGCAGCGGTTTTTTACTATACAAGAACAAGTTTTTTCCCGTAAGAATTACGAAGAAAGTCTGTTATCAGACTGTTTTTTTTTTTTACCATGACAAAACAAGTTCTTGCAGCGAAAAAAAAAAAATTCTGTTGTCTCATCAGACATTTGCCTTTGGAGAACACATTGTCCCTGCGAAAATTATGAGGCATATCTTCACTCGCAGCAAATATGAATGTATTATGTCGGTCGAGCTTGTATCTATATGAGGGAGGTCACACTAGGTTTCGAACCTGGGTCATTTCATTGAGAGGCGCACGCTCTGTCCCATGAATCACTACGACACAAGTGTTTTATAATGAATAAATTGTGATAGTGAGAATTTCACTTCATTGTTGTATCAATAAAGTCGGATTACAGTTTTATTTATAAGATCTTCAAAACTATGAAGTAATTGATGAAGAAAAAAGTACAAGTAAAGAAAATAATCGCAAAATGATTGAAGAAAGAGTAATGTTAAATAACGGAACGCAAAGCTGCATATTAAAAACTAGAATTTTAGCTGTCAGTTTTAATCCATTTGTGATTAAGGTGGAGAACTGAGAAAAACTTCGTGGACAAAACGACTTTAAACTGTTAAATATATGAAAAAATTCCGGCAATACAATTGGTATTTTTTGCAGTGTACTTTAAAATTAAAAGCTAGTTTGCTTATACTTTTCTATTCATTCGTGACGAGAAAAATTAAGTTTCGAAAAATTTTCTAATCTTTTTTAAAATAAAGTTAGGCTTTTGCTTAGAAATGATAGCTTTCATGATTCGAAACAAGAAAAAAAAAAAAGACTTTTTTTCTTCACCTACTCAACATTTATGAATAGAGAAAATAATTCATTCATCTTTCATATCACTTGATTTAGTGCAATTGTTCATGAACAGCTGAAGCAATAAATCAATAAAACACGTGCTTGTCATCCAATTCATTTTCCTGGTATAACACGATATACAATACCAGATGAATAATTTCCATAGAAAATAGTGTTTTTACTCTCGAATACCCGACTCTTGAAAATTTTACAACTTTTGAACACAACATAATGAACATAATTATTAGTCTTTCAATTAAGTTGGCCTTTTATAAGGTATTTAGATAATAGAAAAAAAAAATCCGGCAACAAATTACGTAATATACTGATAGTTTGGTTTTTTGTTATCAGAACAGATTTTCATCATCATCTAACTTCAAAGATTTAGCGAAATTACATTTTATGGTTGATAATTTTTTATGGCTGAGACAGATCAGAATGAATAGAACCGCTAAAGAGAAAATGTTTTTATATTTCAAATCAGCACACATAAGATTTAATCAAATTTCAACACATATAAAAAAATAATAATTTATTTCTATACTATGTTTTATGTTTCTGAAAAGATACATAGTTTTTTTTTCTTCAGAATAATCAAATCAAAAATAAGTTTTATGTAAAGCTCCAAGGCAAATTATTAGTTTTCGATTGAATGTAATCTTAAAGGGAGAAGAATCGGACTTGTCGAAAAAAATCATATCCTCGAATACTGACGTCAATACAGATGCAACATTTACCTAATCGAAAGTTAATATAGATTTACCGTAATAAGTAACCAGACGTTGAGCGTAATATATAAGTATTAAACTATAATATATGTATTAATAATTCTTAATATAAATATAAGTATTAATAGATTCTTACGATATTAAACATACAGCTTGATACAGTAATTGAAGAACTGTTGCAATTGAAAAAACAACGAAGTGCTTCACAATAGATTCCGAGAAAAGTAGCTTGAAAACTGCTAATGTTATGAAAGCTAGAATAGAATTTCAGAAAACTGATAAAAAAATTTAATTTTTTGAAGAAAAATGTTTTTGCAATTCATAATTCATCACACAAGGATGCCAAATATATGTAAATCTTAATGTTGATTTTTCTTTTGCACGACAGTGTTCTAGTTAAGAAGGAAAAAGATGTTTATCGGAGGGAGAGGGGAGCAAAATTTCTTAAGTGAACGTTATACGTTGTTGCGATATTGAATGTAATAGATATCTGATTGTTTCAATATATATATATATATATATATACATATATATATATATTTATCTTGTTCTCGCTGGTATAGTAATGTATTCAATGGTAAAAATGCATAATTAGTTAAAAATAATGCCTGCGAATATTTAATTAAAAATATAAATTTAATAAAACCAGCAGCAAGAAAAATAATCTGATCATGATCAGTTCTTAGATAAGGCGATAAAAAGGTAGTAAAATAAATTTATAGATTTTTGATTTTTTTTTTCTATATGAGTATAATAAATAGATGTAAAACTATGCATTAATTTTATGGAAAATCATCAATAGATAAGGAAAAAACATCTAACCACTTTATTTTCTAAAAAAAAATTACGATTGATTGATGGAAAATCATCCTTTCACTGTATTTTTCCCCTGAAAAAGTCCATCTTGTTTTACAATAACACAAGTTTAAGAAGGGTAATTTATATTTAAACTCAATATATGAAAATATAGATTTTTAGTCATTGAAATTTAATAACAATATTTATTAAGATTTTTTTTTGTTGCTTTTTTTCATATCTGATGAACGAATAATTGTCTTCTTCAAATGTTGAAACAATTGTTTGACTAAATTATTTTTCATAGGGATAAATATTTTTTATAGATGCTATTAATTGGACAATTTTTATTTCATTATTATTCAAGTAACTGTGTGATAGAAATGGTCTTCAAACATAAGAATATTATAGATTTTACATCATAAAATTAAATATTGTTCACAGGTGCCGTAAACTCAACACTATAAAAAAAAAAAAAGTCAATTTCGCCTTTATTTGATCTTGACTATAACACTCCAAAAACTCTTTTCTATATTGGATTTTAATGTTGGTACCTTAAGCAGGGCTAACTGACCACAATATAGGAAAAGTGAAATATGTTTCCGTTCGAGTTGAGGGAAAGTTATAGTTCTCCGTTCTGGTTATCATATAAGCAAGTTTAAGAATAACAATAATACGGTTCAACGAACCACCATATTAATATTGCTGCAAATTTTAGCAATATCGTAGTTATCCTCCGCAACTCCTTACAGTAAATGTACGGAGAACACAATTGAAGATTCAAAAGACTTGCATTAATAACTCTAACAAAATTTTCTCATCTATCTGTCAAACGTTTCTTAACAACCAAATTATACACTAAACAAAAAAGTATGACGAAAACTACCAAAATATGGTAAAACTTACTTTGTTTCTGGCTCTATGGGAACACCAAAAAACTTGGTGATTTTTACCGAAGGGATTTGGTAAAAATTTTGGTCAAATTAACAATAAAATATGGTTTTATATTATGTGAGGAAATTTGGTAAAGGTGGTAAAATTTCAAAATTTCATCATGGTACCTTAGAGCATGGTATAAAAAGTATAAAAAGCATTTAGTCAGTAAAATTTACCTTCCAATTTTGTATTTGTTATAAATGTGTGGTAATAAGGACTAAAATTTTGAACAGTAGAATTTTTTGTAACCGTTACCATATGAAAGGAAAATTAGCAAATGCGTGGTTGAAATACCGTATATTTTGGTTTTAATGTCCAAAATTATGGTTTTCTTTTTTAACCAGAAATGTCAATACCATACAATATTAATGAATTAATTCTTCTTGAATTTTTTTTTTCTGCAAAAATTGGGACCAGACATAAATCAGCAGAATTTTTAACATCACTAAAAAAATTAAATGGCGATGAAAAGATGAAAAATGAACCCACAATTTAATAATTAAATAATTGTTGTGCTTATTTACTGCAAGATTTGTCAATTTGAAAAATTGATTTTTTTTTTCTAAGATTGAACTAAGATTGGCTAAGATTGAACTCTTCCCCAAATTCGTACAGATTTGATTTCAAACAAGTTCTCCTTTTTAATTACTATGTCAAAAATTTATTACATAATAATGTTAATGAGCATTTATATTCATAAAGGATAATATCGTTCATTGATCAAAAAAGTAATTAAATAAATTGATTTGTTTATTGCAAATTTTAAAATCCGATTGAGAAAAATTCATTATGAAACGATGAGAAAAAGAAAAAAATATGAATAATTTACTCATTATGTAGCATTTACTAAGTTTAGTGACAAATTTCATTCATTTTCTCAACTTTGAATAATTTTATAAAAAATTTTTTTTTTTCCCGTAATCTTAACTATTATCTGTAAATTTTCAACTTTCTAATTTTTGAAACTTTTAACACTCTATTTAAAATAAAACAAATGCATATAATTCTTTTGGTAGTTTTATATATTTAATTTAGATAATGAACATGACTTTAAAATTGTTGATTCTGATTGTTGAATTTATCATCACACAAAGCAGTTTTGACGCATCCATACAATTAAACTTGTAATGTTACTCTTTAATTTAACAACAGTATGGAAGTTAAATGAATGCGTAAGAAAAATAAAGAGACAAAGAAAATTCTAAAACTATCATCATTATTATGATTTTTAAAGCGATTTGTATAATTTGTGCCATTCAAAAATTGAATTACTATTTTTCATAAAAAAAATCAATGGTACATGAATAAAAATAATAACTATTTTCCTACAAAACTTTAAATTGGTGAAGATTATAAAACTTAATATATACACACAAACGATATTACAATGAAGTCAACAAGTAAAATTAATTTTAATTTATCGCATAAAAAAATAATAAAAACCTACCGAAATTTCTCCGGTTCCGAAGTAAGAGTGAGTTGACTATGTCCAACGCTAGTTGACATTCCGTTATTTGTGACCGTAACTTCTTTTTTATTTATTCCGGCTAGTTACTTTATCTCTTTTTAGTTCGGCGGACGCTTTCACTGCTTCCTTCTGGTTAGGCGACCGCCGAGATTGTGATTGTCAGAGGCAAGCCGCCATGAAGCTTATTCAACCTGTTTCCCTCCCCACTGCCCTTTCCTGCCCCCCACTTCAAAGACTAAAAGGGTCAACCCCCTTTGAGTGAACTTTCTCCGTTTTTTAAAATTTCATTTTCAGTTTAAATCATATGACGAACTCTTGAAACATCAAGCCATTAAAAAAGGAAAAATGGCGTAAGAGTGAATAATTTTTTTTTTTTTTTTGCAAACATTTTTTTTTTACTTAGAAACTAAAGAGGAAATAAAACAAGTTGACCAAATCGTTTGAAATTTTCTGATTCAATTGTTCTGATACAGCTATCGCGTGAGAATGATTATTTCCAAAAAAATGAAATGCAAAAACACGAATTTCGTGTTCTAAAAAAGAATTTAGGATGAACCGTCTTCTATTTTCTTAGTACGTGTTACTATCGTAGTAAAAGGAATGTTTGTTTTTCCCCCCTAAAAATGGATCCCATTGTTTTTACGACGCAGAAGTCATCATTTAGTACCCTGGTCTAGAATACATTGGAAGTTCATAGTAATTTGATGCTCGTAATGTGGTTTGATATCATAAAGTATAGAATTTTGTATTTATTTTTATTTATATATTTATTTTCTTATTTTAAGTCAAAAGGAAGTGATATCACTAATTTACCATGAAATTCGTAGACAACCAAAATAGTTTCTGAAAAAAAAATGTTGGAATTGCTTCTGAAAAATTTATCGTAAAAATTACGGCTTAGAAGCGTGTATCGAGCACAATTTATTTTAATTTTACTTTAATTTCATAATTAATACAAAATATACATCTAGATCAATTATGATTAATGCAAAATTTACTTCTATAAAGAAGATAAAAAATGCAAAAAATTGCTTTTATGTCGAGTACAATCAATTTTACCTTATAAACTCATAGGCAATTGCAAAAGTTTCTGCAAGAAGATTAGAATTTTTTTATTAAGAATTTCTTATGAAACATGCTTCTATATGAAGTTTATATTAATTTAAAATTTGCTTCTGTTTCATGTAAAATTTATTTATAGATCAAGTACATAATTAATATAAGATTTACTTCTAGTTTAAATAAGCAATTTATATAATATTTACTTCAAGATTAATTATGCTTGTTGTAAAACTTTACTTCGATTTAAAGATGATTGTTAAAAAATTTGTTTGATATTAAATAAATTTATTTTCAATATAAACCAATTTAAATGGAAGAAAGTATTTTCTTTACCTCGGAAATTCACCGATAGTTGGAAGAGTTTCAGAAAGAAAGGTTAGAATCGTATTTTTTAAAAAGAATTTCCTAGAAAACTTTTTTCTGTATCAAGTATAAATTAGTTTAAAATTTACTTCTGCATAAATCTTTTTAGCTTTGTAAGTTTAATAAGTTCGTCTGTAATCAACTTAATTAAGATTTCAGCTATAATGAACAATTCAATTTTGGATTTCAGCTTTATATGAACTGCTTTTTTTATATTCATTCAATTTTATCGAATTTTATGTTTATATAATTTTTTTTTGTGTATACCAATAAATCTAATCTGCTTTTCAAAATATAGCGAATTTGAACCCGCTTAGATCAATAAATCTCAACATTTAAGTCCCTATGCACTAGGCGCTCGACAGCTGAACATTTTTGCCCCAAAATTTCGAAATGGTTGAGATGATCAAAACTACGTTAAAGTGTGTGCTTATTTAAGAAATTAATTTTCATAATATAAATACAAATTATATTATGCTTCAGTTCAATTACTTTTAATTTAGATTATATTGAGTATATTTATACTTAAAATCAACACAGATAAAAAAATAACGAACGCAACTAAAATAAATACATTAGGAAATATATTCCAATTGGAAAAATGTTTATTTTGGATAACTAGGGTAATAATAATAAAAAATCTCACATTTGAAGTATACATTCACAAATGCAATGAAACTAACTCGAGTGAATGATTACTTTCACTTTTTACTCACTTTTTCTATAAAAACGATGGATCGAAAATTGACGTATGAGAAATCATCGAAAAAATTATGAATTACAAAATTATGGGATTGGTGTAAATAAAACAAACTTGAAAAGAAAATTTAATGCCAAAATGTTTCTAGAATAAGTAAATAAACCCTAATATGCTTCTTATGAAACACTGTAATTTAAATAAAATTCAGAATAAAAATATTCAAATCAATAGAAGCAAAAGGCAATTTTCACACATAGTTGATATGAAATATGCATACCATAAAATGCAAATTGCTGAACGAAGTTAAGTGACATATAATTTACTATTTGAAATTTAATAATAATATATAAAGAAATATAATTATATAATTACTCCCTGAAAAATTTATATTTTGTCATATCTTAAAAAGTTAAGACTTATTATAGTATATTGTAATTTAGTTGAAAAGTAAACTAAATTGCACGAATAAAATTTATGGTAAAAAAATAATATAAAAAACATTACCTGAATTTTGGATGAAAAAACTTAACACACAAACATAAATAAGTGAGGAAAAAAATATTGTTATGGATGTTTTGTTTAGAATTTGGAGTTGGATATGTAAGAGTAGGAGTGAGATGTGTAGATGTAGTTAATTTACGTCGCACTAGAGCTGCACAATGGGCTATTGGCGACGGTCTGGGAAACATCCCTGAGGATGATCCGAAGACAAGCCATCACAATTTTGATCATCTGCAGAAGGGATGGCACCCCTGCTTCGGTAGCCCAACGACCTGCACGCGAAGTCGAGCACTTTACGGTAGAACAGTTTAACGAGGACCAATACCGCACACCCTCGGTGTAGGAGCGAGGCTCGTTTGTATTCTCTATGAAATGACGCTGAAGTTATAAGTTCGACACGATCAAGTGTCGAACTTATAATTCATTGAAAACATTTTGAACAACATTTGCAAAATGAAAAGTTTTGATATGATTGCTTCGTACATGCATGGATTATTAAGTTTATATGTTGCATATAAAAAACAAAACAAAATCCTCGTCAAATTGAAACATATAAACTATTTCATTCAGGAAGGTGTCACAAAGCAAAGAGAAGATATGTCCTGGGTGGACGTGGGAATTGAACCCGTTACCCCAAGCTTCTGAGCTTTTGATAGAATAACGGATACTTTCCTTTTACACATTTCATACATAATCTGTAAGCAAGCTTGTGGGGTCATTTAAAAGAATAGATGATAAACCATTGTTAAATTAAATTATTTTTAAACTTGACAGTCAAGCTGAGTCTCTTAAGTGGTTAATCACCTTGAACCATCTTTTTAGTTTGTGTAGGCAAACTGTTGGACTGTCCGGAAAGTTTGTGCCGATACATGCAATAGTTTGACTGAAACAACACACGCAGACAAGCCAGATATTGTACTGGAATAATAAAAAAAATCACAGGTTCGAGTTCGCAAAACATTGAAAAACTTTAGCACTTACAAAGGATAACATACAGATATTTAATAGAACGTAGAATGAAATTGTCCCATTTTCTAATGTACCTAGTATACAATAATAGTAATAAATATTTAAATAATTTCAATGAGAGAGAATTCTCAGTAAGAGATTCCACCAATGTATTAATCGGAGCTTTTTTTTCCAGGTAAAGGTAGGTTTAATATCTCCCAGGTATTCTAGTTATCTCCATTTTTGCTTCAGATTTAGGGGCCGTGGTAGTCCAGTGGTTAGAGTATCGGTCTTCCGTACGGAGGGATCCGGGTTCATTCCTCGAATCTGCAAAAATCTACCGATTACATGCGATATTCGCGTTCTCAAAATCTGTGGAATCGAAAGTCCTGTTTTCGGTCGAGTACCATAGACCATTTTTATTTTATTTTATAACCGTCGTTGAACAGCCGACCCAATTTCATGGGTTTACGACTGCTAATGTTCAACTCCGTAGCCTTGTAATTTTGAACCAATCCAGAAGACAAGGAAACTCCTGGATCAGTACCCCCAGAGGTATTGATTTGTTATGGGAACATGGAGGACTTTGAGACTCGACAGATTTAACGCGCATCAGTCACCATTTACTACACAGGGAGTCTTCGGCCGACGAAGATCGAACCCACGACCTCTTGGACATGGGCCCAGCGCCCTACCGACAAGGCTATCCCGGCCCCTACCATAGACCATTGTTATTATCTGAGCAGTGCCATGGGTACAGGGATCTGGAGAAAATTTCCTTCCTCTTCAGATCCATGTCTAAATTGAGGAAGTGGCATTACAAATGAGAGCTCGAACACTCAGTGGTAAAGGGCCTATTTTCGATAAATGGTCGGCAAGGAACCCATTGGGTCCTGGAAGTAGATCCTAGTGCTTTTACGAAAGTTATTCGCAGAGGTAGACTCAGCATTGGATGGCATTCATTCAGAGCTAAAGAGTATGTGCGGCACTCAAATGCTACAGATGCAACCGCCTAGGCCACAAGGCCAAAACCTGTACCAACGACCAGACATGCGTCAACTGCGGGGAACCTGGACCCAGAAGAGATCACTGTAAAAACAAAAGCTCGTGTGTGAACTATAAGGAAACAAACGTAATGTTCAAGATTGGTTATAAAACTAACCATAATGAGTAACAATCCTGTTGTCCATCACTGCGGTGGGCGTGTCGATCGTTGAGAGCCAGAACGCAATATACTAGCGGAGTTGGAGCCATTTCCTTTGCAGCAGTTCCGTAATTGTTAGCCCTCGGGCATTCTTTAAGTGATTGTTCATTGTAATTAACTATTTTTAACTGTTTTAACTCTTTTGTAATTTTACTTTTAAATAAAGGTTATTGGTTTTAAGGCTTTTCAGTCTTGGGACGTCTCGGTGGACTGTCGGCCCAGCCTGTCAGCGTTGGTTGACGCCAACATCTTGTTGGTTCGGACTCTCGCTCAGATTCCTCCTTTGTCCGTCGACTGACACATGTGGTGCTTTGTTCGTGCATGACTCGGGGCCTTGTGCCAATTGAGTCCCCTTCCCTGCATTTCGTGCTGTGCTGGGTTCTGTTCTTCGGCGGGGCATCAGCAAATTTGCGTATGAGTCTATTGGCCTGGGTCGCGCTAATTCACTTCTTACAAATGAGATCCCCTCTGTAAAGGATCGAAATTGTGATGCCATGTCTCCAGATCGTCCAATAGAATGTTTCCAAACCGTCGCTAATAGCTCATTGTGCAGCTCTAGTGCGACGTAAATAAAGTATTTATCTATCTACTTTCAGAGTGAGCTTATGGTGATGTTATATGTTCTTATCTTGGGTTGGTAAAATCATTTAAGTTCAACGCTTTAAAAATATTAATTTATTACATTGTAAAAAAATTATGAATCTTAAATATTTCAGTGGTCAAGCTTAACACATTCAGTAAAACGACACTTTAAAAAACAACTAAATAAACTCTTTTTTTTTTCTCTGAAGTCTGCTTAATCCTGTTAAATAATCGATGATGGTTTTATGCAATGCATTTCGAAAGTGAAAGTTTTAGTTTGCATAATATAAATAACTTACTTCACGCACTGTTTCTTTTAACTACTCTGAAAAACTTGACCGATATTGAAACATACTCAGTTCGGTAACAAGATGAAAGTGTCAGAGGATAAAAGTCGATTAAAAGTAAATTAGGTTATGCGTTTTTTAATCATTATTTCATTTTTGTATGTTGCAATAAAATTTATAAACAATTTCTCACTTTTTATTTAAAAAATTTATTCCGTCATATCAGTTTCTACACTCCTGAAACTTGTTTGCTACTGGTTTTGTTTGAGTAAAAACAACAACAGAAATAGTTAAATGCAATTAATCACGTTTCAACTTAATTTTCTTTTACTTAAATTTTCATGGATTCTAAATAATGAATAAGTCAAAAAAGACAAAAGGTAGAAGCATAATATCTGGGTAAAAAAAGAAAAGTTATTTTATTTATAATCTTAAAGATAATCAAAACAAATTCTTTTTATTATTTTCCATTTATTATAAATCAAATAATTATAAATCATTAATTATCTTCGTATCATTAACGTGTATGTACTATCTGCCGTAATAATATTTTCGTGTAGGGATAAAGATAAATGTTCGAAACGAATCTGTTTTAATAGGTGTATCACTAAAAGCTGTTCGCTACATCTATGCTAATGTATTTGTTTAGCATTTTTTTATTGGCTTGCTAAATAACTTAAAAATAAATTGTCAAAATAAGCACTAGCATAAGATTTTAAATAACTAGGGAACTTCACCAACTGATCGTTATCACTAACCAACCCCTGAAACAGACACAGTTCTGTTAGATAGTTTCCCGAATTGAGCTCGTTCACTCACTATATTTTTTTCGAAATATTGCTTAATATTTCAATTTTTATACTTTAGCATCTTTTAATGATTGTTTTAATTGCTTTTTTTTCCAATACCTACCAATGCCATTCGCCATTCGATTATCATAAGGGTAGTTGTGTTAAAAACTCTTTCAAGAAGCACAATATTAGGTGGGTGAACGTTATCCACAAAGTGAGAAGGGTAGATAGTACAGAGGAGAATGAAAGAATATCCATGCCTCTGACTGTGATTCGAACCCGGGGGATTTCTGACGTGGGGTCAGCTGTATATAAAACACAAAGAAATCATTAAAAAAAAAAGAAAAAAAAAGTATAATAAGATATAATCTCATCATCAGCTCACACGATGTATCCCCAAAAATAGTGCTTTCTAGTATTGTATTAATAAAGCCAAAACAAAACATATGAATACAATACTATAAGAAGTACCAAAAAAAAAAAATTAATGACCGATTCGTAAGCATAATTTTAACAAGTAGATCATAAATATTCTAGAAAAAATTCCAAAATGAAACACAAATACGAACAAATAAAGATCGAAAGGAGAAAAATGCCATGTACTTACAAATAACTTGCAAACTTAACTTCGAAATATTTTCGTATATAATTTGCCAGATTACAAAATATGAAATTAAAGGTTAAATAGAGGGTAGAGCGATATATTTTTAAGGTGCATTCATACTGAACTTAAGAACCTCCTTTCATTTGTCCGTTTCATTGCGTTGGCCCGAAAACTAGGTTCTCGCACGGTAATAATATATTATATTGGATAATTCAAAACCTGTAATTAATAAAAGGTTGAATTTGTTGGATAACAGTTGTTTTTAATAATTTTTTTTTTTTTTAAAGTATGTCGATTTGGATTTTGAATAAATAAATATTGCTTTGAATTCTTTGAAATCAATTTATTTGATTAAATAAATAGAATTCGATTAGTTTTATATTAACTTTAAAATCATTCTTTTTCTCGTAATTTCACATAATTGCAGACCTTTTTTTCCTTTCTATACTTGAATCCAAGCAATTAAAACTAATGTTATCGTCATGATTACGAAGTAATATTAATCCCTTGGAGTCGAAACAAAATTATATAATTTCGAAAGTTGAAAATAATTAAATCATCCTAATACTAAAAACATACTTGATATTTGGTATAGTAATTTTTTCATAATAGTGTAGAAATAAGTTAATCAGAAATGGTGAAAAATTAGATTTTTTTGGTATTCTATCTATTTGAATAAAAAAAATTTTTTCCATTCTAGAGATAATTCTTAAAAAAGCACAAATTAAGCAGAATTTTCACTCAATTAAATAAGCAATTTAGGTTATTTTTATAACCATAGAAATAACTCAAAAGAACTTCTTTTAGTTTAGAAAATTGAATGCTATTAAAGAAATTCTGGAAATCAAATTTCGCAATAGATTTAATTAAGTTGCTTTTAAATTCTAAAATAGGTTGATAATTGGCAACAATCTATGAAAAACATTTTTTTTATTATATTTTTTGTAATTTTATTTAGATATTTAGAGAAAATGTCAGGTTTAGTTAAATATAGTGTTAGACCTACAAGTGATTGCTCTATTTATATAGCTTAATTATTTCTGAAACTTTGGACTGATTGGTAAGTATGGAAATTGTACATTATTAAATTTAATCTTTAATCTCTTATTGAAAGTTAAATTATTTTAATGCTGATATTATTTATTTAAGTTACTAAGCTTAAAATTTGTATGTAAAATAATTGCTTATTTAAAAGTTCGACTTAAAATTTTTTCACAGAAGACAGCATAATTGTTATTAGCTTTGCCTGTGGGGGTTGCTACACAATTCTTTTGAAATCGTTTCATTGTAAGATCAGTTTTACAAAAATTATGTAGTTAAACTGTCACAGTTATTTCTAATTCCCTCATTATTAATTATTAGAAATAAAAATTTTAAAGCGATGATAAATTACTCATTTCCATTCTGTAAACATACCTAAAGCTAAATAGAGTTATTGTTAACATTTAGACAAAAACTGTTGAGATTATTTAGAAAACACTCTAAAATTTTGTACCGTTAAACATTAAATTTCTGAGTTCTAAATTTTTTATTATATTAACATCACCAGTAATTATATATTTATGATATTTATCAACAAATTCAAAATATTTCTTATCTTCAGAGTGACATTCATAGTTGGATATTTTTAGTTTTCCTAAATTTTGGCTAATATTACGAATTAAAATAGTTCTACCAAGAGTTTAATTATAGATGTATCTTATAACTTTGTTTAACTCATTTAATAGAAACAAATCCGTTAAATTGCCCAATATAAAATGAAATTTAAACATATGAAAAATAGGGTTTTAAAAACCAATAACAAAAGTCATCTAAAGTTTTTCATTTTTAGCTCTCACAAGATGAAAAAAAAGAAATTTGAAGTGTAAATTACAAAAAGGAAAGTTGTTAATAAAATTTTGAAGCTTATGAAAGACATTATTTTTAAGGAGGAAATAAAATCTTTCATTGGTAAGTATTAACATTTTAATGTTTGGTACGTATTAACATTTTAATGTTTGATAAAAATATTTTCCTTATTCGAAATAAAATTTACAATTAAATTGTCACTTTTGAGAATGCTTTTATTGCACCGTGAACCTCTATTTATCTTTAATATGAAAAAGTAAAAAACTAAAGAAACTAAAGGCGTTATTAATCTATTAATCTGCGTTGGTGAAAATTTCATTTAGCCCATATGTTGAAATTCTTTTGCGTAATATTATGTAATAGTTTTCTTTTCGTAATCTTAAGCCAATATCATGGACAATAGCTAAAATGATTACTTTAACACATTCTAAAATTTATTTTATCCGACCTTTTAGCTCCCTTTAAATCATTTTAATCAACATTTTAAAATTTAATAACTTCGAAACAATTCGAAATTTTAAACAGGTTATAAGTTTTTTCCAATTATGAAAGTACGAGGATGCAGAGAAAATATAATTTTACTACGAATAATTTTCATTTATATTGAACAATGCGTAATATTAACAGTATAAAAAATTTAATTGCTCCAAACGTGAGTGAGATGTGTTACATCTTTTCAAACATACAGGTAGTTGTCTGTACACATATCGCAATTCTTTTGCTAATACTTTTCAATTAACTGAATTATTTGAAGCAAAAAACACAATCTTTTACTTTGATATAAAATAGCTCAAAAACTAAAGACCGCACCTATAAAATATTTATACCTGAATGATTCTTTAATAACTTCTTTAGAAACGAGAAAATTTTTATAATGTTTCATAAAATAGTTTTTTATTTTTTCAATATGGAGCGATGCTAGCTTGCTGTAAGACCGCAAGATTCACATTGCTTTTTATATATTATATTTGATTTATTTTTTGAGTTAAGTTTAAATTTTTCAAATTGATTTTTAATTATACTTTTTATGAAATAATGACGTTTTAGGAAGTAAAATTCTTTTATATTACAAAAGTACTTAATTTTGAAATGGCATCAGTTATTCAAGCAGCTTTCAAAAAGAAAGATATACGCACTTGTGTTATTGAAATGCAATGAAAATTTTACACATTTAAATAATTAAAATAATAATTAAAATTAGACATACTTATTATCGAAATCGGAAGAATAAATATGCTTCTTAGATCGAAAATTAAGCATTCTGGGAAGAAGCGTTATTACCAATGGCAAAGTTTTGTTTGAAAAATACTGCAAGAACCACTTGCTACTTAAATGTCAATACAATTTTTGATAAGACATCTGTTTATTCTGTCAAGCATAATTTTTCTAATTAACCCTTAATATTTGTTCTATTGTGCTTATTGGATTGTTTTTTTTCCCTGAAAATATGTTTGTCAAATAAGAAATATGGCATATAAAACTATTATAATTTGACGTGAATTTAGACTTTATAAGTGTAATTGTAATAACTAATGTTTTAAAATGATAACAAGATTTACTAATACATTATTATTTACAATTGTGACATTTTTATTAGCAAATATCTAAATTTTCAAACAAAAATACATTGTTACGATTTATACTTGTCATATTGTTATGAAGGAATAGATTGATTTCCCTTCTAATTAGTACTCATTAAATTAATATTACAGTTTAAATTATCTACATTATCAACTAGAATGTTCCTTTAGCAGCTAAATTAGAGAAAATTGTATGATTTTCTTACATAAATAAATTTAAAATATATATTCTAGCTCTAAAAGAAAAAACAAAGTGAATAAAGTGCAAATAAAGTGAAAAAATTCACAAATAATGTAATAATTTTTTCCCTTTGGTCAACGTACACAAAGTATATCCCATCTTTTTGGATACTTGCTACACTGCAAAATTTTTTCTCGTACCTTTACCCCAAAAATGATGGCAACTCCACACCAAAATGTCGTTTTAGTAAGTGCTCTACAGTACCAAAACCCAAGGATAGTTTCTGGTCCTGTGAATCACATAAAACGTACTTGCAACCACCACCAATCACCCTAATTTGTTATTTAGTAACTAACATTTATGATTGCAGTAAAATTGAATGCACAGAAGAATTAGTAAAGTTATTTTTCGTAACAATATAAAGCAAGAAAATCTGTAGTTTAAGTTACATACATACTCTGATTCTTAAAATAATATGAGTTTGTAAATCAAACATTTACGTAGCAGAAAGAATATTAAGATGAGTTCGAACTAGGCTTAATAAAACAGGATAGGAATTTTGTAAAATTAAAATGCTCACCTTATGTAATATAAAGATTTGTTCATTATTATCTAAACTTATCCCTTTTCATCAAACTGTCTGTTTTTTCAACTATCAGCAAGATTTTTGAAAGAGTTTTCGTTAAAAGTGAAAAACAAAATATCCTACTTAGGCAAACCATTCTTTATTGTAAATATGGGTTGCCTTAGTAATATTTTAGGATGAACCACAATTAGTACTGACAAAAAGTTTCCTCTCCGCAAGAGCTGTATGTAGAGTTTCAAGCATTTAGCTGAGAACGTTTGCACACAAGCAATAACGTTTGCACACAAGCATACCCTTAGATATTGACATTGGTATTTACTGTCAATCTATCCTTACAGCTATCAATTGTGGCGTATCCGGTTCTGTCAGGAAATTTCTGTCTTTTACAATCGGTGTGAATTTTTGGAAAATATCACAAGAAAACTAAACATATTTTTATTTTTTAATATTACCTAAATTAATTAAGAAAATTCTATTCTACTTTTATTAGACATGATTTATTTTCCTTTTTGAATGATCAAAATATGTGCTTAAAAGTTAAAAAACAACATGTTGTTTAGTAATGTTGTTAGTTTTGTTACGTTTGTTCACGTTGTTAGTTTTAAACGTAAATATATAATAAAGTTATGTACGTAATTAAAACTAAATGATGTACTAAATAAAATAAAAAAACGTAATAATATAATGTCTAAATAATGTAACATGAGCTCTCGGAAATGAAGAAATTAGTTAAAGTTCAGGGATTTATATGTTTCGTCACTTATGATTCATGGTACGACGAAATCAATAATAGTTTGCTTTAACAAAATGGATTATATGGAAGAAAAATCCTTTTATTCTGAAAATATTTTAGAAAAATAAGGCTAAATTTGTTTGACACAACGCAATTATAAGTTACTTACAAGAGATTAGATTTAAAAAAAATTTTAATGCGCATTTTGAAAAAAAAATGTTAAATCACTTAGGTGAAAACTTTCCACCTGTTTGGTGAAAAATATTTTAATATGCTCTTTATTACAAGATATCGAAAAATCTACGGCAATATCGTCTTTTCAGGGGATCCAAATGAATGTATTGTTATCAGTGAAGGTGGAGTTATTAAAAATTTTTTTCTCAGGTATTAAACAAGAAAATACTTAAATTTTAAGACAATTAAAATTATTATCTATCGCAAAACATGCACTGAAATATTTTTTTATTAATTTAATAATAACAAAAATTAATGAATAATTTCTTAATCCATATTCATTATATTTCAACGTTTATAAATAAAAATTACAAACGGAATCCAATTAACTTATGAACTTAAATTTATAATAAAACTATATATGATATATATAAATATATATTAATAATACTAATAACAATAATGCAAATAACAATACCGCTCTTAACAATAATGTAATAAATAAAAATACTTAAACTCATATAAAGCAAAAATATTTTTAATATTAGTGTTTATCTATCGGAAAGAAGATTCACCCATACAAAAAATATTTTTTAAAAAGCTTTATTTAATAAAAAAAAGGGAAAAAAATTATTTTTTTTAAATCATAAATGTGTGGTTTTATAGTCTTGAAAAATAAACATATAGAAAGATTTAGAAAACTTAATATTTGTGAAATATATTCTTTTTTTTTTTTCTATTTCTGCTATACTTGTATAATGAGCCATATGGTGGCTCAGGAGTTACAGCGCTTCCAATGGAGTTGACCGGGTTTGAATTCCAGTGATTTTCTGGTTGATACAAATTCTGCACCCGGCTCTCACCGTCCTCAGTGCTGACATAAAATATACTTAATAGTGGATGCAGCATGGGTAATAGTACCCTTGTCGTCGGGCTAATCGTGGGAATTTTCCTGATTTTCCTCTCCATGTAAAGCATATGCGGGTTAGTTCAAATTTAAAAGTCCTCCACGAAAGCAAATTTCTCATAATACTTGATCCAGGAGTTCCTTTGTCTTTTGGATTAGGTTCAAAGTAACAAGGCTTTGGAGGTGAACATTGGTAGTCGTGAAGTCAAAATTGGGTCCACTGTTCAACGACGGATAGAAATAACTACTTGTATAAAATATTCTAACCTTTTAAGCACAACTTTTAGCTCAATAATACTATACAATTTTTTAATACTGCTGAATAATTTTGTATACATTTTCAAACTATTAATGTGATAAAATTCAGCATGATGAATTGAAATAAAGGAAATCATTTCATCTTGAAATAATGCCAAGGTGATAAACGTGACTTTGAGCTGTGGCGTGTTGAGCACTTAATCATGATCATTGTAAAAATTCGGTCTTCAATGCTTTTCTTTTCACTCTATTGTGTTTTTAAAATATCATGTTTAAAATAAACGCATCATTGCTGATGAAAATGCATATAGAGACATTATTCTGCAAAAAATTGAGGATAAAGTTTTACCTCTTTGTATGAATAATACAAAATATCATTTAATCCTTCAATACAAATCGTTCGTTTAGGGAGATTTATTGTATTCTCAAATTATGTTTAAAACATTATTATTCACGACAAAACTTTATTACTATTGCTTTAAAATAAGGAATTAAATGTTATATTTTGAAAATGACGCAGTACCTTATGCGTGCATTTATGTGCAACAAAATCACTAAAATAATGGCCTTGATGATTTAAATGTTAGGTGAGATCACAATTTATATCCTACGATGTTTATGTCCTCTCATTTTATTTCACACATAAACTGTAAGTTAGGCTAATCTTAGCTTTTAAATTTTTGATGCGTATTTGCGTTATTTTTCTACTCTATAATTTTCAGGAAATTTCATTTCTGTTTTAGAAAAATAAAAACTTAATGCCATCTTAAAGCCTTATTTTCTGGAGTTTCAATCTAATGCGTTATTGTCTTATTATCGTTTTTTTTCTTTTCCTATGAGCTGCTTAATCAGTGTTCCTGATGAGCAGACCTAGTGCGTTCTCCAGAAGTGGTATCCACTCTTTCAGTGGCCACCACAATGGTTGAGGTACCGTTGGCTATGTTAATTTGGACGTCTAGTTTCTGCCACACTAGATGGCAGCACAGAGACTCTATTTGGATGCTAAAGTGCACGTCTTATTATCGTAATTTGTGTAATTCTTTGCAAAATTGGCAAATTACTTCATAATGATTTTATGTGATTTCTACTTTTTTTTAACACAGCTCAAAAGTTTTAAAATTTCTCTAAAATTTCTAATTTCAATGCTTCTCTAACATTTATCTAAACGTTTGTAACTAACATTTTATTTTTAAAGATGAATTCGGATAGATAAAAAAAAAAAAATTATAAAGTGATTGGAATTACTGAATCTCAGAAATATATTTTTAATTAAAATGAAATCCTAACCATAAAACAAAAGTCATTCAGACACCACGATGATTTACTGAATACTCGTTAACTTGAAGATAAATAATATTCTGTAGAGTAAAATTTGGTGTGATTGTGCAATTTATCCCTAGTATTTTATTTGTCAAAAAAATTTGAAGCCAACGAATAAGATTTTAAAGACACTCCAAACGAAATTAGTGAAGTTTTTGAATACATTTATATATTTTGAATATATTTTTATTTATAATAGGACTAGAATTTCATTACACTCAATGCACGGTAGATCATTTTTTTTTACAAATCATTATCTCACGCTTAAGAATAATTACTATACCCGAATAAATAAACGAATAGAAAAAAAAAAGATTATTTAACTAAATTTAAAAACGAACAAACTAATAAATAAATAAAATAAGAAAATGAAGCAATTAGCGGCTGACTTCCAACGTACTTTTCTTGTAAGACAAACTCAAGTTTTTAAAGAATGAACCATGACAGGCGTTAGTCTGAATCAAATCTATAATTTTTCAGGAGAGACGCGGTGGCGCAGGCAATAGAACACACACCTTCCAATGAGGTGTCCTAGGTTCGGGCTCGAATCCCAGCGGTGGCTGTTGGATAGGAATTCTGAAAACCGGCTCGCACTTGTCCACAGAGCTGTCGTGAAATATCCTCAATGTTCCCTCTTGCCATCGGGCTAAAAGTAATAGGATTTTTGTAATCTATAGGATTTTAACACTTAAACGCAGAATCTTAATTAAACATATTTTCCTACTTTTTTCATTATTTTGTATTAGTTTAGAACAAAATAAGAGAAAAATATTATATTTAGCATTTTAATGATTTATCGTTAGGAAATACAGCATGAAACAGTGATGTCTTTTTTGGCATTAATATATTAAAATCTTCCAAATACTTATCCCTTCCTATCAATAAATTTTTACATTTGTACTTATTTGCATTTACTTAGATCTAAGAAAATCAGTTATTCACCATTGAAATTTTTTTGTTTTACAGAATTAATCATTGATGAAATTTTGAATATGAATAAAAAAGTTTTTTTTGCAACGACTTTTTTTATTTTTTATATTCAAGTACAAATATAACTTCGATAATTTAACAGATTTTTTTAATAACTACTAAACTATTTTCTATGATAAAATAACCCTAAGATATACTTTTGCTTGTAATAAGAGAGTCAGAAAAAATATATAAAGAGACACACCGGTCCTATCAGCGTCCAAAGGTTTTTACGTATTTTAATAAAGAAAATGCATTTATATACGAAATGCTCCGTAATGATTATTCATTATGTGAATTTTTATAATCCTTGTCAAAAACGAAGCTAAATATGTGTATCTACTAAGGGTCCCAAATTAATAATTAAGTAATGAAAAATTAGACCCTATCGAAATCTGACAAATCTCAATTAAAAAAGGTAGATGCTCAGAACAAAACATATTTATTTGTTTAAAGAAACAGAGAGGAGGTGAAAAACGAAACTATGAAGTAAATTAGACTGGTTTTAATGTTTTGTACACCTACCTTGCTCGATAATGACTTGTCAGATTTTGATAGCGTATTTGTTGTCTCCACACTTAAATACGAATTTGATTCCCTTAATGTGATTACTTTTTAAATAATAACTTTAGAAATCTATTTTAAGGATGAATGTTACGTAACTTTTTTCAGTTTTAATTTAATAAAAAAATAAATTCTAGTGATCGAAATTTATATAATTTATAAATAATCATAATGGGCTCTAATGTTTTATCTTTGCGTTCTGTATTTTAAACACTGCCTTGATGTTTGGTAAATGAAAACTTACTCAGTTTATCAGTGTTTAGTAAAATTTAAAAAAAAAGAAAAGGTTGAACAGGTATTAAACTTTATATTTAGGTCCAAAATACACCGTAATAAACAAAATAAAAAAACTTTTTCCAATTAGAAATTATTAGTCAAATTTTCTTTATCATTTTAATTAAGGTATTTACATGGAAATTTTTATTTTAAATCTTTTAATAATGCTTGGTAAAATTTTAAGAGGAGTAGATGAAATTTTTGTTAAAAAAAGTTATTTTGGCCTCTTATAATTTTAAGAAACAAAATAATAATATTTTATCCAATGGAAATTAATTACGAACACATAAATCATTCGATACATTTCACTGAGTCAACGAACTCAGATAATTAAGCCCAATAAATCACTTTCTTATAAGCGATCCAAGCGTGACCAACCTTTACAGCTTCATCACAGAACACAGTGTTACAATGACTCGACCCCGGATTTCCATCATTTTCAATTTAATAACTCGCTTATCCTTATGGGTACATGTCTTTCAGTGCAGATACGGATACGAACCCGGGGATGCCCCCCCACACACTATAGGGGTTGTGGCAAGTCAGCGATCCCCTCATAACAAACACGCTCAACTAAGCGTAATGACGGGTTTCGTTTTCGCTTATTTACAAAATGGTCAAATCACTGAAGTGTGACAAAAAGTGTGTGTGACAACAAGCCGTTTGTTCTTTTGAGCGGTTTCTGTGACTGTCATTTTTTTTCTGGTCGTGGTCAGCTGTGAAAAGAGCCAGTCTGATACGGAGTTTACCCAGCTTGAGAAGTTTAATTGTCATTCAGCTGCTGTTGGACTGTTCCCTGCTATACTCGTTGATTCAGCTAGTTTTTTTTTATGAGTTATCGTTTTCGGGGGTTATGGAAATTGAGTGACACGCGTGTTTAAATGTAATGAGTTGATTATTGCAGCTTCCTCGTCTTCATTAAGGTCGCCCATTTATTTATATTTTATTGCTTTCAATTTACCCGGACAGGCGTGGGGAGAAACAGCAGAATTTGGCGAGGTTACTAAGTAATTGTAGCGCTTGCCTTATATTATAGCACATATACATAATTTTTCAAAATTTTAAGCGATTCGTACGCATGTAATTCTACAGGTTACTTTTAATACGGGTTACAGTTGTGCATTGTTTCTATTGGTTGTTTTAATAAGAAATATATTAACGGTGTATACGGTACGTAGCATTTCAGTGTTCTAAGTTAAAATAAAACATGAAATATTTTCTCAACTTAATTTTAAATTCAAGATACAGTTTTGCATTGTTTCTATTTTTGAAAAAAAAAGAAAAAAAAAATTCGAAATTCTAAGATCTGGTTATTTTAGTAGCATATTATAAAAATAATTTCTTACAGAATTTTAAGCGATTCAGCTGGTAGGTAACACTACAGGTAATTTTCAGTAAAGGATACGGTTGTTCAGTGTTTCTATTTTTGAGAAAAGCCTTCAAAATTCTAAAATATGGTTATTTTAGTAGTATATTATAAAAATAATTTCTTACAGAATTTTAAGCGATTCGGATGGTAGGTAACACTACAGGTAATTTTCAGTAAAGGATACGGTTGTGCAGTGTTTCTATTTTTGAGAAAAGCCTTCAAAATTCTAAGATATGGTTATTTTAGTAGTATATTATAAAAATAATTTCTTACAGAATTTTAAGCGATTCGGATGGTAGGTAACACTACAGGTAATTTTCAGTAAAGGATACGGTTGTGCAGTGTTTCTATTTTTGAGAAAAGCCTTCAAAATTCTAAGATATGGTTATTTTAGTAGTATATTATAAAAATAATTTCTTACAGAATTTTAAGCGATTCGGATGGTTGGTAACACTACAGGTAATTTTCAGTAAAGGATACGGTTGTGCAGTGTTTCTATTTTTGAGAAAAGCCTTCAAAATTCTAAGATATGGTTATTTTAGTAGTATATTATAAAAATAATTTCTTACAGAATTTTAAGCGATTCGGATGGTAGGTAACACTACAGGTAATTTTCAGTAAAGGATACGGTTGTGCAGTGTTTCTATTTTTGAGAAAAGCCTTCAAAATTCTAAGATATGGTTATTTTAGTAGTATATTATAAAAATAATTTCTTACAGAATTTTAAGCGATTCGGATGGTAGGTAACACTACAGGTAATTTTCAGTAAAGGATACGGTTGTGCAGTGTTTCTATTTTTGAGAAAAGCCTTCAAAATTCTAAGATATGGTTATTTTAGTAGTATATTATAAAAATAATTTCTTACAGAATTTTAAGCGATTCGGATGGTAGGTAACACTACAGGTAATTTTCAGTAAAGGATACGGTTGTGCAGTGTTTCTATTTTTGAGAAAAGCCTTCAAAATTCTAAGATATGGTTATTTTAGTAGTATATTATAAAAATAATTTCTTACAGAATTTTAAGCGATTCGGATGGTAGGTAACACTACAGGTAATTTTCAGCAAAGGATACGGTTGTGCAGTGTTTCTATTTTTGAGAAAAGCCTTAAAAATTCTAAGATATGGTTATTTTAGTAGTATATTATAAAAATAATTTCTTACAGAATTTTAAGCGATTCGGATGGTAGGTAACACTACAGGTAATTTTCAGTAAAGGATACGGTTGTGCAGTGTTTCTATTTTTGAGAAAAGCCTTCAAAATTCTAAGATATGGTTATTTTAGTAGTATATTATAAAAATAATTTCTTACAGAATTTTAAGCGATTCGGATGGTAGGTAACACTACAGGTAATTTTCAGTAAAGGATACGGTTGTGCAGTGTTTCTATTTTTGAGAAAAGCCTTCAAAATTCTAAGATATGGTTATTTTAGTAGTATATTATAAAAATAATTTCTTACAGAATTTTAAGCGATTCGGATGGTAGGTAACACTACAGGTAATTTTCAGTAAAGGATACGGTTGTGCAGTGTTTCTATTTTTGAGAAAAGCCTTCAAAATTCTAAGATATGGTTATTTTAGTAGTATATTATAAAAATAATTTCTTACAGAATTTTAAGCGATTCGGATGGTAGGTAACACTACAGGTAATTTTCAGTAAAGGATACGGTTGTGCAGTGTTTCTATTTTTGAGAAAAGCCTTCAAAATTCTAAGATATGGTTATTTTAGTAGTATATTATAAAAATAATTTCTTACAGAATTTTAAGCGATTCGGATGGTAGGTAACACTACAGGTAATTTTCAGTAAAGGATACGGTTGTTCAGTGTTTCTATTTTTGAGAAAAGCCTTCAAAATTCTAAGATATGGTTATTTTAGTAGTATATTATAAAAATAATTTCTTACAGAATTTTAAGCGATTCGGATGGTAGGTAACACTACAGGTAATTTTCAGTAAAGGATACGGTTGTGCAGTGTTTCTATTTTTGAGAAAAGCCTTCAAAATTCTAAGATATGGTTATTTTAGTAGTATATTATAAAAATAATTTCTTACAGAATTTTAAGCGATTCGGATGGTAGGTAACACTACAGGTAATTTTCAGTAAAGGATACGGTTGTGCAGTGTTTCTATTTTTGAGAAAAGCCATCAAAATTCTAAGATATGGTTATTTTAGTAGTATATTATAAAAATAATTTCTTACAGAATTTTAAGCGATTCGGATGGTAGGTAACACTACAGGTAATTTTCAGTAAAGGATACGGTTGTGCAGTGTTTTTATTTTTGAGAAAAGCCTTCAAAATTCTAAGATATGGTTATTTTAGTAGTATATTATAAAAATAATTTCTTACAGAATTTTAAGCGATTCGGATGGTAGGTAACACTACAGGTAATTTTCAGTAAAGGATACGGTTGTGCAGTGTTTCTATTTTTGAGAAAAGCCTTAAAAATTCTAAGATATGGTTATTTTAGTAGTATATTATAAAAATAATTTCTTACAGAATTTTAAGCGATTCGGATGGTAGGTAACACTACAGGTAATTTTCAGTAAAGGATACGGTTGTGCAGTGTTTCTATTTTTGAGAAAAGCCATCAAAATTCTAAGATATGGTTATTTTAGTAGTATATTATAAAAATAATTTCTTACAGAATTTTAAGCGATTCGGATGGTAGGTAACACTACAGGTAATTTTCAGTAAAGGATACGGTTGTGCAGTGTTTCTATTTTTGAGAAAAGCCTTCAAAATTCTAAGATATGGTTATTTTAGTAGTATATTATAAAAATAATTTCTTACAGAATTTTAAGCGATTCGGATGGTAGGTAACACTACAGGTAATTTTCAGTAAAGGATACGGTTGTGCAGTGTTTCTATTTTTGAGAAAAGCCTTCAAAATTCTAAGATATGGTTATTTTAGTAGTATATTATAAAAATAATTTCTTACAGAATTTTAAGCGATTCGGATGGTAGGTAACACTACAGGTAATTTTCAGTAAAGGATACGGTTGTGCAGTGTTTCTATTTTTGAGAAAAGCCTTCAAAATTCTAAGATATGGTTATTTTAGTAGTATATTATAAAAATAATTTCTTACAGAATTTTAAGCGATTCGGATGGTAGGTAACACTACAGGTAATTTTCAGTAAAGGATACGGTTGTGCAGTGTTTCTATTTTTGAGAAAAGCCTTCAAAATTCTAAGATTTGGTTATTTTAGAAACAAAGATGGCATAAAAATAAAGTCTTTCAGAAATTAAAATGGTTAGTATGGTAGGTAATATTTTCTAATTACTGCCCCGGTTTCAGTTTTATAAATTTGTAAATATCCATTTTTCGCTTATAATTATTCTTGAGAATCACCAATTTGAATTGCTGTAATCGAATGCGCAAAATAATACTCCTTTTTCAACTTGGACAAAAACAGATAAAACTTAATCCTAAAAACTAAATATTTAGTTACACACTTAAGGTTCTTTTTATAAAACCGTTTTTAGTTTGTATTTTATTTCATCTATAACTTTTATAAAAATACTAAGTTGGGTAATTTAATGATGTTAAAAAAACACGAACTGAATTTCATAGAATCATGTTTTTCGTCGTCAAAGTATACTTATAAAATTGTCACAAACCTTTAATTTTCTTTCAGTTTTTGACACTTAGAAACAGCTGAGAAAATAACTTCGATGAATCATAAAACTCTTTTCTAAAGGATATACTAAAAATTTAAATCAGTAGTTTGCTTGTTAGGGGGGGGGGAAGTGTTCTACGACCCCACAGGATTGTTTTGATATCCCTTTTTTTAATTTTTTAATAACTTTCAAATGTCGCAATTTATGTAATAAAAATATAAATTTTTGAAGAATATAAAAAAGATCAAAAATTGGAAGTCCGATTATCTATAATCTCATCAAAACAAAATAAAAAAATTGAATGGAACAATGGATGTTGTAGATGCAATGGGTCAAAATTAATAAAACGAAATAAAATTTTTAAAAAAAATCACGTTTTTCAGGAGAATTAAAAAGAAGAAAAATAATAATATTTTTGTTACACCTAAAATGAAAAACGTAGAAACCATCACAAACCATCAAAAAACATCGCTGTGAAATAGGATTATTTTCCAATTTTTAATCCATATGAAAAATGTAGTTTTTCAATGTTTTTGCTTATTAGATTTCCTTTTGTTAGTTTGTTTATATCAAAATTTCGTAGATGATAAAAAAAGGTATAAATGTTGCTAGTAAAATTTAAGAAACACTTGTTTCTCATTGTTTTCAGAAATTGCATTGTTGTCTTGCGTCTGATAAAAGTGAAATTTTAGAGCTCGAGTTTAAGCGGTAAAAATTTTGATTGAATATAAGATCTCTTTGGGGATAAAGTCTGTAGCCTTTAGAAAGTTACTGATCCAAGATACTAACGTTTAATTCCTTACTGCTCTGTACCAATACATTGCAAAATTGTAGTGTTATCAAGAATTCCAGTTAAAATTTGAGAATTCTATGTAGTTAGTCCAAAAGTGGTCAAATTTTCGATTCATGATAAATCTTTGATAACAAAATTCTATTTGTCGAGATATTATCGCGGTAAATTTTGCTTGTACGATCCGGAAACAACTGAAAGTTACATTATTATCAGGTACAAAGCTGCGTTTTGGGATGCGAATGCTAACTCTGAAAGTGGCCAAAATTTTGATTGAAGATTTTATCGCTAAAACATGAAAGCGAATTGATGAAAACGCAGTAAAAACAATTTTTCTGGAAATTATAAAAGAGCTGGTTTTTGAAAAACTCTCTCAACAGTTCATTTATACATTGAATACTTTGAGTGAAAGATGAGAAAAAAATCAAATTGTAGTTCAAGATTGCAAGATTATTTGTTGTTTAGTAAATATTTTCAGATGTATAATATTCTTTGTATCAGACGAGGAAAAGTATTTAATAATAAGTAAATAAGTATAATATTTCAACTTACCGATACCTTTGGAATTCGGGAGATATATCTTTAATTCATTTTTCCAAGACACTCACTTTCTAAGCTGAGAAATAGAATGAATCACACTCGATGTATTACATTGAACTGAAGTTTTTACGTCTACTCGGATTTAGACGTGTTACCAAGTTTATTTGAATAGGTGAAATATGGAGGAAAATTCGCAAATCATGAAGAATATTCTTCTTATTATTAGGAGTTAGCTGAAACTATTGTAAAAAAAAAAAAAAAATACTCCGATCTTATAAATTTTCCTAAATGCTTCGAAATTTTCAGCTCATTATATAAGTTTGTTTTCATCACAAGGAAATATAAATTTTTATCGCAAAAGAATTAATATAATTAAAAGAATTAATATAATTAAAAGAATTATTATAATTAATGAACCGGCTTAAAAAAATTTTATTATAAGGAACAATATTATTTTTCATTCGTTGCGAGTAAATAAGTATTTTTTATTTTTATAATCATTACATAAAATACATTGCATTTAATACATTTCATTTCTTTTATAAGCTGACCCAATTCTGAGTTAACGACTGTCACTTTTCAACTCCATAGCTTTGCAATTTTGAACCTAACCCAAATGACAAGGGAACTCCTGGATCAAGAATCAGGATAAACTAGTTTCCGTGGATGACTTTTTGATGGAACAAACCCGCATTTGCGTTAATATTCAAGGCTATGGGGCGAAAACCTCCCACGGTTAGCCCGACGGCAAGGTGATTCTAAACCATAAATAGATCCGTAACAGCATTGAATCCACGTTCGACGAGGTAGGAGAAAAGGAAAGAAATTAAAAAAATTTTGACAAAAGTTTACAGTCCAGAGTAGAGGCGACTGATATTAACCTTGAAGGCAAAATTATGTGAGCGATCACTATTTCAGAGCTTCATTAGTTGAAAGTTCAACCGATTTCTCCTGAATCTAAACTTCTGCTGCTTTAATATTCATAAAAGGGTTCATAACCCATTGAGGGACTTCTAGAACAAAACATATTTATAATGGTCAGAAAAGTCCATGTGTTAGAATATAGTCAAGGTGTTGACTATATTCTTACGTATCATCAGAGAGAATTTCGCCTATCTTTTCAAGATACGATAAAATTTGAAATTGGCTGAACTCATTCCTACCAAATTTCTACTTCCACAAAATAAGTTTTGTTAGAAATGACAGATTTTGTAGGGATCAAATTGAGCGTGTCACCTTGAAGTTGTAAATTAACGTCATTGTGTTTTTCAAATAATTCCGCCAACGTCTATCTTAAATTCTAGCAATCTGTCTCTCAGAGCTACATTCTGTCTTCGAGGAACTTAAGCACTGAGTCGAAAAGATTTCAAAACCTATTGAAACCGGCTCCTTTGGAAAGCCAGCGAATCTCGGTGTGTAGTAGCAAGCGATATTATTCATAGTTTTTCTTAAACAGCTGTCTGAGTAATCAATCGTTGAGAGCAATTCTGCGAATTTTGTTCACAGCAGATATGACATATTGCAAGGACTGATGCAAATGGTCACTGAGATTTTTCTTACTAAATGCTGTCTGTGAATCATGCAGTGAACAGCTAAAATATCTGGTACCTCCCTCTTCAAAATGGCGAAAAACCCACCATGCCGGCCCACTATTGTAAGGAATATTTTTGATTAAATCGGATGCAGCTGGATAGTGTAAAACGGTTTCTAAAACTGTTTCTATCGCCTTCCTTGACAGCCGGCAGTATCTATTCTTTGCCGATGGTATGACCTTTCCCAGATTTAGCAATTAATTTTTATATATTATAAGAGCTTATCAAACCACCGTCGCATAGTGATGAGGTTGCTAGTAAGTCTGAGACCGAAGGTGTCTTCAGAAACTTGTCTTTGATGTTCGTGAAAAATGACAAATCTTTAACTTGTTTGTGAGGATGAATATTTTGGAAATGCTTTTGCTAACGGAAAGAGGTTCCATTGCCTTACAATATTTTGTTCTAAAATAAAACGCATGGGAATTGAGAGTTCAACAGCGATTGAACAAATCTAAATTTCAAGTGCGTGGCACTGTATTGACGACACTTCTTTATGTTAACCGACATTGTTGGTGTCGCAAAATACGAATGAAAGAAAATCAACTGTTTTTTTTTCCTCACATTAATAAAGAATTTACGATTAAGAACTGATTCGCAAACGTACCTGGCCAAATAAACAATGAAATCGAGTCGAAACTGGGGAAAAAACTACAAGGAAGCAAACTAAAACAATCATGAGAAACACGGGTCAAATCGAACATTATTACTAAAAGTGCATGCACTTCAATTTCCACCAAATGGTTTGAATGCGTCAGAGGCAAAAACTACTGACTCATGCGCTGTGCTATGCTGTTCGATCGGAGAATATGTGTCGCATAAGTTCGTGTTATTGCTGATACAAATGCTGTATCAGATAATCTTAAATTATTATACATTAATTTGAACTTTTTTTTCTTTAGAACTAATTTTATTTATTAAATAAATCCTAATTTAATAATTTTATTTGTGAGTTTTAAAATTAAATTTGAATGAAAAAATATTCTCATCGACCCCCTACCGCCCAAAACAAGTCCACCGCCCCTCAGCGTACTCCCACCGCCCCCAGGGAGGCTATCTTTCCCGTTGAGAAACAATGCTTTATCAGATTGCCAGGAGAGGCAGACTTGTTCTGATATTTTTCATGCAGGTATCTTAACAATTAGACATACAATAAGCAAAAGCATCCTAACAATATCTTTTTATGACACAAATAATACATTATTGAGCACATTTTCGTATATTCCAAAGTTTGCTTCATTTATAAGCAAAAATTAATCTTGACAATATCTTTTTTTTAACATAAATAATATATTATCCAGCATAATTCTTTATATTCCAAAATTCATGCAAGGAGAAAGAAATATTTTTGCTTATCACTTATGATGAAATTCTTATTATAGATATTTATTATTTAATCACTTGCTTTACCTTTACTCAAAAGTAAGATCTATGAATTTAAAAAAAAAAAAAAAAAATTTAAAAATATTGAAATTGCTTTGTTTTTTACATATAGAGGGCGACACTGAAAATTTTCATAATAGTTGTCAAGAATTTTAGTCTCTTCTTTTAAGAATATATTTTCTTTGTCTGCCTCATCAGAACATAAACCTTGAAACATTCCTGATGAGAAAGCACATATACTATCAAAAATTATTGTATATTCTTCCCAATGGCAAACAGTAGAAGAGCGGGTTGCAAGAAGCACCGCCATTACTATTATTTACAACTACTATTCTTACGAAAATGAAATTTTTAATCAGTAAATATTTATATTATACAAAATATTTTATAAAGAATTAAATGGAAGTTTCAAGCAAATTTTATGTCGGAGAAAACAAATATTAAAATTGTCCTTACATTTAAGAAAAAGTTAAGAATATTTTGCTGGAAATAATAATTTTTTTTTGACAGTCACCACAAAATCATTTTCACTTCAGTGTACATATAGGAAAGTTAAAATAGGGAATTAGGTTAGGTTGTATTAACCAATGTTTTTTCTTTTCTTTTTTTGCATTAAATTGTTCTTTATTTGCTCAGGGAATACAACAGTCTTTTTTGCAAGTATATATATAAATAATCAAGGAGTTTATACCAGACATCCATCCACCTCTGAACTTCAATGGTTCTTCTAGTGATAAATTTTTTGTATAAAAAAATTAAAATTATTTTTTAGAATAAAATTTTGAAAATAAAATTTAGAAATAATAACTTGCTATATGTAGCGATAAAAATTGACAAAACTTATTGAATAATTTCTGCACTATCTTTTTGGTTAAGTAGTTTAGTTCATAGTCAAACATATTAGATATGAATACACAAAATATCATATCAAGACAAAATTTCGGTGCTGCCATCTTTCTTCAAAAAACTAAACTTTTTTTAGTTAATTATAGGCAATGCTAACTAACCTATAAATAAAAGAGCAGTGTTATTATGTAGCTATTTACATAATTTAAAAAGTTGTAATAATGTTTAGACTTCATTGTTTGTATTGTTTTCGACAATTAATTAAAATACATTTTAAAAAAATGTTTATTAGATTTATAATATGAATTGATTATAATTGGTTCATGGGCTGTATGACTGTGTGCACAATGCTTTTAATTTTCAGAGACATGCCTAAGAATGTAACATTAGGGGCCTTTTCCTTTCGATTACTCTACGCGTAATAATGGTGTTACTTTTTTTTATAGTAATAATGGTTTAGTAATAACTACGTGTAATAATGGTTTCACTTTCATACTTTATTTAACAGGCGAAAAAAATTTATTTTTCTTTATTGAAATTGGGAAGGTCAGAAATATTTAAAGGCAAATAAAGTTGTTATATAGTTGATATCCCTATCTTGATTGCCCTATCTACAAAACACAAGTCACACAAACTAATTTCGTGTAAAACAAAAATTAATCAACAAAATTTATTTTTGACCGAGACCAAATGAGCTGGTCAAAACTCACAGCTTCCGTTAAGAAATCTGCGATCATTCCTTCCGTTTGAACATATTTAACTTTTATAATTTCCGCAATTTATCCTTGACGAAATAAAGTTTCAAATTCATTTGTCTTGTGCTATAAGATGATTTACACTACTTAAAAATTCAATTTCAGATTCATTGTCATAAGGATTCATTGCCATGTTAGTTCTTCAAAAATATTTAACATCAATATTAATTCTTTAGAGACACCCGCTAAAGAAAAAAGTTCAGATTTACAAGTGGATAAAGCCACTGTTTTTTTGTTTATTGCTTTTCTATAGAATTCTTAGCATTACAACTTCTCCTTAAAATAATTTTGCATTTTCAGTATTACCCCATTTTGAATCTGAAAAAGCCTTTGAAAGTCCTGATTTGTTGCTATAATATAAATTTTTATCTTTAATACCATTGAGATACCTTAACACTCTTTTACCTAAATTGTTTTTAGATTAAACTGCGATTAGTAACTCATAATAAATGCTAAGTTTGGTCGAGTTCGATTAGCTAAATACAAAAGTTCAGTAATTAATTATTGATATTTAGTTTGATCTACAATTTCGTTTGAAACAATACCATGTAATATTGCAATTAATCATACCAATCAATCATACAATAAATAGTTTATGCGCTCAGTTTGAGGTAAATTTATACCATTTTCATTTCTTATTTATTTCAATACCAATAAATTTGCTACTTGTATCTTCTTTCCTTTCAAATGTTTGAGATAATTTTCCTACTATATTATTTTGCATTTGTAAATCAGAATATGTAACTATAATATTATAAGCATATATCCCAATGTAATTTCCATCAGATTGGGGAAATTACATTGGGATATCCGTTAAGATTGTTTTAACTTACCCACTTTATTTTCGATTTAAGAGTGTTCAAAACATGGGTGAATTGAGGTATAAACAGTTTCTTCTAACCCACTATACAAATATGCAGTTTTGATATCAAAAAAACTTAACATCTAAATTTAATTTTGCTGATAATGCTAATAATAAACGCAAAGATACAATACTTAATACGGGTGAATAAGATTCTGAATAATCGCGGTTTTTTATTTGATTAAAACCCACTGTTACTAACCTGGTTTCTTTCTCGATCTCTCATTGTATATACCCATTAACTTTTAATTATTTTTACATTTTCAGGTTTATCTGCAATGTTATCTGCATTATCCTTGCGATGTTCTATCTAGACCTCTGAGCGTGAAAAACAGTAAAACGCTATCAGACATTTTCAATCCTAGGGCAGCACACTTAGTCACTAGTCCTTTGGCTCGAGTAATATAATCTGTCACAGCTTCCGAATCCAGCATCTCTAAGCTTTTAAGTTTGTTACCAGAGTCAATCTTTCTAGTTTCTTCAAGCCCACTGTAGGTAGCTAATTCTAGTCCATAATGCCTTTGAAATCTTTTCTTTGGCATACTGCAAAGCTTGCTCGTCGGACAGTGAAAACTTTAAAGAAACTGCGTCTTGATTCGTAGTATCCAAAATGGTGAGTTTAGTTAGGTCAGTCGAAGCTTCGTCAGTTAAAGATGGTCTTAATCTTTTTAAATTCTAAAAAGCTTTCATTTTCATTGCCCAAAGATGATAATTTGACGATGTCAATTTTGGAATTCCAAATACTAAATCCTTCTCCAGGATGATTGTAACCACTCTGCTACCAACTGTTTGTTGGTTGAACTTGAGAAGAAAAACCGAAACAGTTACCAGCAAATTCAGTTTGATTAAAACATAAATTGCAAAGTAAACATCACGCATACACAATAAAATAATAACGCATACATCGTGCTTCTAAGCACATGAAAATAGAACTAATAATACCACCATGTCCGACATTTGCACAGTTTTTACTAAGTTGATTCTCTATCTTGAAAATAGTAGCCTACATAACGTAAGGAGCGCTACTTACTTGAGAGGAAAGAAAAATAGAGATGATCGCTCATCCACTACTAATATAAATCAGTCAAGATGTGAAAAAAACCGGTATTATAGCGCATATTGTAGTTTCCTGTAACCATTATTATTGAGTCGCCGTACAAATTGTATTTAAAGAAAATTGAAAATCCAAAAAAATATATTTATTTTTGTTTGACTAGTTTTATGTGCATTTACAGATTAACCCCCAAAAAAATTTTAAAATAAATAAAATATAGTTGGTGTTTTGTAACTTTATTGAAACATGCATAACATAAATAAACAACAATTTAATCTTTGCGCATTGATGCATCTCTCTAAGCACTCACACATTAAATAAATTATTCTTAAAACTCATCAATCTCACTGGAACTTTTACCAAACTTCGCACTTTTTCACAGGATTCATATTCGATCCAAGGGGGCAGTTGAATGCAGTAGAAAATTCTTTTAAGTTGGACATAGAGCCAATCACTCTGAGAAAATAAAATAACATTTAATAATCTTCTAAAACAAAGATGAAATTTTAAGAGTCCTCTTTAGGAAATCTTTTTCCTATACTATTTTACGAATTCACAAAATTTTCTTATTAATTAAGCAACGAATTATTAATTTTAAATTTTAACGTTTTGACTGTTATTTTCATAATTGGAATGCAAGCGGTTTTAAATATTTTTCAAAGTTCCTTTGGAAGAATTTTAAAAACGCAATTTTAAAATTTTGTGACTGCGTTCAAGAACAAATTTGAATAAATCAAAAATGTTCCGAAAAATTACTCAAATGTTTAATAAGTAAGAATATTGCCCGTACCCCGTAGGTAACCACTGGGCAAGTGGAATCCCACCCCTCTATTTTTTTTTCTAAAGAGGACTCTTAAAAAAGATCGATTAGGTATATATACAATGAGATGAAGAATTTTTAACAATAAAAAGTAACTAAAAATAATTAGAAATAAGAATTTGTCCTCCCAGGCAATAAGAAAATTCCTTATTGTTATTTTACTGTTGTTATTTTCGGTTTAAATTTTGATACATTTGAGCGTTTGAGATAGTTTGAGTAGCGTTGGATGTTAGCTGTCTTTTCGAACACGTAGATGTGAGAAATGAGGAAAATGTGATTATAATAGTACACAAACCATATCACATTTTCCGTGCTAAGTAGTTAAGAATTTATTTTAAAAAATTTTAATATTTGTAAATACTTGGAAAAATTATTTATCATTTACTATAATAAATATAATTGTTTCACCGTCAACAAAGTTCATTTTAGAATTTTGGTTTAAAATGATGATCTTCTAGAGTTAGGAAATTTTTTTTATCATTAAATAACAAAATCTTACCAAACAAGAAATCAGTCACACTTAGAGAAAACGAGTAAAACATAACTTAATACTGTATAATTATGCCCCTAAAATTATAACTGCCTGGATTCAGTTATTAAAAGAATCAAATTTTTTCAGGTGCATCACTTTCTGTCACTTGCTGAAGATTTGATTTCGCAAATCTATGATATTGAGGGTATATTGATTTCGGTTTTTTATCCGCTGTTCCAATACATTCTACAGATTTTTATGGGGCTCGAACCTGGTTGTTTAGCAAGATAAATTAGATTTAATTGGGTGTCTAAAAAACCTATCATATGTTCTGCAAAGCCCAAGTGAACGGTTCTGCTATCATCTTGAAAAGAAAGGCTACAACCGATCACAAAAACATCACAGACACACCTTGGACTGGTGAAAAGTATCAATAAAGAAGGATGAAATTTTTTTTTCACCAATCTTATGTTGTTATGCTCTAAACAACAAATTATTATGGATTAGCCAGTTTAGGGAAAATTATGCATGCATTTCATTGTAAGAAAAGTCTCCATTTACAAAAACAAAAAAGAATTCTTTTTGTATTAATCACTTTTTGAAATTGTTAACTTTTTACGTGACAGCTTAGGAACTGGGTGAAAGCAAACGCTCAAAAACATAAAATAGGTAATAGGATTTGGTATAGAAAGAGGCCAAAAAAGTGATGTAGCCACGTTTCAATCATCATTTAATCATTATTGAAACATTTTAATCTCATTTTAATCATTATGGCATCATCTTCATTACCTTTTTTTTTAAATAGTTATCAGCTAGTTAAAAAGAAACTATGGCAAGCAGAATAATTTCGGACTTATGGATTATTTTGTAATTTTAGAGTTGCTTAGTTTATGCGATTTTACCAACTAGCAAGAAGATTTAAAGCTTTCAGAGGTTTGAGGGAGAGATAGTAAATAATGAAAGAAAACAAGTTTTTTTTAATACCCTATTCCGAGGCCGGGATAGCCTGGTCGGTAGGGCGCTGGGCCCATGTCCAAGAGGTCGTGGGTTCGATCCTCGCCGGCCGAAGACTCCCCGTGTAGTAAATGGTGACTGATGCACGTTAAATCTGTCGAGTCTCAAAGTCCTCCATGTTCCCATAACAAATCAATACCTCTGGGGGTACTGATCCAGGAGTTTCCTTGTCTTCTGGATTGGTTCAAAATTACAAGGCTACGGAGTTGAACATTAGTAGTCGTAAACCCATAAAATTGGGTCGGCTGTTCAACGACGGTTATAAAATAAAATAAAATACCCTATTCCAGAGCCGCGATGGCTCAGGGGATAGAGCGTTCGCCTTCCAATGAGGCGAACCGGGTTCGAATCCCAGTCGATACGAATTCCGCATCCGGCTTGCACTGACCACAGTGCTGAAGTGAAATATCCTCAGTGGTAGACGGATCATGGGTTAGAGTCCCCTTGCCGTCAGGCTAACCGTGGGAGGTTCTCGTGGTCTTCCTCTCCATGTAACGCAAATGCGGGTTAGCTCCATCAAAAAGTCCTCCACGAAGGCAACTTTCTCCCAAAACTCGATCCAGGAGTTCCCTTGTCTTCTGAATTGGGTTCAAAATTACAAGGCTACGGAGTTGAACATTAGTAGCCGTAAACCCATTAAGTTGGGTCGGCTGTTCAACGCCGGTTATAAAATAAAATAAAATACCCTATTCCAGAAAATCAAGCAATAAACTTGTAACTTGTATCGATTATTTTGGTTCCTATTTGCAATAACTGCATAAAATTTTATAAGTTAAAAATTTATAAAACTATAGAAATTTTTATAAAAACAAATTTTTTTTTTTTGTCGTCTATTGCGACTTTTTAAAATAAAGCTCAACATGATCAGGGGTTTCCCAGAAATTTCATTTTATAATATTACAAATCACACTAACTTATTACCGAACAGCAAGAACATTCAATAAAATTTGCTGAAAACCCCTGATCATTTTGAGCTTTATTTTAAACAGTACAAAAACTAGATAGAAAATTGTTCGAAACTCTCTACATTTTTAAAGACATTCAAATAAGATTTTTTTCATTAGTTGCCAAATACGATTCACTACAAAATTATGAAGAAAAAAATTCGATTTTTTTTTTGTGCATGCGCAATATAAAAGAAGGACTTCAAATGCTCATATCTTGCGTAGTTTTTAGCGAACTTTCAAATTTTAAAACAAAATTTTTGTATTTAGTTTTAAATTGCTCCAAAAAGTTTCTTTAATTTCACTGAATATTTAAAAATTTATAGTAAAAAAAAAAAAAAAAACGTAATACAAAAATATTAGTTTTTTTTTTAAATGTCCATATTTCTATAAATACTTAAGCAGAAATTATGAAAGTTTATGCAATTTTCACAAATAACAATTAAAATAAATGATACAAGTTAAAAGCTTATTGCTTGATTTTTTGGCAAAAGATGTTTCAAAATGGTAGTTTGTTTCGTAATTTATTGTCTTTCTCTTTAACCTTAACTCTTAACTCTTAACCTTAACTCTTAACTCCTTTAACTCTTTAAACCTTATTGCAAAGTATGAAAAATCGCATGAACTAAATTCTTAAGTTACAAAATAATCCTCTGAGTATTTCTCGAAAAATTTGAAAAAAATGTCAAAATGTTAAAGTAGTATCTCTTCCATAATTGTAGGATAGTGCATTTGAACCACTTGGTAATTTGCCAAACTATACACTAACAAGTCACATGTTGTTTTTATTTTACTTAGCCTATTTTGTATTTGCTTGCAAGAAATAATTTTTTTACCTAAATTCACCTGGACTATGAGGATCAGCTAATACCATCAGTTTCAGTTGTTCTGGTCTATATTTTGAGCACCATACCTAAATGTACAGAAATAACAGATGAAGATTTAAGCAAATATTTTTAAATTATGCTGAATCAGTCAGGATAAGAAGGAATTTTTTTCATAAATAAAAATCAAAGCATATTTCATTCTAAATTTTGATCCATTTTATAATATATTAAATAAAAAATTAACAATAATTTCTAATGTTATAATTATGTATGAAGACTCACATTAGCTCCACTAATCCAGAAAAGTTGGCTAGGGGTGTATTTTAATCCTGGTAATCTTCCTTCTGGACCGTGATCTTTTACCCAAGAATGATAAGCCTGTAGAAAAATTTAAATAATAACAATGAAGAAAAATAATTAATAATAAGTAAGAAATAATAATAATTAAAAGGAATAATAAATAAGAATAAAAATTAATAATAATTAATAAGAATATCAATTAAGATTAGTTAATAAGACTAATAAACGAGAATAACAATTGATAATTTAAATAATTAATGTTAAAAATAATCAAAATATGATAATTAAAAATGGTTCAATGGTAATTAACAATAATAATAATAGTATGAATAATAACGAAAATAACCTAATTTTTTGTGAATTGTCTGAAATCATTATGATAAACTTACCGATCTTATTGAAAATCGTTAGCAATTAAGTTGTTGATTTCGATTTTCAATTATTTATTACTTTTATCTGTATTTATTGATTTTTAATTAACTCGCTTATTAGTTAAATGAGCTTAGTTTTTACGTTAGAAATTTTATGTATATTACATACATTATTACTGTGATTCGCATAAAGTCACTTTATGTCTCAAAATAAAATAATGGAAGATTGAAGATGAAAATAAAACTGGTATATCATATCGAAATTTTTTTCCAGCCTTACCCGATAAGCTTCCTTTATTCCTCCATTGTCTGCAATATTCTCACCTTGAGTGTTGATTCCATTTAACTAAATATAGGTTTTAATGTTAGGTATAAAATATATTTAAGCACATTAATAAATGTAATGTATCAAGCAGTGTATTAGGTTCAATGTAAATTTTGAACAGGTTAAATCTGAATACTAATAAGTTTTGTTCCCTCGATTGTGTATAAATCAATTTTAATTTTTTTAACAAGCTTGTCAGAATAATATAAGGGCTTATGGCCAGTCCCTGACTATGTGTTTGATATACCTTGGGGGAATTCCAAATGGATCTTTTCACTTTCCGTAACTGAAGAAAATAGGGCTTGTTCAGGAGAAATTATAATGGTACAACATGGAATTATAAACATTTTAACGATATACGTGCGTTATTGTGTATCATTAAGGGGTTACATATTATAATAGAATATATTATAGGTTAATTAACATTATCTTACATAGTTTTACAATGGTTTGAGATGCTTTGGGTTTAACTGGTATGGCTTGGCATCTCCAAAACTCTCTAACTGTTTTCCAATCCCAGTCCAAGGCCTGCTTGCCTTTCTGGACGTAGTGTTATTAATATTTTTCGATAATGCTTTTACTTTTTCTATACTTTAACTAATATCTGAACTTTTTTTAAAAATTGACCCGGATTGTAAATTCATATCTGAGATATTGAGCCAATATCTGTAAACTAATAATATATGAACGATGTTTCAAATGAATTTGAAAACTTTATCGTGGAATTAAGTTAAAGGAGGATCTCAAATCACATTATCTAGTTCAATTTGGTACCCTACTAAGATTGTAGGAAATTTACAAGGGGGCTATAATGATCAACATTTTCGACATCAGAAAAGAAAGAAATCCCTTGGTGTGTATTTTACAGATGTTTCCTAAACGATTCCAAATAAGATTTGTGGCCTGTCTCTAAAATAATTATTTGTGCTGTTCAAAAGATTACTTATACAGTTTACATATATACTGATTTCGAACCTATCGATGCTTACACTTGTGTTGACCAATATTGCAGTTAATTAGCAATTATACCTTCAGACCGATTTCGGTAGTGTAATTTCCATACTGATCAATGATGCATTCGGCCTTTTCTTTAAAGTTATCATCAGTTTTCTGATCCCACCAATTTCTGTTGTTTCCGTCTTTGTCAAACTGCTTACCTGCATCAAAATAAATGATATATTTAAAACAAAGTTGTTTTTAAAAATATAATGATGCTAATATAACATTACTGATTCAATTACCCATATCATCAAAACCATGTGTTATTTCATGACCAATAGCAAACCCGATTCCTCCGTAATTCATGTAGCTGAAAACAAGAAAATGTTTTAATTGAAATTAAGAAAATGTTTCTTACTTAAACTTAATTTGCTAATGCATTGTTTAAATGATTTAATACATCACAGTACTTATATTTATTATTATTTTGTTTTTAGAATGCTTCTGAGTTACCGTAACTTCTTGCTCATTACCTGCAGGTGGTAATTTTAACAGCGAAGAAACAAAACTCATTGCACATTCTGCACCACCGTATTATACGGCAGTTCGTTTAATGCAGGAGAAATAAGAATGAATTCCAAAGTCTTGGAAAAATCTACATCATGTGTGAACGAATCTACATCATATATGAACAAATGGGCAGAGAAACGGGCAAGTAGACACTTGATCACGCTTCAGAGGAATTCACACTGGATATGAAAGAAATCCTGATTTTTTTAAAGGTAAATATATTTCACCATTAAAGTTCTCGTTTGCATCTTCAAATTCTCATGCGTTTTGCATCCAGTGTGAATAGTCCCTTACACCTTTATAACTGACAAAACACGATAGTAAATTCGCGATGTCAGAAGCCAAGAAAACAACTTCGGCACTCATGTTTTTAACTAGTAATACGCGGATTTTACCAACACCTCCTAGAAAGTGTAGGCCTCAGCACGGGTTACCATATATATCCTTTAGTAGTCCAAACGTAATGACATATTTCGTATTTTCAACCACTGCGCAGCTTAGTACCCCGAACGTAATGACATCTTTCTTATTTTTCATCAACTGCGCAGTTAACTTCGTTATATCGGACTACTAAATTTATCCGTGCTGAGGCCTTCCGTTTTCTAGGAGGTGTTGATTTTACACAGAAAACTATGCTAAAAATATAATTTAAAATTAATTTAGACATATTGAATTATTTTTTAATTACAAAAGTTTGAAATTTTTAGAGTTCGAAATTACATAATTTTGTATTAACATTGTGCTTCACTCAAAGTTCATTCCGCTGAATGCCCCTTTTTAAATTCTTCCTTTTTTTTACGTGAGAACAAAAAAATTTTTTTTCCTGATTAAAACATCTGTCCTTTTGAATTCAGACTCGTTTTGTTAATTATATATTGTTAAACAATTAAGAAATACATTTTAAGAGAAGTTGTCTTGTGTAAGAAGAAGTTGTCTTATGTTTTGAAATAAGAAGGAATGTTTTATTCCATTTAAGAAATATGAAACTTTGAACTCGTTTTTCTAAGAAACTACTAAATATATTTAAAGCAAACAAACAAATCCTTTTATTTCTATAGCTACGGTGGGAATTTTTCGAATCAAAGATAAAATCCGTCGTAAAAATATTTTGCATGGTTAGAAGATTCTCTTAGGTGGAAAATAATTACTGAATATTGGATCAATAGTTTTTTAAAAAAGAAAAAAAGTTATTTTAACATGGGCCGAATTTTCAAGGTTTTTTCTTAAATGATTATTGTAACGCAGTTTATTTTTTCGGGATTTACAAATTTCTTTAAGTATGGCATTCTATAACTAAATTTATATTTTAATAATATCAGTGATAATAATAATAATTGGTAGATAGGAACTATAATAATAGGTGCTTTATTTTATTTAGTATTAAAACTCTTTCTTTCATTGAATCTTCAAAAAAAGAACCGCATTGCATAAACTTTTAAAACAATTTTATTAATAATTATTATTTTTATATTGGAGCTATCAATATGTAAGTACCGATTGTATTGTACTATAAATTTTTATTCTGGAATTACCAAAACTAATTATCGAAACTTTTTGACGAATAAAACAATGTACTAATTTTTCTAAAATTATTTAATAAAAATTCCTAACTTTCTCTATTTCTTGATGCTATTATTTACATAGTCCTTTAGATAATACTTACCATTTTTAACTTATAATTTACTAATTCTGAAAATTTCAAACTAAAAAATGTCTTAAGATTTTATGAATGAATAATTTTTAATGTTTATAGAAATAATGATTCGCATAGAAAAGAAATTCTTTATCATGTTTTACTTCACTTTTTTATTTCAGAAGCACTTGATTATATATTATTGCTGCATGAGTCAAAGACGCATGTGAGCAAAATATTAGCCAAACATATCGAATTTTAAGTCATTTGCGAATATTTTGACCATTAAAACTTCCAACAACGATCACTAAGATTACATTATACTAAAAATAAGCCGAAGTTATAGCAAATTATTACGAATTTACTTCTTTTAAATATTTATTAGACTTTTACATAGATAAACTTATGTTATATTTATGATAAATGTAATCTTTTATTACAATTGTCCTTTAACTTTAGAGGACCTAGACATTTTTACGGTATTTTTCCTCTTCAGCAACTAATTTCGTACATTATATATTTCTTTTTTATTTGCAATAATTTCCTCATAATTGGAAATACGAATCAAAAATACAACTTTTAAATACATTGCAAAATGAAAACTTTAAAATATAATAAAAATGTCTTGTTTGATATTTAAACAGCATTATGTAAGTTGAAATTAATCTTTGTTACTTACTTTGGTCTATCATTACTGAAAAACACGTTTTGCAATATTCCTGCTGGAAATTCTGGAGGAAAGATATTAGGCAATGAGCAAAAAGAAAATTGTTAAATAAAGAAAAAAATGCTTTTAAACTTAGATAGCATTAAATTTTTAAGTACTTTCAGGTATGCAAAAAAGACACAGTAAAAATAAAATAATTTTTTAATATAGCATGTATATTAGAGGAAAATGGCTTATGTAATTTATAACATAATAAACCGTGATACCTTGAAGGGATTAAAGGTGAACCACGATACCGTGAGAAAACCAAGCATATATTTATAAATTATATTTAAACAGTTATACCAAACATCAAAAACAATTGCATCTGCATCACAACAACACGTCTTGTCTCACAGAAATTTCAATAAATGTATTTTTGTTCAGCAAACCCATTCTGGTGGATCCTCATCCAGACCTTACTCCCCTGAAATGAATATCGACTCTTCTCGCGATGATTGATACTTCTTTTCAAGGGACATTATTTTAGGACACTGGAAAATATGTAAAAGGCTGTAACCAATTAAAGGAAGATTCCTCCATTGCAGTTAATGAAAAGGAGGCTACTGCCATGAATCCTGAAGTTGTATCCGTTACCAGCGAAAGTTACCAAGGTTGAGGATACATCGACAACACCGTGACTAGTCAAGAAAATAAATTACCGAAACCCAATATGGAAAAAGAGGAACAGAGCACACCGGCTGATCCTGACTCAAAACTAACCGGCAGCAGACCAGCCATCAAAGACTTCCCTGACTCCAGTCATTGAGCTAGCTTCAATGGAAGTGGATACTATCAAAAGATTCTTAAAATCTTACAAATAGGGTCTTCCAGCTGACACAAAGACAGAATAGATTTCCATGGAATTAGCAAAGTTTCGTATCGAAATTTCCAAAGTCGTTCAAATTCAAGCTTCGAGTTGGCAGGACCTACGAGACCCACAATTGCTCATCATCATCCTGGACACTACTAGGACCCAATCAGTACTCACCTACGTCATCTCATCGGCCGTTCAATCCGAATTGAAAGATTCAAGGGAGGACGTTACAGATTCAATGCCACCGCGGCCAAGGATTTGGCCGTGTTCAGACTACCTGCAGAAACATACCGAAGTGTGTGAAGTACCCCAACATTCATCTCTCCTTTAAATACTCCCCAGACGAGACTTGACCACCCAAGTGCAGCAACTGCTTAGGTAAACATACCTCCAACAACTTGGGATGCAAGTTCCGTCCCAATAGGAAGTGACCAACAACAGTGAAGCAGTTTTCTGTTTTTACGACACTGAAACAGCGTCTTATGGAGTTTTTCTTAGAACTAAAATAGCTTCTCAAGATGCCCGATATCCATCAGCTGTTCCAGACTCTAATTTCAAGTGAACTACCACGAACGAACATCTAATTTCTGCCCTATCCCCACTTCTACCTTATGATTGTTAACCTACATGTTCATCTTCAAAATTAACATCGTCTCCTCCAACACAGATGAATCGATTAGTGCAGTCTTCGGCGGCAGATGCTGAGATCTTGCATACTTTGTAAACTCATAAGAGGAAGGCTATTCTAGTTGTCAAGTTTCAGCACTGCTATGGGGAACAAAATAAGGCTCATCAGGGTCTCAAACATTGCATGGAGTCTCAAGAGAATTTCGAGGTAAACAATGTTAAATTATAAAGAATGTTGATGACCGATCAGAATTTGTTGATGGAAGTTGGGAAATGAAAACGGGAGGGGAAAAAATATCTTATTACATCTCCTTTAACAATTTTCATCAATGCGTATGTATGTGAGCAATACAATATAAAAACAAATATTTTTTCTCTCCTAAAATTAGCTTCTTTAAGTCTTATAAACTTTTATTTTTTAGCCAAATCTGTCAATTCTCTTCCAATTGAAAAATGACTTTAAAGAAATGTCATTTGCTATTTAATTCTACTTATAAAAAAGTATGCCATGATTAATTTCTATGAAGAAGCTTTAAATAATCATTAATTAACTTACACAATATATAATTTTTGAATAAATACACTGCAAACTGAAATAAAGCATGGAACGCTGGTTTTTCTACTTAGAACAACAACAAAAAAAAAAAACACTATTTTCGTGTCAATAAAAGAGCCATTAAAATTTCTTTTTTAATTTGAGTACAAGTTAAAATTAAATATATGTCTGACTGCAGATGCTTCACTTATGGTTCTTTTTAAGATATGTACCCAATATTTATTATATTCCGGAAGGAGAGTTTTTATTTTTATTGTAATATTTCGGCAAATAGATATACCGAATATCGATGTTTAAATATAAACGTGTCAAAATAAAATTTGAAAATATTTATGAAAGCAAGCACACAATAAAACTTTGTTAATCTACCTATTTAATGATTAATTTCCAATAATTTTAATTTAAATAAAAAAAATTAACAAAACAAACTTTTTCTATGCAATTGTACAGTTGTAATTGATTTTGAATACTGACATAAATATATATGGAAAAATATTTATGTTACGAAAAATAAAGTGCTATCAAGCTGTAAATTTATTGAACGAATTAGGACATTAAGAAAAGAATTTAAAATTTAAAAAGCATTTAAAATATTATTTCCAATGGAAAAATGCACAAAGCAGCAGTATATCCGAAAGGAATTGAAACATAGAAACAATGAAATATGAAACAAATGGATAAATATGACAACCAAAGCTGACGTCTTCAGGGGGTACCAGCTCCGGAAGTCATAAAAGCAAAACCATTTTTATAGAGAGAGCACGACAAAAGTCTAAAAATGCTCTCTCTGTACCCCAAAGGTTTTGCCAAAGTCCAGGAAAAGAATATAATACATAATATAAAATGCATAAAACAAATACAGAAGAATAAAAACAAGACAAATACACAAGAATAGTGCGTACAAAAGCTTACTTGAAACAAAAATTCAATAACTAGATAGTACAACTGACTGCGAAACACAACTGAATTGATATAAACATAAAAACCACGCCCCCTAATTTGCGTAGTAGAAAGAAAAAAAAGGACAGAAGATAAGAAAGAGCTAGAAAATAGTGACATCATTAAAAGTAAAACTTGACATCTTACCTTATTAAAAGAAAAAACTAATAATTCTCAATCATATTTTTAATTTTGAAATCAATATTACAAAAATTAAAAGGAAAACCATTATTTTCTAAACTTTTAAAAAAAATTACTAGTTGCCTCTTGATAACTTAAAACATTATTAAAAATTTTATTAATTCTAAACAATTGAGAAAAAACTAAATTTTTGAAAATTTTACTGCATAAATTAGTTTCAAAATTACATAAAAAAATAACTTTAAAATTAAAAGCCTTTCTTTTATCATAAACACCAATTTTAATTTGTTTATCAACAATATCAATTTTAAAATCTAAATATTCAACACTTAAGCAATTTTCATTAGTCTTCTTCAAAACCAATTCTTTAGGATAAATATTAAAAATAAAATCATAATTGTCACAATTAAATAAAATTAAATCATCAATATATCTAAAAGCTTTAAAATCAATAAACTCGTTAGATTTAGCTTCAAAAAAAAAAGAAAAAAATAATTAGCAAAAGCAACAGAAAAAGAATTACCCTGCGGGAACCCTATATTTTGTTTATAAAAATTAAGGCCATTGAAAAGTACGTTTTAAAAAAAATTAAATTTACAAATCCAATAAGATTTATCAATATTTTCATTAAATAAATATTTATCAAAAATGCCACTACAAATATCAATTATTTGTATATGTGGTATACAAGTGTACAAATTTTCAAAGTCAGAAGTATTAATATTAGAAACCACATTATTATTAATAAAATTCAAAACATGAACGTTACAACGTTAGTTTTTTGTTGTGCTCTCTCGATAGGAAAGGTTTTGTTTAAGACTTCCGGAGCTGGTACCCCCTGAAGACGTCAGCTTTGGTTATCATTTTTATCCATTTTTTTCATATTTAATTGTTTCTTAGGAATTAGGACAATTTCATTCTTTGAATTAATTTTATTAATTATCACTCAGTTAAGGAATCTTACTTTTACTTTTTTTACGAAATAAACTTATCTATGCTAGATTGAGCCTATTTCGAATGCACACATGTAATAAAAAAGGATAAAAGTATACAGGACTGAAAAAAATATAATAATTTTCATTACGCTAGGAATTAAATGAATTGATGAAAATATTTTATAATAAATTTTCACTAAGATAAAAAGAAATATAAAATAAACATTACCTATGCTATTTTCTATGGGGTTATAAAATGCGTTAACAACCGCTGCGCCTGCATGATCCTTCCAGCTGTTGAAAGAAGTCAAATTCTTGTTTAGATTCTTGGTCAAAATTAAAAATCATAATATGGTATATTTGCTTGAAATTTCAGAGTTTTATTTCTTAAATTAAATGGAACAATGTATTAAATATAAATTTTAAATAAATACACTCTGTAACAAAAAAAAAAATCGACGCACACTGCCGAGCCAGATTACAGTGGTGCATGGCTCGATCAGGCTGGAATGATGCCGACTGGGGACGTATAGTCTTTAGCGACGAATCCCGCTTCCAACTGTGTCCTGACGATCATCGAAGACGTGTTTGGAGAAGCACAGGGCAGAGGGGGATCCTGCCTTCACTATTGCACACCACACCGGCCTTCAACGAGGCATTATGGTCTGGGATGCCATTTCCTTTGACAGCCGGACCCCTTTGGTCGTCATTAGAGGTACACTTATTGCACAGCGATACGTCGACGACATCCTAAGACCTGTTTTGCTACCGTTCCTTTTGCAGCGCCCTGGGCTGGTTTTTCAGCAGGACAATGCCAGACCACATACGGCACGTGTTGCTATGAACTGTCTGCAAGCTTGTCAAACTTTTCCTTGGCCTGTCAGATCACCAGATCTCTCTCCCATCGAGCATGTCTGGGATATGATGGGAAGGCGATTGCATCTGGCACGGAATGTTGATGACTTTGTTCGACAATTGGATCAAATTTGGCAGGAAATACCGCAAGAGACCATCCGGGAGCTTTATCAGTCTATGCCACGCCGTGTGGCAGCTTGTATCCAGGCTAGAGGCGAGTCAACATCTTATTGAACTTGTTACTGTAACTCTGCAATAAATTATTCAATTGTTCTGAAATTTTAATCATTTGCTATTCTTTACATTGTCTTCCTATCCACCAATTTTCGTTTCAATCGGACAACTCCTTCTTGGTGCGTCGATTTTTTTGTTATCGAGTGTATTCCATTTTATTTTCTTTCAGATGGAAAAGTGGAATAAAACTGGTTAAACTGGGTTGTTGGCTTATTGATGAATAGCTATTTGAATTAGAATTTGTTAAATTAAATAAAAATATTCATTGCTCATCTATGCTTACTTTATTTCTGCATAAATATTTGGTAATCAAACGAAATTTGGATTATAGAGGTCGAGAATTTAACAACGAAGTGACTTTGATTTATTCGTGTCTAGTTGATTTATTCGTGTCTAGTAATGCAAACTACATCAATCAACTATTCGCTTGAAACCGGCACTAATAATGCTGCAATTAATTTACTCAATTTTTTCCTTATATCTAGCAAAAAAATTAAATAATGATTCAATTGATGTGTTTTAATAGTTGGATAGTTTAGGAAAGTTGATCAATTTTTAATACTCACCAGCTGCAGACAGCTGAAGAGATGTAATATTTTTAAGCGTTGTTTTAAAAAGTAAAGTTTTTTTTTTTAATCTTTAGACTATTTCTCTGCGTTAGAATTTTTTAGTTATTACTATTATTGCCTTACACAATACAAAAATTCCTTTATATCTTTCATAAAAGCATTACTTAATTTTTTCTATATTGTAACTTTAAAATAATCTTTCTTTTAAATACATAAACAGTTTTTGAAATGTTGTAGATATTAACTTGAGTTGTGTTAGGTGTTAATTGATTTAGTAGATATTCCCAATGAAAATATAAGCTAGTACTAAAAAAAAAGATAAGAAAAAGAAACAGCATAATAAAGGATCCCGCACAAATCTTTTGAGAATTAATTCTCAGTCAAGTTGGCTGAAAATTTAATATGTTGTAGCTCAAAACAATTTGATCCAATGCTGTTATACATTGAATCCAAAAATTGATAGTTTCAGAGATTCGAAGTCTCAAAAATAAATATAGTAATTCTCAATTCACTAATAATATCACGGCGTTAGCATTAACCAATGTACGGAATGCGGAGGTTGTCAGATCTGATTTATGCACATGTTATAGTCTTTATAAGGGCTGGCTGTTTAAACAAAAATATAATTTGAAAAATGTAAAAATATATATAGTTACGAATAAATATAACTTGTCATCAACTATTTGAATATTATTTAGGTTTTGTTTTGGAGGTCGATTCGCTGCATCAAAGATACATAGTATTAACTTCGTATATGGATGCTTGATGTTTTCTCTATATCTTGCATATCCTAAAAACCATATAACACTCACGTAAGACCATAAACCATATAATGTGTGCGAAAATACTGTATTTCCGATAGTGCGAGCAAGGGAGTGGTTCAAGGACTTTTCACCACAATGGCATGTCCTAGATGTATCTCTTATGTATCACCTTTTCTGTGAAATCTCTTATGTACCATCTCTTATGTATCATCTCTTACGTCTAAATCTCTCGTGTTTGCAACTCCAAAATAATAGCTTTTGCTTAAATTTTGTCAATAAGAGCTCTTGCTCAGAATATTTTGAACTACATCATATTAAATTTTCAATTAATTTGACTGAGAATTAATTTCTATAAGATTTGTGCGGGTATCTTTGGAAAATTTAAATGCACATGTAAAATAGAGCAGCTTATAGAATATTTTAAATAAGAATTATATAACAAGCTGGCATGAAACAAATTATATAAAATATTTTCTAAATGATTTGGTTTTATTAAATATAACATTTTTTTCAAACGTTAAGCACATTTCAATAAATAATTATTTACATACATTATAACGAATGAGCCATATAACACATGTTGTAGTCTAATTTTGTAATTTTATTCAAATAAAATTTGGAAATGCTATACTTACTCTCCCTTTACATTTGGCTTTCTCAATTTAGAAAAATAGTAATTAGTGGTCCACTTTCTAATGTTCAAATTGTTCATAAAATAGTTTTCATTTGAAATTGTCAACTGAAAAATAAAATTTCAAGATTAAAAATTTACATTCCTTTTTCATGAATTTATAGTTACGTATTTTTACTCACATTCTCATAAAGCTGAGATACTAGTGAATCATCCAATAATTCTTGAGGATATCCTACGTAAGAAGCAATAGCATTTGCCTGTAAAAAAACCATCAGCAATTAAAAAAAACTGCATGCTAAAATAAACACAAACCTTACATTGCAGATAAAAACATTTATTGTTATAAATTTCTTTTCTAAATAAATTATTACGAATTTAAAAGTTTCCTTTCTGACGCTCTAATTACAAGAAAATTATTTTTTGGTATTTTTTATTTATAAAAAAACAGTTGTATAGTTACTAAAAAAATCTGTTAGATTTCCTGAATTATATTCCTTCTAAAATATAAAATCAAAGAAAAAAAGAAAGTTTGGAAAGTTTTGTTTCTCATTTCTACGCAAAAATGAATCAATAATTGATTCTGTAAATTAAAGAAATTTCAATGATGAATAACTGTTACCTTTAGATCTAAATAACTGCAAATAAGTGAAAGTGAAGTTATTGTTTGGGAGTGAGCCGTGTTTGAAAGATTTTACCTTTAACACAGAAAAAAAGGCACCGGTGTTTCAAGCTGTATTTCATAACTGAAAATTATTAAAATGCTAAATATAAATAATATTTTTAACTTATTTCGACCTAAATTAATACAAAATATTTAATGATAAAAGTATGAAAAATCTGTTTAATAAAGGTTCTGTATCAAAGGATTAATGCAATTTATTTTCAAAAATCTCGAATAGGTTTCAATGCACAGTATGAGGGGGGGGGGGGGGGGCAAAATAATGGAAACACTTCTTTTCTGATACATTTTGTAATATTTCTCAAGGAAACTTAAATAATCCTTTTATAACTTCAAAAGTATTTAGATTATGCAATTTATCAATGAAGTTTACAACTTTTAGAGTTTTGAGTGATGGACAATAAAATAAAAACGGAAAATAATATTTTTGAAAACCCTATACCAAAAAAAAAAAAAATTAACAATAAATTTTTAACTTGTAACAATTACTTTGGTTATTATATACAATAATTTCACTAAATATCGTAAGCCTATCTTAAATATTTATGAAGATATCGGCATTTTTTTAAAAAAACTATTTTTTTTTGTCTTTCGTGTTTTTGTCTCGTGGCTATAACTTTAAAATTATTCAATAAAATTAAACGAAATTCTTAGAGCAATTTAAAATAAATTACAGAATTTTTGATTTTAAATTTGAAAAAAAAAATTAGTTCAAAATTGTGCAATAAGTAATGTAATTAAGTAATAAAGTAATAAGTAATGTAATAAGTAATACTTTTAAACTGCGCATGCGCGAAAAGAGATGAATTTTTTTTCTTCAATTTTGTAGTGAATCGTATTTGGGAATAATGAAAAAAGCACAATTTGAATTTCTTAAAATTTAAAAAAAGTTTCAATCAATTTTCTAAACAATTTTTGTACTTCGTAAAAGAAATTTAAAATGATAAGGATTTTTGTACGGCTGTTGTTTTGTATCATAAGACAAAATTAAATAGCAAATGATAATACCTTACAATAACCGCCGAAACATGGTTGTATAAGGAAAAAAAAAAGGTGGCAAAAGTAAAGATTTTCTTGCGGGAGATCATCCCCAATAATGCCGGTGTAATTTTTAACAAATCTTGTTTAATGGTGCAAAATAAAATTTGTGGAATGCCCCTTATTATTTGAGTTTTCTTTTAAAAAGTAAAAAAACTGCTTAGAAAATTACTTGAAACTTTTTAAACTTTTAAGTTATTCAAATCAGATATTTTTAATTAGTTGCCAAATACAATTCACTACAAAATGAAGAAAAACAAATTTAAAATTTTCCCGCGCATGCGTAGTATAAACGAACTTCATTAGTTACTCATTTCGCAGTTTTAAACAAATTTTTCTCTATGTTTAAAGCTATAATTTGAGAATTAATTTTAAATTTCACCAAAAATTTTGTTATCATTTTATTGACTATTTTAACAAAAATATTTAGCAAGTTAAAGTAAAAACGTAATTTTTTTTTTTTTTTTTATAAAAATGGCCATATATCTCCATTAAATATATCTCTCTTCAGAGATTTTGCTATAAATATTGCTATAAAAATTATGGTATATCACATTTTTTTGTTCCGTAAGTTTTCACAGTGAAAAACTACCAGCACCCTAGTTGCTAGTACATTTTACCGTAATTTGATTCTGAATTTTTTGCAATGCAGCTATGTAAGGGTAGATAGTTAAGAGAGAAAATTAATGATATTCATTTTAAAATATTAGAAAATTACATACCTTCTCAATAGCTTGTCTCTTGGTTTCTTCATCCATCCAATCAATCTGTTTCAGAATCTTTAAAAATTCATTGCTAATATATTTCACCATCTCCGAAGCCTAAAATAAAATTTTAATACTGAATCAAGCCTTGTTACATCATCTATAGCCGCAATTTTCCAGGGACAAATTTGAACCAAATTATAAATTCACAAAAATATATTTTTTTCTATCAATTATTTTTAAATATTAATTTCTGTCTTATTTTAGCAATGGCAACACACTTCAAAAGTGTAACCTTTTTACTTTTGATTTCGTTTCTAAAATTGCTTTTTTCAATATCGAGATTTAAATTCTTTTGTTTCATTAATATATTAATACAATTATTACCAAGCAGATGGCTTAGATACTTTATCGTGGATTGAATTATTTTAGAATTTAATCATCGGGATACTACAAAGGCCATAAGATCTGTTTTATTCATTACTGACATTGCAAATGCTAATTTTAAACACTTTCTACAATGATCAGGACTTCTAGAGAATGTCAGAGATTTTGTACAGCGAAGGCAATATAAACAAAGACATTTTTACTTTATCAACTTTAGTTATGAGTAAGCTCTGTATTAAATAATCATAGTTCATTAAAATAATTTACTTTTAGTGCTTGTTGTTAAAACTAATGAAAGTAAACAATTAACTGTCCCAAAACCGGGATACGTATTTGCCACCAAATCATTTACATTATATGAAAAATATGTAAAATATTTGTAAGCAAAATAGATGCCAGAATCAAGATTGATACTTGCTTATAATATAATATTTTGAATTGATTACGATCCTATTTTCTTAAACTCTTAGATAAATTTTGAAATACAATAAATAAGTTTATTTAGTTTTAAATATAAAAAATACTCTAAAGATACAGCCATTTTCCTATTTCTAAGTTTGTAATAAAGAAAAATAATTATCATAAGTCCTTTGAATTCTGAGTATAAAACTTTCTCCTAATATAAATTATAGCTAAATTATAATACACTTAACCTTACAACTGCAAATGAAACTTATTTTAACATAAACATTTCTTTATTTCCGTACCTTTTGTTTGCTGTCGCCTTTAAAATAATGCTTTATGTAATATGAACTTAAAGCTATTTCAAGATTTTCACTTAAAGAGTTCACGCATTTTTCCCACCGGGGTTTTTCTTCACGTTCCCCTGTGATAGCTAAAACGTATTCTTGTACCAGAGCTCGCCAATCTTTGGACAGCATTCCTACGGAATCTGCTACAACCCTCCACATCATATAGTTTGCAACGATTCTAGATGAAAAAAAATATTTTGTTGATGAAAGCTTGATGAGGCTCAATGCATGCTTACCTAATCAACAATTTAAAAATATTCAAGAAACGCCAATATTATTAAACAATGTCTCTAACTAATATATATATGTAATATTTTTTAATGTGATACTGAGAAGAATCAAAATCTTAAAATATTGTTGTTTGGACAGTAATTGGAAAGAAAAGGGGAAAAGTGTTTAATGAAACTTATTAAAAATATTAAAACATTATTTTGTTTATGTAATCCTGACTAGACTGGTAGACAAGACACACTTTATGTATGAGTCATGTTATTAGTTTTTTCTTCAAGTATTGTTATCAGTTTTATAACAACAATATAAAAGAACAGGCTAAGCATTACCAACCATTATATATTGGAAAACAATATTTTATCACACATTTAGAAAATTCTCTGAAAAAGTGTTATAAGCAATTTATTTAATTGCTATTTAATCATATTCATACAAATGAGTCAAATAACAATAAAAAGATGGTATTTAATCTGTTAACTGTGAGAAAAATCGTTTGCTAGCTGTTTTCCCCTTATACGGTTAAACAAGTAGTAATTTATTCGCGCCAACTAGACCCACGTTATGAATACACTTAGTTAGCTGTCGACTTATTATTACTAAGAGGTTTAATCTGTCATTCTTATGACTGTCTGAATGTTGACTCTCACAATAGATGGCACGACCAGATAAACTAATAATTTGGAGGAAAAAAAAAAGAAACTAAATCCTGACTCCATTACCTAACAAAAAGCCTCATACAACCTATCTCCAAGGTCTAGCTAAATTTCTTTTTTACAGTTTTGAAATCATGCTAGATGTTAATGGTTACTAAACCATATAATTTTTTATTCGCGGTTTTGGTTACTGTACCAGTTATAAATGGTTTTAAAGCCATAGAAGTAAAGGATTGTTTCTAAGCGTAAACCTTACTGTTAATCGTATGGATAGTTTGCTGCCAGTTATTTGCTGTAATTTTAGAATGAAAATTTCAACAGTGCAGTGTATTTCTGGTGAGATTTCAAATTTGTTTGGTCAACTAAAGAAAAGACAAAAAAAGTGTGTTTTTACAACTTTCCACTAAAAATATTGAAACAAGATTTTGTTATTGTGATCCTGTGAAGATTTAAAGTATTATTGCATAGAACAATTGAAAAGAATATGAAAAGTGCTACCTTTAACCTATAATTAAAAATATTAAAACAATATTTTGTTGGAATAAATATGAAAAGATGCGAAACATTGTTCTTTGTTTAACAATTGAAAAGAAAATGACTATTTACTATAGCTTATCATTAAAAATATTAAATAAAATAAACACGTTTTAATAATGAAAAAAAATTAATATTCAGCGGGTAATTAAAGCTATAAAGCGCTTTATTCACAGAGAAATACATGAAAGGTGAATTGTAAGTTTTGAACTCTAACAGTTTAGAACCGCCCCCCCCCCCCAAAAAAAAAAGTACCGTGTAAAATTAAGAATAAGAGAATGATTCTGAAAAAAATCGCAGTTCTAAAACCGTTTTCTAAAAAGGCGAATTGAGTTTTTTTCTGGTTGAAATTATCATCTATAAACTCTGATTCAAGCAATGCACATCAAAACACTTTTGAGGGAGTTAGTTAGACTGTTGTCTGTGAGTTAGACTCACTGTAGTTAGACTGTTGTCTGTGAGTTTTTTCAAGTTTGGAAGCTTGAGTTAGCATATTTCTTTCAGAAAACGTACTTTAGTATTATATTTAAGGGCCTTTTTAAAATACTATAATCCTAATAAAAATAATAAACTCTTAGATAAAATTTTGGTCGGATCGGACAGATTTGGCTCAAATTTTAGCTTCAAAGATGCAGTTTTCATGACTCTTCAGAGTCAACTAATTGGCAAAGACTACATTCTAATTTAAATTAAAGTAGCCCTTCTTCTGAATAAATATGCCTCTTTTTTTATGCATTTGAATTTTTATCTCTCCCCCTCACCAAAAAAAAAATAGGAAATAAAAATGGGTGGTCGCAATCTGAAAGATATGGCCTCAATAGTTTAAGTTGGAAGATTGGAGGAAAGTTTTAGCCTTTTATGACTGTTTTATACTTCTTATGTATTTCGCTTTATATATGAAGTAAAAAAAATATTTTAGTACCCATTTAGGAAAAATGTTTACACAAAAACAATATCTAGCAAAAATTACTTTTAAAAATTACTTATCACTTTTATTAATTGGGTAGTTTCACTTCCCGAAGAAGATGATCACGGATACCCACACATGTGACCTATGACGTCAGCGGCAGATGATCATTTATAAGCAAAATGGAGTGCCAAAGTCGAGTTAAGTTTCTCCACATAAGTTAGAATGTTGAATAACGTGAAATAAATTACATACAGTGCCGTAACGCCCATCGAGTTTGTGGAAGTATAATTCTTTCTAGTCTACGTTCTTTACTTAACTTAGATTTATTATTTGTTTATGTATTTTATTAAAACAATATATTTTTACTTCATGCACCTGGTAACTTCGATGCATAATTAGTTTCTTTATGTTCAACATGGCTTCATGCCTGTCTTTGTGTTAAGTAAGAAATACATAGTGAAAGAATTGAAATCTTTGTGAAAGAATCTTTGAGAAAAAATAAAGAATGTGTCACTTCAGACAATCGATACTTGACGGGCTTCGTTAACTCGAAATAGAATTGAAAGAACAGTTGCTTACGTAAGCAAATGCCACGTTTCAACATGCATTCAAGATCGAGATATCCACACTACGTCGCTTTCAGATATTCTATTATTCTCATAATGTTCAAAAAATTGTTTAAGTTACATGGATAAAAAATTCAAAATTTTTTAAGCTAAGTAAATTTAAATAATAAAATGAAAACTTTAGTAAAATCATGAAATAGTTTTAAAACTACAACTTTTTCTTTAAAAAAATCTTTTTTTTTCTTCAAATTTTTACTTTTTAGGAACTATTTAATCTAATATAGTTAAAAGTTTATTTTTTGCGCACTGAAAATTTACTTATTATCAACAAAATGTAATTAATATATTACGAGAAATTTTATTGCAGTAGGCATTGCATTGTGGAAATAAAAAATCATAATATAGTGAAAAAAATACAAATATCTTATAACTATGAAGTAGAAACAATACCTTTTATCTGTTTTAGAAATGAGTTCTCCAAATTGCTTTAGAAAGTTTGGAACCATTACAATCAAGGTTTCAGTATCAGTAATAGGATCATTCAGAAGTCCATTCAAATATTTGAGCCAATCAATCTACAGTATATTAAATAATACACTTACAAAAATATCTTTAAAAATACTAACAAAATTATTAATTTGTTTGTTAAGCAATTGAGTTGGAGCCAAATTGCTTGATGTGTTAATTTGATATAATAACAGCCGATGTCTAAAAAAATTAAGTTTCATGATTTCACTCTTACACCAACAAATGCCGACAGTCAACATGGGAATGTTCGAAAACATCAATTAAATTACACGATTTGTCTCTTACGCCATTAAACGTCAACATTAAGAATGCAGTGACTTAAAAATCAGTTTATAAGAATTTTTTTAATGAACTATTTTAGTCATAATTACCTTCTGTAAATAGACATTTTCCAGAGCAGCAGCAAAATAGTGATTGATTTTCAGAAATAGAAGATTGATTTTCAGAAGCTAAAGATTGATTTTCAGAAATACATGAATGTGGACCATTTTACCAGGGAAAGTTGATATTGAGCAAATTTTTAATTTACTTTAGTAACTTTTTAAGGGATTAAGATTTTGTTTGCATAATTTTAAAAGATGCTTATTTCGAGTCCAAGGGCTCTATATATGGACATATGTTCAGATAATAAACGTTATCCATTCTTACAGAAATATGATATTTTAAACTTTTTTCTTTCTCCTTTGCGAGAATCGACCTATTTTCAAACTTTCATCAGCTAATACAAAAAAAAAAGAAATTAAAATGCTTAGGGGAGCCTGTATTTGGTGTTTAAATCTGGGTGAAATTTAATTCGGTGTCATCACTTGGATGTACTAAAATAGAATTTTTTTTTCTTTCTTCTATGACCACAATGTTCTTCCTGTATCCAAAATCGGCAAGTACACTGTGACATGTCTAACTGTTTTTCAATACACAATACAAGGCTCTTTTGAGCTCTAAATAAGACAATGATAGGACGCTTCAGCTGCTACAGTACTTATTACTTTTGTCATCGGATTAAGTGTGGTTGCTGGCAGCTCAGTTTTCGATTAAGCTGCATTTTGTATTGGCAGAGACAAGTTTAGGACCCTCTTAATGTCTATAATATGCCCGCAAGTGATCACTTTTACCTTATTGAAAATAGACAGTCATGGACAAAAATACAAAATTTACGTGGAGTCAATTTTGTATTTACAAAACTCACAAAAATTCTTTCAAGAGGGATTAATGATCATAAAAGTATTTTCTAATATAAATAATTTGCTTATGTATCGAATTTAAAAGAATTTTTGATACACGCAATGCTTTTTTATTGTTCCCTGTAATGTAATGATGTGCAAAAATGTAAGACTCGCTCTTATCACTAGCATATGCATTTAACGCATTTAAATTGTGTTAAATGCATATGCTGCCATCTATATTCAAAATTATGAACTAAGCATTTTTTACAGCAATACCCTTATTAGGTTCAATGGCAACATTTGGGACACTTATTTTAATTTAAAAATAGAAATATTTGAAAATAGTATCACAAAGAATACACTGTAAATCGTATAAATGACGACATAGCGAATGTTGCGATAATGTGCACATCAACGGTGCAATAATTCCCATGAAGTTTTTTCAAAATAGTGAATTTAAAAATCGCAAGCTTGAATACTTCTTACTTTTTAGAAACCTAATTTGATTAAGTATGGAATATAACATCTTTCAAATCCTACTTGTGACAGAACTTTTGTTGCAGTTTTTATCACAAATAGGTAATACAATTGTGTTTAATATTATTAAAGTCATATTTTACCTTAAAAAATGGCGTAAATATGTTTTATTTGAACTTTTATTCACACAAGACAGTTTTAATTTTTTTTTTTTTTTTTTAAATAGACAAAAAATTTAGCTATAAGACATTTTTATTTATTATTTTATTCTTTAATTTTTTTCCTTTTATTAAAAAGAGTTAGTCGGAAAAGTTCATTTATTTTGTATTTTGCAATATTTCAAGGAAATAGTTAACTGCGTTAACTAGAATGTGATTCGGACGCAGTGGAGACTAAGTTTCAGTTATCATTTTCGGTAAAAAATTAAACTTTTTTCATTGCCTCTGCATACAAAAATTAAATACATACATACATTAAATACATACATGTAAAAATGTAATTAATTTTCTGAACAACTACGTTATTGGAGATAATTTAATAAAATAAATTTTGGATACACTGTAAAAAATGTCGAAGTCAATGTATTTGGAATAAAATGAGATCATGTGAAAATCTTTTAAATACCTGCTTTTGTTTTGTGGAAAAAAGATCAAGTCAATATATATTGCTAATCACATACTTATTAATGTAGGAAAAAATGACTAAGTCATCTAGATCAATATATCAATATGCTTGTAAATGCATATTTACTAGCATATTACAATATGCTGAAAAATGATTGATAATGCTTGAAAAATGCATAAAGTAATACAAAATTGATTTACATAATGCTATATATCATTTGTACGAACTATTTTAGTTTTAAACTCTAAAATTTTGAATGTCTCTTAAATTTTTTTTTTATAAATTAACTGTTAGATAAAAGTTTTATTATAAAATAATCTTCTCGCAGCAGTGCATTTCTAATAGTTAAGCATTCAAATCAATACTTTGATTCTTACTTAGAAGACAAATATTTTAAAAAAAATAATGGTTTTAATTATGCTTTCAGATTGAATATTTCAAATTAGATTTTTTTAAACTCATAAACGTCATCTATAATGTCCGTGTTGACCGTACAAAGTTATAAAAAAAATTCTAATTTAAAATATTCAGCCTGTCTGCCATAATTTCCACCGTTTACATAACGTTTAATAAACCGTTCCTTTTTGTGTACTTGTCTTTTAAGTAAGAAGGATATAAATATACATGATTATATTATTATTTAGGTAAAAATTAAAAAATTTATGATAGATGAAAATGTATTCAGTGTTCTAAATAAATTTGAGAACAAAATGAATCATTTTTTACCTGTGGAACCAATTCTCGTAATTGTGAAATAGTATATTTGTGGTACATACTATTATAATCTCTTCGTTCCTCTCTTGGCAAGGAATACTAAAAAAAAGAATTTTTATTGCCTAAATAAAAAAGAAGTTGAACAAAAAATTTAATTTCTATACAAAATTGTTAAAAAAAAAGCATTTTAATTATCCTTTCATTTAATGTAAAGATCGAAACACTTGCTGCTCTTAGGGATCAAGCCCGGTCGCTAATGCATGCCCGCACTTTCAAAAAATTTATTAAACTTTGAACCATAATGCTACGCGTAAAGTGTAAAAATTTAATCTGGTCGCATTTGCATAGCTACACCTTCAAAATTGATTCAACGTTATACCGTAACACTACACATGAGGTGATAAATTGAACCTAGTCACATTAGCAAGTCTAAATTTATTGAATATCATAAAAAAATTTTGTTACGCATAAGACGTTGTTGAACCGTGTTTCCATTCAAGTTGAACCAAAATATCGTGTAACCAAATTTAAAAAGTATTAATGTGTGCGACAGCATGACACCAACTTTGTATTATTTTTCAGAAAATTTGAACGTCATTTTAGTTTAATATGCTTCAACACTTCTTATAATGCTTCTAATAGAGTGGGAATAACGGATGTCTTACCCATACAATTTACTATAAGTGTAAAGTAGAACCGATCCATTTCATTTTAAGCGTAGAGTGTTTAAAAAAAAATGCTAGCTTACAATTCTAAATTTTCAGTTATTTTAGAAATGAAAGAAAAATATTCTCAAATTTTTGATTACCGTATATTACCGAATTTAAGCCCCTCCGTGTAGAAGCCGAAGAGCAAACATTTTATTTGGAAATTCACCCATAAATTCTAAACTCGCATGTCAGCTAACTTAAAAAAAAAGAAAGAAGAAGAAAAAAAAAAAAAAAGGCATGCTACTCTTGGAAATAAAACATCTTCTCTCTTGTAGTAACTGTTACACAATAGGTAAAAGAAGCTTCGACCTTCCGAATTCGTAATTAGAAATTAATACATAGCATTCCTTTCAAATTGTCCTTTCTATGTGTTTCTTTTTCAATTTCAATTTTTATACAATCCGTTTTCAACATTATTTTAAGTATAAACGTTTCGCGATATTCACTGATTATTGCTAAACTCGACAGAAGAAGTATTTTTTTTTTGCTTATGCCCCCACGTAAAATTTTTGAAAGTTCGTAGATCCAATTATAAGGAGATTCCACTAAGCTTTAGCTTTCAAACATTTTCTAAACATTTTCGACTTACATTTAAAAATATACGGTAAGTTGTATTGACTCAGAAATTCGTGAAACTAAATTGAATTTAAAATTTTAAAGCTTAAAAATGTTCTAACTAATTTAAAAATTTCATCATTTAAAGCTTGCTTACCCGAATTAAAAATCTAATAATTTATAATTTGCTTAGATGAATTGAAAATCTCAATATTTAAAACTATTTAAACTGAAAAATTCGACAGTTTGAGAGGTTAAATTATAAAAAGAAACGCATTGATGTAAATTACATCAACGTTATGTAAATTTTGATGAATAAGTAATTCCAGAAGAATATTATTTAGGAATGTTTACCAACAATCAAAATTTTATGAAATTTAGCGGATGAATATATTTAATTCCATTTTTCCAATAAAATAAGACACTTGTTAATAATATGTATTTATCTGATCATAACACAAAATTCCTAAGAGCACGGGGATTTTGGATTCAACTTTTAAAAGTAAGCATAGATTAAAGTAAAATTTATTTTGTTTAAGTCAATTACTTTTTTATATGACTAATTAATTTGATTTAAAAAAAACTATTGAAAATTATTCCGTTAATAACTTAAAAGAACCTTTTTTTTAAAAAAAATATTGTAACATCATAATAAGAAGTAAATGTTTGAACTTAATATAAAATAAATGAAACTAACTAAAATTACTTACATTTGCTAAAGTTATCTCAAAATTCAAAGCTTCCAACAATTCTTTCTCAACTGTTTCTACATTAGCTCCTAATTTTTTAGCAGCTTTGACCATCAAATTAAAATAAGCTTTGGTGCCAGAGTCGCTCAGACCATTTACTAAGTATGTCCGATCTGGCATTCCCAAGGATGATTGGTCCAGCTGAAGAAAATATAGCTAAAATTTATTACACAAAACAAAACAGAAAAAAATCGCTTATGTAAAAATTTGTATGCTCTCAGCACCAACGCATAACGCAGCAAATATTTATAATATTTTGTTTGAAATAACTGAGGGACTCAGATAAAAAAAAAAAAAAAAAAAAAAAAAAAAAAAAAAAACGACAAATTTCCTAATTGATCTTAAATTTGAAGATGACAGGAAACAAAGTTTGTTTTCACTTTTGGATGTCGACTATGGGATTTTTTAGTCTAATTCTTTTTATACTTCTTTGAAATATTTGACCTTCGAAGTCTTCCCTACGTGTACCAAGTGCTTGATCAAACCTGCTTTTCTCGATCATATCCTTGCTTGTATAGATCTTGAACTTGCAAATGGCAGGATGGTAAGAGAATACTCCCTCATATTTATCTACATTTATGCCAATACATTTGTGGTAGGCTTGGTTAGTTGCAACTTTCTGTTGCAAAAGCCAACAACAAGAAAAAAAATTATACCGTGTCTAACACTAGGCTTACAATAAAAAAATAATGATTTAAGTTTTTAAGAAGTACCTAATGTTTTTAAGATACTTAATAAGCTTTAGATGTGTAAAGTCACCAAGTTATATATACATGAGGAAAATCATTATTAAGATATTGACCTCTCTTAATTTTTAAAATTGAACACTGAGTCAATAGGGAAAATTAGAACACTGGTTAATTCAATTTCCACTTAACTGGTTAATGGTTTTGCAATTAGAGCAAACAGGCAATTAGAGCAAACAGGCAATTAGAGCAAACAGGCACTGGTTCATTTAGTAAAAGTTGTTGATGTGTTGTGTTCATATGACTAATTCATAATCTGTTTATGAAAGCTCTCTCTTGAGATTTTAAATGCGGAAAATATTATGTGCGGCAAGAATTGATCCAATAACACAATAAAATTTACACAATATATCCGTTTAACAGAATATATCGTACAAAAATATGAAAACATTATGTAATAATGTTCGTTTTTTTTTCTTGTGTATTTCTGTAGAAACACTAAATTTTGGGAATTACTTCTGAGGTTCATGTTCTGTAACGCACAAAAAATATTTCTTTTATTTGTATATCAAAATCGTCCGTGTTAAGTAGTGAATAAAAATACTTATTCCACTTGCATTTCGATATAGTTCATAGTATAAAACGAATTTTAATTAACCTTTAATAAACGACCTTTATGGCAAAAATCTTTTATTTCCCTGAAATCTTTTCAAAATGGTAAAAAATAGAGAATATTTTATATTTTAAATATTTTAATTATGCAACCCCTGTTTGCAGATAGTAAAACTATTTATAAATGTAATAATTCTACCATTTTTTGTTAAAAAGAAAAATAGGTCTAAATGTTCATTACAGGAAATTAGCATAAGGATATTTTTTTAAATTTTGGATTCATTAAGTTCAGAGATTTTGTATAGCATTATATAAATGTATCATTTCTTCTTTGTTTTTTTGTGGTTAATTTCATAAAAATAACGAAATAATGAAGTAAAATATTTACGTATATTTTGTGTACAGTGTTGTTCTTAAGGTCTATTGTAACTGACAATTCGATGAGAATGTTAAAATCGTAACCATGTTTCTGGAATGCAAATAGAGTATCCATCCAATCGAAATTGGATCCATCCCACTTGTCACCCTCCACCACTGGCCACCCACCCAATTTTTGTAGTACTTCCTGTAAAGGTTTGCTGCCAGATTTCTCAAGGATATCTGCAAAGATAAAGTAAAGTATTCTTTTACTTTATATAATTTATTAAAAATAAATTAGTAAATAAAATATAAGCACATAATCTTTCACATATCATGAATAGTTTTTAAGTTTCTTATTTGTTAACAAATTTATATTTTTATTTTATATTTATCTATTTTATAAATTTATATTTTTTATTAAAAGTTTTTTACATTTTTTTAAAAAAAGAAAATGTTATTTTGAATGATTTTTGGAATTTTTTTTTCATACTTAAAATGAATGTATGGCAAATTAAACAGTGTATTATGAATATCTATACATTTTTTCAACACCTAAAAATTTTCTGCATTAATAGGAAAAATATAGAAAGCTTTTAAAAACTTCCCTTGGAAAAAATTTTGAAAAATCCATATCTTTTATTTTTAAAATTTATTTTGCCTAATTTGTACAGTGTCTGAAAAATATGTATTCATTTTTGTAACTCATCAAACTAAATCCAAAATTTTCTGCAAAAATACAGAAAATATTTCTTTAAAAAAAAAATTCTGATTGATGATACCTTATGATTTGAATTCGACTTCAAAGTGCTCCATCTCTTGAACAAATTAATGAATATGCTTTAACTTACAGTTTTTATTGAAAACTAAATTTTAAAATATTAAAAAATTTCCTGATTTAAAAAACGGTAAAACTTGATGTATTCTTTTGCGTTTATTTAGTATTTCTGGTTATTCAAAGGTGTGCTGGCTTTTACGCTCAGAGGAGCATCATCACATGCCGAAAAATTCTATCGCGCTCAAATCTACTAATCAAGTAATTTAGCAAAATGATTATAATAAATAAAAACTCTAACTTTCAGTTAAGTACTCATCCGAAAATTCAAGCAATAAAGGTAAATTAATTTTAGCTGTAAGCCAACTGTTTCATTTTTTAAAATTTTTAGATTCAGGTGATAAAAGCAGTGTGCTTACATTGCTTAGACTGCAACATTCAATAAAATAGTGGCTTATTGCTTTAATATCAATGCACTCCAACTGTTTTAATCGCCGCTGACCGGTCAACACTTGATAATTTCCCTCTGAGGGAGGAGCGGATGTTGATTGTTTATATTTTAGATAGTTTTGATTTAATAATTTTAATGTAATTGATGTATTTAAACATGCCTTCGAAACATCTACAGTTACATTCGCGGTATTGGTGTGACTTTAGGTGATGTCTCGAGACTCCCTGATAACCTCTCGTCCATAGAAAGTCGCACAAGCCCGAGAGAAATACACCACAGAAAATAAAATTAACATTATTCTAATAATCATAAGGTGATCTGGTACCATTTCATTTTCGGACCGGGACTAGTCCAAAGCTCAGAAGTTGGGGTTCGCTGCTTTAAATGAAATACACGTTCATATACAACTAGTATTAATTATTATAAAGATAAAATTTATCAGGTTTATAGGTGTCTCCTTCCCTCTATATGAAATAAAACTACAACAAAATTTTTTAATTTTTTCCAAACTGTGGGAAAGATTGATTTTCCTGCAAACTACGGGTTAAGAAAAGAGTAGATATGGTTTCAATTTATGCATTTAGTATTCTACGTATTGGGCGAGAAGGGTACAGAAATAAATTCAAAAAATACTTATCAATAGAATAGAAATATTTTAGTACAAATGACTAATTTTTTTAAGTTCTCGCATGTTCGTATTTCATGAAAATTTGAATTGAAATTAAAATACTGTCTGACTATCATGAGATGATGTGACATTGCGTCACGTAATCTTAATTTTTCTGTTGGGATCGTGACCTAAAAATTTAGACCGAACCCTGACCCCTCTCCTGTGACGCCTCACTGTCTGTCGACCTTCACGCCTGTGACCTTCGGCATCCTTTGATGTGAACACATGGAGAACGGGTAGCTGCAGTCACCGTTTGCGAATAATTGTAATTTAATTTTTCACTGTTAATCTTTTCACTTCAAGTCATTTTTTAGGGAGTTTAACTTTCACTTCTGGCTGTTTATATAAATACCGCCCATTTTTGGGAACGGGGAGCATTCGAGATTTGTTAGCATTCAAAATCTAAGATCCCTTAACAGGGATTTTTCATTTCCACCCCCTCCTCTCTTCGAGAGACGGAGTTTTTGTAAAATTGCATTGAGGTCATTTCTTCCACCCACCCGTGGATGCCTTTTGCGGGCTGTGATTGTTTGTTTTCTTCGCCATGGACTAAGTGGTTGTTCGATACTCTGATTTTCTCCGTCACCTCGCTCGCGTAGTGAGCGTTTATTTTGCTCCGTTGTCTCTCTGTTTGAGGCACGGAACTTTAAGCCTTTCTTAATGGCGTAGTACCTGCCCGCCGACTCCTCAAGGATGCAGTTTTTTTCGACAAGAACGCAAATCGGTTACCATCTTAAATTTTTTTGGATCGCCTTTCCAGTAAGCGACATATTTTTTTTGTCGACTGCCACCACCGCCAGCCGCCACTGACGCTACTACTATGAGATGAAAGAAAGGATGATCCCCATGAATCTTATCTGCCATTGTTAAACATGCTTGTAATTCTGCTGCCCCAACGATTTCTTACTACACGTACAGCATAGTGTAGAGCAAAAAAAAAAAAATCATTACAAAAGGGATGGTTTTTATTGCTAACTTAATGTGAAGTTTGAGTTTGTTTTTGCTTAATTCTTTGAAGCAGATGGGAAACTGGCGATATATTTAAATATTTTTTTCTACCACTCTTATTACAAGCAAATATCATTATTTTGTATTTTTTAATTATAAAAAACTGTATAATTGTTATTAAAAATTCTCTTAGATAACCTGAATTAAAATTTTACTGCAATATGAAATCCAAAAAAAGGAGCATGAATTTTTTTTTCTATTCAAAAATTTAACAATAATTGATTTTGTAAATTAAAGAAATTTCAATAATGAACATATGTTCTTCTTAGATCTAAATAGCACGGCTCCCTTCGAAACAATAATTTGAAAAATTATTGCTTGAAAGTGAGCCGTGTTTGGTAGATTTTACCTTTAACGCAGAAGACGACACCCGTGTATAGTGCTGTATTTCATAAACATTAATTATTAAAAAGCTAAATATAATAATTTTACTTATTTTGAGAATAATAAAAAAAAAGTTTGTAAAAAGTATGTTTAATAAAAATTCTGCGACAAAGGGTAAACAAGCAACGATATCACTCGATCACGTTAAGTCGTAATTATCTGAGCAATATTCAAATGCTGGAACTGGCAAATGTGTTCTCATTTTTGATTTTGTGTTCTTTGTCTGAAATAGTCTTTGTCGCCAATCTAATATGTAAATGAAGAAAGCATATCAGCTATGAATTTTGCTCTCCCAGTAATTTTCTGAAACAATTGTCATTTTGTGCTTCTTTTTACTTTCACATCAAACTTCCATTTTAAAATTAATGAGATGACACGTCACTGAAATATTATCGAAAGACCACTGACGGCCCACTAGCTACGAGTTGAAGATCCTTACCATAGTTCGACAAATATCATGAAGGATTTCACGGGAGTCGCAGTGGTTTAGGGAATAGAGAGTTCGCCTCCCAAAAGGTGCAAAGGTTCGAACCCCACCGGTGGTTGATTGATACGAATTCTATTCCAGGCTCGTACCGACTGCTGAGATAAAAATATCCTCAGTGGTAGACAATCATAGGTTTGAATCTTCAATCATGGGTTAGAATCCTTTTGCCGTCGGATTAACCGTGAGAGATTTTGGTAGTTTTTTCTCTTCATATAACACAAATAGAGGTTAATTACACAAAATAGTCCTCCACGAAGGCTAGTTTGTCCCAATACTTGATTCAGTTCTTTTGTCTACTGGATTGTGTTCAAAATTACAAGACTAAGGAGTTGAACATTGATAGTCGTAAACTCAGAATTAGGTTGACTGGCAAAAAACGAGCTCATGAAGCACACAGATAAAATTAGCAAATTTAAATTTTTGACAAATTAAAAGGTAAATATCTCAAAAATTTGGACTGCATTTTTATTAAATAGAATGAGAAAATATTTTTAGAATGAGAAAATATTTTTTGTTCTAGATATAAAAGGCATATTTGTAATTTTTTTTAAAGATTTTATGAACATTTAATGCTGTTTTGAATACTATTTGAATATTATTTTGAATATTATTTTGAAAATTATTGAATTGGAAGTTATTGCATGAAAAGTTCTTATGTTAATCAGAATACCATCCAATAATAATTATTAGTTAAAAAGAAATTAAAATAGCTTTATAGATATTTGTTAACATGGGATCATAGTGTTACTTTTTCTGCAAAATAATTCATATTAACGTACCTAAATTCAGGCATGAATTGTACATATCTTTCACCATTTTTATCGATTTTGGTTCAGATCCATTTGATGGTTTTTGTAGCAAACCTGAAAATTATATGAAATTAAATCATTGTAAAAAAATTCATACTGAAATTATTTCAAAGTACATAACATAATTGTTACATAACATAAAACAATACTTAATTTTACAAACATATAAAATATCCTAACTCGTAAAAGTAAATTTTCATTTTATATATTTTATTTTCATTTTAAATTATTCATTTCATTTTAAATTATTTATTTCATTTCAATTGTTTATTTCATTTCAATTATTTATTTCATTTCAATTCATTTTCAATTTCACTTTATTTAGATTTTTTTACTTTCATTTTATTTTATTTCATTTTATGCAAATGTTATAGTTCTAAATAAAATAAAATTAAAATATTTATGTGTGATGGGTGATGCACATTCGCTTTTTAATGAACAATTTTGTCAAACAATTAATAAACAATTCGTGATTAAGGATACAGAAAATTTAGATTAAAATCATATTATAAATTTCGAATATATTTAAAGGACTTGGAGAGAGATAGAGATAATGATAAGCTATAGTTTTCAAAAAGAAGATATTTTTACATTAAAATGTTCTTTAGGAGTATTTCCAGATAGATATTTTTTTGAGTTTCTGAAGTTTTTCCGATATACAGGTAGAGTACATCAAATGTCTTATGTCCTATCCGGAAATCATAGTGTTTTTCTCCAAAACAAGCTCGCCTAAATAAATTTAATATGTGGTTTGTATAGTTATAATAATTACAAAGCATAAAATCCGTTTTTCACTAAATTAGCTCAATATGTCGCATTTTTCGAGTATAGCAAATAAAAAGTTATTGATTCAACGTTAAAATATTGGGGGTAAGAAAAGAAATTTGATTTAAAATTAGCTTGCTTTGAAAGTTATGTTCCTTCTCGTTTCAATTTCCTTTAAGAAAGAATTTACTCTTTGAATTTCCTAAGAATACTTGTCATACAAGTTTTTCTATTCAGAAAGGAAGGGCAGTTTAATCTCAATGAGGAGAGCCATTTAATATTACTGATTTTTTCCTCTTTATCGTGTGATTATGACATAACTTTGAGATAATCCGTACTATAAAATTTCGGAATACACAGACAAACTTCAACATTAGTAAAATGTAATAAAGAGTTTAAATCTTTAACCTGCCTGAGTCTTGAGTGCCTGGACACTTAACTATGTACAATGTATCATAAATAATTCGTAAAAGTATTTAAAAAAGAGACAAAACAAACCTTTAAGCTGGAGATTTAATACATCTCGGACTTGATGAAACACTGACATCATGGCTTTATCATCGGGAATAGGATGTTTGTTTATCCAACCACCGCATGCAAATTTGTAGAAATTATCACAGGGATTGACTTTCTCGTCTAAGATTTGTATGATTTCTTCAGCTGTAAAAAAGGCAATGTTAAAATTTTAACACGCATGTGAAAATTGATTTCATGAAGTAATAATCAAACGCAAGTTATAAACTTTTTAAACAATCATCTTTTCTTTAGTAACTTGTTCAATTCGCAAATTACATAAGCCACAGATTTGTTTTTGGATTTTATAAGTCGTCTAATGTTTTATCATATTTTTGTCAGTTTCTAAAGCAACTACTATAATTGAGAGTATAACACGCATCAAGTTGTTGTTGCTGCCAATCCTTTGAGATCAAACACCAGCTGGGTCAAATTCATGGAGCGGTGAAGCTTAGCAGAATCAAACATCTTTGGTTGCAGGGTTAAGTTTTTAAATTCTAGATTCATAGAAGCAAGGATATGATTGAGAAGCGCAGGATTGATCATGCTTAAGGAAGAGTATGGTACATGTAGGGAAAACCTTGCTCCCAGACTCAAAGGTCATACATTTCATGTGTTCGCTGATGAGATAGGAGACAAGTATCAAGGAAAAAAAAAGATTTTTTTTTCTTTGAGTTGATGTAAAATTAAGTAATATTAAAAACATGTGATTCATCTTCAACACGCGAGTTAGATTTCAGTAAAATCACTGTGGAACCCGAATAGATTTACCTGCACTAAAATGGATCGTATATTACACGCATATAAAATTTGGAAAATAAAAGACAAAAAAGGAAAGGGTAGTTTTAAAATTTCAAATGAAATTCAAAATTGTATGATTTAAGTCAAAGATGTGATAAGTTATTCCGAAAAAAAAAAAAAAACAGCAGAAAAATTACGAAAAATAAACAACGTTCTTTTTTTATGTATTGGGTTAAAATGATTGTAGATAAAATAGATTCAATCTAAATAAATTAACTTTTTCGTCAAGTATCAAAACATCTGGAATTGACTTAAGTGTAGTTTAAATGTAATTTTGAAACTTTCTTTACCTGTTCTCACACAACCGGGTGTTGTACATATAGCTTCTTCATTTGCCTCCCGCACAAATCTTGGAGAATTTAAGGGTAAAAACGTGGTTTTTATTGCATCTGTAAGAAAACATAAGGCATTTTAAAAATTCTAATATGAATAGGGTTACAAAAATGTACTGTATGGTAATATATGAGTTCGATAAAGTGAAATGGAGTTTTTGTTTAAGAACTTTTTGCACAATTAAAAATATATAGCATATCAAAATAAAATTTTCTCCGTTTATTTACCGTTTTTAAACTTTAATCAACTGGACCAAATTGCTGTCCTATATTTTAACTTAGATCGTATAAAACAAAGAATTAATACTAAATTCTAATCTAACGGAATAGAATTATTTTGAGAACTAAAAAAAATGTAATTGAATAATAAAAAATAGCCTTATTTTTTTTTTTTTAAAAAGGAAAAAAAAGAAAATATAATTTTTTTTGCTCTGATATAACTTTTACATTCGTTAAAAATAAAACTATGTGTTTAGTTCAATATGGTCACAAAATAATGAAATGCGTTTCCACTTCATGATATTTTCCTTTAGTTCACAAGAGCGGTTTTGAGGTAAGTACAGTGCAAAACATTTTAGTGTGCTTAAAAATGGTCGCTACTACTTTACACCAATGTGGTGCTCAACCAAGTGTTCCACAACACCAAGAATGTTCTTTTTGCACTACTTAGCGTAAAGTAGCCGTAGCTATTTTTTTTCTTGTATTCAATAGCACAAAAATTTATAATTACAGTAAGATACGATACACTCAAGAGTCAGATAAAGTTATTTTTAAATTGCAAAAAGTAAGAATCATTAATTTAGAATGCATAGATACACTAATTCTTAAAACAAAATTAGTTGGCATATAAAACATACGCATAATACAGAAAGAACGCAAAGGCTAATTCGAATAAGGTGTAGTAGAACGGTAGCGAATAAAAATTATATAAGACAAAATCGAACACAGAGAAAATAGAGTTTCACAGAGATTTAAAAAATTAAAATGTAGATACGCTTAATACGCACCTAAAAATATAAGTACATGTTCTAACGGCGACCTTTTATTTTGATTTCATTTTATTATCTTTGTTGAATAGCCAACCCAAGTTTCAATTTTCTACTTCCAATGTTTTACTCTGTAGCCTTGTAATTTTGAACCCGATCCAAGTGCATATTTTTATGCTTTGTAGTGTTTGGTATCTAAAAATTATTTTAAAGCATTTTATGATTGACCATATTTAGTTCCAGATTGATACTTCCAGTTTTAATTCATAACTAATATTAGATGCAGAAACATCTTCTCAAACTTGATTTCATCAACAGTTTTTGAATATCATATAATAGTCTACTAAAATAAAATTTTGTTTTTTTTGTTGCAGTTATTTTAAGGCGTCTATTGCTTTTTCACCTGTTAGTTTGGTCCATATAGCCTGGTTGGCAAGGCGCTGGACTCACGTTTGAGAGAACGGGAGTTCGAATTCAGCCGGCAGACGACCGTGAGTGTAGTAAATGGTGACAGTTGCATCTTAAATCTGTCGGGTCACAAAGTCCTCCATATTACCATAACATACCATACTTCTGGAGGTACTGAATTGGAGATTGATTGTTGTCTGGATCTGATCAAAATTGCGATGAGTGGATGAATGGATGTATGAATTTGTCTGTCCTATAAACGGGTGTGACGTATGAGTGTGGTAGAAGTCAAATTATTGGCGGTAGATAGCACCACAGGGAAATAAGAACAATCGCACCCCTTGCCTTTAAGCCTACGACCACAAAATCTGTTAGTTTTGGCATGGTGAATTTTTGCTTTTCGTTTGCATTCGCTACAAGACAAAACTAATATTGTTTAAAAAAATTGCACATTTCTGATTCTTCCTTTTTTTTTATTAATATTTCACTGCATATAATAAAGATAATGTGTTTTCGGAGAAATTCGAGACCATTTGAAGATAGATGTTAGCACTTAGTTCTGCCTTCAAATGTATTTCCGCCCTCAAAGAGCTTGAAAGTTTTTAAGGACAATTAATGAAATTTGAGGTCTGTTCTCAAGATTAGAGAACATCTGGTCACCTTCGCTACATTAATACAACTCACACGAAATACTAAGGACAGCATATTTTCCTTATTAAATGTTTTATCTTACGTTTCTGTATCAAAATTTGTTATTTTTCTCAATTTCTCTACGATATGAAACATACAATACATGATGGTTCTAAAATTTCTTCAATTTTTGCGATAGGCTGTTTATTGGATCAGAATCTTTATTTCTGCTTCCTTTGTTTTAAAGTATTTCTTTTAAAAATTCCATAGGCTACATTTCAGAAATTAACAAAACTGACATTAATAAACCAATTTCAAATTGATTTCGTTCATAATTCAACGAATCTCCGTTTGACCAGGCTCCAGATGACAATAAACCCTTATTTTATCATATCGAATAAAGTTTGGCAAGCGTCATATATTCAAAAGATTTATGAACTGAAATCAAGTTTGTTCGATGAAGAGTTTGCCAATTTGCAACTTGGACATTTCTTTAAGGTAGAAGTTATTGAAGCAGCGCAAAATGACAGAAAAAGCAGTATTCTTCTACATCTTCAATAAGATACAACAATTACATACTTTCAAATAATTAAAATTGAACTTGTTTTTAATACTAAGAGCTTACCTAATTTTTTTCGGTAGTTTTGGCCAAAGACAGCTGGTATTGTCAAAGTCATCAAAAGAGATGTTACTATAAAAAAGTATAATGTTCTTTCCATTTTCATGTGACGATTCCCGCATGGAGAGTTCCTGCAAGAAATGGAAATTTGCATGCTTCTTTATGAATAAAAAATGCTTACTGTGGAATGTTTAAGTATTAGATAGAATTCAAAAACTTGCATCTAAGAAAGTTAACTGTGGAGTGTGTGAGATTTTTTTGGTCATTTGATTCATAAATTGTATTCAAATCGATAATTTAATTTCAATATTTCAAAGTACCCAACATTATGTTTTAGTTTTTGTTGACTCATACTAATTCTCCTCAAAGTTTATACTTTCTCTTATTACTGATTCTCGTTCTAATAATATTATAAGTTAAATTGAAATTGAAGTCGGCCAAATAGTTGAGAAAAAAAAATAATATGCGACATTCTTGAAATTTTGAACTTAGGAATTTTATTATTAAGTAATTTTATCATACAAGACAGTGATTACTTATACGTGATCATGTGATTCTTATTTTATGGCTCAATGCATCACATATAAAACTAGCCTTTGTTATAGGCCCAAGATCATACGGACGTGATCTTAGTACGGCACTATCGTATAACATCTCCGATTAGTACGCATAAACTCGGAGTATGTGGACTGGAGAAGCGCCTCTTCCTCATTCTGTAGGTCCTGATAGGGTTAAAATTTACTAGTTTAAAATGATGTAAGACTTTGTAAGACTTACAATGCACAATAAAACTATTTCAGATACTATTAAATAAAATAACAGCTAAATATAAATAATAATTAGAAAATTTTTTTTCCAGAAAATTATATTTGTATAAACAAATTTCATAAGTAAGTGCAAAAGTTTTGAAAAACGCAAAAAGTGAAACTAACATTAAGTGACCTAACTTTCAACTACTCACATGACTAAACAAATGGAATAATATTTTTCTGATTGTTACTAACTCCTAGATATTTTGATGGTCATTATTCCAAATTTATAAAAAAGGTATGTTTTTTTTCCGTGTTTTTTTGTGCTGATGCCGTAATTCGAAGATTAACCTTTTGAAGCTATAAAATTGTTTTCTAGAAGGAGAAAATCTGATCAATAGAACTAAAGTTATTCAGGATAATAGATTTTTTTTCACTGTACGCATTACGATTCACGATGGAGTTTAATAAATTAATGTTGTATGCGCTATGTAAACGAAGTCTTGGCTGATCGCTCATGTCCAATTTTGAGGTACTGAAGATCTAATTGATACATTTCGTTACGAAACTAAAGTGAAATTGGATAGCGGCTTTGGGTAAAATGTAATAAATTCGTTGACAGCTGCGACGATTTTTCTTTTGAACCTATTTCTAAGTTTTTCATCAGGTGTTAGCATCAGGATGAGGCACGTAGGTGTTAGGTGCCCATAACACGAAGGCCTTTTTCACATTACATATAGGAAGCAAAACAAGTTTTGCGTTTTCAAGCTTTTTAGTTTATTATATAAACATAGAGAGAATTTTATCAATCATTTTAAGCTAAGAAATTAAAAATAATCTTATGTTTGAAAATATAATAAATAATTATTTATATAATTAAAATTAAAAAAATTAAATATACTTACATGCCGATAAATTTGGATGAATGAAAATGCTTTCTTGGCGAGAAACTAAACATATTTCGTTATTTCTTATTTTAAGAAAGAAAAAATATGCAATCTGCACCGAACATATATTCAAATGATATCACATGAGCTACATATGAAATACCTTTCATATGTACCATATATCATATGCACAATTCATATGCACAATTCATATTTCATATGCACAATTTACCATACTACATCAGGGATTTCCAGAAGTAAGCTTGTACTGCATTGTTTTATTGTATTTTTCTGATTGTCTGTGATCAAATATGGGTTAGATAATCAATGAATGACAGATAATGAAGAGATACCCGAGATAACGACTGATAAAAGGATTCAACGTGAATTCAAGGATTATGACGGTAGCAAGTTGTTCCAAATTGTTATGGCAACATCATAACTTAAAGATAAAATATTTGTTTTTGAATATAACATTTATTTATCATAAAACAAGTACATGCTTCCACAATATCTAGAAAAACATATTTGTAGCTTTAAACTTAACTACTGCATCAAGTACTTTATATTAAAATTGGTGATTTAAATGGAATATTTATAATATTTTTCAAAAATACAATAATAATAATTATCGTCATATATAAAATACAATTTAGGCAAAGGTTTTATTTACAAATAGGTTTTTCAATCATTAATTTGATTTCTATTGTAATTATGGTGAAGTAGCTAGGGAAAATCTTATGTTTTGGTTCTTTACCAAATGAAATGTGTATTTGACAATCGAAATAAAATAAACTTTCTTCTTTGAAATGGAAAGAACATTTTGTGGTAGAAATTAGGTTTCTAATTTTCATATATTATTGCATTATTTTTATCACACTTACAAAATGCGGATAACATTTCCACCAAACAAATATAATTCAGGCTAATGTCATTCATAAACTTTACAAAGAATAGTCTTATAACAAATAAGCTCATGTCCACAAATTATGGATAATACCAGCTCTAGCAAATAAAGGTTCAGAAACAAAACAAACGTGACTTATTAATAAAGTCATTTTATTAAAGAAAAGATAAAGACCAAAAAAGATGGCGTACTTATGATACCATTAATAAAGACTACAATTTTTGATCCCTGGAACAGTTATAAAAATCTCCTTTACGAAAACTGAATATTACATGGTTGATGGTATGATGGTTAATACACTTTATGATGGTTAATACACTGCATGATGGTTAATACATGGCTATCCCATACAATAAAATAAAGTCTGTGCAATGCCTAGGTACTCTGAGTATCAATTTATCGAGCTGATCTTGGGGGCAATTTGGACGATTCCGAGTTTCTTGGATACTTCCACTTGAGTGCGCCCGTATTTCAGGCTGCCGATAATTATATCACTTAAAAAATCTTTCATATACGTCCTCACATTTTTTTTTTAAACTGATGAATGACATAAAATTTCTAAAATGAAATTAGGTACTAAACTGATTTATTTTATAGCAGTACTTATGGAACAACTTTTATCTGTTAAAAAATTCCATAAATTTAGTGCTTTTTTTAGGATAGTGTCCTTTATAATATTTTAACTTAAATAACATGCGTCAAACTTACTTTACAAAAATAACTAATAAATTTCTTGCAATCGAAATTCTGTGAAACTCAAATCGAAATGTTTCAGTAGTAGGAAGAGAACAATTATGCATCTTTTTTCCTAATAATTGATTTAATGTCTTCATTAATATAATTAACGGGATCATTTTCTGAAATAATTTAAGTAACCAACAAATTTCTCAAAATAATGATAATGAATATTTTTATTCATGAATATTTTTATTCATGAATATCTTCTTTAATTATTAAGAAAAAAACAGAAGACGATGCACACATTTTAGAGGGAAAGCTCCTAAATATTATTTTATAGTCCAGCGTATTTCAAACATTTATAGTGTGCAAAATTATAAGTAATTATTTTCTAAAATACTAACTTTTGGAAGAGCTAAAACGTCTAAAATATAGTTTGGGCAGTAATTCAAAGCATCCATATAAAACTTTAAACTGAACTTCAATTTCCTTTTTGAACAAAACTATTTTTTTATCATCCATTAGCAATTTCAACACAACGCATGTTCATAAAAATACATGCTCAATTCGTTTAGCAACATATGTTCATAAAAAATATTTATTCAACACGACGTACAAAACCATTATAACAAGAGAGTTATGTAGTGCATAATGGCAATAATCTAAAGCAGAAAAGTATGCTTCTCAAAGGAAAAAGTTCATTAGTTTCGTTTCAAAAATCAAGTTGGGAAACGTCGATATGTTTTAAGCGCCCAAATCAATGTAACATTATTTAGACAAACCAACACGTGAGGAATGAACAAAGCATATATGAAAAACAAAACACGCCAACGAAAAATAGAAAAAAAAAATACAAAGTTGAAAAACAAAACGAGAAAACGGCGGTGGCAGAGGGGAGAGACGGAGGGCAGCTAGAATGGAAGAGAGGTGAGTGACTAGTGTCCTTTACAAGAGAATGAATGAAATAAAGTTCCAGAACATCAAGATGAAATTTTGTGACAAGAAGAAAGGAAATTTGGGTTCATTGAAATTAAACTTATGTCTTAGGATCAAACAATGTGCATCAATAGATGATTTATTAAATTCGACATGACGGCTATATATGTTGCGTTCCTTGAATATGAATGCTAAAGTGCGCCTGGTTTTGCCCAAGGTAGCCAAAGTTGCGTTGATAAGGTATGTTAAATATACACCACCGATTACACTGACCTGCAAATTTGAGTTATAAAAAAGGATTTACAATGTAATGACTAACTTTTATATTATTCTGTAAACTGATTTAGATATATATAGAACCATTTTCGCCAGACACAGAAGAATTTTTCACAAACTAGGCTTGAAGATCAAGAGAGTAATTATTATTTTACATATTCTGAATTGAAACGGAAAACCAAACTATTACTATATAACCAAGTGAGTTATTGTGTTTGATGTATATATCTATATTGAATTGAATGAGATGAAGCTTAAATTGATAATAGAATTAGATTAGAAGCTATTAAAGTTGTATGTATTAAAAATTTTTACTAAGCAAACAGAAGTACTGTTTTTTATGTATTTGTTTTTTACGCTGAATCAAATGAAGTAAAAGCAAAGTCAATGGATCTGAAGTTTAAATAATATTGAAGTTTTTATGTCTCAGATGCAAAATTTTTTACTTATGCATACTAACATGACTGATTAATATCTATACAAGTGAAGCATTGTCATTTGAATATATTTTTACGCTAAACCCAATAGAATGAAAAAGAAATCAATGGAACTAATATTTACGAAGCTATAAGTTGTAGGAAAATATTATCAGAAGCCACACTAGACTGAACTATGTCAACTGAACCACAATTTCGAACTCATTAATATTCATCTGGATAGCAATAATTTCCGTTCCGTCCCTCGAATGGAAGCCATTTTGAACTAAACTTTGTTGTAGCTTAAAGATTTATTTTTATTAATTTGCATCAAATACTAGCTTAAATATCTATAATTTCAGTCAGTAACGACGCTTTGGGCACTAAATTATTATCCATATGTTTAGTAGATTATCAGACAATGGATCGGTGGATATAAAAATAAAGAAAAAGAAGTAAAAAAAAAAAAAAAAAAAAAAAAAAAGAGAAAGGAAAAAAAAAAGAAAAAAAAAGAATATTTATGCTTTCAAAAATTGTTTATATTATTTTATTATTTCATCTATGTACATTTCTTTATACAGTATTTAAAAAAAATCAAACTTGGTATTTTGATATTTAATTAAATATATAACAAAGAGAAAGCAAATATAAAATGTTTTTGTTGATTGCTGTATTAACCAAAGCACTTGGGCTTCAAATAAATTAGTTTCTCAATCTGGTGTCACTGAATTTTTTTACCAAACTTGACATTTATGATCAGGATTCATCTTAGTTTCAGGGCCACATTCAAATGCTGTGGAAAACTCTTTTAAGTTGGACATTGGCCCATTCACTCTGAAATTAAATAATATTCACGGAATTTTATTTGGAAACAAATATAGCACTTCATGCCAAGTGTTTCAAGTACAAATACATTACCATTTGTGTCATTAGTTTTTGAAAGTTTTATAGGAAATTTTATACTCAGTATACTCTTTATGTAAATAAACTAGTCGTCTCAAGCTTATGCAATTTTCCCACTTTCCATCTCTCTCTTTAATCGTGGCTTTGGCATATCTTGTTTTGTTTTTTTAACATGACGGTAAGTTTCAGTAAGAAGTTAAAAAATCCTTTCTTGGAAAAAAGCGAGATTTATTGAAATCATGATAATGTAGAGGGGGGAAATGTGGAGAGTGGAGAAATTGATTAACCTTGACAAGACTATTTTATTTACAATGAGTATAAATTGAGTTATGCAACGTTGTAGACAAAATACTCAAAAATAGATGCTTATAGAATAAAATTCATGCACAGTACGCAAAATAAAAAAAGGACCACCCTGAATAACTTTTGATCTAATGATCGGATCTTTAATTTTTTTAACTCAATCATAATGGTTTGAGGGCGTGATCTCAAATATTCTAATTAATTAATGCGGACGATATTTTGAGTTATGAAATCAGACAAAAAAATGCACTTTCTTGGAATAAACAGACCTTTCTTTCGTTGGATTCGGATTTCAAACATCCAAAATACAGGGGAAAGCCGCAATCTGGGAAATATGGTCCCAATAGTAGGTCAGGAGAGCCGTTCTAAGTTCGAATTCTTTAATGTTAATTTTACTTTTAGGTTATTTCGTCATATCTCAAGAACATTTTAAACAAATTGTAAATGTTTTGCACATAATTATAAAATTCGTTTATCCAAAAATATTTTCACGCGAAAAACATCTTTGAGAAAACATTTATTATTTTTTTATTATTTTTGTTAATAATTGTCAAACAATTTCTCTAAATATTAATGAAAGTTTTCTCTACATATGGAGAAATATGCAAAAAATTGTAATAACATTAAAGGGTCCAAACTTCGGACGTCTCTCCGGACCGAACTATTAGGACCATATTTCTCAGATTTCGGCTATCCTCAATATTTTGGGGATGAAAAATCCAAAATCAGTCAAATAAAAGGTATGTTTATTCAGGGAAAGAACGTATTTATGTCTGATTTCTTAACTTAAAATATAGTCTGCACTCATTAAATAGCATATTTGAGGTCACCCCATTGAACCTTTAAGCTCTAGTCATAGAACGTGGAAATTCGTATATTAGATCAAAAGTAATTCAGGATGGTCTGTTAATTTTTTTCCCGCACTGTACATACTAAAACTAAAGGTTTTGCTACGCAAATTTCAGAAATTGGATTCTATGAAATAAAACGTAAATTAAACTACTGAGTACTACTATTAAACTACTGAGTGCACAAACTTCATTCAATATGCAAACGTCACTACAGACATTCGGATTAGGTCATGACGTGTTCAATAAATCTGTCATCGTTAGCTATGATGTGGCACAGACGAAGAGCAAAATTCTGCATGACCCGCATGAACATCGATGCTGTCGATGACCTCCTGAATGGCAGATTCCATCTTAGCAATGGTTTTGGAGTTATTTCTGAGCACATAGTCTTTAATATACCCCCCCCCCCGAAAAAAGGGTAACATATGTTCAGATCTGGAGAATATGGCGGCCATGTGTGGACTTTGTGTACCCCAGAGCTAAAATGCGGTCCCCAAAGTGGTCTTCAAGAAATCCAACACTCTCTTACTCCGGTGGGGTCGAGCTCCGTCTTGCATTAACTATATCTTGTCGGAGTCTCATGGTTCACTTTGGACTCCTTATATAATATATATATATATATATCGGACTTCTATTTAACGAACTTCCATTTCGCGAATTTCTCTATTTTGAGAATTTCTCTATTTTGCGAATTTTTTCAAGGAACCAAGAACATTTTGGAAATTTCTTCGTAAAATAACTTCCAAATAGCGAAGTGAATTTTCGATATAACGAACTTCTCTTTGAGATCCACTTTCCGTATTTCCTAAAATATTTTAGAACTTTTAAAACTTGTTAACGCATTTTATGGGGGGAATGACTTTGAATTGATTTTTGAAGCCACTTAACTTTTAGAGAAATCAGGGAAATTCATTTCCCTTTTTATTTTTGATTTCCAAATGAAAAACTCAGACAAAATTAACGGATTTAATCCGTGGCAATTAAACTTTTGAACACATGTGGTAATATGGTTTAAAATTACTTCTATAATAAATGTAGCTATCATTTTATACATAAATTAAGCTTTTTTTTAGCTGAAAATGTATGTAATATGATACTGTAGCACTGGATAATATTTTTCTCTACTCCTGCTTTTCATGGAGATTTCTTTTATGGTTAAGATTTATAAAATAAATAGTAGATACTAGTTTACAAGACCAATTGCTATTTTAATTATGTCCAGTGTTTATGATTTTAAAACATGTTTTGTGTCGTTTAAGTATTTCAAAAGGTGATTTTCTACTTAACGAATTTTCCAAATAACGAACTTATTATCGGGAATTAGCGACTTCGTTAAATAGAGGTACGACTGTATATGAAAATTTACTAGTCAAATTTACCTGAATTCACCTGGACTATGAGGGTCAGATAAAATCATTAGTTTCAGTTGCTCTGGTCTATAGTTTGCACACCAAACCTAAATATAAAAAGAGCAATAATTGAAAACTAGAGCAAAATTATATACAATTATTTAGCTAACTAATAATATAATCCGCATCTAAATATACAAAGACCATTTTTTGATAAAAATCTTGATTGTGTCGAGGAACTTAATGTCGGCGTGCGCGCCGTCACTCTTTTGTTTATATCTTTTGAACAAAGTGTCTTACCATTCCAAAAATTTGGAATTAATATCATTATTGATTATACTTCACACTGTTGAAATATAAAAAAAATCAAAAAAGTCCAAATTGTAAAAAAAAATTGTTTTTTTCAAAAAATGAATTTCTTTATGTTAAAAACAAAAAATTTTATATTTTAATGGGGATTTTCTTAAAATTTTAGAAAAATCACTTCAAGAAAGTGTATTTAAATATTTTTGTTGTTGGATGACAATACGTTAAAAAATTACTTGCAAAGTCATGCTCGCAAAAAAGCGAAATTTCCAAAAATTCGTATAGTCAAAAATATGCAATTTAAACAAAAACGCAAAAACACGTGTCGATTTATTTTCAATAAAGAACAATAAAAAAAAATTATATCATTTTTGTATCATGGGTGTAAATTTTGTATGGATTGCCCCATATATGTATACACTCAAGAGCAAATACATTATGACCTACATTTTGCAATGAACTCTCCTGGATGACGTGGAAGGCACGTGATCTGGTGGAAGTGGTATTTAACTGTTGCTGGAGAGTTTGAAGAATCATTCTTTCACTTACTTCTGTGTGTGATGGCAAAGGCTGCGGATCTAAGCGACTTTGATAGAGGGCAGATTGTAATGGCTTGAAGGCTCGGAACAAGTATTTCCGATACTGCACGACTCGTGGGTTGTTCGCAATCTACAGTTGTTAGTACTTATGCAAAGTGGATGAATGCCGGTGAAACCAGCAGTAGACGATATGGTGTTGGACGTCCACACGCTATCAAAGAAAAAGTTCGTCGGAGATTGTCTCGCTTGGTGAAGTAAAACCGGAGCCAAACAGAGGCTCAGCTGGCAGCCCAATACAATGCAGGGTCAAGTAGAATAGTATCAGAGCACACTGTTCAGCGGACACTGTTGGATATGGGGCTATACAGCTAACGTCCCACTCGTGTGACTTTGCTGACCAAGCGTCATCGCCAACTACGCCTGCGTTGGGCCCGTGGTCCATTGATCAGTAGGAGAGAGTTGCCTGTTCAGATGAATCACGGTTTGTCATTCATCACGCCGATTGTCGTGTCAGGATATGCCGTCTTCCAGGCGAACAGTTGCTCCGTCAATGTACAGTAGGTCATACACAGGCCGGTGGTGGCGGTATTATGCTTTGGGGGACGTTCTCTTAGGCGTCTCTAGGACCCGTGGTTGTGGTAGAGTAGACCATGAATGCTACAGGGTATCTGAACATCATTGCGAATAAGTTGCACTCTTACATGGCCCCTGTTTTTCCAGCTGAAAATGGAATTTTTCCAACAGGATAACGCCCTATGTCACAAGGCTTAAACTGTGTTAGAGTGGTTCCAGGAACATGATGCTGAATTACAGTTAATGTCCTGGCAGCCTAACTCACCGGATCTCAATCCGATAGAACACATTTGACATGTCATGGAACGGCAGCTCAGAGTTCAAAGACCACTAAGTCACAATATCTCGGATTTGCGTGACCGTTGCTTAAACATCTGGTACAATCTGTCTCCGCCCATCTACCAAGGACTTGTGGCATCCATGCCAAGGCGGGTTTCAGCTGTGTTGCGGGCTAAAGGTGGGCCAGCTCGTTATTAAGAGGTGATCATAATGTTTTGGCTCTTGAGTATATATATATATATATATATATATATATATATATATATATATATATATATATATATATATATATATATATATATATTTCTAGTTGAAGGAATAAAGAGACAAGTAATTTATGATTAGATGCTTTTTTTTTCAAGACCAGGAATTAGGTATCTCCTTTGGCTCGGTTGCTACCTTATTAAGTTAAGGTGGAACGATTTGTTTTAAAACCACTGCACTCATTATAATTATTTCCATTTTGGACGCAAAGAGTTTTTTAATGTAGAGCTTCCTGATTTCTTCGGTGGGAAGAAAAACACTATTCAGCTGACTGCTATTTTACTATTTGTACTTTTTGACTAATGAAATTAAATTTCATTAGGACTACTAATAATTTAAAGAATATAATGAAAAGAATTGGAGATCACAGATAAATCAGAAGTCATTATGGAGAAATCTTCAGAAAAAGGCATTAGCCCACATTGGGCTATCTGGTCAACTATGATGATGATGAATAATAATTTATACTCACGCTAGCTGAACTAATCCACAAAAGTTGACTAGGTGTATATTTTAATCCAGGTAATTTCTTTTCTGGACCATTATCTCTGACCCAAGAATGGTACGCCTGAAAAGTATAATAAGAACAATTGCTTTAACAGTAAATTGTAGTAAATTCAGGAATAATTGACAAATCTCTTATCATGATTGTTAGAATTAAATAATTAATTTCATGCGTTTCTTAATATTGAACTGAACTGTCACTTAAGGATTACTAGCTGTTATACACCATTAAAAAATACTGTCCTAAATTTGAAACTCTAGTACTATAGGGCAAAATTAATGATTACCACACACAGGGTGATCAAATCAAACAAATACTGATTAAAAAAATATCAATCAATCAACGTTTTTTCCATCAAAAATGCTTCTCATAAGAATTTAATTTTTTCAAAAAATATGGAAGTATAATGAATATTTTATAATATTCTGAAAATTACTTTAGTTCACGCTTGTTTCTTAAAATTTATCTTCATTTTAGAAATGAATCTTGTAATGTTTGCCTTATTTTGAGAAATGCTTTAATAGAAATGCTTTTTATTATTAATATCAATGGCTTTTTATTAGTCGTCCAAAATTATCAATTTCTGGAAAAGTGGCTGGTTAGTAGCAAAATTTCTTAATTTTGCCATCTATCTAGAACTCTAAAAATACTATATTAATTTATTATCTACTTTAGAAATTAAATTTGTTTAACCATAAGATAGATATTGTCAAAGTATAATTGTAATAGTAGTAATTTTCGTTAGAAAATACAAAGCTAGAAAATGATAATAAAAAAAGAGATCAACGGGAAATAAGCAAATAAATACGTTGTCACCTATAAATAAAATGTTCGACACTAATATAAGTTTTTCGAAATATAATCGAGTTTAATATTGAAATAATCAACATCACAAAATAACGACATACAATTAATAAAAAATCGCTATTTCATTTCACATATTGTACTTTTCTAGTCCTTATTTTCATACTCTAATTTTATAGAGCTTTAACTTTGACTTAAATTGCATTAGGAGTAACGTTCACATGACAAATCTACTGGAGGATTTAAAACAACGGTTACAAACTTGGAAGGAAAGGTTGAACATAAATAAATGCACAAGTCATAGTCAGAAATGTCTAAGTACGTCGCAATAGACGCAACCTTATTATTGACAGGTTGATCGCGTGCATTCGAATCCGTACTTTTATGTTTTCTAATAACAAATTTCTAGCAATTACTTATAAAAATGCAATCGAATAGATCCAGGGAGAACTGTTATATACTGTACTTATTAATTTGGTGACTAATTTGCAGTGCTCCCTTATTTTATTCACTCAACCAGTAAAATATGATAAAATAACTACTTTTTAGCTTATTTCAATATAATTTTGGACAATAATCATTAAAATATATAAAATTAAGATAGTTTCGTTAAATCAAAGTATTGATTGAAATGAGCATGAACAACCAGACCATAATAGAGAACCACCACGAGTGACATTTCTGACTATGATTTGCTTGACATTTCTCTAATTTTCTGATGGTCTCTAACTTCTTTCCAACTGTGTAAACGACGTGCTGAACCACCTGTTACAGATTTGTCATAATCCTTTAGTTTTTAAAACCAAAAAAAAAAAAAATTACCATTTTACTTAGTCAGTGCAGAAATGATGTATGTAGATGGCTTTGATATTTTTAACAATGTCAGATGCTTTGAGTGATATTGATATTTTTCAAATTTCTTTCACATATTTATGAAATTAACAAGATCCTTTATCCACTGCAAACAATAGTATTTTATTTTATTTTGGAACCCCCGTGGAGCAGCTGATTTCCATTAATTTACCGACCTCTGACATACAACTCAATAACTGCAGTTTCAGCCAAAACCAAAACACATGTGAAATTCTGGAACGAGAATTCCTTCGAGAAAGCTCGTCTTCATAGAGGATTTTTTTGATGCAACTAAACCAACATTATTGTTGCAAGGAGGGGAAAAACCCGAAAACTTCCCACGATGAGCTTGGACGCCAAGGAGGCTTGGACGCCAAGGAGGCTTTAACTCAAGACCTACATTCCAATGGGGATACTTAAGTCAGTTATGTGGTTGTTTGAAGCTAAGAGCAATATGCAAATCAATAAGCCCTCGCCAGTATTCAATCGTGAGATTCCTCACAGAGAAGTGAGCGTTCTATTCTCTGAAACCTCCCAGCTTATTATGAGCTTATTATTACTCAGCTTAGTACTCTTTATAACTGGCATTGAACAGACCACTCAATTTACTTTTAACTGTGAACCCATCCCAGAAAACAAGGGAACTACTGGATTAAGTATTAGAATAAATCAGCTTTCGTGAAGGACTTTTCGATGAAACTAACTTGCATTTTCGTTACATGGGGAGGTAAAGGGATTTTAATCCATGATTCTCGTCTTGCACCGAAGATATGTTACGTCAGCGCTATCATCTTGTGAGTCGGGAGTTGATTTCGTATCGACAAGCAAGCGCTGGCATTTGAACCTGGGTCGACAAATACATGACTTGTATTTTTTACGCTTTCGAAAAAAAAGCATGCCAAATGATTCACCCCTAACAAATTTTATCCCATCAAATAGTTATTCTATAACAGTCGTTAAACAGCCGACTCATATTTGAGCTTACTGTTACCAATGTTCAACTCCGTAGCCTTGTAATTTTGAACCAATCCAGAAGACAAGGGAACTCCTGAATCAGTACCCCTAGAGGTATTGATTTGCTCTGGGAAATTGAAAGACTTCGTGACTCCAACAGATTTAACGTGCACTCGTAACCATTTACTACACGGGCATTCTTTGGCCAGCTGGGTTCGAACTCTCGTCCTCATGAACATGAGTTCAATGCCCTGCCAATCAGGCTATTCTGGTCCATCAAATAGTTATTGGTCATATTAGTTATTGGTATATCATATTTGGTATATCATATTTGGTATATCATATTTGGTATATCATAATAGTTATTGGCAAGTTCCTGTTTTTGCCTTTGGCTCTGCAGCCGTTATATTGAATTCCAAATTTTTAATTTCAAAATCTTGAGTGTGTAATAGAAGATTCCTTAAGAAATATAACTTCAGTAATTTTTTAAGCAATAAATTACTCTTTAAAAAGCTACATTTTAAAATATGAAAAAAATAATTCTTACTCGATATGCCTCTTTCATTCCTCCATTGTCTGCAATGTTTTCTCCTTGTGTGGTGATTCCATTTACCTAGTTATTTAGAAAACAATTTATAGTTTAACATTGAATACATTGTAAACACAGGCTGACAGAATAAGAATCATGGTAAACACAACCCAAAGGGAAATCTTTACTTTGCATCGAGCAAAATAAAGATTTTTAATGTACTCTTAGTCATATATAATGTTTTAATACAAATAATTTTAACCCGGAGTGTACATTTCTATCCTTTATTCATAAACGAAATGTCATATAAATTTAGACGAACACCGCTAAAATGAACGTGAGATATAGTGAACAGTTCAGAACAACCATTTAAATACATTGTCAACCATTTAAATTACTCTGATAGTGGACAGCTGAAAAATTGGTACTAGTTCGTTTTTAGTAGACTCAACTTTCATTTCCTTAGCCTTTTTTTCATTTCTCGAACTTTACATATACTGAAGTAGCGATTACAAATGATAACCCTTGAAGTTCGGTCAAATCTTACTCTCGAATACTCTTTGTGTTTTAAATTCGTATGAACAAGTTTTTTAACAGCGCATACTTTTTCTTACGTTCCTCTTTGTTGAACAAGGACAAGAAATCACGGCAACTTATATCTCGGAAGTGAAAACGGCATAACATGTTCAGATTTTATTCCTCTGAAGAAAATGTGGACTAAATACTAGATTCTTTACGAATTGTTGTATACGAAAATCGATAACTTAAAATTTAATGCATGTAGAATGTTTCACGAACGAGCTTTATACTTTAGGTGATCAGTCATTTCTGTTGCCTTCTTGTCATGCCATAGAAGAAAGCGTTGGAGGATTGTTATATTTGTAGATCAGTCCAGGTTTAGCTTCCAAAGCGATAGGTGTTGTTTGATTTGGAGAGAATCTGGAATTCGATGTCAATCATCAAACATCCGTAAAAGAGATGCATACCAAGGATGCAGCGTCTCTATGAAGATTGGAATCTCTTTCGGTGGACGCATAAACCTGCCTTGTATTTCTACGTGGAACTGTGAATGCTCACATGTATAGAGATGACACTCTAGATGTTTATGTGCTGGTGAAATAGTTGATGATTTCGTGCTACTGAACGATATCAATCGGGGATGATTATCTTTAGCAGCAAATAATTCAGTAGTGGCCAGCTCGATCAAGGGACTTGAATCCTATTCAGTATATTTGGGATGCTTTTAGTAGAATCCTATTCAGCATGTTTGTCTTTCAACTATCTTTCAACTCCTGAATCCCTTACCACGCTTGCGACTGCTTTGCAAGAGCAATGGCTCGCACTTCTAATGAAACTGGTGGGCGTCATAGTAGAAACATCACACATCATGTATGTATTGTATTGCTGCAAAAGGAGATCATACTCTATGCAGAAGATAGTATTTCTATTTCAAATTGACACATCTGATTTACTCATTTCATGCTTGTGCTAATTTCTGCAGCATCATAAGTGAATTTTTTACATTATTATGTGCACGGTAACGTGAGTCAGTCTCATTAAATTCTATACATAACTTCAAGTTATTATAAATTATTTTACTGGATGTTGTAGTTGTAGCTCATTTATGTCGCACTAGAGCTGCACAATGGGCTATTGGCGACGGTCTGGGAAGCATCCCTGAGGATGATCCGAAGACATGCCATCACAATTTTGATCCTCTGCAGAGGGGATGGCACCCCCGCTTCGGTAGCCCGACGACCTGCACGCGAAGTGGAGCACTTTACGGTAGGAGAGTTTAACGAGGACCAATACCGCACACCCTCGGTCCCTACGCAGACTGATCCAAGTGGTCACCCACCCGCACACTGACCGCTGCCAGTGATGCTTGACTTCGGTGATCTTCTGGGAACCGTGTCTTAATGATCTGTCCACTGCGGGACCTGGATATTTTAGTGATTTTTTCTTAATTTTTAATAACCGTTGTATAAAAACAAAAGTCTGTCTGTTTGCATATTTACTAATAAACGAAAATGAGATTACCAATTTAAATCATATTTTTTCAGAGGTTTGCAAGGGGGTGTTAGCGATCCCCACTTTCTAGCGTTATGTAATTCGGTAACAGTATTGAAAATGCGAAATGTCATTGATGGAAATCATTGTTACAGATAAAAACGTGTGCTGTCATGAAAACAGTATTTTTTTTTATAAAGTATTGAAAAAACAAAAGCAAAAGAACACTATGCATTATACAAATCGGTACATTAGATCACGATATTGTTGGGAATGTTGCTAATTTTGTGGGCTATTAACACTAATGTAAAAATTAGACTAATTTGTAAAATATCACGACGGACTTTTGAAAATGCATCACGATATTAAAACTCATACCCTATAGTCATGGGTGTTATTGTCTGTGGGGGTCGTGACAACTCAAAGAAGTAGCCGTCAACATTCTTTTTTTAGCGTTGTTTAGTTTCACTAACATCTTGAGATTCTGATTGTTCTAATATTTCATTTTTACAATGTAATAAGTTAAAACTTTAGTTTCAAATTTTATTATAGGGATTAATATGCCTTTAAATTGAGAGCGATATGCAAAACTATAAGTTATTGTCAGGATCTAAAAGATTGAACATCTTATGATTAATAAAGTAGAGCTTTACGGACACTTGGTTGATAAAAAACGCGTTCAAAAAATTAATTAAGTTTACATAGCAGAGTGTCGTTTTCTATGAGAAAAAATTGAAACGAAGAAAAAACAAAACGATTAATACGAGCTTCAACGATAATACCGATTGATACTTGTAAAAACTAGGAATGCTTTAACAATGGCATATCTATAGGAAACTGCCACACTATTGCACAAAATGCTGTTTTAACACTATTTAAAACATTATTTTAACCCTCAAGTCATAATGCATTAAGAAAAGTTCGACTAGATTTTTTTTTCTCAGTGCAGTTAAAGATCACGGGTTTAACAAGTTTGAGTTAAGAAGAAAGATTACAACTGACTTAAATTTTAAATACAAATGTCTCAAAACTGCCAAATGAATTAAGGTCTGTTGTTTAAGAGACTAGAGAAATTTTGTTCGTAAAATTGACAATTTAAAATTTGATATTAGTGGCTTTTAACTAAATTAAATGTAGCTGTGTATCAGTTGTCTTTTACATTCATTAAAAAAAACAAGTAGAAAGTTTACCGATAGGCCATTTTCGGTGGTGTAGTTTCCATATTGGTAAATGATGCAATTTGCTTTTTCATTAAAATTGTCATTAGTAGCTTGATCCCACCAATTTACATTGTTGCCTTCTTTGTCAAACTGCTTGCCTAAATAAAAATAAATGATACACTTTTAATGCGTTGTTATGATAATATTTTATTAATATTCAATGTTTAAATCTTTTTTCATTTACCCATATCATCAAATCCATGTGTAATTTCATGTCCAATAGCGTAGCCTATAGCACCGAAATTCATATAACTATAATAATAAAAATTCAATTGTTAGATTAATTTAATAGCACAGATTAGCACTTCACCGTTTTAATCGTTAATTTACGTACACTTGACATGTTACTTGTTTCGCAACGGCAGTCATTAAAAATATTTTCGAAATTGAACTCAAAAAGTATACACATTACTAGGTCACTAATATTTCAGAGTGGAAAATTTCAAATCAAAATCTAACGATAAAACAGTTTGACTGCTTGCAAAAACTAAGGAGTGTTTCAAATAATCGCCAACAATCAAGAAAGCTTAGTTGTTTCTTTACCAGTCTCCTTAACTAGGCATTCGTACATATCGTTTTTTTTTTTTAAATATTACTTTGAGCCCTTTAATGTGTATAGTTATTTTAACTTCTTTTATGATAAAAATTCTAAAAAAATACATATTCAATTTGATTATTGTGAAACACCTTGTAGACAGCAACACAAAGTATAAAAATATTACCGTTAACAAAGTTTATTTCAAATTATGTATTGAAAAATTGTATTTTTAATGCATATGTTCCTTAAAAAACTAGAAAAAACATTTTGAAGTATCCTATGAGCAAAAAAGTAAGCATGTGTTGCAAAGCAATTTCAATAGAACTGTGAAAGCAGTTCTAGGTGTGGCGAGAGCACTAAGTGGAGGTTCCCTAAACACGATATAGCTTCCTGCAGCAGACAAGAAACGACCGAAACTTATGTTGTCTCATCAGGCACTAGAAGAGATCAAGAGGGCCGGGATAGTCTGGTTGGTAGGGAGTTGGGCCCATCCCCAAGAGGTCGTGTGTTCGATCCCTGCCAGCTGGAGACCTCGCGTACAAAATGGTGACTGGAGCATGCTAAATCTGTTGGCCTCACAATGTCCTCCATGTTTTCATAACAAATCATACCTCTGAGGGCTCTGGATTGGAAATTGATCGTGCTCTAGTTCAGGCGAAAATTACGATCCGTGGATGTATGTGTGAATGTGTCCACCCAAAACGGGCTGTGACGTATGTCCGAGGCTAAAGACGTATTCTTGGCAGTAGATGGTGCCACTGAAAAACAAGAAACGCAACCTCTGCCTTAAATATCTGCTTGATCATCAAGCAGAATTGCTGAATTGGAAAATGGCACAACAACAGAAATCTAAAGCTCTGAATTGTTTGTGAGTAGTCGTAATTTGGATTACAATGTTCCATACTCAAAAACACTTAAGTGAGTGAACAAAAACGTAGTAATAGTAGATATCAATGTTTGTCTCCTAAAGTTTAGTCAGTCGTGATCAATGAATTAAATCACTGTTTTGAATGGATTTACAAGCAGGTTTTTATAGATATTTCAATAGAAAAAAAAATCTAAATGACATGAGGATATATAAATAAAAGGCTGATGACTTGAAATCATTATTTGCTACTTACGTTGGTCTGTCTTTATTGAAAAAGGGATTTTGCAATATTCCGGCTGGAAAATCTGAAAGAAACGATTAATGATCAGTGAGTAAGTTCTGTGCAATTAAGATAAGTCCTCATTTAAAATAGAGAGCTAAATTATTACCTATTGTGTTTTCAAAGAAGTTGAAAAATGCGTCGACCATTGCTATGTCTGCATGCGCTTTCCACCTGTCAAATTTATAAAAACAATTTTGAACCACAACTAGTCATTAAGAAATTATGAAAAGTTTAATATAACAAATGTTATTTAAACGATTTCTAAATTGCTCCTGCGAAATATGAACGCTTTTAGTTAATTTCCATATTACTGTAAAGGAAACTAAAAGAAAAGAAACGGTTGTTCTTGTTCCCATACTAATTTTGCATTCACATGCGATTTGGCGACCACTGCGAGAAGGCAGCTCTCACCAATTTCCTTGTCAAACTCATTTTCTTTTTATTTCTATTAAATGTTAAGTTTCAATGTTATATCATCGTCATTATTTCATCGAATGCTGCACAAACTCCTATATATATATATATATATGCTTTTAAAATTAGTTATAAATTACAAAATTTAGATTAAGAATTAATTTTAAATATCTTGAATTATACGTTATTATTTTTGTTGCTCAGTTGCAAACATTTTGAAAATTAGCTTATTCAAGTAAACAAAACTATATATTCATTAGTCATAGCAAATTTAGCTTTCTAAACTAAACTTAATAAATCCAAATAATGTAAGCTACTAAAGCTTAAACTACTAAAAGCTTAAGCTATTAAGCAATGAAAAATAAGCCTTAAGCTACTAAAAGCTTAAGTTATTAAGCAATGAAAAATAAACCTTAATCTACTAAAAGCTTAAGTTATTAAGCAATGAAAAATAAACCTTAAGCTACTAAAAATAATCTTTACAAAAAAAGTTTATATGTTTAAATAAGACTTAATGTTTAGCAAAAGCTAAACTGAATTACTCATAAATTTTTTTCCAAATATATATTTTATGTTTCTGAACATTGAACGATTTAGAGTAACGCAGCTTAACTCGTTAATTTAGCAATATTAATACAGAATTCTTTTCTTAAAAATTTATTTTATGATATATTTTTTTAATATTGATATTTTATGCAATGGCCGTTAAATGATTTTTTTTTAAAACATCATGGATCAAGTTAACAATTTGGAATTATTTTAACAGAATATTTATAAAATAGTTTCATAGTAGCTAACATTAAATATTTTATTTTATTTTATTGGAACTCTAATGCTCAATTCATTAATTTCGTATTGATTGAAAAGGTTTTTTTTTTTCAAAAATTAGTTTTATAATATTTTGACACATAGTTAACACATTTTAAACCTGTCGTTTAAATATTTAAACTATAATTTGTTCGAACCTATCACTCGTGTATAATAAGATTATGTTCTCAAATTTTGGCTTTTAATTCAGCATGAAGAAGCCATTACTCACTCTTTCTTGATGAATGGCTTTCTCAGTTTTGAAAATTGCTCATCAACTGCCCACTTATTAACATTCAAAACATTGCTAAAGTAGTTTTCTTTTGCAACTACTAACTGAAAAAAAAAAGATTATTATAATCTATATTTACTTTTGAGTATTTAAATAGTTAACATAATTTTTTGTTTTTGCTTTTATTAAATGTACTTACTGTTTTATAATAATCCGAAACAATTGAATCGTTTAATAGCTCTTGAGGGTAACCTATAAAAGGACTGATGGAGTTTACCTGAAATATGTCATTGGGTAAAAATATGCATGAAAGATAAATTTATTCAAATAAATTGACAAGTCTTTAATTTTCAAGAACAATCAAGCGGAAACAGGACAAAAAAAAAAAAAAAAAAAAAAAAAAAAAGCAAAAAACAACCACATAGTACAAAATTGCACTTTAAAGTCCCTACTTAGTACTTCAGTGACAAAAATCTTTGTATTAATCTGCAAAATCATACACTGTTAGAATTTTTCTTCTAAAGTTACGGGAAAATATCCGGCAGCAGTCTGTCCATCCAATTAACCGTAAAGTGTACTCTAAAGAAAACTTTTTACTATTACGGTTTTGAAACCGTTTACAACTAGTACAGTAAAACTTGTGTAAGTTGACCACTTGTGGTGTATTGTTTTAGTAGTCAACTTAGACAAGTGATCAACTTATAGAGGGGGCGGGTCAATGTTTACTTTTTCATTTCCTATATCATGTTGCTATATATAAATTTTTTTTTTACTTGACTTAAAAATTTTATTTAGCAAATAACCAAATGAATACGTTAAGAAATGTGTTTAAACCTGAATGAATTTCAATTTGTTACATATACATAATTCTAATATTTAACTAACTTTTTAAAAGAATTATTTCGTTAGTTATGCATGTAAAAGTGTTTAATAAAAATAATTTCTTAAAATATCAGAACACGAAGATATGTAATTTGAAAACTTTAACAAAACAAAATTATTTGAACACTTTTAAATTTATTCTGTTATTACTACAATTACATACCTATCTGCTCACTACTGCAACTGGAAGAACAACTTTTCAACTAACCCACCTGTTTTTAATGAATGAATGAAAGAAACAGTCAAAAGCTGCCCCCCTACAGTCTCCCCAGATGGTCAACTCACAAAAGGGTTTAGATTAGCTTTTTACACTATTTCACCAAACAAGTGAAATTTTAACATACATTGCAAAATGGCAGAAAATTTTCTGAATTTTTTTTTCCTGGTCAACTTATGAGGGTTTTAGAATAGAATTTCATAATACTCCTAGACAAAATTGACTTATTTCAGTGGTCAACATACAAGATAGACAGGTAGTCAAGTTAAAAAGGTTTTGCTTCTTTATATTATATAGGAAAAATTCCGTTCTTGATAATTGAGGTCAACTTATGCAGATGACCAACTTACAAGGGTGGTCAACTTGGCAGGTTTCATTGTATGGTTAAAAAACCATGAATTCAGAACAGTAGTTTTTTTAAACCATTTACAATAAGCATGATTTCGATACCTTAAAAAAGAAATTTAACTGGACATGGTTGTTAGGCTTTTTGTTTGGTAATGAGCATTGGATTGTGGTTCAATTGTGTCATCAAAACCGTAGAATGCGGTTTAATTACTTTGTCTGGTTGTTTAACCTATCGTAAGAGATGAGAAATACTAGACTTCAGTTAGTACTAGGTTGAGTTAAGCAGCTGTATGGTGCTGCCATCTACCCGTGATTGAGAGTATCGTGTTCTATTAATCTAGAATTACAAATTGGGGAGTGAAGGACATTGTAAACTCTTCCTGTGTTGGAGGGAATGGAAGAAACATTGTGATGTTAACGATGGAACTCGAACCCCCATTTTGACGGTCACGAGATTGACACATTAGTCCTCCCGGCTATAATATTTACTCAACTGGAAAGAACTTAATAGTTTCATTAAGTGGACCTAGTTCGTGCGATAAAATTCTGGTTTGTTAAACCGTAAGATGAAAGCAGTTATTAAATGGATTTTTCTCACAGTATCTCATTTATAGTTATTTGAATGCTTTGTTTAAATATGGTAAAATAACAATTAAATAAATTGTTATATAACTATTTTTTCCGAGAAATTTCGAGCAGTGTGGGGATATTTAAAAATTTTTTTTGAAGGTTTGTACTTTGCTACGCCATATGAATCCATAAGGTTAAAAAAAAAGGGCAAGAATGGTTAAGATCACAATATGCGATTTAATAGTTGCCTTTCTGAAAGAAAGTGGTTAAAATCAGCAAATGAAAATGTTATTAGTTTAAAATTTGATAAGTAAAAAAGAAGAAAATTCCGTGCCCCTAAAACTAGAATAAAAAATTTATTTATAACAGTTAATTTCAGCTTATCGAAAAGAAATCAATGTTATTAAATAAATTATCCAAAGAAACTGAAGCGATGAGATGTTATTTTCTTTAAAAATTTCATTTGCTTCAAAAATATACAAATTGGAAATAACAATCGATATTTTTCAAGCGCTCAAAAACAGGCGCCCATATTCAAGACTTGCCAGACGTGAATGAGAAGTAACAAAAGTGTCTTGAAATAAAGAAGTAAAGTTGCTAACGTAAAATAAAAAAAAAAGTGAGAAATAAAACTAGAAAAAAAAGCTAAGAAAAACCGCTGTAGCAGAGAGGAAGAAATATCTATATTATACCTTTTTTCTCTCTCGGCTAGTGTGATTTTTTTCTAATTTTGCTTTCAGTACTGTTTGTAACCTTTTTTCCCTATTTTTCTTTGGCAACTTAACGTTTTTATTTTAAAACACATTTGTTTCTTCTTATTCCCGTCTGAGAAGTCTTGAAAATAAGTGCCTGTTTTTGAGCGCTTGAAATATCCGGTCTGTAATTTCAAATTTGTATATTTTTGAAGCAAATGATGCTTTTTAATCTATTAAATCAATGTCATGCAAATATAGCAATAACGTATTTTCTATAATTTTAAACTTAAATTATTATTCCATTCAATATTTTTCTCAATAAAATAAATCAATGTTGTAAACTGTATTTCTTTCATGCAATATTCATGGCATGTGAACATTAATCTTTTTATTTTTTAACATTCTTCTACATCAGCCATAATACATATGTCTAAAATTCAGAAACCGTAAAATGGTTACTACAATACAGTGCTTTTTTATTTATTAAAAGATTAAAAGACGTTATTGTTTCTCAAATTTCTTAAACGAGAACGCATTTGAACGCACAAGCCTAAGAAGCAGAATTTTGGCAACAATTTATAAGAATTAATATTCAAATATTTAAAATCTGCAGATCAAAATTTCTATTTAAAAAACTAAATTTTCCTTTTAAACAAATCAAAAAGCTTAAAAAGAACATAAGGTAAGTGAAAAAAAGGAAGGCATTCGCGATGAACTGTTCCAAGAGAAGAAAATTCGGTTCATGAAATAAGGAAAAAAAAAAAAAAATAGCGATTCCCTCGTTTTAAAAATTTCTAGATTTCTTCCAGTTACTAAATTTCGTAGTAACATCGTATTAGAAAAATCTAGATTTTAAAAACTATGCGTAATTCGTAGCAATAACTACCTACCAATGATAAAAACAGTGCATGAACTTGCAATGGAAAAAAAGCAACTGAAGCACGTCAAACAGTGATAAATTGAATGTGTGAATTCAGTTTTACGTGTCACAACAATATAGTATACGAAATAACAGTTAAAATAGGCTGTTCTGGAGAACAACAGAAGGACTTCACCAACTCTGGTCGATCGTGCCAAATATGATGCTGACGATGTCAGGATTTTGGAAACCATGTGGAAAACCGTAGAATTAACAGAAACGTCAGTAAAAACATTGGAAAGAACCACACAAATAAACAATCGGCAAAAAGGTGAATCACCCTTATACTTTTGAACGGTTTATTGGGTTTTCATTCTGTAAAATGCTATGGAAATATATCAAAAAATGTCCTAAAATAAGTATTGCAACTTCATGGCGGAATATGCTTATTTAGACAAAAACGTACTTTTTCTAAAGATGCATATATTTTTTTTTTACTTCATTCGATTCAGCATGAAAAAAATAAGCCCTGAAATAGAATTTTATAAAATTCTAACAATTGGGAGGGGGGGGGGGAGGAGTTTAAAGGTGAAGTTTTTAATTTTCGGCATTGGTAGAAACTTATCTTCTGAATGCAGCGAACGGGAAACTTGCTGTGTTTTGGTTATTGCCTATTATATACAGAAACAGTATAAATGACCTCGAATATATAAAAAAAATAAATAGTGCAAGAAAAACTTTTTTTTGAAATAAAATCTAGAAAAAAAATTACGTTTTTCTCTTCTTGCTGTTTGGGTTCAAATGGGTGGGGTGATATCACTTAAACAAATTTTTCATATATGAAAGTAATCAGTTTCTTATTTTCATTCAACTCAGTTTTAAAAATATCAACAATCAGCAGTAGAATTATTGATTGATTCAAAAATTATTTTGTTAATAAAAATTTCTAAAAATTACCAACCTTTTCTTTAGCTAGTTTTTTAGTTTCGTTATCCATCCAATTTATATTATCGAGTATGTTCAAAAATTCTTTGCTAAGGTAGCCTACCATTTCCAAAGCCTAAAATATATTTTCACCTTTATTAAAAACATTTATTGAAATAATAGAGAAAAAAGAATATTTCAGTTAGAAAATTTCTACAAGTATTTTAGTATAATTATCTAAGCTAAGTTATCTAAGACATCTAAGTATAATTATCTAAGCTATAATTGTTATCTAAGCTAAGCATAATCATTATGTCCTTATTTGAGGAGTCATTTTGGGTAAAATGTTTCAGAAACTGGTTGTGGTAAGATGGTAAGATTATTTTATTTTAGAATATTACTATATACCACCTCTATTAAATTTTGGAAGACATAATTATGCGTTATAAAACAGGGTTCTCAAATTATGGCTCAATGGCCTATATCGGTTCTTAACACCCATCTGGCCTACCACGCTAAGTATCTGGCCAGCCCTTATTTATTGGGATTATCCATAGAAACATACAATATGAATAAATCTTACAAAATAATGATCTAAAAAAAAACACTATAACTTATTTACCGAGGGAAATCGAACATTTTAATTGTGGCATGAAAGTTTCCCTAAACACCTTATAATAATTGAAACTCACTTGAAATAGAAGTCTCCCTCACTGGGTACACCCAAAACTAATATGTGCGCTCCATTCAAAACTACTGAAAGCTAGCTAATAGTGTACGATAAACTATGCTACAAACTAGATGGAGTTAAAAACTAGGAATGGCACTTTTTCAGACAAATGTAGACGTATACATTTGGGTAACTTAAACTATTAATATAGTCTACAGAAAATGAAAAATCAGTTCTTTTACTTGCATTTCCCCATAATATTGCTTCGTCATCTGCTTCGCGCTATATTGTTTACAGGGAACTTATTGGAGGAGTCAGTGTGGCTAAAAAAGTTATTCAGTCAGTCAGTTAAATAGTCTGGAGTCGACTCCGGTAAAATCCCCTTTAACACATGAACGGCCGGATTTTGGACTTACCTAAAACCACCATTTGGGGTCAATAGGACCCTCATAAAAAATCGAAACTTTTTCAAAGTAAATGATTTTTTAAATTGATGAATATTGTTGAAAATGCAATATTTAAGAGTTTTTAGACATTTAAAATATATTTTTTCTTTTTTTTCTTAATACAATGAGAATATTACATTATAATTATGTATTATTGTATCACAGATTTTTACTTCGCTAGAGCACAAGTAGTACGAAAATAAAGAAACGGCATGAATATAAATAATATAGATTAGCACACTACATGCTTTAAAGTGTTAAGTTCCATTACTAGTTAAGCATTGAGTAGGCGTATACAGTATATCCGTAAAAGTAACAACAAAGCATTGACAATTTTTTAGCATTTCTTATTGGAAGTATTTGTTTCATTTTGTGCCTTGCGATGTCAAAAGGCATGTTTCTATTATTTAAGGACTGGATTTTATCAATTACTTGCTATCTGATGCTCAAAGTTCTTGTAGTGCTTCAACAAATACAAATGAGTAATTTGGGGTCAAAGGATTACGTAGTAATGGGGGGCAAAGGTAAATGGATCATGGATTAGAATCACATCGCGCCAGCAAGTGGGGGGACTTTAGTATTCAGTATACTTAATTTTTACCTGTTTCAGCACATAGTACAATACTTGCTATATTGGTGAAATTTTTTAGATGTTTTGTGGCATGTGCTAGAGATCTGTGTTTGTTGTTTTAGTTGAGTAATTTTTTTATTAAATATGTATGGAAAATAATGCCTTATAGTACTTGCATTTGAAATCAGAATTAAAAAATTTACTAAAATGTTTTTCTTTTTAAGATAAGATCTATTTTTTTGGTAGGTCTAGGAAATTTAATAAAGGGTATGCCTCTTGAGCGCACGAACAATCCAGGGTATGTATAATTGATCGAATTATATTTGGAACATTCCGAAAATATTCTTTGATTATTACGTTAATGATAGATAAACTTGTACTCATGCAGGATGCATGAAAAAGAAGATTGAATTGTATTAATATAAAAATTCAATAAAATTAACGATAGAAAGAATTCAAAATGGGTGTTATCAAAGAAGTAACATAAAATGGTGGTTCAAGGTAGAACACCCTCGTGTAATTATGTGGAACGATTTTCCTTACTTCAAACTTTTTTTCTGAAGAACATCACAAAATTCGTTTATAAAAGAAGTATAACAATAGACAAAGGCATAATGCATTTTCCCTAAATGTTCAAAGTTATTTGATTTAATATTTTCTGCTTAAAAATAAAAAGTTAAAGCATGTCGAAAGTTCAACTCTCTCCTACATACTTTCTGTTTGCTGTCTCCTTTAAAGTAATGCTTTATGTAGTATGAACTCAGAGCTATTCCAAGATTTCCATTTAAAGACTTTATACAATTTTCCCAACGTGGCGCCTCTGCACTTTCCCCTGACAAAGCGGAACTGTATTCATGTTTCAGTGCTCGCCAGTCTTTGGACAACAAATCCAAGGATTCTCCAACAACTCTCCACATCATGTAGTTTGCAATAACCCTAAACAAAAATTCTTTTTTTAAAAAATACATATTGTTGGAATTATATTCATATTTTTTAAAAATTAATAATTTTTATTATTGTATGCAGATGTCTAAAAATAACTGCATATTGATTACTAAATTGATTTTTTCTCCGAATTCAGCGTGGTCACCATATCTTGACCCGAAAGGGCAGTTCAAGTCAGAAAAATTGCAGTTTTATATGAAATAAAAATTGTTCATGCAAACGTAAGCACCAGGAAACGATTAAAATATATTATTTAAACCTAATTTAAATATTTATAAGGTAATTTTTGTCTTGCAATGCTGCGTCAAAATAATTTTGGGAAAGTAAATTCATTTAGTTTATCACCTAAATTTAATTTGATAGTTTGGACTATTCTTTTCAGGGAAAGGTGGGCGGGGAAATTTTACTTACTGCAAAGAATTGACCATAAACTCCTGAGCATATAAATAATTTTATTTATAAATTCTGTAATTATAACTGGAAATAAACTCTATGAGAAATGATCAAGTGAACTAACGCATAACACACAAGGCGAAATAGCTTCTACATTGTTAGCGTCTCTTCTTGATCCCACGAAAACTTTTACTGTTAACCACATTTACGTAAGCAAAGCATTTCATTTGCCTTTTTGATTCATTTTCTAAAGTAATCAGAAGATGTCTGGACAAAATATAGGAGGGAAAATAGCTTCCCATTGGCATTTAAAAATTAATGAAGTTGGTGGGAAGCATTCTTTCCGCGACCTTATAAAGGGCTGACACAGAACTAACAGCTGTAAACTAAAATAGGAGACATGCGGTTTTCGCAGTAATACATACGAGATTTATTTTTGATGATCTAAATTTTTTTAATCTGCTTTTGATTGTATTTCGAATCGTCGTTTCAAGAAGGAAAACATGTTTTTCATATCAATTTTACCTTTAAAGATGAGTTGCAGCTAAGTTATAAAAATTATAAAAAAAAAAAATTATTATTAGAAAATTATTATTAAAATTCTTCTTATTTCTTATTATTAAAATTCTTCTTATTTCTTATTATTAAAATTCTTCTTATTGAAATTTCTTATTAATAATTGTTATTAAAAACAGTTTTTAGGTGAAAAGGCTTTCATAAATTTCAGAACTTTGGGCAAAACACTGCAAAACTGTGAGCTATCCTAACTAAAAAGAAGTTAACTTGAAGTTAATGACAGGCAATAAAAAAACTTGTGAAAACTAAATTTTATTTATACTTTAAAAAGGCAAAACTGCACAACTAATGCTCATTTTTTAATGAATAACAATGAATAAACATGAATAAAATTATTATTGAACCAGCATAACTATCATTAAAACATAATATCGAGCCCTTTGTAGGGATAAACTATTCATTTTTAACTTTTCCATTCTTCCCAACTTAAAGCACAGTTTGTTTCAGCATTTCGTTGCTCACTCGAGTGAAGAACTTAGCTCCAGAAATTTGTGAATATATACGTTTAAGCTTTCATGATTATGAGAGTCCACACTCTCGATAATTCAATTCTTTGTTGCCAACGTGGAAAAGAAATGGCGCATTTATTTTACGTTATATATATATATATATATATATATATATATATATATATATATATATATATATATATATATATATATATATATATATATATATATCCTACGATTTAACTAAGATGATGTTACTTGCAGGTATCCAATTTGCTATGTTGTGAAAATAATTATAAAATATGAGTAAAAACAATATAAATTTAAAAATAAAAATATACCACCTTTTATCTGTCGTAGTGATGAGTTCTCCGAATTTTTTAAGAAAGTCAGGAACATATCCGAGCGCCGTTTCAGTTTCAGTTATCGGATCATCCAAAAGGCCATTAAAATATTTAATCCAATCAATCTACACAGTAAAAATTCCAATTATTTTAAAATTTTAATTTGAAACTTAGGGGAAGATTTTTTGTTTTTATTTTATAAGGCATAAGAGTTTTTAACTGACCTTAGGTATTTTCACGTCACTGATATCAAATCTGAGATAGAAAAAAAATCACGGTTTTTCTCCCCAAGCTACAGTTTTTTTTTAAAAATTACATTTTTAGTAAATTTTTTGACGAAATGTACAAAATTGACTAAATGTACAAATGTACAAGTTTATAAACGTTTTTATGGCAAAGGATAGCATAAATGTTGCGTCAAATTTCTAGAGGAGTTAAGATACATCATCAGGTTTAAAACCTCATAGGAAACAAGGCCCAGAAACGTCACTATACGCTGCTAGGATTACTTTAGTATAATGAACTGTAGAGAAGCGGCATGTGACATTTTTGGGCATGGGTTCCTATTCAATTTTAATGCTGATGATGTGCCCTAACTCCCCTAGTAGTTTGTTCCCTGTTATAACGACCGCGACCACCTGTTATATATAACGTTTTTAAACTCATGCATTTCAACAAAGAAATAGACTTAAAACATCCCTTAGAAAAATCTGTATCATTAGGAACAAAACTCATTTCATAATTTGAATCCTCATATTCGATTTAGGCAAAATCAAGTATTTGTATAAATGCAGCAAATTATTTGTTTCCCATATTGTTATTTGTTTTAAAACAAATGTAAAATGTGCATATTTCAAAGTATCTGTCATTATACCTGTTTATAATGTTTATATATGCCATATAAAGCAACTGTTTATTAATTTAAAATAAGCAATTTACATTTATTTTCACAATTTATAAACTATTTTTTCTACTTTAACGTCTATCCCAAAACTGTTACATGTCTTAGGTTTAAAATATCTGTTATTGTAATTGTCATATCCGTTACATGTAATACTAATTGTTTGTTAAAAGTAGCATTCAAATATATGGCAATAATATGGACAAATTACTTATTTTATTCAAATAACTCATAAATTAAAAGTGAAAAAAAACACACGTTCTTAAACAAAAGTTCTTTGTTAAATAGTGTTGCAATTTTTAATTTTAAATTTCTCTCTGAATAAAATGAATTTAACCTTTTAGTTATAAACTGCAGTTTTTAAATATTATTAATTTGTAAACCAAATTAATTGTATTTCATGCAAAATATTTGTATACTTTTCTCATACAATAATATTTCGAAGGTATATATATCAATTAGGATTTTAGAGACAATATTATCAATTGTAAATAAAAAATATTGTAATTATCTTTTTAGATTTCTAAATTAGAAGTCATTTAAAAAGGAATAAAAAATTAAAAACATTTAGCAGATTATTAACATTTAAAACTTTTAAAATTTCGGAAAAGGTGGGTAAGTGGTACCAAAGGAGAAGAATGGTTGACTTCAATTGCACTAGAAGCATTTTGAAGGTCATTCAATTGCCGATAATTCTAAATATTTTTATGTTAATAACAATACTCTGCATTTACCCTCTCATTGTGTATTCGTACAAAGCAATCAATGAGTCAGGGTGGCTCAGGTAAAAGAGCGCTTGCCTCCCAATATGGTGACCCGGGTTAGAAACCCATCAATAGCTGGTAGATACGAACTTCGCACCCGGCTCTCACCGAGCACAGTGCTCACGTAATTTATGGTTAGAGATAGATGGATCATGGGTCAGAGTCCCCTTGCCGCCAGGCAATCCATGTGGGTTTTTCGTGGTTTTCCTGTCCATGTAATGCTAATGCGGGTTAGTTCTATCAAAAAGTCTTAAACAAAGGTAAATTTCTTTCACTACTTGATCCATGAGTTCTTTGTCCTCTGGATTGGGTATATAATTACAAGGCTACAGAGTTGAACATTGGTAGTTGTAAATTTAAAATTGGGTTGGGTGTTATAAAATTATAAAAAATTAAAAAATCAATGCCTAAATGCAAAATTGCTTAAAGTTTCTTAGAAATAATACCAAATTTTTCAGGCTTGATATAATAGTCAATACTTCTAGTAAAACTTCTACATTATTAATAATACTCTGTTTGTATCCCATCACTGTCTGTGCAAAAATTACCATTGCGCATTGCAAAACAACCGTATCATTTCTTAGTGTTTAAATTTTTTTTAATATTTATCATAGATAATACTTCTTAGTTATTAATACTTAATATCTAAAAAGAGACTAAGGTATCTTCTGTGTTGCGTAGATTAAAGAAAGAAAAAACGTGAATAAAGCACAAATACTGAATGAAAATAAACATGCTATATAGCATTAGTGGCCAAGCTCCTTAAGAGTCGAGCCATTTTTCAAAATTTGAAATTTTGCGCGAGCCGCAATTAAATACATATTTAAAAGGTAGGCTAAAAATGTATACAAATTTTATTATACCTTTTATTAAAAAATTTACAGAATTATTTTTATTTTTTTATTATTATTTTTATTATAAAAATTTACAGAAATTATATTTATTGAAAACATATAAATAAAATTACAAAATATGTGTATCGAATTTAAATATTAAAAATAAACACATTTATTTTACTTCTCTTTATAATTCCTTAAAATTTGGTAAATAATTGGTGACAGCACTTCTCAATAGTTCTTTGAGATGCTGGTTAATTAATACTGATCGGTGTTTGGATTTCATGAATTTTAAAGTGGAATAAAATGATTCACATGTGTACGTTGTTCCGAATATTGAAATAATTCGACAAGCAGCCTTTTTTAATTCAGGATACTTCGATTCTGTTGCTAAGTTCCAAAATTCAGCAATCGACTCCGACTTGTATTTTAATTGTAGAGGTTGATCTTCTTGCATCTCTATTAATTCTAATTCTCCAGATGCTTTTTGGGTCATGATTATATTGGAAATGGAAAACTCACCTTGAATTATGGCAATTTCAAATAGATTCAGAAAAAAAAAATCAAGAGACGATTTAAAATATTTCAAGGCTTGAAATCTATTTCAGGAATTCCATCAATATTCCTTTTAGCTTTTTTATATACTCGTTGAGGTTCTCTTGTTTAATATTGAAACAAATTTTTTTAATTCGAGGAAAATGACAAAATGATTTATTTTTAATTTCCTTTTGAAAAAGTTGTAATTTAGTTTGAAAACTGAATATACACTGTGAGAGGTCAGATATTATTTTATCTTTCCCCTGCAATTGTAAATTCACTGTTTGCAAATGTTTCATGACATCAGTTAAAAGTCTTGTAACCACTCGTCATCGTCTAATTCTGAATAGGTGATTTCCTTTTATTTTAGAATCAAAGAATCAGTTATCGGATCAAACAAATCTACAAAACAGTTTAATACGCTGTAGCTAGATAATCATCTAACAATGCAAAAGAAATTAATGTCATTTGGAAGTTTTTCGTCCGTTAATTCTTTAAGGAAATTTTAGAATTGTCAATGATTTTTTTCATTGGTGCGAATGTAGTTTACAATGTGTAACACCGTTTTCATTACATCAGGATATTTTAAATATTTTGTAACGAGATGTTCTCGGTGAATTATGCAGTAAATGGGCAGGAATTGTGGAATTTGAGAATCATCTCTTAAAATCCCAATAAGACCGAATTTTTTTTACCCAGCATTGCCAGAGTTCCATCAGTTGCAATGCTTACAAGTTTTTTAAGAAGCACATCAAAAGTTTTCATTATGGAACCTAATGCATTTTTAATATAGACACCGCGGGTTGACTCTTGAAGTGCTACTAAATCTCATAAATCTTCTTTAAAGCGAAGTCAGGTGAAACAAAACGTATAAAAACTGCCAATTGCAGAAGATCTGTGATATTTGTCGATTCGTCAATGAACGATAATAAATTTGTTAAAATATAATTGCACAAAAATGAAAAGGGAACTCTGGTACATTTATCGAGAGCCACAAGTAATCCTTCAAAGAGCCGCAGGTTGGCCACCCCTGTTATATAGTTTCAGTTTTCTAATCAGGAATCATTCTCAGTGTTACAATTCCAAAAGGAATAGAGAAGTAGAGAATTTAAACTATGTCGATTGCTGTAATTTATTTGTGCTTAATTCACGTTGTTTTTTGCTTTTTAGATTATATTTCTGATTTTTACACGAGTGCTGATGTAAATATATTGTAGTTAATGTCATTTTCTAGTCATACTATTAGTAAATACATTACATATTTTCATAAAGATGCGTTTAAAAAAGATGTTTGGGTTTGTAAGAGGCTTGTAATTTGGCATCTAATTTGTCGTTTACATATTTGACAGAGAATATAAAAATTTTGCGATTGTTCAAACTCTTTTATTTAGGCTGTGAAGTACTTAATGTTTATTGTTAAATACTTAACATATGTAAATTACACAATTTTTTTATTTTAGTAACAGTTAGAAATTTTCTTAATTTTATATTTAGTTACGGGAATACGGAACTATTTTAAAATACCCAATGTTCTATATTTTGATGTATTTTTTATTTCGCCAGATTAGTAAATTCTAGAGCTTTCTCTACTGCACTTAAAATCCAATTATAACTATTTTATTTTAATTCATTTATCCGAGATTCTGTACATTATTTATCTTATATAAAATAAACGAAGCATCTATCCTATGTTATAATTACCTATGTATACGACAGTATTTATCCTATGCTATAATAAACTGCAGCATTGATACTGCAGAATTTAGCCTTTGTTATAATATACTAAAGTATAAGGTAGCATTTGTTCTATGTGAAAATAAACAAAATATACAACAGCAAATAAAATGTACTCTTGCTTTATTAGTGTTAAAAAACTCTGTCAATCCATATAAGCTTACAAATATAAAGCTTTAAATCTGTCTAACTTTTTTTTTAAATTAAAAATATCTGCTAAAAATATTGATTTTTTTAATTCGATATTTTATAAGATATAAATTTATAATTAATACAAGCATATTTCTTAATGAAAAATGTTCTCCTTACTTGTGGAACAAGTTCTCGTAATTGTGGTATGGTATACTTGTGGTACATTTTATCAAAATCCCTTCTTTCTTCATCTGGTAATGAATTCTAGTAATGAAAGTTAGACTATCTTAAATAAAGAATAACTGAAGTTTGAACGAATTCTTAAAAATAATATCATTTTTTAAATAAAATAATAAAAAAATTAGTGATTTCAAAGCGATACTGGCTTACAAATCTTAATGATGTTTAAAACAAAAATGTTAAACTAAATAAATTTGTTAAAATATCTTACGTTTGCTAAAGTTATTTCGAAGTTCAAAGCTTGCAATAATTCGTTCTCAACGGTTTTTTCATTCGCTCCTAGTTTTTTGGCAGCTTTGACCATCAAATTGAAATAAGCTTGAGTGGCAGAGTCATTTAAACCTTTCATGTAATATTCTCGATCTGGCATTCCTAGGGATGTTTGATCCATCTGTAAGTAAAGGGAATATGCAAGGGGAAATGCTCATAATATGAGGGGTAATAATAATAATTATTATTATATATGGGGTGATAATATGATAAAGGTTCATAATATTATTAGGGGTTATAATATTTTGGAAATCAATATATGAGTTAATAATAATACAAGGGCTAACAATAATCTAAAAAGTAATAATATTTGGGGTAATATTAACAATATAGAGGGTAATAATAATATAAATGGGTCTGTAAGTTAAAAGGGACGTTGTTTGTATATGTCTTTTTTATCTACAATAAGAACACTTATTCCAGTAATATTTATCAAATTTGTGAAGAAAAAAAAACAGTTCATGCTATTTTTGGTATACAACATAGTGCTACCTTTCATTTCGCTAGCTGGAAATTTTTTAAAATTAGTATATTCTAAAAAAATACAGTCCAGTTTGTAGAGTCGAATGAAAAATATGTGGTCCAATTTGCAGTAAAATGTGTCGCTTTATCTATTTGATCGATCAAAGAATTGAAATCAAAATTTCTCAAAACAAAGGCAATATTAAAAATCATTAATTTTTTTTATAATATAGTTGAGTCAGTATTATTTACTTTCCCAACAGAAGAAAATTAATTTTCTTTGTTATTACATTCAGGAAACCTGAATTGTTCAGCAAGACTTAAAATTAAGTTTGCATTGCTGTGAAAGGGAGATTAGGTAAACAAATTGTTGTGTTGGCGTTCAATCGGTTATTTGAACTGAAATAAAGTCATTTGCTAAGTCATTGTCACACAGATGGGCAAATTTTGAACACTTCTACTTGTTTGACTATTGAATTGAACGACGCTCAAGACTATTTTTAAGAAGAAGCGTTTAATGTATTAAAATTTTAATTTTTTACTTTTGTGCCTATTTATTTAATCAAAACTTTACAACTTCATAACTATTACTTTTAATTTATTTGGAAGGGGAGTTAGTAGAAAAACAGAACATGAGAAGTAAGGTTTCATGTGTTTAAACAAAATTGCCAGATGCAACCATAGATAAAAGTACAAATATTTCATCATTTATACATGAATTCTTTATAACTTTTATAAATTGTAAACTATTTATTCTATTGACTTAGTTTATATTTAATTTAATTAAGCTCAAAAAATACTTAGATCCAATATTGTGCTTGCCTATACATTACTGTAAAATGCGTATATAGGTATAAGTCCAGAAGTTTGTACTTTTTGTACAGATGAAATTTAGATAATTCGAAAAACTATTTATCTATCGATTTTTTGGTTACATTGGATTCAGAGTTAAAAATTACAAAAAAAAAATATATATATACCTTAATTGACAAAATAGGAGCTTTAGATGCTTAGATAGGTATAAATCATAAACTGTACTTTTTATATTTAATACTTTTAAAATCTTTTATAACTTCTGAATTATTAACTCGATTTATTTGATGTGGTTGTCATTCGATTCAGCATAAAATATGGGGGGGGGGAATAGGCATTAATATATCACTTATCCAAAATTAAGATTCTTCTTCAGGACTAATTTTCCTAATTTTTATCCCCTTCGACCCTTCCCCTATATTCAAGATGGAAGTTAAATCTCATCCCTGGGGAGGAGCAAAGGAGGGGTTTTCATATTGGCCTAAACCCCATTTTATGGGATGAAGATTCTCCTGGACCAGAATATATGTTCCCTGTAGAAACTACCCGGATGTCCTGTTAACACCGAGAGACATTTTCAAGTTCCCAGCACTCACACCACATGTTCTGAAATTGGAAATGGTGCCAACTGAGGACAACCAAAATTCTGTTCTCTATATTCAAAAAGCACCGAATCTGACGGCCGGAATTGTGCTGACTTCCGATGTTCTTTGAAAATCCATGGACACGAAAGCAACAACAACCCTAACTCTTAAAATAACATCCAGTTTCCTCCAAATTATTACTGAATTCAACAACTTACGAAATGCTCCGAATGGGTTATAGATTAAGAAAAATTAATCTTTACTTCTATGGTGTGCACTGTGCTGTTTTTGAAGTCCGTGGCAACTGCCGTAGAGATGAGAATGCTATGGTCATAACCAAGGTTTCGCATTTTAAAGAGAGTTTCCATCCAGTCAAAGCTAGATCCATCCCACGAGTCTCCTACCACAGCAGGCCATCCACCCAGAGTTGTTAATACCGTTTGTAATGGTTGGCTGCCAGAATTTTCAATACCATCTGTAAAAAAGTGGAAAATATTTCTATTTAGGAAATTTAATCAACAAAGAGGAGTATCAAATTAAAACAAACAACAATAAGCCGAGTATTCTTATGCGTAAAAAGGTAAGTCGTCTTTAAATCTTGAGACCAGAACTTTAATTTCAATGGTTGTATTAAAAAAGTTTCAATTCTGAGGACAGAAAATTTGCCCAATTTTTAACATGCGGCCTAAAATGTTCCCGAAATTCACCGAAAACACAATCTTTTTTTTTAAAATTTTTATATGCAATGAAATATCAAAATAATCTGTTTTGTCTTAGCAAAAGAGCATCACGATTTAGGATTTAACTTCATCATACTCGTCTTAAAATAATTTCAGTGAAAAATAAACAAATTTTAATAATCTCGTACTCATTTTTTTTACGCGTGTTCAAATGCTGAGTATTATATGATATTTTAAACCTGTTCAGTTTTGAAACCTAGTTTGATGAAGATGATTCTGCACGTGATAGTTATAAATTTAAAAATAATCTTTGTTGCATACCTACATTAGTATTTTTCATAAATATATAGGAGTAAAAAAGTAAAATTTGAGGAAGCTCTGCTCATTTGTCCTCAAAACCATCATTTATAAATCTAGTCATATTATTCATACAGAGTTTTCCACAAATTGCCGAAAAAATTCATAGGTGGTGATAAAAAGCATCAAGAGGGCTTAAATTTACTATAGAACAAGGAGTTTCAAACCTTGTTTAGAGGATGAAAATCGCGAAAAACCTACTTGTCGGAAACCAAATACAAAAGGAATGCAACTTTCTAACAAAAAAGCGATATAATTGATTGATTATTACAAAGTTTGTTCGAAGTAGAGTCCATTGACGTCATTGCGCGTTTTAAACGACGTAAAAGCGATTCTTATACTTACTTGAAGAGGGCGGGTGTGCTTTTGACGTTTGCCAAAATGACGACAACCTTCCGACATTGTTTTTTTTACCTTATCGTAGACTGTGTACCGATATCGATGTGTGCATCTTCGAACAAATTTCGCAATAATTAATTAAATAGATCTTTTGTAGTTTGCAAGAGTGTACCTTTTGTAGTTGTTTTCCAGCTTGAAGTCTGAGCTTTCGCGATTTTAATCCTTTCAATGTGGTTGGCAACCTCATGTTTTATATTGTAAGTTTTTCTCCCACTGATGCCATTTGTCATATGTCTCTAAATTTGTATATCAGTCGAACTTTGGAGCCCTCTTTCTGTATTAGGAATAATTTGATATGTTCGGCTAATTGTTTTTTTTTTATTCTAACCTAAAATATGCTTAATATTTTTACCAGACATAATATATTTTCAACAGCTTCTAGCACTATAGTATGTTTTGTGTTATGCGAATATGAGGAGTTTTTACCTTCAAACTTATTACAATAACTAATATTATAATTTAAATTCAATTAGGAACTCGCTTCGGATAATTGTCTACTCACTAAATCTGCGTACAGTGCTCAAAATAAGATACCACTTTAAATGACTTTTGTTCTAATAATTGGATTATCTAAACATGGAACCGATGTTAATAGTGAAAAAACGGTGACCACTATATGCTATTCAATCGCTGGTTTATTAATAAAGTTACAGAAACAGACACACAAACGTACTTACTCTGAATAAACATAACTTTTTTTTCCAACGAACCTGAAGTTTTAATGATCAAAATATGCGAGAAGCCGCAAACCGTGAAAATATAGTCTAAATATTTTCGGCAAAGGAGCAGTCGAAAGTTTTTCACTTTTTAATATTAATTTTCTTTTATGCGTATTTAGCCATATCTCGGAAAGTTAAAAAGCGCATTTATATATTTTTACATGCAATTTTAAAATTCGTGTATATAAAGATAATTCTATATAAAAATTAGTTTTTCCCGACTCAGTTTAAGTAAATTCATATATTTAAATTCTAAAATTGTTGGTATTTTTAATCTAACTAAATAACATTTACTTACCTAGGTTCATACAGGAATCGTAAAAATCTTTCACAATTTTTATATTTTTTGGTTCTGTCCCATCTAATGGTTTATCTACCAAACCTGAAACAATCACATTATATTAGCAGTTACTATTTGTAATGATTTTTTTTATAAGATAATAGAAAGTCTTTTACAGGAACATGTGGTATGATGGATGATGTATTCTGCACCAGGGAGCGCTGCAAGCTCTTGACTGCCTATACTTCCAAGTTGCTGCTTTTGGGTTTTTTTGAGTCACAATCGCATTTGGCTTACAACGTGATCATTGTGTTTTGAGACTGTCTTGAGTAGTATTTCTTCTATATGTGTATTTTTTACCCGCTTTACTAATTGTGTTTAAATTCTGAAAAGAATCGTCACTTGAAGGCCTGTCATTTCAAGACGTAAAATTTACCATTTGAAAAAGAATCGTTTTAATACATTTCTTACCTTATTAAATATGTACCAACTTCGAAATTTAAACCTAAATGATAATTTATAAAATTAATTTAATCTCGCTGCTCGAACAATACGCTAACACTAACGAATGATGGTGCACGGCTTGTACAAAGAACAAACGGTAATAAACAAGTAAAATGATGCTAAATCAGATGGCTGCTAAAAGAGCGAGTTCTTTCTAAATCTATCAAACATGCCACTTTTTTTAAAACAAGATATCGATAAATAACTAAAACAAATTTTCACTTCAAACTCCCCAAAGTAACTTAATATTATTAATATCTTATGAATACAGAAAATTTGTGCTCAGAAGTTATGTAATTTCGTTCCTTTATTAAAAACAAAACTATCTGTTTAGAAATATTGAGACGGAAAATAAGCTGTAGTAAGCATCTGTGTACTTTCTAACCGGAAGTAAAGCAAGTCAAGAGATCGAGATTATTGTTGTTTACATTTATATTGAAAACATCATTCATGTTAATCAAAAGAATTAGAGAGAATTTTATGTGGAACTTGAAAATGTTTTTTTTTCATTCAACGAATGTTTGGAGGTTGTAATGAACTTAGAAAATTAGCTTGCTATTAAGATTCCTATTGATAAAGTTTGTGCTGTCTACGGTTCGGGCTTGTCTGATTAAAATTTAAACTTGATTGGCTTGAAATAGAAGGATTGGATTAATTGCTTGGAAGGCTTAACTTAAATTGGTTGGAAGTAATCGGTTGAAAAAGTTAAAAATAAACATATTAAAGGAAATGAAGGAGGTCTTACTTAAAATATAGAGGCGTGGTATTGATTGATGGAAAATGGAATATCTTCTAAGTTAAAGAGAATTAAAGAATTACTATGGTGGTTATATTTAAATATACCATATTTAAAGTATTATTTAAATATACCGTATTTAAAGTATTCTTTTTAAAAGTACCATATTTAAAGAATTACTATTAAATATGGTGGAATATTATTCTAATACAACAGTCACAAAACCGATTTTACGATTCTAAAAAAAATGCCAATTGAATTTTAAAAAGAGCCAGTGAGATTCAGAGCAAAAGCAGAAAGGGATAAATCCGAATTGAAAGAGATAATGATTAAACTTTTCCCCTGAGAGGGAAAACGTACAAGAACTGTTTTATTTTACTTTTGTTATTAGGTGTGCTCAAGGTTGTTATGGCGTAGAAATGTCGTGTCCGAGACGTTACTTATGTACTTGTTTCGTTTAATTAAATTTATTGTTAAATGTTGTTCACCCGTCAAATTATGTTTACATCAAAATCCTTATTTACACCTAAAACCTTTCTGAGCCATTAATTTTACATGAAATATTGATAGAATCAAAATTAACTGGTGTTGAAACCAATTCTTCATTGTTTCTGTATTATAAATACTGCGAAAAGAACATGTATCCCTTTTGTAGTTATTATACATCATTTGGCTGATTTTGTTTAGAATAAGATTTAGATCAATGTATTTTAAAAAATGCGTTTTAAAATCAACAAGTATAGTGTTCTGTGAAAAATTATTCTAAATTAGGAACATTAAGCATTTTAATTGTTACACTGATACAAGTTGTATTTAAATAAACTTGGGTTTTTTTTAAAAATTATAATAGAGAAAAAGTATTTAGGCTAAAAATAGTTTTTAAAAAGAAATACATGCTATAGGGGTTAAATTTCCCATTCAGTATTTAGTAAAAAAAAAATTTCAACAGATGACGTCGAAAGTTTATTTTTACGTTCTTAACTTTGCATTTTTAAGCAAGTTTCGTCCTCCCCGTACGACATGTTATTTTGAAAGGGAGTAGAATTTTTAAAAATATTGTAACATGCGACTATCTTTTTTTGTCAGATTTCGAAAAATTGTGTAATGATTTTTAAATTTTTTTCATTTGCTTACAGGTTTACTACTATACGATATCTATTGTAAAAGTTTTCATTTAAAAAAAATATTCGCTGGGAACAATTTATGCCCAGAAATATGAATTTGCAGCACAAGAATTGTTTTTTTTTAAAACTATAACTGTTTCCCTTTATAATTTTTTGGACACAATTAGTTATACACGCGCAATTAGTCAGGACTTTAAGGACACACTCTAAACGTAATAAAACTGTTTTTGACATTCAGTATGAATTTTTTATTTCATGTGATTTTTAAGAAGATACGTTTATATTTCAAAATATATTTTCTATATAATGAAACTATTGCATGTTGTAAATGCGTATTACCCCAGAAACTTTAAGACATTTTAAGCAAACAAACCTTTTAACTGGGCATTTAGTTCGTCTCCGACGTCTTTGAAGACAGTTGATTCAGATCTATCCTCACGAATAGGGTGGGTCTTAATCCAGTTCCCACATGCAAATTTGTAAAAGTTATCACAGGGATCTACACTTTCATCTAAGTTTTGTTTTATTTTTTCAGCTGGAATTGAATATTCATATTTCAATGTGCTATAATCTATTTAATATAATTTAACAAAACACATTATTCAAACGTAAGTTTTAAAAATGCTTAAAAAGTTGTTTTTTTTTTTGCTCCAAAATATTTAAAATAGTTCTATAAAATATTTTTTTTATTCATTAAAATTAAAACCTCGTCAACAATCAAACATGAATGGAAATGTTGCATATAGGTTTCTGAAATGTATTTCGGCCGCAATTGAAAATTTACAACTAAGTGCTGTTGACAATTTCAAACTTCGAGAGAATTTCATGTAGTATGTATTATATATCTTTTCTCTTCATAAGAATTTTTTTGTTGATTAATGTTGTGTAATTTGTACGTATTCAAAATGATTGATTAAAACTGGGCAATTTCACTTCCTTCTCTTTTTCTATTCAACACTCGTTTAAATATCGAAAATAATACATATTTAGATCTAAAAATTATTATGTGTCACTTTTGAAATTACAACTGGATTTTTTTAAGAATGTTATTATGACTAGTTGGAGACCTTTTCTCTAAGAAAATAAGAAAAGTTAACACGCTACTATTCGCACAGTTAAGAAGCATAAACTGGTTCATTTGAAAATATTATTTTTAATAATCTATTTTATCTAACCTTCTTCTCTGTTCAAATTATTACACAAAGAAAGAAAACTTTCATAAGTTTAACTCATCATTAATAAAAATAATGAATGATTTATGACAGTTAAGTCATTTTTCCCTTGATATACAACTTTAGTACAATACCTAGTTTATTATTTTCAATCACCGTTGATTCATGTTTTTTTTAGATTCACGGAAACACGTTACAAAAGCGTAGTTCCAATCAATATGAACACGTAATCCTAGATAGATTTTAAAATACTAATAGAGTGACTCTATCTCTACGTGGCATTGATATTGATTTTACTCGTGCTTACCTGACAAAATGAATCAAAGACAAATAATAATTAAATAATAGATTCATAATCGACATCATTGAGAGTTCAAAAACATAATAAATTTTTTTTCCTTTAACTAATGCGAAAAATCTTGTAGTTGGTATAAATTGCAACAACGTGTAGTTATGCCAGTTTAACTTATTTTAAAGGACCTTTGTTCTCAGAAATAAATATATCTGTTTGTTGTTCGTTTTGCATATATTTATTACATAAAGGCATATATTTTATACTAATGGTTTCATAAAATTGTTTTAATTTTTAAAGAGACAATAATAGATAATGAAATGAATTAAGCATCAAATACAGTAAAACCTGTTTTTGTGCGGTTCTTTTTTATGCGATTTTGTTTTTGTGCGATTGGTTTTGTGCGATTTTTTTTATGCGGTATATGAATCTTAGCGGCGTTAGCACCAGTTTAATGTTTCCTATCAATGCACATATACTTGTTGTGGACGAACTCTGATTACGTGGCCTCCTTGATAACGATGTATCTGGACTTCGCGATACTCTGCTCATTTATTTTAAACAATCTCCTGACAAGGCAGAGTCAGTTACGTACATTTTGTCGCTCGACGCGCGAACAGTATGCGCTTCGTATTCAGAGTTTTATACACGATTCACGTGATTAAGGATTTATTTTATAGTGAGATTAAAGATAAATAAATTAGTTACTTTTGTTTCTATTTATATGTAGTTTTTATGATTTTTATTTTATTTTTAGACATACGTACTCAAAATGAAACCTTAAAATGAATAATTATAGCCAAAAGAAAGTAAAAAGACAGACAATTCCACTATTTAATGTATAATTTGAAAACTTCTCCAGGTATATGTACAATGAAGAATTAAATATTTTTACAATTTCTTTAGGTCTAATTTAATTATTTCATTTAATAGAAAGCATTCTCTCATCTATTCCATAAATCATTGATGTATTTTCTAAGTCTGACTTCTTTTATGCGGTCCCTATCCACCGCAAAAAAAAAGCTTTAGGTAGTATATCGTGCAAACTTGTTTATTATATGTAAAAATTTATAAAATTTTCGAATTTTTTTTGTGCGATTTCTTTTATGTGGTCCCTATCCACCGCACAAAAACAGGTTCTACTGTAGTCTCATATAGTTTCTATACAGATATATTGTAAAATATAGAAATTTGAAAAGAAAAAACATCAGATATGTTATAAACAAAATGATGTTTATCTGTAAGCAAACTAATTCTTTTTTTACTTTAATACAGAATTTATTTTTTGCATTGAATATTAAACTAATAATTTTTAATAGCATTTATATCAAGGGAAAATTTCGTAATGAAAGTTAATCTGTTCTAAAACTATAAAGGCTAAAAAATAAATAATTTTTGTCTTGCTGGGAAAAAGATAAGAAATGAATTTAATTTGTTTTATAAAAAACTTATAGTTTAAACGGCAATAAAATATTGGCAACGGCAATACAACGGATATGGCTATAAAATCATTTAATAAATTTACTTTTTTTAAACACAGTATTATACTGTCCGATAATGCAGATTTTTAATTTTATTTTGAAAACAAAAATCAACTGACGATTAATATAAAGGAGTCTAGCACAAACATTACCTGTTTCTACACATCCAGGGGTATTACAAACTTCCTCCGCATTTACTTGTCTTGCAAATCTTCTAGATTCCGGAGGAACAAAAGCAGATTTCTCTGCATCTAAAACAAAAATGTCTTATTTACTAGTATTATTGATAGAACTGAATAAGCTGATTATATTTAAATCGCTATATAAAATTAGATAATAACGTAAGGCTTATGCATGCCAAGTATTCTAAATATTGATCCATTTTCCTTTAACCATTTTGAGTTTTGGCGAATAAAAAATTATGAACCTGACCAATAAGGTCGTTCAGACTGAAATCTTATAAATAATGGAATATTATTGTGCTGAAACAAATTGTCAAAAAGTTAATTAGTGAGGGTGACTTACTTTTGCGATAAACAGCAACATTTGATTCATTAGAAAATTAAAGATAAAACTAAATCAATTTTAAAATTGGTTATCTTTATGAGTTTGATAGTTCAATCCAAAGACAGCGAATATTGCTGTCATCATTAGCAGCATCAAAAGAGTTCTAATCGTAACAAAATATAGACTGAAACCTTATATGTAATGGTATATTATTGTGCGACAACAAATTATAAAAAAGTTAATTAGTTATGCTGACTTACTTTTGCAATAAACAACGATATTTGATTCATAAAAAATTAGGAGGAATTTTAAAATTGGCTACCTGTATGAGTTTGATAGCTGTAACCAAAGACAGCGAATGTTGCTGTCATCATTAGCAGTATAAAAAGTGTTGTTATCGTAACAAAACATAGTATTCTCTCTAATCTAGTACGACGATTCCACCAGTGAGGATTCCTGTATAACAAATAAATTAAATTAGTGAAAAATTTGCTGAAGTCAGATAATAGATTAGACGCTAACTATTAGTCTTCTTGCAAAAGTCTATTTGTTTAAGGTTTAATTTTAAATTTTTAAAAGACATTTGATTAGATAAATTAGATTTTGCACTTTTTTGTTTGTTTGTTTTCATAAAACCTGCAGTATTTTTTTTTAAACAAGTAACTTATTACAAATTTTTGCATTCGCAGATCCTGTGGACTTAATGTCTTGAACAGAAAAATGTCTAATAAAAAATATGAAGATTTAGAAAAGGAGGCAAAAACTGGGGTACTTTAGTTAACAGGGACAAAACTAAATGGACAGAGAAAACGGAGTAAATACTGAGGTTGGTTTTGAAAGGGTGACAAAATTCAAATATCTTGGCTCAATTATCACTGAAAAAAAAATTAAACCCAGAGATAAAAGTTAGACTGGCAGCTGGAAACAAATGTTAATTTTCAGTGCTTAAGTTGTTCAAATCTTCTCTGCTTTCAAGAGAATTTAAACTGTAATTATAGAAAACATTAATTAGACCCATTGTCACATATGCAACAAAGACTTGGACTTAGAATGAAGAAAAATACTTATTCCTTTTAAGAGAAAGATTTTCAGGAAAATATACGGACCAATCAAAGGTGGGGATTTTTGGAGAGTTAGGAGTAATTTTGAGTTAAGTTAACTATATAAAGAAAAAGTCACAGCAAATGTAATAAAATTAAAAAGAATACAATGGCTCGGAAATCTGAAGCGAATGAGTGGGGAAAGTGCAACAAAGAAAATCTATAAAGGAAAATTAGAAAGAAAGGAAAAGGTTGAACGCCCTAGAAAAAGATGGCTTGATGAGGTAGATGAGATTTGAAAAAAAATTAATATCAAAAATTGGAAAATGAAGGCCACAGACCGGAAAAAAGTGGAGCTGTGCGGTAAAGGAGGCCATGATTCTTCATGGACTGTAGAGCTGGGGAGTAAGTAAGTATTGAACATATAGTATATGGTTTATGTTTTTCTAGGGGTCATATAAAATGTCGAAACATTCTATATTATGCAAAAAGATTAACAGGCAAAGTGAAAAGAAAAGATAGAAAGAAAAGCTTATCTTAGTGGAATGTATGTTATTTCGAAAGTTCGTACAAAATTACATTCTCTAATAACCGATTCATAGGAAGTTTGTGTGGCCGGGTGTTGGACTCGTTCAATCCTCGCCGGCTGAAGACTTCCGTTGTACAAAATGATGACTGGTGCACGCTAAATCTGTTGTGCTCACAAAGTCCTTCAAGTTCCCATAACAAATCAATACCACTGGGAGTACAGGATCGGAGATTGTTCGTGCTCTGGTCCAGTTCAAAATTACGATCTGCAGATGGATGGCGTGTGATTGTGTCCTCCCTGTTAAACGGGCTGTGACGTACATGTGGGGTGGAAATTTATAATTTTATGAATGTGTTTTATTTTGTTAACTGTATAAAAAAATATTTTATTCATCGTTAGAATTTAAATAGATCGCATAGTTGTTTGTCTGTTCATAACTTAAAAATAAAACGGATGCTTTTGTGTTTAATGTAAAGGTTGCATAACTCGATATACTCTATATTTTCATAAATTCAGACTTAATTATCATCGAACTTGGATGACTAAAAATGCTTTCCTGATGATATGTTAAACATACTATGTTATATCTTGTTAGCTAAGCAACGAAAAGATAAATCTTAAGAGAAACTTCCTTTAAATGACATAGTGGCATGATGTGGCACGTATGTCAGAAGTTTTAATAAGACATCTGTAAGGAATAAAAAAAAAATTATCTGCCCATAATTATTTCATTGCATTGTTTCGAGAGATTTTGATAGAAAATGTATTCATTATTTGTCATACATCAGCCAAGAAAGTTTCTTAGGAATGTATTCAGTGAGTATGATATTAATTTCTACTTAGTTTCATTTGCTCCATAACTTTACACAGATGCCTATCTAGTACGATATAAAATATTTTAAAGATATACATTATTATAATATTTCTGTTCGCTTTTTGTTTTTGCCAAAAACCAAATTACTACGATTGCTATTTTAAATTTAAGTACTTTTCTAAAAAAAACTAGTTCTCAAATAGTCTTACTTAAGTATCTATAAAGAGCATTTTTTATCCTTAACAGTACTCAAAATTAAAAAAAAACAGAAGTCCTGATTTACTTTTGTTATAATGTTCGGATTTTCACGTAATCGGGCTCAATCTGAATAATTCAAGAGCCTAATAATAATAATGCTCTTCTTAAGTTACAAAATTCAGACACATAAGTGTACTTTATCTAAATAAACAAGGTTTTTTCGACTGATTTGGATTTTCGACTCTCAAAATATGGAGTATAGCCGCAGTCTGTAAAATATGGTCTCAATAGTTTTGTCAGAGTACTAGTCTAAAGTTGGGACCCCTTAATTTAAAATTTAATTTTTGCGTATTTCGTTATACATCGATAACTTTTTAAGGGAATTGAAAAATGTTTACACACAATTATAAAACTCGTTTTTCCAAAGGCAAATCCAAGAAAAAACTAATTTTTGATAATTATTTAATGTGCTTTCCATTTTTTAATGAATATTAGCAAAACATAATATGAAAAAATTTACATAATTTTAAATAACAAACACTAAGTTCGATAAAGTTCGGCCAGACAAAATGTAAAATTTATTTTTCAATTTATATGAAGCCTTCCTGGGCCGCAAGCCGTATATTATGCAGATGTGGTCTATAATTTCATGAATGTGTGTTATTTTGTTAATTGTACAAAAATTGGTATTTTAGCAAATTTAAAATTTGATTAAACTTCAAGCTCATTTTGTTGTTTAGAAATTAAAAATAAAACGAATGCTTTTTGTTTAGGGCTAATGATGCATATTTCGAAACTTAATAAATTTTAAAAATATATAGATTTTAAAATTCAGACTTACATATCAAATTTAGATGAATAAAAATGCTTCCTTGACGATATACTAAACATGCTATGTAATATCTTGCTAGAAAAGTAAAGAAGAGATACACTTTAGGTGGAATTTCGTTTAAATGTCACAGTAGGAACCACATGTGACATGCATGTCAGAAGTTTTCGTAAAACATCTGTAAGAACTGACAAATTTAAATTTTCACATTTATGTTTCATTGTGCTGTTTCGTATGATTTTGATAACAAATGTGTTCTTTATATGTCATACATCAGCTATGGAAGTTTCTTATGTATGAATTCAATGATTATGATATTGACGTTTACATTGATTCACTTATTCTACTACTTGACACAGAAGGCCATCTAGTGACATATAAAACATTTAGAAGATAACTTTTAAGCCTAATATACGTGTTCGTTTCTTTTTTTTCTTTCCTTTTTTTTTTTTTTTTTGGTCAGCAACAAAATACATGATTCCAATTACAGTTATTGCTAATTGAAACTTGCATTCTAGCACGAAACTGAAATTAATTATTAATTAAATTGAAATTAGTTCTTAATTGAATTGAAATTAATTCTTAATTTAATATTGTAAATTTAAGTCTGGATTTTTAATTTCTCATAATAAGATATATTAATAAAATACTAAATCTTTTAATTTCAAAGTGTCATTAGAATAAAAAAAATAGTTCTTAAATACTTTTATTTAAGTAATTTTTAATAGCTTGTTTTCAGATTTTTAATGCTTACAGGAAGGAAAAAAAATGACTTCAAAAACAACTAAATCCAATAATTTTAAAGAGTATCATCGGATTAAGATATTAGCTCTTAAATACTCTTACTTAAGTATTTTTAGGGAGTATGCATTATTTGAACAGTATTTAAAAATAAAAAGCAAAAATCTTGAATAAATTTTGTTTCAATGATCGAACTTGCACTCAATCTTAATAATGCCTGAGCCTGATCATAAAAATGCTAGTTATTTACTGCAGACGATAATTTAAGTTACAAAACTGAGGTAGGGCTTCTTAATGAAAATTTTCCTTTTTACGAATTTCGAAAAAGAAATTGCTCAAAAAGAAAAATTAGCTTTTAGGAGTTCAAACAATCACGACAGTTCTTCTGACTAAATGATTGGGACCGAAATTTCTATATTCCAGTTGTATACCGCCACTTATTTTCAGGGTCAAGAATCCAAAACGGTCATTAAAAAAAGTCACCTAATCCAAAGGTGCAGGTGTAACTTTTACATTATTTAAATTTGCCATTAGCTAAAATATTGTTGAGGATTGGTGCAAATTTTTATGAATTTCTATGCAGACCATCGACAGGTTGCCTCATATTTATTATTATTATTTTTTAATTTCTAGATGTTGTGGGTGGTTATGCCCTTCCATCTTTCAGTACAATAACTCAAAATTCTGTTTATTGTAACAGCTGAGTAAACTATGTTTTTTTTTTCCTTTTACAAATTCGACAATAACTTTTAAATAAGTGCTCCATGAAAACATTAAATAACATACATAATCTTGCTTGCTTAGGAAATATTCAAAAGTTTTCGTTGCAGGAGTGACTTGTATAGCCAATGAAATAAGGACATGCATAAATATTTACAATATCACAATAGTACAAAGCAATTTTTTTTATTGACATATTAGGAATAGATACAGTAATAATATCAAAAGCCGTGGTGGTTCAGGAGATCAAACGCTTGCCTCCCAAAGAGAACAGGTTTGAAACCCAGCGATGGCTGATCGATATGAATTCTGCACCCGGCTCGCACCAACCTCAAGGCTGACGTAAAATATCCCCGCATGTAGTCGGTTCATGTGTTAGAGTCCACTTCCTCTCGGGCTAACCGTTTGAGGTTTTCCTCTAAATGCTACGCAAATGTGGGTTAGTTTTATCAAAAGACCTCAAAGAAGGCTAGATTTTCCAAATATTTGATCCATGAGTTCCCTAGTCTCCTAGGTTGGATTTAAAATTACAAGACAACGGAGTTGAACATCAATATGTTTAAACTCAGAATGTGGTCCGCTGTAAGAAATATATATATATATATATATATATATATATATATATATATATATATATATATATATATATATATATATATATATAATACAATTTTAGAAAGAAATACATAAATACAAAAACAATGAAAATCGAAGAAAAAATGTAAGATAAAATTCCAAGTTGTGAGAGTGCCAAGCTGCTAATGTCACAGCTGGAAGAATATTTGAAGGAACTATTATAATATGAAATAAAATTAGCTATTACCTCATAACTCATAAGAGAACTAAAAGTTTCAGCACAGCAGGAGGAAAAATCATTAACATGAAATAATAAGCTAAATAACAAAGCAGTCCTGGAAAATAGCAACCTAACTATCAAAAAAGAAATATATTTAAACAAAAATGAAAGTTGATGCACTGACATACATCGTCAGGGGGTTGAAGTTGATGCACTGACATACATCGTCAGTTGGAGAGCAGTTTCAATGATTAGCGGTATATTACCGCAAACAATCATATCCCTACTGCCCACCCCCGAAAAAGAATAATAAACCTACAGCAAGTCAGATGAGTACTATATACCGAAATATTGAGAATCGAAGTAGAAGTGCATAAAATCTCAAATAAGATCGGAAACAGGATTTAGAAAGTTGAAGGTTCGAGTACCAAAGAAGTATGTCGGTCTGAGTATGTGTAAAAAGATTAATAAATAAAATTAATAAATAAAAAAATAACATATATGAATAGGAATAAAAATAAATTCTCCAAACATTATATTTAATAAATTAACCTTACTAAACCGATTGGAAATGTAGACAAACACCTGATTATAGTCCAAGATAATCCAACCGATTCTTCAATATTTGTGTGGCCATTCTATATCATAGAACCATGCATTATATCTCTTTGTAAGGCATTTGTTGTTGTTGTAGTTTATTTTCGTCGCACTAGAGCTGCACAATGGACTGTTGGCGACTGTCTGGGATGCATACCCGAGGATGATCCGAAGATATGCCATCACAATTTTGATCCTCTACAGAGCGAATGGAATCCCCGGTTCGGTAGCACGACAACCTGCTCTCGAAGTTACGGTAGAACACTTTAACGAAGACCGATACCCCACACGCTCGGTCTCTTCGTAGACACATCCAAGTGGTCACCCACCCACACACTGACCGCAGCCAGTGATGCTTGAGTTCGGTGTTTTATGGGGAACCGTGTCTTAACGAACAACCTACCTCGGCGTCGGCGCTTGGAAGGCATTCCTCAACTGAATCAGTTACCCGTCTATAAATCCAATCGGAAAAACTGAATTTAAATATTATTGATTAGTTTTAACCAGAGATAATTCTTCTGCATAAATAATGTTTGCAATATTAATAAAATTAATCTATAGAATTAAAAATGATAGAGTCATCAATAAATTAAAAGCCATTTCCGATTGCTTTCGAAGTATTTTTCATAGAAGTGTAAAAAAGGTTAGCAATAATTCTTGGTACCTTGTGGTATGCCAACAGTCTGCAAATACCCTAAAAAATACCCTCATCGTTAAAGATAAAATCATTAAAAATACAAAAATTAACAATATTTTGCTAATATTCAAAATCGTTATCTAGAATACTATTACAATCATAAAAGTATGAAAAAAGAACGTCACTTTTGTCCAGCGAAAGATACTCTTAAAAAGGTCTTTGAAATCAAAAGATTCAAAATGTGTAATGAAATTATTGTTGATTAAGTCAATTACAGGCTTATTGTTTTAATAATCCATGTAATTTCTGAAAATATAAATAGAATTAAACAGAGTGTTTAAGTATTTTGCAAAGATGTATTCCTGGTGTATTCATATAGGTATTAGTGCCACAAGTGATAAATAGGAAATATATTTGGAATTTCATTGGTGTTTTATGAAATTCAAGTGTGATAATAATGTAAAATAGTTTATATTGTTATTTTTAATTCTGCAAATTTTATTTTAAGCAAAAATTTTTTTGTTGAAATTCTTAAATATTGGGGAATAAAATAGTTATTTCAAAACATCTAATAATTTAAAATGTTTACTTTTGGAATTTAGAATAATAATGCAAACAGATTATAAGAGTTTGCAAATTAAACATTTAGATTATGTTTCATAAATTTATACTTTTCAGTAACAGATACAGATGGCAGCACTAGAAAACAAATATTAAATTTTTCCCATTTTTTCTTACTACACTATTTTATTAATAATAGACGACACAATAAAATTATTATTTACTTATCTTTCAAATATTTATTATAATATGAAAATGTCTTAATTTATTGAGATTCCATTGCAATATATTGATTAAATATGTTTACAAATTTTAATTATTTTCTAACTATAAAAGTATTTTAATTACTTCATCATTTTTGTTTACTCAGTTTGAATTGTAATTTATAATTGAGTCGCTCAGAAGCCAATGCGGTTAAGTCCATTTTTTGATATTTTCTGATATTTGGAAATATTGATGAAATAAATAATAATCTTCTTAGTTATTAAAGGATTTACTCGTTGGTTACTTTTTTCTAGGTTAGACAGCCCTTTTTTTAATAGCTTCTGAATATATTGTATAATAATTTCAGAAATCATTGTGAATAAGTCCACCTTTTATCAATATTTTTTTACATAAACTTTGAAATAAAAATTGAATTAGTCTTCTTCTTTCGATATTTGTTGGTAACACTGAAAAACAAGAAATTCATAATAACTCAGGGTTGCCAGACGTAGTATTTTTTCATCAAAAAAAGAGGGGGTATGGTATTTTTCGTAGTATTTTTTTAAAATGTGGTATTTTTAGTTTTTTTTTTCAGCTGACAAAAGGTATAAGTCCAAAAACTTTTAAGATGCTGTCATTATTTCAATAAATACTTACGTTTTTATTTACACATCCTGTACATATCTTGTTTTTTTGCAAAGTTTACATCTCGAAAAAAGCCTTTATACACTTTTCTAATTAAATTAATAAACCAAGAATTTTAAAAACTAATGTATCAAAAAACATTAATTTTCTCAATTTTCGTGTTTTGGACTTGACCGCATTGGCTTCTGAGCCACTCAATTATCAAAGCATATTTAAAAGAAATTTATTATAATCTGCACTTTCTATAATGTGATTGTTTTTCTGGACATAATAATTGGCAACTTAATTGTAAAATTTTAGGCTGAATTAAAAATTGTGATAATTATTAGTTGAGAAACAAATTCTGTAACAAAAATAGGAGAAAGTTAAAACAGAAACAATAATTGTTTTAATCATAATGTTTAAAATTATTAAATTCTTCAAGATAATTTTAAATTAAATTTAAAATTTAAATTTTAAAAATTTTTTTAAGAAAAGATTGAAGAAAACGTTTCGATTGAAGAATGAAATGAGGGAAGAAATTTTTCGCATCTTATTTTTATTCGTTTTATTCGTTAATTCATGATTTCTAAGATGCATAAGCTATTTTCACAAATCGCTTATGCTATTTAAGAATAACTCTGAATAAGTTTTCATTTAATAATCGAATTTTCACTTACTAGGATTCAAGCTTGATGGTTCGAGAGGGTTATCTCAAATATGCTAATCAATTAATGCAGGCGATACATTAGATTACGAAATTAATCACAAAAACGTTATTTCTCTGAATATACAGCCATGCTTTTGAAGAATTCAGATACCTGTGTCTCAAAATAATAGGAGGGGTGTAGACAAAATCATGATCACAATAGTTTGGTCTGAATAGCGGTCTAAAGTTAAGGGGTCCCTAAATGCCAATTATACTTTACCGTATTTCGACATTTCTTGAGAAATTTTTAAGCGAATTGCAAAATGTTTTGATGCAATTATAAACTTCGTTTATCCATAAATAATTCCTTTCAGAAATTAAATTTTAATATTTATTTACCATTTTTCATTATTTTATTTAATGATAGTCGAAAAAATTTTGAATAATAAAGTATAAATAGTTTTACCTGATATTAAAGAATGTATTTTTCTGTGGCAAAATACAAAATATGAACAAAATGTTTCGAATAGTTCATGAGAAATTGAATTTGAAATATACGTCTTTATCTTGATTAAATTTCTCAGGAACTGTTCGACCAATCTCGTACAAATTTCGCCACATAAAATTACATTCTCTAACACGTTGTAAAAATGCCTTACCACTAACAATATTTCGACTATCATTGAATAAACTAATAAAAATTATTCTAAAAAATTATTTTTCTGTATTGACGATATACGATATTTATGTTTCGATATACGAATTTTATAATTATGTGCAAAAATTTCTCGATTCACTAAAATAGTTACCAAGAAATTGCAAAAAAAAAAAAAAAAAAAAAAAAAAAAAATTTTATTAACATTAGGAGGCCCATCGCTCTATTGACCAAGCTATTGGCACCATATTTCCCAGATAACGGCTACTCCCAATATTTCGAGGGTGGTAATTTAGAAAAACAAGTTTATTCAGAGAAAGTGTGTTTTCGTATTTGATTTCGTAACTTGAAATATCGTCTGCATTAATCAATTAGCTTTTCAATCAACAGATCAAAAATTTCATCTTGCTCCGGTTTTTATTTTTATTTTTTTTTTTATTTTTTTTTTTTTTTTAATACCTAATAGCAAACATAACAATGTCACCAACAATATATTTCTTTAGATGATTTTAAATCCTTTTTTTTTTCTTCAAGATTTAGAAGAATTTAATTGTTACGTTTTTAACAAAGGATTGAAGTGCTAATTGCAATAATTTTATTTTTTTACTTCACAAGCTAATTTGTTTTAATGAAAAACAATATAAAAAGTTTCCTACGATATTTTATGAAAAATAAATGTTTATTATCAATGATATTAAAAGCAATTTATTGTTAATACTATCATTTTCTTGATTTGCTAAATTGATTATTCAAAGATCGACACAGAATAATACAAATTCAAATAGTTCAAACGCTGATTCCCCGATTTTCTAAAACCATGTCCTCTCGGCTCATGGATGAAGCCAGCAGCACTGATTTACCCTCAATAATGCTGTCATCAACCCAATATGACAAACTTTGTGAAACATTTCAAGCTAGTTTGGAGGAACTACTTTCCAAAGAAATGACCGAAATTTATGCTCAGTTTTCACACCTTTTTACGTCTTTTAAGAAGACATTTATGTTAGGCTTAAAGCTATCCAATAAGTTATTCGAAATCGAAAGTCAAAATCGAACCCTGGAGCGAAACAACAATGATCTGGAAAAAGTAATTGATGAGAGGGATGAAAAGATCAAGCAGTTAGAAGATAGTATTCTAAAAGTAGACAGCATAAGATTTGGAATGGAATTACAGGAAAAAAAGTTCCATAAAGTAATAGAAAAACTAAAAGAAGAAGCTGTTAAAGAGAGGATGGTAAGTACCAAATAAATCACTGTAAATTACGAGTTTAGTCAAAGTAAATTACTCGCGCAATTCCATTCAATCTGAAATCGACAGACACAAATATTTATTTAGTTCAATGGTTTCTAGGGAATAAGAATCGACGTACAACTCGCGTAATTGCAATCATATGTTCTTAAGTGAGCTAAAATTAAATTTCAAGTAATAAAAATATTTTTTTCAATAATGCATTATCCAAACTTCTGACTTGATGAATGGTATTTTATATAAAAAAAAAGAAGTTAAAAATCGGTATTGGAAGTTGGAAAACACTTACAGAAATCCTTCTTTTGAAAATCGTTTGTTTTGTTTTGATCTTTTTCAAACTTTTTATTTATTCATTTTTAGTTTATTAAACTATGAGTAAGTCAAAGAAAATTACTCGGACAATTACATTAATTCTAAACTCGACCAACAGAACCATTTGTTTTTATGGTTGTCTGGAAATGTTTAGGTATAATTAAAAATATGTATATAGATTAGAAATTAACAAGAAGAATGTTTTTCGAAGAAATTTTTGGAGAACAAATAAAAATTTAATGCCTAGGAGGGTAATATTTCTATACGGTTACCAAAAGTACTTAAATTTGTTTAAATACCGATAAACAACGTATTTAATTAAAAAAATTATAATTCATTCGCAAGGAACTTTTTAATTATCAATAATTAAAAGCCAAGTTTTTTGCGATAATTTAAAAACTAATTAATATTTTTTTCTCAAACTTTGCACACTGACTAATTGCACATTAATGTTACTAACATTCTGTTAAATGAAAAAGATAGAATGAAAATTGTATTTTTTCGTTTTGAACGTCCATAAAAATTCGTCACTGACAGTACTCTTATCACGCAAACAATTTAAAGTTTGCTTAAACTTAACCCCTTAACGATCGGTTAATTTTCAAGAAAACGGTCATAAAAGCTTTTATTTTGCCAAATACACGTGTTTGATTAGTGCTAGTATCTAGTTTAAAATAAACTAACTATTTACAATTACCTTGAAAATATCCTCGTACTGCTATATGGTGAGAAATAAAATGTTTTCCGGGCAAAATAAATGAATTAGTTTTATTCTTATTGGCGAATTACTACTGAACACTCCACCCCGTCAATATCACGGGAGCGAGAAGGAAGAGGTTAATTAGAAACTAAACAAATTATGAAATCAATTTGATACTTACCTAACCGAAGTCTAGAGAAGAAGCATTCCCTTTATTAATAGTAAAAAAAGCGAATTAAGTGCTAATGAAATTTCAGTATTTCATCTTATTTTCAACTTGTAGAAAAACAAATAATGAATTGAAAAAGTTGAAAGGATTTTTCGAAATATTTTTACTGATATAGTTAAGCTCCTGCAGTTATATTTCTGCATTATGCAAAATGGTTTTGCGTTGTATCACGTTGTCGTGAGCACAATTCGTCGCAGCAACAATTTATCGCATGCACAAATCGACGTAAAGACAAATCGCCGCAGAGATAACTCGTCGAGAGCACAATTCGTCGTAGGCATAACTTGTCGCAATGATGATTCGTCGTGAGCACAATTCATCACGGCGGCAATCATCGCACACAAAATTCGCCGCAACTGCAATTCTTCGTGAGCATAATTCACGGCAGAGTCAATTGATTGCGAGAATAATTCGAACAACGATAGGCAATGCCTATCGCTGTTAGATATATTTGCTAATCGTAGTAGAGACAATTCGTTGTGAGCACAACATCTTGCGGTTTCGATGAAATTCACCTGTTTTTGAAAAAAAAAAAAGATTAAGAAAAAAATTTGGAAAAACTGAAAAATTTGGAAAATTTTGAATTTGAAATTAAAAGTTAATTTTGTCATTTTGGGAAAAGAAAACGTTCGGAAAAATTCTTCAATTCAGAGGGGAAAACTTTTGTCAACGGAAGGAAAACATTAAAAATTCTTGACGAATATTCTAGTCAAAATTTTATAAATTAAATTAAAACGTAAATTTAATTTTATGCGAAACTATATTTTTGTAATTAAATTTTTTCTAAAATTACATTAAAGTCAGAGTAAAAGTTAATTAACAAGGAGAGGGTGTTTGGGAATTCCTTCCATAAGCTTAGGAGGGAATTTTTAATTTTCATGCTTTATTAACAAGGGGGTAAGAGTCCAAATGTGCTGAAAATATATCTACGTAAGATTTAAATGGGCCCTTTTTAGATTTCGTTTGCATTAAAAATAAAACTAGACATTTTTTCTTGCCGTTGTAGTTACAATATCTCATATAATTAAAAAATCGTCAATTACCATAATTATTTACCACTATTTTATTTTTTAAACGACGCTGCAGCCCCTGGATTTAAAAGAAATTTATGAATATTACGAACTTCATTTAAAATATTAACGAATATTATTTAAAATTAGGTTCACGACGAATTTTTCCCATATATAATATATATATATATATATATATATATATATATATATATATATATATATATATATATATATATATATATATATACAGATATATATATATATATATATATATATACACAATATATATATATATATATATACACAATATATATATATATATATATATATATATATATACAATATATATATATATATATATATATTTCCAAAGGCAAAATTATTGGACAGTAGTTATAGCACAATAAGAAAAGTGAATATAAAATAAAAGATGGTAAACATAATGCAGTAACTTGAGTCCATTAATTCAAAAGGTCTCGGGCTTCCCAATATCGCTCGGCTAGATAAGAATTGCGCAAAGAAGGACAGTGCATAATATTCCTCCCATTTCCTCCCCAAGTTTACAAAGTGTGCAGATGGAAGAAAGAGCAATGTTACTTCTGCTGAGGTGTTTAAGTAGACAGTCGTGTCCAGTGGCTAGGCGGAATTCTGCCACAGCTCTACGCCTTGGCCCAATATAGGATTTTGGGACTAAATCCCTCCAAGGTTTATCGGACACTCTTTCGGACAGGTCCATGAGGGAATGGTCTTTTATGCAATTTGTCACCATTTTCTTGATGGAACAAAATGGCATTGCGCGGGAAGGAATTTTAATAATTGAGGTACCCTTCTTGGCCCAAAGATCTGCACTCTCGTTTCCCACAACTCCCCAGTGGGAGGTTATCCACTGAAGGACATTGCTTTTCCATGTGACTCAATGTTGACACCGTGTGACTCAAGGCTTCGGAGGAGTCGTCGGCAGTCCATGACTTCAAGGGCTTTGGGATCATCAGAGGAATTGATGGCTTGAAGTGCCGCCATAGAGTCACAAAAAATAACTGCTTTTGTAAAATGGTTTAGGTGACAGTGAATTTGTGACAAAGAAGCTAGAATGGCGGTTATTTCACCATCAAATGCAGTTCCTTGCCCCACAGAAGTGCAAAATGGAAATAATTTTGAGGAGATTCCTGCCCCTGCATTATTATGGTTGGAGAGTAGAGAGCAGTCTATAAATATTAGAGGCCAGAGATCCTTAGGATAGTAATTGTTTATTGTTTCATAAGCCAGGGATCTCAAGATGGTAGTATCAGTATTCTTTTTTGTCACCATTTGACACAAGTCAATATTAACCTTAAATAGCCTCATTGTAGTTGGGTTCTGCGGTGGTATAGTAAATTCTGTTTCGTGGTTCAAGTTATGGGAATTCTTCAGCTCAAGAACCCCTTGTAGAATCCCGTGCTGGGTCTTTAAATTTCGTTCCAGAGTGAGAGACACCCAGGCATGCATATATATATATATATATATATATATATATATATATATATATATATATTACTACTTGCACAATTTATTATGATTTCTCAGAAACATAATTCTATTGCTATGGTTAACAAATCACGGTTTAATAAATTTATACAACTAAATTTTATAAAATTTATAAGCTCTTATTTATCCAAAAGAATTTAATAGATTTTAGAAAGTTTTAATAAATTCCATTAAGTTAGAATATAATACTTTATTATGCTTGTGTTTATCTGAAAATGTAATTAAAACTAAATATACTTAACTATTCCTCACAGTGTTTGCGTAAAATTGCATATAGTAATCGGTCTTTTTCTATTACTTTGCAAAAATAATACCAATATTTTCCTTTCAATTCATCCTTCTTGAAAACTTCTGTATAATTAGATCATTAATGAGGCAAGATGTTTCGGAGAAAAAGAGCCTTATTGTATGGAAAGGATAAGGGATCTCTTGATGTGGTTAAGTTAAAATTACGTTGTTATAAGTTAATAGGGCTCTTAAGCAAACTATAGTTTAGGAAATAGTTTGTGGAAGCAATATCCTCGAAAGGTTTCTTTTTATTTCATCTATTTTGACTGTATTGTTTAGATAAAGTGCTAAATGTTTCCTTTACTGTCTTTTTTTATTTCAATTTTAAATCATTCGTATTTAGTAAAATCTATGCATATATTATATTATTGACCGAAAAACAAACACCTGCCTGAAAAAGTGTCATTTTTAAAAAAAAAATGTTTTTTTTAAATATAAGATTTCTACTGTTTTATGGATAAAAAAATTATTTACCAAATACTTAGAAAACTATATAAGATCTAAAAATAAAGTATGTTAGTCAAAGAAAAATAAGGCCACCTCCTGTCTCGTCTTGAACTCAAGTGCGATTCCGTATTCTCTCTTCTTCCTTTAACTGTATCAATTTGATTTAGAATTCACTTTAATGTTATGTATCAGTAGTTCCAGAGCCGGAAAAACTCTTAAGGTGGTTAAGGAGCGTAAGGCGGAGACCGGATGTTTGCACTGCTAAATTGCGATAATGCCTATCTCTGTATTCGGTTAATCGTTCAAGATGAGTCCCAGACCTTCATCGAATTATCAATTGGTGTTACTTTTGTGCGGCGTTAACAACCAAACCAAACTAACCAATTTTATTACATGTATGCCTGCAATATGGCATGAAAAGTGACACACTACTGAATATGCTGTACATAAATATTACACAATATAATTATTTTACATTATGTTGAGCAAATAAAAACAGTAAGAAGTGGATCTACAGTGTCATCAAGTAAGTAAAATAACCTTTTGCGCCTAAAAAAAAGGGGACCCAATCTAAATAACTATTGATCTCATGATCGGATCTTTATGTTATAGGACTCAATCTTAATGGTTCGAAGACCTCAAATATGCTAACTAATTAGTGCAGAAGATGATTTAAGTTACGAAATCAGGCGCAAAAACGTACTTTTTCTGAATACGTACTTTTTTTTTTTACAGTTTCAGATTTCTGACTGACCCCTAAAATGAAGGGGGTAGCCACAATCTGGTAAATATGGTCTCCATTGTTTAGTCAAGAGAGTGATCCAAAGTTTGGACCCTTTAATATTAATTTTTATTTTTGCGTATTTCGCCATATCTCGAGAACTGTTTAATGTAATTGAAAAGTTTTTGCATACAATTATAAAGTTCGTTTGTTAATGGATTATTCCATGTAAAAAATACATTTGAATAAATTATTTTTTATAATTTTATTTAATAATGGTCGACAAAGTTTTGAAGTGTAAGGTACACAATTTTTTTATATCATATTAAAGTATGTAATTTTACATGACAAAATATAAAATTTGAGCGAGATTGTTCCTAGTTCCTGAGAAATCGAATTTTAAATTTACGACTTCTTTAAGATTCTATTTCTTAGAAACTATTAAACCAATTTCGCTCAAATTTTGTATTTTGCCATGTAAAATTACACGCTTTAAAATGATGAAAAAATTTTTTTACCTTACAATTCAATTTTTTCTATTATTATTAAATAAAATAATAAAAATAATAAATATTTCTAAATTTTTTTATAGAATTGTCTTTGGACAAATGAGTTTTATAATTGTGCGCAAAAAAATTTTCAATTCACTTAAAAAGTTCTCTAGATTTAGTGAATTACACAAAAATAAACAAACATTATGAGGTATAAACTTTGGATCACTCTCCTGATCAAACTCTGGAGATCATATTTCCCAGATTGCGGCAACACCCTATATTTTGAGGGATAGAAATCCAAATCCGTGCAAAAGTGCGTTTTTGTGATTAATACCAAGTTTGAGGTGACCCCATTGAACCATAGAGATTGAGTCCTAGAACGTGAACATCCGATCATTAGATCAAAAATTATTCACAGTGGTCTGTTTTTTTTATTTTTTATTTATAATTTTTTTTGGCACACGGTACATCTGAAATATGTTCCTAAGAGATAAAAATTTTGGTTAGGTATTGTTTACAAATTATGTCAACTCTTTGAAGGGAGGATAGGGTTTTTGAGATTGGGACAATTTATAACAATAAGATTGACATCAAACATTTTTATTAAAGTAGAAATAAAAAACAGTTAGAATCAGAAAATTAAAATTTTTATATATTTTTAATTTTAAGTATTCTTCTCATTTTCATTATAATAAGTATGCATAATAACATTATTATTCATACACAAATGACATTAAAACACATTGCTGCAAGCATGTGTTTCTATAATATAACGTGATAAGTGAGGTAAAGGGGTAGGGGTACTGTGAGGTGTGACACTTAGTGACAAAGAAGAAAAAGTGATCTAAAATATTGATTAAAAAAGTGACTTCCTTCATGGACCACTTTTTATCTTTAATTTCGCAGAAATGTTTAAGATTTCGAAATCGAAGTTATTTTGAAAGATAGTGATTCAAGGTTTTGTACACTAGTATAACCTTTTACTCATACAACTTTTTAATGAATGCTTATCAACAACATAAAAAATACAATATAAATTTAGCATAAAATTTACTGTCGGTTATATTTAAAATAAACTAATACATCGAAAACTCACCTGACATGATTAGGTTTCTTCTATACATTTCATGTAAGCAGCTTTTTTTGATGATTTTTTTTACAAGATTTTTTATTTGGAGAATAATTTGTGGATAAAATGATCAGTTAGCAAGTAATTCAACAATGATTGTTTACAAATCATTCAATAACTGAGACATACCTGATAATGATTTATATTATGGGGATTTCATACGATAATGGAGAGTTTTGCACAGCGTTTGTCTCACGTTTAGCGTAACGCTAACCTTATTTTCTACATTTTAGAGCAGTGTTTCCCAAACTTATAGCTTTCATGTATCCTTTCTAAATTTTTCGTAACGCTGTGTACCACTAATAAAAAATAGATGCATTTTTTACTATAAAAAAATGCCCAAAAGTTAAAAATCACAACTGGCTGTTGACACCACTAATTATTAAACTGTTAACTCTGCAAAAAATAGCCAATATAAAAATACGTAATCGTAAATTTTCATGGCTAGCTGTGTTTAAAATAAAAATATTTGAAATTTTATTCTGTAAGATATTTCGCATAAGAACGCGTACCCCCGCTAAACTGTTCCCGTACCCCTGGGGGTACGCGTACAACACTTTGGGAAACACTGCTTTAGAGATACATAGGACAATTTTCGGGCATGCGCTAAAAAGCTTTAATAGTGTTAACGTCAGAGTTAGGGGGAAACGTAACGTTATGCAAATATTTATACTATTTTAGTGATAAGTTCACGTTTACATCGGAGAGGTGCGCAATTTGTATTAACTTTTATTATTTATTCTATAATATGCAAAACGTTATACCTCAATGGTAACGTACATTAGTCATTAAGAAATTTTTTTATTTAGCAACAAAATTTAAATAAATTTTAGTAGAAAATAATTTTTTCTGATTTTGTTTAGGCGTATGACGAACTTTTGAAATCTCAATCCGAGGGCGGTGCACGACAGAAACTAGAAGAAGCAAATACAAAAATCGAACTCTTAAATCAAGAATTACTCTTCGAAAGAAAAAGGGAGGAGATTTTACAAAAGCGGTCTGATGAGGAAGACAAAGTTGGAAAAGAACTTAAACAAGAAATTATAAATCTCCAGAAAAAATTAAAAGATGAAAGCCGCGAAAGAATAAATGCTGAATCCAACATCTACAAGAAAGATCGAGAGATTGAAAATCACTTGAAAATGGCTGAGTCTTATAAGGAGGAAATTGAAAAAATTAAATTTGAAAATGAGGGTTTTAAATCACATAATGCGAGGTAAATTAAGACTTATTAAAGTCTGTTTTTGAAGAGTAAATTTTGCTTTGCATGCTAATTTTAGTGAAATTTATGTCTTAGAAATTGCTGCAGAAAAATGCACGATATTTGAAATCGAAAAACGATGTAGGTTTCTGTTCTTTTTAGAATATTTAAAACACAGAATGTTTCATGTTAAGGTTCTTTATTAGTTTTACATTTTTGAATACTTTTGGTTTTTAAGGATTTTTATTCAGTCTTTTAAAGTATTTGATACAAATATATTTCAAAGTCATAATTTCGATTTATTGAAACTCAAGCTGTGCTTAAAATATAAATGCAGTCATTTTTATGGTAAAATATAAAAATAAATGGATTAAATTGAATTAATTTTTTGGCTTTATATGCTTAATTGTAGAAAATAACTGATAGTTAGAAAATGTATTTCATCTAAGGCAAGCTTTGTAAAAGTAATATTAAGCTAAATTTGGTTATTGGTATTAGTTAATTATAGTTTGTTCTTTAACTGTGGTGCAATTTTGTATAAATATAATAATAGAAGTAATAAAACCAATTTATATAGATATCAACATAAGGCTTATAAACTCAGCTTATTAACCTTAGATCAAAAGTACAATGCGCAAAAAATAAACGGATCACCCTGAATAAATTTTGATATAATAAGAAATTTTGCACATAATAATGTAAAATATATGTAAAATATAATTCCATGTAAAATATAACTTTTAAAAACATTTATTATTTAATTTAATAAGAGTCGAAAGCATTTTTATCTTAAGGTATATAAATTTTTACGTCATTTTAAAAAATATAATTTTAAATAGCAAAATACAAAATTTTAGCTAAATCGGTCGTATAGTTCCTGAGAAATCGAAATTTGTAAAAGTCGTATATTTAAAAATTTTCACTTCTCTTCTTAAAAAGTTCTCTAGATATGGTGAAAAACGCAAAAAGTAAAATTAACATTAGGGGTTCTAAATTTCGAACCGCTCTCCTGACCAAATTATCGGGACCATATTTCCCAGATTGGGGTTGTCTCCTATATTTTGAAAGTCAAAACTAAAAATCCGTCGAAAAAAAGGTATGTTTCTTCTGTACGTTATATGTTTTGCGACTAATTTCGTAACTTAAAATATCGTATGCACTAATTAATTAGCAAATTAAAATTACCCCCTTGAACTTTTAAGATTGAGTCCAAGAATATTAAGATGCGATCATTAAATAAAAAGTCATTTAGAGTAGTCCGTTCATTTATTTATTTTTTTTTTTTTTTTGCGCACTGTACACAAGGACGTTACAAGAAATTTATTGCGAGAGGAAGCCTAATTTGCTAATAAGTTTAAGTATTGATTGATTAACCTGTTAAATTTTAATTTTATTTTTGTAAAAATCTTATACAGTATTGCGCCGTACACGTAGTATTCAATACAAATGGATATTTTTGCTATATTTTATATGCGTTTTTGCACGTCACGTAAAAATTCTCCTTGTCATTACCTTTATTGTATAAACTTGAACATGATTGTACATGATGTGCTCCCGTGGCACAGTCGGTTAAAACATCGCCCACACTGCTGGGTGAAGAGCTATGGGTTGTGAGTTTGATCCTGACAACTGATAAAACAACCGGCTAGTTTTTCAAAGCTCGGTGTTCGTTAAATCTATAGTGGCTGAAAGTACTTTCATTGGTTGTGATGCGAGAAGGGTACCAGCTGTGGCGCTGTTCTCGTCGTCTGACCACAGTAAAAATCACGTGATATTCCTACTATGGCCATTCAAAGATAGAGTTCAAAAAATGAGGCTAAGTGCAGGGCTATGGTTGCGGAGGACTAATGATGATGTGCGTAAATTATATAGAACACATCAACTGTTAATAGAAGTCATGAACACTATACGTTCAACATCATCATTACGCATTTGCGGAAAAAATAATTTTAATTACGTAAAGCTTCTTTAAATTTACACCAGTTAATAAGTCTTTATTACTAATAAGGTCATTCCTTTCGTCAATATTCTCTAAATCTAATATAGCATCCACTTTAATTGATAGTTTATATCTATTTTTAATCTGTGTGATAATTTCAAGTTTCAATTCATTTTACACGGAGATTAAATTCATGAACAGTTCTTTTTTTTCTTCTTATAGTCTTTTTGAAGAACTTAGAGGAATCCAGAAAAGTCTTCAAGAAAAAAATAAAACAATAGAACAACTAAATAAGAATTTGGGTTCTCAGAAATTTCATTCTCTTATATTCAAGCGAATAAAACAAAACTTGGAACAAGATGCTCAGGAGAAAAAGGAGCAAATATTATCCCTTAAGGTATTTCAATAGTTATCATTGTTATTAGATTCTTTAAACGCACACAGGGAGAAAAAAAAATGCCGGCAAAATTATTGTACTGTATGGTAATGGAATTCCTGCTAAAAAGAAACTGTAATTATGTTTAATAAAAGCAATATATAAGATATTTAATTCATTTAGAAATTTTCTTTTTATGTGATAACCGTTTACCGGAAATTATTGTTTTTAAAATTATAGTTCTTATTACCACACATTTAGTAAAAAATAAAAAACTGAAAAGTAAGAAAAGTCTGAAAAAATGGTTTTTATACCATTCGCTAAGTCGCATGATAAAATTATCAAATTTTCCCACTTAAGCAAAACAAAATTAAATTTTATCACATATTATAAAACCATATTTTATTGTTAATTTTGCCGAAATTAGTACCAAAGCACTTTGGTAAAAATTACCGAGCTCTTAGTGTTTCCATAAAACCGGAAAGACGGTTACCATATTCTATTAGTTTTGATAATACTTTTTTTTCGCTGTGCAATTTGCATATTCAATATACGTGCCTTCAAATAATTAGTAATTTACTTATTTGTTTTAAAAAGAAAGCTTAATGTTTTTGGTAATCTACCCATACTTTTGCTAAAATGGTTTTTACTCCATCTTAAGGATGTGTATTCAATTTTCGTATACGAGGATACTCCAGGTTTGAAACACCGGAAGAACAAAACAAAAAAAAATGTTGTTGAAAGACTAAAACGGGAAATCACGTGCCTTAGAAATGATCAACAATGCTCAAAATATTGTTCACAAAAAATTTCATTTTTACTAACGTTTCACTGTTAGATATTAACCCAATTGGCATAAAATTGGCATAAATATGTTGTGCAGATTTTTAGGCACCCATTACTAATAAACTTATAGAAACATATACCAAACTTATACAAAACAGGTTAGTTTCTGCTATGTCTGCTAGATTTTCATGCTACTATATGCTTCATAACTCTAGCAAACATCAAATGCTATATAGCTAGCAACATGATAAGCTATATGAAAGCATTTAATTCTTATTTTCTGTTTAAGCTTCTTCCAAAGCATAGAGAGGTAGACACAGAGGCTTCAAACGATTTCGTTTAAATAAAACGAAAATTTCGTTAAAAAAATCGCTTGAAATTATTATTTTTAGAGCTATCAAAGTTTAAGAAAAACTTTGATAGCTCTTAATTTATTTGCTCATTACAGTTTGAACAGGAAAAGAGCTCTAAGATGAAGCAAAATTTAAACCACAAAATAAAATTTTTGGAACAAAGGAATGAGGAACTCCGGAATTCGATGCAACGAATCAGACAACAATATGATTCGAAAAAGATGAAGAAAGAATTCACCGTGTCCCAAAGTATTGTGGAAGACGAAGATGAAAAAGTAATTGCTCTTCGTAAAGAAATTCTTCATCTAAAAGAGGATTTTTCTAAAGCTCAAGAAGTAAGTAAATGAGACAACAAATGTTAACACTCCCAATGTGGGATTCTACTTTATCAATGTTAACCTACGAGGAATTATGCGAACCCAGTTTTCTTATTTATAAAATGACTAATTATTGTTTTGGAATATATTTTTTTATTTCATTTTGTTCACTAAAATTTGTTCTTTTGAAGCTAGTTGCAAAATTTTAAATTTCATGGTTGTAAGAACTTTTTAAAAACTTTTTCAAAGTTGAGTTTTTTTTAATTTCGAGTTTTTTTTAATTTAAAGTTTTAATAATATTTATAATTTTAAAATTTAATAACTATGTTCTATATAATGAATTCTATGATAAAAATTAGACAAAAAGCATTCCAAAATAATAATTAATGACTTAATAAATCAAAATATGCATTTATGTAATATTCTGTAGATTAATGTAAAGAAACAAATCCTTTTATGTCCAAAGAGAACATTAAGAATGTCCAGAACTCATTTTATAAACTTTTCTTAAACGTTTAAAAAATTCAAAAAAGGCACATAAAATTTCTGTGTGTCTTTTTTTTAAATTATTAAAATATTAAAGAAAACCTAAAATAAAATATAAAGAAATATTTCTAATTTTTGGTATTTTATAATTTTTAATTCATAGTTCTTTTTTTATTTTCCTAAAATGTTCACACTTTAGTTTGTCAGTAATTAGTATGTAAGGTTCACTGATTAAAAAATTTATAAAGAAAATTAAAGCTAAAATATATCATTCTGCTTTTCTAGTATTATTTAAAAAAACTATAAAATAAAATTATATAAATCTTTTACTAGATTCTTGAAAATGAATAAAAGCAAAATGACAAAAATATATATTTCTTAAATTTCATGCAGTTATTTTATGTAGGCCTTGAGATACGTTTTTCAAAAATGGAAAAATCTAAAATTTTGACACTGAGGAAAACGAGTTACAGATTAAAAATTTTTGAAAACAATCAGCTGCGCAAATTAACATAATGTAAAAACTTGTTTATCGTAAAATTAAACGTTATTTTGCTAGGATTTCCCGACATCAGTATATCCCGAATGTATATTCAAAATGAAAGTTATATTTATTAAATGCTATATATTTTTAGAAAATGAATATGCAACCTTTTAATTAATAATATTTTACTGTTACCTAAGTCGCATCGCATAGGAGCTCGTAATCAATAACTTACATGGTAATTAAAATATTCACTTAGCTTTTCTTCATTAGATAGAATTATAAATTCTTAAAAATTTAAGATAAGACCATTAGATAAAGAGTAATTAGTAATGATCCTTTTTATAGGATATATACAAACTTGTGCTAGAATACAAATGCAGTTTAATGTTTTTAGAATAAGAAATATCAGTAACTAAACAGCAAAGAAGTCCTACCTACGTTATTTTTAAAAATAACATGATCATTGACAAAATGAAATGGAAGCTTTATGATAACAAACGTACTGCTGAATTGATCATTCTGTTAATTATTGTAGGAGTTATAAGTGTTTTTTCTTTGCACTAAACTAAAAACAAATATGTGTAATTCTATGAAAAGAGTGATAAAAGAGACAAAACAAAAAGATGAAAGGTTACTTCGAAGTCATGAAACGTATATTTTTGTAAAAAGAATGAACCTGCTGAAACAAAGACCTAAGGTGTTTATAAAATTTCTTTGCCGGAATTGAGATTTTATAACTTCATCTCAATTATAAAACCTCCTCTCTAGATCTTTCAGCACATATAGTACAAAATAATTATTTATTGAATGTGAAATTAATTACCGATACTATTGAAACTATAAATAGCAATTCAAAAAACAACATAAGTGACTCACAGTAGATTTCGAGAAGAGTGGATTGACAGCTATTGTCTTTCAATTACAAATACTCTGAACGCTAAAACAAAATATAAAAAAAACTGATAAAGCAAAATTTGAACAAAAAAAATATAAGAAGTTATATTACTGGCAATAAATAACTTATCATACAAAAATACCAAATATATAAAAATCCTGATTTTAAAACTTTTTGTAGCTTAAGTTGATTACGTTTGTTTTTGTTGCTTTTTTTTGTTTAGCCCATTAACTTTTTCCTAAGCTTTAGTAATAAATGAAAACTGGAAATCTGAGATTTGCAAATTTGCATATTAAATTTGTATTTTGTTCATTAGGCAATTGATCTTAGTGCTTCAAAAGCCATCGAAAGAGACAATCAAATTCATAGTTACAAAATCGAAACAAAAAGGAACGCTGACGAGATAAGCAATCTTAAGCACAATCTACTCAACTCTGAAATAAAAATAAACAATCTGAATTTTCAAATCAGTCGCCACCAGAATGCTGAAAAGTCCTTGATGGGTCGAATCGAAACTCTGGAGCAACTTGAAAGGGAGGCTGAAATTCATATTTCCAAACTTACAAGACAATTAAAGAAAACACAGGAGGATAATATATCACTGCATCAATCAGAATACGAAGCTCGTAAGGATTCTCACAGCACTAAAGAACAAATGGCTGATATCGTGTCTTCCAGGAAAATTTTATTGCAAATGGTTTCTAAACAAAGGCTCACCATTTTGGATTACGAAGACAATGTTTTGACTCTCAAATCTGAAGTAGAACAAACAAAAATTAAGTACAATAAGAATAAGTCCTTGGTGAAAATACTTAAGGATCGAGTTGCTTCTTTATGCAAAGAGCAAGACATGCTAAGAAATGAACTGGATAAAGTTCTGAAAAGCTTAAATGATAAAGATCGTGCAAATCATGGTCTGGAGCAGAAGTTAAACTTTTCTGTAGAAAGTAGGCAAATATGTGAAGCACAATTAAAGGAAAAAATGCGTGAAGTAGAAAATAAGGATGAAAAAATAAGGCTTTATGAGGCGGAAAGGGCAAGTTTGTTGAAAGATCTTCGCCAAAGGGATGATGAGATTAAACTTTTAAACTTTAAGTTGTCGAATTTGGAACAACTGCAAATACCTCAGAAAAGACAACAGAATGAAATAGATGTTCTGAAAGGTGAATTAAGAGAAGCTGAGAATTTATTGGCTGAAAAAGAATTAATAAGTCGAGCTCTAGAAGAACAAGAAAAAAGGACAAAAAATATACACAGGTAAATTAATTTTAGTTTGGAAAACAGTTTTGATTTTTAACCTTAAACACCGAGAAACGGAAAAAGAAGCTTTTCCTCTGGTACTCAAAATATGAGTTTATACTCACTAAGGAGTACTTATTACTAATACCGAAGTGTCATACGAGAATATCATATTGAGATCACGTCTATGTGATTTCTGGCTGCTAGATAGGAACATTTCATATATATTATTGTGGGCCGAGAAGCAAGAAACACGCGATTACATACATTTACTCACGGACCTGAAGGCGCTAAATAGGTCAACATGTAGTTGGGTTAGATGGACAATATATTTATTTTAGTAAGAGATATTGTATACTGTAATATATTGTCACATTACAGGGGTTTAATACATATGACAAAATGAGGTTTAGCTAATAAATTTATTAAAGTGAATAAAGTACAAATAACGAGAACCAGTCTGCACTCAGAACTGCCTGTGTACAATGAAGGGATCGCTTATATATTAACAAAGAACGTTCTAGAAACTTCCTAGAAATAACGAAAGAAGAAATGACGTAAATTAAATGTACCAGAAGCTTCTGGAATGTTCATAGAATTAAATAAGAAAAATTGGGAATTTGTGTCCGCGTCCCGTATCGAACCTGGGACCTCCTGCTTTGTAGATTCGAATTATACCACTGAGCTACTGAGACTTAGACTGCTCGGCAATATTGTATACTGTTGATACACCATAAGAAAAGAAGCACGGCTCAAGTGCATGATTTAAAATAAGGGTTAAGTAGAAGTTGGATCCATAGCACAATAATGAAACAATAGTAAGGGGAGAAAGTATCAAGCCAATTTTATTGTATTTTATTTTAATTCCATCGTTGAAAACTCACCTAATTTTAGTTTACGACTACCAGTGTTCAACTCCGTATCCTTGTAATTTTGAACACAATCCAGAAGACAAACGAGCTCCTGAATCCAGTATTGGGATAAATTTGCCTTCGGGGAGGAATTTTTGATGAAACTAATCCTCATTTGCGTTACACGGAGAGAAAAACCACAAAAACCTCCCACGGTTAGCCTGACGGCAAGGGGACTCTAACCCATGATTCGTCTACCACTGACGATATTTTAAGTCAGAACCGGGTGCGGAAAACGAACCAACCAGCTATTGCCGGGATTTAAACCCGGCTCACCTCATTGGGCGGCAAGAACTCTATCATCTACTTATGCCACCACGGCTCTATCACACCAATCACAATACCATTCTTGGGTCAAAATAAGGTCATTTGTACTCTTACGGTGGGACAAACGAAATATACGCCCAAGCCCTAGTCAATGCCTACATTTAAATACTAATCTAAAACAAAAAGTGAAAAAAATATCAATATTTTAGAAACGAAAAAAATCCATTTATTTTTTTATGTCAGCAGTCTGATAAAAACAAACGCCAGGGAAAATAAATTATTATATTTCTACTAAACAAACTTAGAAACATACGATGTAAGGTGGCAAAGGAAAAGATGGTAATACGAATTTTATCTATCTTAAAGCTTTGCATGATCATGTCTTTAGTGTTTCTAAATAAATAGCATCTTTTATATAGTATCCAACCTTTTCTAGCTTGTACTTGTGTGTGTTTTCTTACGTTAATACCCTTCGGGTTACGGGTTGAGCTTCATTTATTTAGAAAGGGATATTGCTGAAAGTTAATTCATTACAACTTTATAATTATTTATATAGTTGACGAGTATTTTTATAAATTTATTTTAAATAAAAACTCGATTACAAATCGTAAATTCTGTTAATAAAAATATTTAGTTCTATAGTTCTGATATATTCTTAAAGAAGCACTAATTGATGCAAGCTAAAGCATTAACTAGCTCTAGTTCATTTTTAAGCTTTCATCAATAATTTATTTGAAAGTTATTTTCCGAACGAAATTATTTTACACCAGAGATATATTTGAAAAAACATATTTTAAACAGAATTTTGTAAAATGCATCTTATTATGATTATTATATTTAACATAGCATATGTTATAAATGTCTCAGTTAAAAAGTTAACCGCAAACTTTAGATTTGTTTCTTAAAGTTTACACTAAATGTACTAAATTTCGCCTCCTTAACTAAATGATTATTTTTGGATAATTATTAAAATCTTTAATTTCCGGACAATTTATGCTGTTACAAACTGCATCGAGTGAAATGTAGTTTTATTAAAACAATATACTGATGATAAATTTTAAATGCATTTGACACTATTTAAACGATCATTCAAAGTGAGAAAATTAAAAAAAAAAAAATTAATAATTTGCTTATCCAGTAAAAGTCTCACAATAAAATAAAAAAAAATCGCCAAGATCGCCAGACTTTGTCAGGAGAAACATTTGGCGAGGTTTCACGTATTTTTGTTTTTTAGGTGGCGAATTGTGGGAGGCACGGAAGAAGACTTGACTGTCAAGATCTCGACTCTGCGAAAGCAACTGGCGATGAAGATTGACTCCCTGAAGGCGAAGGAGCAGGAGCTTCAAGAAAAGGATCAATTAATCAAGGAGTTGAGGAGTGACATTCAAAAAAGATCTGAGTTAATGTCCGAGGAGAAGCTGTGGTTGTGTCAGAAGGATCTAAAATCGTGCATGGATCAAATAAAGAGTCTCGCAGCGGAGAGAAACATGTACCAGTCACAGATGGAGAGATACGAGAGAGAAAAAGATCAACTGACTGATGAGCTTAGGAAACTGAAGTTGTTAAATTACAAAAGAAATATTTAAGGTAGCATTGTTTGAAAGTGTTTTTCAAAGAAATTTTCGATGTAATTTCGTGATTAAGATTCAATATAAATTCAACTGTTCCTCACGGGTTTGTGAATAGTTTATAAGTAAGGTTTCGAAGTTAGATGAATAAAATTTATTTCTTTGGTGTTCGTAAGTGATTAATTATATTTTGGAGAAGTTAAATTCAAATACAATTATAACGAAATGAATTTAAGGCCAGTGTGCAAAAAAAGGACTGCTCTGAATAATTTTTGAGCTAAGGATCGGATTTTCACGTTTTAGGACTTCATCTTAATGGCTCGAGGGGGTCATCTCAAATATGCTAATGGATTGCAGACAATATTTTAAGTTACGAAATCAGATACAAAAAAGTACTTTCTCTGAACAAACATAACTTTTTTTTCGATGGATTCGGATTTCTAAACCCCCAAAATATAGGGGGTAGCCGTAATCTGGAAAATAAGGTCCCAATAGTTTGATCAGGAGATCCAAAGATGGTATAACTTAAGTTAATATAAATTTTTTTGTATTTCGCTATATCTTAAGAACTCTTTGAGCAAAATTAAAAATTTTTTCAAGCAATTATAAAATTCCTTTATCCAAAGATCAATTCATGCAAAAAAATAACTTTTAATAAATATTTATTATTACTCTATTTAAAAATTTAAATTTTGAATTGTAATGTATACAATTTTTTACATCATTTTGAAGAGTGTAATTTTACGTGGTAAAATGCAAAATTTGAGCGAAATCGGTCGAATAGTTCCGGAGAAATCGAGTTTTAAACATACAACTTTTTTTCCCGTACATCCAAACATAAGATCAAAAGTTATTAATCAATTTCTTTACCATTATGCATATTTTTTTTATTAAATCATTCAACTTTGATGGTTTTTTTTAAAAATTAATGAGCTTTTAAAAGTGGTTTGAAACCTAAACTTTTAGTTTTAGGAGGGTTCCTTTAATTAAAAATTAAAATTTTTAAAAAATTCTATTTAATTATACAGTTACTTTTTTCGCAAAAAGACATTTTTATTACACGGATGTAAAAGAACCCAATCTTGTTGGCTTATTTTTATTTGATAAAAATGTAAGAAAATTGAACTCTTTAATATAAATATTTTTGTAATGCTTTCTTTATTAATGATAATAATTTCGAGTTTAAATAACTGTAACTTTGATAATAAAAGTCTGCACATAATAATTTTTAAACTTCTAATAAGCTGATTACTGAACGAGGTTAAGAATATGGTAAATAATCGATGGATCGGTATTTATTAACACTACACAATCATAGATAAAACTAAAAGGTATGTGCCAATAAAAAAAATTAAATATTTTATCATTATTAATTGTTTCCTTTCCCGGCGACCTTGAATTATTGGATTAAGGAAAGCGCATTTATAGAGGTTCAATTCATCAATATAAATGAAAATTATATTCGATCTAATGTAACAGATTAACTAGAAATATAAACTGATTTGGGGCTAAAAATGACGCTTATTGATTCAGAACACTTAATAGTCAATATTTACTACAATCAAGAAATTTTCTTCGCACTATCTCCTGCACCACAACAGCACCCTTGATCCATCTTGTTGATTTTACGTGAGCTTAAGCCTGACACAAATGACAAAAAAAGAAGAAAAATATATATTTAAAGATTGCGCAATGGTTCTCGATGATTCGTGGTTTTGATTAAAAAGAGCTATTTTAAATAATTTGTGAGAAAAGTCTGTTGTTTAAATCGAAATAATGATGAATGTAAATCGTATGAGAACGACCACCTGAGACTAACTCAGGGTATAGAGCTTTTACCTCCCAATGAGGTGACTTAGGTTCCAATCTCAGCGGTGACTGATTAATACAAATTCTGCTCCTGAGTCGCATTTAGCACAGTGCTGACGTAAAATATTCTCAGTTGTGCGCGAATCATGGGTCCTCTTGTCGTTGGGTTAGTCTTGAGAGTTTTTCGTAGTTTACCTGTCCATGTAACTCAAATTTGGCGGAGTTCCACCAAACAGTTCTCCACGAAGACTAGTTTGTCCTGATGATTGATCCGGGAACTCTCTTACCTTCTGCTTTGGGTCCAAAAAGTACAAGCCTACAAAGTTAAACAAAGATAGTCTTAAGGTTAGAATTTTTAATACCGTTTTCATCGCTGGTTATAAAAATAAAATAAAAAAATCTTTTAAGGAAAATTTTTTGCACTTATCTGCCTCTTGAAGCAATTAAAATTTTTTAAATATATTTTACGATTGGAGGCTAAAAATCTGCCTAACACCTACTGAAGTCTGACACAAGCAACTAGGAGATCTAAGATAGACACGAAAACTCTTTCTTTTAATATCGACAACCTTTATAAATGTTTGTTATTTGGTTTGATATCATTCAGTTGTCAATGTCAGTGTCTACATGTGTCCAGTGTTATTGACAAAAGTATGAATAGTATTTACTTGGTCATGAGACGGATAAATATAGTCTTGATTCACATCAAAATGAAGCTCTGCTTTTGCCGAAGCTAGGAAATGCTTTCATCATCTGGTTGTGACATATTGCTATAACGATTCTGTAAGTTTGAAACAGATCTCTGATTATTAAGGGGAAAAAAGAAGCATAACAATATCAGTTAACGGATTATGTGTGTATCCATAAATTTTACACATTAAAAGAATTTAGCAATACGTTATGAAGTGATTTTATAATTGGAAGTTAATAGTTAATAGTTAATAGTTTAATAATCATTAAAAACTAAAATTTACTAAAAAAAAATACATAGAGATCTTAAATTAATATTATTTATGGAAAATTTATATATATATATATATATATATATATATATATATATATATATATATATATATATATAAAATATATATATATATAAAATATATATATATATAAAATATATATATATATAAAATATATATATATATAAAATATATATATATATAAAATATATATATATAAAATATATATATATATATATATATATATATATATATATATAAAATATATATATATATATAAAATATAACCTTTAATAACATTAGTATTAGGTTTGTAGTAGTTTATTCTGCCAAATTCACATCAAAGAGCGATTTATTTTAGCAATACGATGCAATTGTGGCAATCAAAAATTTTTACATTAGAGCATCAAGACTAAAGGAACACGGAGAGATTTATATTTACTACGTTTCAAAGCTAGTTTCACGGTAAATGGTTCCCAACTAGAAATAGAATGAACAAAGTTATATCCCTTCTTATCTCATTTTACTCCCAAACGTTCGATAAAATGTGGCATAAAAATGGCATAGTATTCTCGTTCGCTTGATCTAAGAAAACCTAGAACCCAGAGTCTCTGCAGTCAAAGGTTATTATCTTTTGCTAGCGAGCTTAAAGCTGTCTTTTGGACCACAACGTCTTATGAACCGTGAGAAAGAGAACGACGAACGCGCCATCTGGAGATATAGATGCAAATGAGTTTGTCTTTCTATAGGTGTTCGAAAAAAATATCTAATAGTGGTTGGGGAATAGTTACAGAGATCTTAAAATTTACAATGGATATTATTTGGACGTTTCTGAGCAAGTTATATTAAATATTTAGCTATTACTTTTTGTTCTTTTCTTCTTCGAAGTAATTTAAAATATTAAACTTTAAGTATCCAAGTTTTTACGGGTGTTTTATAAATTAAAAACTATAATTTAATTACAAAAGAGATAGTAAAATGAAACATCATTTAACCATCTGATTCATGCTTGATTTTCTTTTTTTTTTTGTACTTATGGTTTAAATCTTGTGCTTTTTCTTATATGATATTATTGGACTAAAATTTGTTTAATTTCCAATAAATAGCGCATCTAAATGCTTTTTTTTGTAAAAAAAATTATCTATCTATACTTGTATTGCCTCTATTATAAAAGTTTTATAGTATTGTATTAATTGCATACCAAAATTAAGTATGATATATTATAATTTGTTTTTAGTAATACACTTTAAAAGTTTAACTAATTACTGATATTAAAAACTATCAAATTAATTATATTATTAATTAATTATTAATTATATTAAAAATTATTAAAAATAATCAACGCTTTCTTTTAATAATTATTATGGTATAAAATTTTGACTTATGAGCAAACATAGAAAAACAAACGGAAGATTTTTTTTAACTCTCTGCCTGTTTCTCGACTCCTGAACCATTTAAGCAAGAATCCTAAAAATAAGCAGTAGGTGCAAGGGGAAATTTTATCTTTTTATTAAAACAAATATCTGTAAATTTTTAATTTAACCGCTCGGTAGCGTCGCGCGAAAAACAAATTTTTATCATAAGATGAGCATTCTGTAACAATTTAAACTACAAACGTTTTTCTTTTCAATTATATAAAGAGCAAGAAATATATTGTGTTAGATGGGTTTCTTTAATCAAAAACGAGTTTCACTAGGGGTTTATTGCACGTTATTTAATAATTATTTGTCTTTGATTCATCATGTCAGGCAAGCAAAAATAAAATGTAGACGGCATAAGGTGGGCAATATCATGGAATAAAAAGCTACCTGAATCAACGCGTTTATTTATTTATAAATTTTTAGTTATTGCGATTTTGAACCGCTTTTATATAACCCCAAGTAATCTAAGTAAACAGTGATTAAAATAATAATAAAAACTAAAAACACGTTATAAATTAAAATGATAATTTCCACAGAAAAATTACTTGTTTGTGGTAAATACTGACTATTCTTAGTCTGGCGTGGTCAATAAATATTTGGTGTGTGAATTAATCTTCTAAAATGTGTTTTTATTAATCTAATAATGTAAAGTCCCCGGGAAAGGTTACAACTATTTAAAAAAAAATTAAATTATTTAATTTTCTAAAAATACTTTTCGGTATATGTTTTTCAGTTTAATGCACAAATTAATAACAATTTAACAATTAATTCACGATTTTCTTAAACCTTGAAAAGAAACGGTATTCAGCTTAAGTATAGCAAAAAAGATAAAAAAGAATTTAATTAATCACATGAAAGTTATTTATTTTGAACATAATATTTTGTGTTTGTTAGTTTTGGTAGCTTAAATTCATTTATGTATTTAAAAAGTTTGTCGCAGAAATATATTTTTAATGTCTGGATATAAATTCATAATACTCCTTTATTATAAAAGAAAATGTCGCTAAAGTTCATTGACACTTAAAATTCAAAAGCATTTCATTGTGTTTGTTTCATTTAACATAACTAGTTTTGTAGATTACAATCACGAGAGATATGTTGAGTTGATAACAATGAAGAAGCTCTTTGTTTCTGTCTGATAAGATCTGAAAAGTTTAAATAAATAATTAACGATTTTTAAAGTAAAAATAGATAAATGGAAATGAAAATATCCGATTTCCTTTTCTTGCCAATTAGTAAATATAAACTGTAGAACTTTTTTTTTCAATGAAAACTTTTTTTTTTGTTCGCTCTCCAATTTTAAAGGTAAAATGAAAACATAACTAATTTCTAATGATTAGATAAGCAACTACTGTTTTAAAATATACTCATTTTTACGTGTTCAGCACGGAAGTGAATTGAGTTTAAGAGACGTTTTAAGGAATTTAAATATAGAAACTCCGGAAAATTGTTTTAACTATAAACTATATATAAAAAAAACTATACAATAAAACGAAACCTATATTAAAAAATAATGTAATTACGAATATACAGTATCCATTTAAAGTCGGTTGAAAAAAATATTTGTTCGAATTATTGAGACTTAAAGTAACTTCAAGAAAAATTATTTTTTAAGTTTTCTAGACGAACTCAGTAAACTGTTATAGGCATCAAAAAATTCCTAGGTTAAGCATTTAAAGATTTTTTTTCTTCTCATAAAATTAATTTTTCAAGTAATAAATGTTTTTTTAATTTTTTTTTTTACCAAAAATAATCCAAAATTTTAAAAGAGCTTAATTTTAAGTATGAACAACTTCTAAGTAAGAAAACAGTTCCAATGTACCACCGAATGGGGTAAAACATATGTAGTCATTTTTGATTTAATTTTTAGCCTGCATGTTTGATGACTGATGTCCATCTAGTTTAAAATAAACTAACTATATCTAAACGCATTACAATCAGTCTTGTGCATAGATTTAAAAAAAAGATATATTTCAGGTGATAAGAAATAGATTGTTTTATTTTTTAGTACATTATCCTGAAACACTCTAGTCCGGATATATCATGAGCTCGAGAAATAGAGGGTGAAATATTTATAACTTATTTATAACTCTATGCATTTTGTTGACAACGAAATGGTAGCGGTTAACACCCAAAATAGGAGGAAACTACTTAACCCCAAAGTGGAGTAGAACCAAGGCAGTTCCTACCGTAAGGAATTTTCAAGAATGTTCTTTTCACGACTCGGTGTAAAGTATCTCTCACCATTTTAAGTATTTGGTACGTACTCAGTACGTATTTGGAAAGTACTTCTATTTACTATTAGTGCTCTTAGTCTCGGTCTAGATCATTTAGACAGAACGTGTTGAGAAATTTTCTAAAAAATGCCTGAAACAAAATTTTGGCATTTTCATGAAAATTTCAGAATTTTTGATAAAAAAAAAGTTTTTAAATCTATAATAAAGTAGACAAAACTGATTTTTAAAAACCTCTCCTTATATTTTTTAGCGGTTATTATTTGACTTGTAAATATTTTGATACAAAGCAAAACATTTGATTCTGTTAAAAGCAAATTAATAAGTAAGTAATAAAAAAAAATAGTTATTTCTAAGTAAATAGTTATTTCTAAGGCAAGTTTAAACATTCAAAAAACGAATTCGGAAAAGAAAATGTAATCAAGCTGACTTGAAACTCTAAGTTAATCATACATAATTTTCTTACCTATTATTTCTAGAGAGATACAAATAATCAAATCAATAAAACAAACTTGCAACGTTCTAGAACATTAAACATGTTTTTGACATTGCTCTCTAATTATGAAAAATTTTTCTAAAACACAAACTAGTTTGAAGTATTAAAATCATTTTCAGAGCGCATGTGTCAAGCTTAGTTTCTGTTACAAAAACCTGAAAATAACTTTTGTAACTTTTTTTTTTTTTTTTTTTCACTTTCAGAATATCCACAGGAAGGCATTCCTTAAAACTAACGGTCACAATAAAATTTTCTCTTGAATGTAGTTTTAGCATTTTTGAAATTACTATTAATTGATAAAAGTAGATATCAATTTTTCACATTAAATAATTTTCGTAAAATGTTTCTTTTTCAAGTTTAAACAAATATTTAGAGAAAGTATCATTAAAAATTGTAGCTACTCTTTTTGAACTGAGTATCCTAAACCTTTAAACCTAAAATTTTGCCCTGTAATTTTTTTTATCATAGCGTAACCTAGCAACAAACTTATATAAAATGCGAATTTTATTTTAAATTTTACATCAGCTTTAAAATTTACATCGAAATGGAATTTTTTTTTCAATTAAAATAGGGGTCTAATGCTAAACAAAAAAACTTCTTTATAATTATCTTAAAAAAAACCAAAGCAACCATAGAAATCACTTGCCGATATCTAATAATAAAACATAACCTCATTTAAGATCAAGATAACAATCTTATTAAATTAATGCTGCAGTTTATTTTGAATAAGATATCGATACCAATACAGTGTAATTCACGTTATTAAAGAACATAATTAGCATATTGTTTTCTGTTTGTTTTAAATCCGGAATAACTCACATGTAGAAATCAATCGTACAAGTTTATTCTATCTAAAGGATCTGATCCACTTCAGGACTTCAAAGCAGTCAAAGAGTTAATTTAGGGGCAAAAAATGAGAGTAAAAGCTTTATGGCCAAATTAATATAAAGCCGGTCTTTCTTCTCAAACGACGGGTTCAAATATTTTCTCAACTAAGAATATAAAAAAAGTTCGATGAAAGATTATAATCTTAATTCTTTAGTCTTTCTATTCATAGAGATTGTTTATTTTTGTTCGATCTTTCACTTCATTTACTTTCTATCTTCTTTTCCCCTCATTTTTAGCCATTTATCATTCAACATTATTTATTTTTCCCACATTCTCGTATTTCTGAAGAATCGCATATCCTCCATGTTGGATCAATATTTGGAGTGAGTTATTGAAGATCCATGTTTTTACCTTCAAGATATGTTTTCAATAATAATAAAGTCTTTGTTTTTGTTAGAAGAGTTCTTTGTTAATCTTGCATTTTTTTCTATGTTCTTTTAAGATAAGTTAGTGAAAGTAAAAACTGATTTTCTTTTAAAGAAAATTGCTAAGCGATAATGAAGCAGATATGGTTAATTTAGTCAATATGGGTTTTTTTCCTATAAAGTGATATTCGATGATACTAAGTTTAATTTAGGGGAGAAATGAAAAGTTTGCATTTTTAATTCATTATTTTCTACACCACTTTACTAGCTAACAAAGTATTATAAAAAATTTTATCAATATTTTTTTTGCTAGAGTTTATTTCCAAAATCAATTTCTTTAATTATCATTTTAATTAAAAATTTTATTATAATAGGTTTTCTACTTTCTTATGAAACATTTTGATATTTTTTTTTTGAAAATAATATTATAAGCTAACAAAGTATTATAAAAAATTTTATCAATATTTTTTTTGCTAGAGTTTACTTCCAAAATCAATTTCTTTAATTTTTAATTATTTTAATAAAAAATTAATTATAATAGGTTTTCTACTTTCTTATGAAACATCTTGATAATTTTTTTGAAAATAATATTAATCAAAAATAAATCTTTTCAAATTTCTGAGGAGGATAAGGCAAATTTAAACTTGTAAAAGTAATGCCTCTAGTGCATTTTAAATGTTGATAAAAAATTCTGAATTTTATCATATTTTAATTTCAATAAATATTAAATTTTGGTAACTTTTAAATTTGATAAGATTTATTTTTGAGTGTTAAAAAATTGCAAATTATTTCTTGAATTTATCCTAGTTCTCTTAACAAAAATTTTAATTTTTTCAAATTATTTTGTTAAACTTTTTTTTCCTGTTCTGGTTTAATTGTTCTTAATTCCATTACCACTATTAAATTTTTTTTTTGACTAAGGGAAATTTTGAATCAGTGTTTGCCCGGATGGATCAAGACTAACTAAATATACGTTTATAAAATATATACTATTATTTAAAATCTGGTAAAGTTTGAATACTATACTTTAGTTTTAGTGTACCTTGAACAGTTTGAATTTTAAAAAAATATGAAAACATTAAAAAAAACTGCTTGATATCTTGAGAAACAATGAAAACAATAAAAAAGTTGCAATTTGCAGAATTTAAAGAAAAAAATCATTAACTGCAACATTTTTTTTCTTTTTGTATGTGGCTAATTACATTAAAATTTATCAGAAACAAAAATCAGATTTTTCATCAATATTTGTTTGTTTAATAGTCTATCGTATTGCTTTCAAATAAAATATTTCTATCAATGGGAGCAAGAACTTCAACATTATTTTTAAAACTGCAACATTTGCTATGATTTCAAAATTCTCAGTATGAATGGTAAGGTTGTTTTTTAATAACACCTATTTATGACTATGTCAAAGTGTTGTATATTTTTATATCCGATGATATTATGCTTGTTTGAGCATGCGTAGTCTAACTTCCATTTCTTCAAAATAAGTCTTAAAGAAACAAATTATAATTTTTTTTTATTTGCAGTGCGCTGCGCCTTGTAACTTAAGACGAAAGTGCTCTCTCTTTCCAATATATTACTCTTTCTTGAAACATAATCGTCTCGGACTGGTAGATTTTACATTCGAAAGCAAACAGTATCAAATAAACAAATTGTATATAATTTTACTGAACCCACTCACATGCATTTGTATTTCAATCTAATAATCGATATATCAAATTCGATAAACAATCTAAGACAATATGAGACAGACGATTCCTAAAGAAATAGAAACATTTTGTTCAAAAATTCTGAAAAAGCAGAAATATAGAATTGATACTGAATCAATATGCAAATTTTAACCTAAATAAATTGAATCGCTAAAGCGCTTGCTAAATTATTGAAACTGAAAATAACTCCTTTGTAATTCCATTACTATTAAAAAACTTTTATATTAATGAAAATCTTGATACCGAATTAGCCAAGTTGTGCAAAGAAAAATAAGAGTTATCCTTTTTTTGTTGATAATAGCTTTCATAAATGTAGATTTAATCAGTTATTAATTTTATAAGTGCTATCTACGCAAATTTTAACTTTACTAAATTTAATCGGTAAAAGGATTGCTAAAATACCGAAACTGATAATAGCTTGTTCGTAATTCTTTTACCACTATTAAAAACATTTAGACCAATGAAATTCTAAACATAGTGAACGCCAAGGAGTATTAAGAAAATGTTAAGTAGTCATCGTTTTAATTGATAATAACTTTCATAAATCAAGATGTAATCAGTTAATAATTTTATCAATTTTTAATTTCAATTTTGTAGCTTTTTAAATTTTTTTTATTTTTTATTTTACTACTTTTTTATTTGACTTTTTCTCATATGTAAACTTTTTTTATGCTTTGCATGTCTCATTTTTACCAGTCACCAGTGTCACACATTTACCCACAGGCAAGTATTGCATCTAAAACTTTTTTTGCGGAATTCTTTTTTGTGAAATGTAATAGTATCTTAACATGGCGTCATTTATACTTTTAAATCGGGTATTTTTGCCTCTTAGTAGTCATGGTTTAATCCTAAACAATTGATTCAATCCTTAACAATCTGTTCAATTTTAAGTTATGGTTTAAGCGGCAAAAGTTAAAACTTGAAGAATAACTTAATGGTTTATCGAACATGCGCAAGAACTTATTTGAAACTCTAGTCCGATAAATAAAAAACTTGCTAAAAATGATGCCCAGTGCAGTAATTGCTTCGAGTGTAGATAAAGAAAAATGCTGCTTCGTAATTCACTTTGTTACTGAAATTTTCGAAAATAACAGCATTTTTTAATTCAATTGTTATATGTCAATTTAACAAGCTGCCGTTAACTGTAAAGATTCCCATTTGTATTGATCAAATAGAAATTATTGACAACTAGACTTTTAAAATTATAAATATCGAGCTTCTTATTAATATAAAAATAATTAAATTACAAAATATAAAACAAATTTATTTTATGAAAATACATTAATAGTAATGATAAAAAAAGATTTTCTTAGGTGAAATTTTAAAATTTAAAATCAACTAAAATTTTCGTATAAGAAATAGAAATAGTTTTGTATAAAAGGTTGATATTATTTTAAAATTATATCTAGTGTTTTGTATATTTTTAGATTTATAAAATTTTTTGTCGAGTTTTAATTACTATAGAGCGTTAAAAGGATGCCAGACAGTAATTAATTACAAACGAATATAATTTTTACTGTGCAAACGAAATTTTTTTCTAACTGAAAAACATTTTCTCTTATATAAAATATTTTATCTACACAAAAATTGTGAGTGTAGAACATTTGCTGCTGAAAGTTGTGTTCATTTGATAAACGTGACCAAACTGATTTGCACTATTCTGGAATCAGTAATGGTATAATTTTCGAAATTTTTAAAATTTCTTAGCACTTTAATGAGTCATAGTAAATATATAAAACTTCCGTTATTAAAAAAAAGAAAAAAAAACTGGGATTAAACTTCTGTTAAACGTTTAATCCCAGTTCATTTTTGCCAGAAAATGAAATACAAATTCTAAATTTTTCAAACCACGTAAAAAGTTTTTTCGTCTAAGAAGGAAATTATATCTGCAAACATATAGTTAAAATAATTTTTTAAAAAACAAAATATTTGAATTAAACTTACCAGCATTTGCCTTTTTAGGTGTGTTCGAATATAAAAATTCCAAGATTTTTTGTACACGGGTGGGGCATGATTTTTACGAACACATGGACTGCATAGCTTCAATGCCTTTAAAAAGAAAAAGAAAGATTGATATTTTAAAATATTTCTAAAAGTAATATAATGTTTACAAATGACACGAAATATAAACTGCAATCAAATAAATTTATAATTCATAAATTAAATGTTTCAAAAAGATTATTTCATGTTCCATTTAGACATTTGTAGACAAACATATTTTAATAACTTAACTCCAAACCTAAGAAAAGAAATTAAAAGTCTTCTGGGCTTTGAAATACATGCACTTATCTTGAATGTTTCACGTAATTTAGTGATAGTTATAACATAATTTTAATAATTTTAACCACTGTATTCTTTGTGTTAATCTAAAGTCAACATTCTTAAAAGAGTAAGATAGATTGTTGACATTAAATTAATAAGAAATATTGAAAGATTTCTGTAAAATTTAAAAATTTCTATTAAATTTCGGATTTCTTACTTCATACCTAAACTATTTTCTAAAAAAATATGTATTACTAACTAAATAACACAATCTTGGTTTTAGTTATGAGTTGTAGTTGGAATAATAACATTAATAATAAAATTCAAATATATTTATTTACGATAACTATTAATGATCTAAGGACGGTATCAAAAGAATCGAAAAATGAATTTACATTTTCTGATTATTTTAGTTTAAAATTGTGAGATAACAGATTTAAAGTAACAAATGTTTTTTTTTTTACCTTACCAAATTGTGATTTATAAAATTTTGTTTATTTATATAATATAAATTGATAGTATTGACAAACAAGAGTTATTTACTTGAAAATAGTAATTTTTCTTCAGTAACTCACCTACTATGAAGTTTTATTTTGCAAGAATTAAATAATTTGTATTAATTTTTTTTCTTAACTGCTGAATCAAAACATTTAATCATTTTCTTAGTTAGTTCAAACGATAAATAGTATATTTGATACGATAATTAGTATCTTTGAATTAAAACATTTAATCATTTTCTTAGTTAGTTCAAACGATAGTTAATATCTTCGATACGTCACAGAAAATCAAAATTTTTTTTTACATACGTTTATTTATTAGTTTATTAGTACAATATACATTTTCTGGCTTATGTGCTCAATTAAGGCTTATAAACCTTTTCCAAGTTGAAGAACAAATAGCACAAAATAGGGAAGGTCATCATGAAGATACATCCAGGTTGTAGTGGAATTCGAACCCGTTACCTCCAAGCTTCGCACAGAGATTGGCGGCCGATACCTCTCCACAAGGGAGGGCCCTATTTCATTTATATATGGGGGCTTGTGTTCAATACGAATGGATAATAAACCGTTATCGAATAGAAGAACAGATAGCACAAATTAGAGAAGGGGGTAGGTAAGTTGGTTCTTTATTTACGTTGCACTAGAGTTGCACAATGGGCAATTAGAGAAGGGCACCACGAAAATATGTTCCGGGTTACGGCAAGTTCCAAACCCGGTACCTACCACAGAAGCCTTCGGGCAGAGTAGCCTGCAATTAGCAGCTTGTTTCTGAATGTTTTTTTTTCTTCTATTAAACTAAATGTCAGCTTACAATAAAACATAAAAGAGTAACTGCCAAACACTGCAGAGCATGGAGGTAGCAGACTCGATTCAGCCTTAAGTTTTTGTTCCATATTTCGTTTTCTCTTTTGAGACATGTTTCTGTATTATTGTTGTTGTTTATTTACCTATCACTAGGGTTCCACAATGGGCTATATGCGACGGTCTGGGAAGCATCCCTGAGGATGATGAAGACATGCCATTGTAATTTTGATCTTCTGGGGAGGAGACGGCACCCCGTTTTGGTAGCCCAATGACCTGCGCAAAGTCAAGCACTTTACGGTAGAGTAGTTTAACAGGGACAAATACCGCACACCTTCGGTTCTTTCGTAGTCTGATAAAAGTGGTCACCCACCTGCACACTGACCGCAATCAGTGATGCTTGATCTCAGTATTCTACAGGGAACCGCGTCAGTCCACTGAGATACGACACATTTCTGTTATTCTGATATTTATTCTTTAAATTGAAAATGATTTCAAAGGCATTCTAAAATACAAGTAAGTGTTAAGTATGATTGAATAAAGAACTATATTCTATATGCAAGATCCTGAATTGTGACTTAAAAGAACGTCGTCGATTCGAGTCGAAAGGCTTTCTGATAAAACCAGGGTAAAACGTTCAAGCCCTGAATTTTGTAACTTAAAAAAAGAAGAAAAAAGCCCATGCAACAATTAGTCTAGATTCAGATCAGACGAAAAGGTTGAGGATTGAGCTGTTAACATATTCTCTTCATTTCTCACTACACAAATATGTAAAAAAAAATAGACAGCTGTGACAAAGCTGTTATTTCTTCGGAAGGTTGCATCAAAGGTCATTTTATCCGAAATTGCGAGAACTGTGTAAATCAGTGTTGTTGTTGTTGGTTGTCTTTGTATATCCAGAGCTAAATATTTTCGAAAGTTTGAGAATGAATTTCGTGAGATCTGTTGTCTGAAGACTATACGGGATGTCCTCTATACTGCTAGGCCATTCTAGCTGCCCTTTTTAATCTCGTGGTGAATCGAGTTTAAAAAGTGCAGCTAAAATGACCTGACGGTTAAAAATGTGTCCTGGCGTTAATTGCGTTTTCTGTGTATGGGGTAGTATCTGGTGATCTTGTCTGGAGATATCATGTTCTTGAAGTGTCATGTATGGAGCCAGGGGCGTGCTTCAGGTTTTAGCTGTCCTGGGCGAAACATTGAGACATTTTATTAAGATTGATAAATTTAATTATTTTACCAATATATATTAAACATTGGATTATTTTTTAATTTCAATTGAATTTAAAAAAAAAAAAAATATTTTTTCACGTCTAACGATCAAACTCTAATAAAATGTATAAACAATACTGAATAATTAATTAACTAGAATTCTTAATCCACTAATAATAAAACTAAAAATATTATTACCACTAATAATAAAAATTTTAAAATTATTATTAAAGTACTGTAAACTATTAAATGAAGTCAGTTATTTTTTTTTATCAAAATCAAATCCTTAATGAGTTTTAAAGCAAAGAACCAATTTGCATGACGGTTTAACACTCAGTATCTAATTGTTAAAAGCACAGTCAATCGATGTGCTAGATCAATTATTTGTATCGAAAACTGACGTGGAACATCAATTTCATAATAGTGATAATTTACAGCTTTTATTTACAACTTTGCTGCTTTTAAGCTAATATGCAGCACGAGCTTGCACAAACTTCTGCTTCCCGTCGTGTAAAAAATTATATATTCACTTAGAGCACATTTTACTTGTGGGAACGTTTTTGAGGTTATCAGAAAACTCGCTTATTTTTTTCGTAACTTTTTATTCCTACTTCTAAAAACACATAAAAGTATAATAAATTTAAGTATATAATATCGTAATAAATGTTCAACCAAATTGAATGCAGGCAAATGAATTGCTACATAAAAAATTTTTTTTTTAATTAATCAAATCATGAAATCAGATTAGTATCGTATAGCACAAGCATAATGCACTACGCATTGCTAAAACACACTACGTAGATTTTAAAGCACACTACGTAAATATAATTGTTAGAAATTCAATTCACCTAATGACCGAAACCAATGTGTAAAAAGTAACCCATCAGTGTAGTTTTAGTTTGACATTATTAACCAAAACAATGTGGAAAAAGAACATACCAGAGAAAACTTTTGGCAATAAAGTTCCAGACACCTATTAGTCTCATGTATTGCAATTCATAATTCTAACCATTTGCGATTTGCAGTGACATCCTTTAACAGGCTAAAATATCATTATCAATCAATTCGCGTGAAAAAAATCCTCAGGGGCGTGGTCATGAATTTGCTAATTGCAAATTTTAACCTCATGCCACATCTTAAAAGCTCGGGTAATCAATTTCTGTTTTCTCCTTTTCTTAGCTCCTAAATTCCATTATCATCCATCAAGGTAATTAAGCCATTTATATGTTGACATGAGGCTATTGATCTTTTTCTGCTCAAAGAAAGTGAAACTCTAACTCATTGAATGACACAGTGTAATTTGATCTTTAAGAAATTACTCTGATGGCTTCGGTGATGAGTTAAACGGGTTTTGTGGCACGTGCTTTTCATTCCTGCGCCACAGAAAAGCTGGTGAATATAATGTAAGAAGTAAAGCAATTAATCAAGACTTTATGAATGGGGATAGTTTCGACTATTTAATAATAAAGTCTTATAGACATTGTCCGTTTAATGTTTGAAAAAGTAATGGACATTTTTTTTACTGTCAAAACATGACGTTTCAATTAAAATAAGCCCATGAAAAATGCGAAAATTTAATCGAGTTTTTATTGTTTTCAACGTAAATAATTGATATTACACTACTCAATTTAAATAAGTTTTTAGTAAAGAAAAATATATGTTTTTTAACTATTTGCATTCATTTATTTCGATTGAAAACAGTGACAGGTAAATGAAAAGTCCAAAAAAAAAAAATTCAGGAACAAGAACGATTTCAAATTGAATTTACTTGCAAAAATATTTTGCTTGGATCAAATTTGGAAGATAATTATGGCAAAATTTGTGTATTCTAGAGAAAAATACAAGCACAATATTCTATGCATTTTAAAATAGTCATATTAATGAATGAACTTTTTAAACACATTAATTCTTAAATGTATTATAATGAACAAATGTATAAACAATTGAAAAATTAAACAAGCTATGATTGCATTTTATGTGAATAAATAATAATAAATAATAATATTGTTTTTTTATGAAAATGAAAAGTGATTGACTTATAGTAAATGATTATTCTATTAAATCAATATCGTCCATTTCGGTGCATGCTTATAAAATATTTATTCTTTGATGGCAGAAAACTGATCCAAATAATTTTTGATATCACTATTTGAAGCAAGGGTTTTACTGACAAAAATTTTTTAGTTGAGACAAAAACATTGTAGGTAAATATTTATCGTACTTAATAGTCATGATGCGCTCCAAAAATGGATAATTTTCTTGTCGTTAGAGCAGCAAATCACTATCGTCAACAAAATGGCACAGTTATCCGTCGGTTTGTGTCAAGTAATGCTTTTATTGCGTTTTAATCAGTTTAAACTAGCGTGGTGCAACATCATGCATCTTACTCGAAATTTTGCGAACCAGTTTTATAACCATCGTTGAACAGCCAACCAAATTTCGAGTTTACGAGTACCAATGTTCATCTCCGTAGCCTTGTAATTTTAAGCCCAATCCAGAAGACAAGAGATCTCCTGGATCAAATATTGGGAAAAATTCGCCTTCATGGAAGACTTCCTGATGAAACTAATGCGATTTGACATCACATGGAGAGGAAAGGTAGAAAAACGTTCCACGGTTAGACTGACGGCAAGGAGACTCTAACTCTTGATCCACTGAGGATATTTTACGCCAGCACCGTAGTCAGTGCGAGCTGTGTGAAATTCATTTCGACAAGCCATCGCTGGAATTCGAACCTAGTTCACCTCATTGGGAGACGAGTGCTCTATTCCTAAGCCATCACGGCTCAAAACAAGTTTTGACACTAGCGTGCTGCTAATACAGCAGTTGTGCCAGTATAAAACCGTTTATTTCACAGAAAAAATACTGTTTTTTAAAAACTGACTCCAGAATTTTTTAAGCAGATATGTGCTGTTATTTTAACAAACAAATTCTGATATTTTAACAAAAAAATATTAATTAAATTAAATAAATATAACTTAAATTAAATAACTATGCCAGAATTGTAGTATGTGCGAGCCCGGAGCAGAATTCGCATAACCATTATTCATACGAACACCCGTATTTGTTCCTGGATAAACTCCTCTCTGTCCCTTCAGCCGATGCAGCTTTATTGTTTTGTATGAAGGTAACTCTTTAACTGCTATTATTTTAAAAATCTTACTTATTGAAATCATACTTAAGTGTAAAAACATTAAAACTATATTAGCCCACCCTTTTAAAAATATCTGGTAGTTTAACTTACCGAATAATTTTATTTTAAAACAGATAATAATTAGGTAGAGAATCAATTTGACAATAAAGTCGAATCATAATTTTATTTATGCGATGTTCAAAATTATAAAATAATTCTTGAAATGTTAGTAGAGCAAATATAGAAAATAATTGGAAAATGATTTAAAAAGGGTGAAGTTATTGTACGATGAGCGAAACAGCACAACAAAAACTAGAATTTGATTCGAATTCGAAAGTTTTAATCAGTTAATGATTAGTGTAAAAAGCAAAGAAAAACTGTTTGGTGAAAAGTAGCTTTAAAGCGTGTATTATACGGAGAAAGTCTGTAAGCAAATCAAAAATTTTTGCAGTGTGCGGGTAACGATTAAAAACAGAAAAAAATCTGTATTTATTTTTAAACAGTTATTCTCTCTAAAATACACAAATTTTTCTGCAGAATTTGCAGTTATTTTTTACAATGTATCATTAAAAGAAAAAGGAAATGTTATTGCCAATATCACTATATATATGTTTGTCTCTAATAAAAAATCAGTTTAGTGTTATATAATAATTGATTTTGTAATACTTAAAATAAAACTCAGGCAATGAAATATGACCGTGACGATCAAAGCAAATTGTTTTCAATATAGGAAGAAATCATGACTGAAAGAAGACTATATAGGAGAAATTATGACTGAAATTTTAACCTAGTATATATTAAAAACAATCAATTTGCATGGTCGCTAAACAATTTTAATTATAAAACAAGGTAAATGTTTGTTTATTACAAATGTTAAGATTCAGGAAATAAATAGGTTTTAATATTTAAATAAAAAAGTATCATCTAATGCTTGTATTAATCACCCCCACTATTTATCTTATTATATCTTGCATTTAATATAAATATGATACTTCTGAATCTAAAACTCGGGTCGCAATTTAGATTTTATTGACCAGTACTATTATTCTTTTAATGCTCTAACGGATAGGATATTATCGTCCTACTTCCTATTCTTTAATACCCATCTTTAATCGTATTATCTTGACAGCTTATCATTATAGTAAATGCAACTCACCGGACGAGAGTCTTTCGCAAATGTAAGATTAACGTATAATCTTGACTAATCTTATTACTTACTTCTTAATTCATAGATCAAGGTTAACCTCTGAAACTGTCGTTGCGTTAAAGTTAATTAAGATATTGATGTATCTGCAGTTCTGTAAGAACGAATTTCTTTTATAAACTTACAAAAATGTAACGCATTATTTAAATAGTTCAATATAAATGTATAACATGAGCTAAATAAAAATCAATGAGGACTTTTTGGCTGTGCGCTCTTTCTTATACACTTAAAACTACCTTTTATAAAGAATAAGATGTTTTTGAGGTTGTTTTGTGTTTGGTAAGTCTGAAAAAATGCCGCTGGGTTAGAAAATAAGGTCATGTTTTGCACCAAAAATTACTTCATCAATAAACCTCAATTTTAACTTCATTTATGCTTCAAAAAACCAAACTCATCTGTAGCTCAGCAATACTTTTAGTTGAAATGTGAAATTGTCCACACCTCAAATATACCTACTAGCTTGATGTGTAGACAAAATAACATGCAGACCACAAAAACTACCTCTCTAGATTCAGATTTCTATCAACCTTAAAACAACCTCAAGTGTGAGTAATATAACTACATTCACTTTGATTATCGACCCTGATGGTTTAATTTTTAAAAGTTGTTTTTGAAGTCAACTTCAAATCAACCGTAACACATCAAAACAGCCTCAAGAACACCTTAAATGTGTGTTTGGGTAATCAAAATTTAGAATCTCTCTTTTACAAAAATAAATGTTGATGGATGAGTTTGGTTTTTAGACATTTTATAAACATTTTCAATGTTTGTTTTTTTAAAATTATTTCCTATGTTTAATTACATGGCTTATTATGTTTTCCTTTCGTGTTTCATAACAACAGTTAAATACGGATAATTAGATCAGCTGTTCCCAATTTTTTTGGTAATATAAACAAATAATAAAACATGGTTGAAAAAGATTTACATTTTTTTTCGCACATTATTTTATTTTCTTTATAAAAATTCAAAATATGCGTATTTTCAGTTAACGTTCTTAATCTATAAATGTATAAAAAAAATACCAATTTTTTAAGCTTTGACGAAATAAAACTAAAAGAAAGAATTTTATTTTCTTAAAATAATTAAGAAGTTTAGTATATTGTGAATTAAGGAACTAATTAAATATTTTAACTGTGTAATATATTCAAAGAAAGCTTCGTTGCTTTACTTATAGGGCATTACATCTTCATCAGTTTACTTTAAATACAGCAAATATCAACTTCTCGTAGTAGCTAAATGGCTGGTGAACAAGAAAAAAGAACTTTTGGGGCTATAAAAGCTTTTTTATTATCCCAAAGATTATCTACAAGACTGGAAGCGTTACACATAAAAACGATCCACTGATTATGTTAATGGCAGCAAGAAGCTTAGTTTATGTTGTTTTAAGCTAGACATTAGAGCAGCCGGACAGTGATCTAGTGCAGTATTTTGGTCTTGCTAAAAATTTCTGCATTGGGGAGACAAAAATGTGCAGCATATTCATTTAGAAGTTATTTTAAGGAAGTGATTTGGATTGTTTGTAATTTCAGATTGTTATTTCTAAGATTTTACTACATCTCTTTAAAACTAATTTATGACTGTAAGCAAAAGCTAATGTTGATCAGCTATAAAAATAAGTGTTTATCTGTACTTCGCGTTTTTTCATCATTCGCTTTCTTAAAAATACTCATTAATTAGAACTGAAAATTTAAATTTTCGATTAGTAGCCACTAGACTCTAATAACTTATAAGACAATTTTTCATCAAATCTAATGAGTTGGTGAACGATACCGATAGATCCTTGTCATTTAATAGCGACTTTTTACTACTTTTTTTTTGCTAGGATTGAATTATATTAAAAAAAAATCTTATTAGAAATAATCTACGGCTATGAAAAGTTAATTCTATAATGAAAAATAATGTAGGGGAGAGTCGGGTAGCCCCGCCCACTTAAGAAGTATTGCTTATATTTCTGAATAACACTGAGTAATAATCAATATTTTTTCATATTTCTATTGTTTTATCATCTAATTAAATAATGCAAAAAGAATAAACCAAAAAAAGAAGAGTTTAACTTAAAAAAATAGAAATTAAAAAAATTTGACTACTGTATTCAACATATTTTCAAAACTATTGTTTACCATGTTACCAGCTGCATAAATACTTGAAACTTTGAAAATAATCTTTTTTTAATATACTAATTAATGCCCGATGGCCTATTGACTTAAAAAAATATTCTATACATATGAAATTGACAGTGGGCGGGGGTACCCGACACTCCCCTTAATTTAAGTCAAAATTTAATTAAACATGCTGACTTTAAAGAATATTATTTAAATTATTTGGCAATATAGATTACAACTTTGAAATATTTGTTGAATGAATTGTTAAAGAACACTCCTTCCACATGAATCATTCCAATCAAAGGATCAAAGAATCAAAATTGTGAATCGAAACACTGGGTAATTTAATGAAAATTCTGTTTTCCAGACTCTTTCTGTATTGATGAACTTATAAAAAATCTTCAACAGTGCCTGGTTGCTTATTTAATTTCAGTCGCAATTATTATTATTTTTTTTTTTTTTTGTGTTAATTCGTAGTGGCAAGCGGCTATTTTCATGTCTACCAATAACTATTTCATACTAATTAAGTTAATGATAATCCGTTTAGAGTTTTGATTTATGTGCAACTTAGCAGCTGGTTTCCCAATGAGGTAAATCCGGGCTCGAATTCTAGTGATGGCTGGTCGATACGAATTCCACATCCGGCTCGCACCAGCCACAGTGCTCACGTAAAATATCCTCAGTGGTTGACTGATCATGGGTTATAGTCCCCTTATTGTCAGACTAACCGAGTGGAATATTCTCAGTTTTTCCTCTCCATTTAATGCAAATGCAGGTAAGCTCCCTCAAAAAGTCCTCCAAGAAGAAAAATTTCTCCCAATACTTGATCCAGCAGTTCCTTTGTCTTCTGCATTGGGTTCAAAATTACAAGGGTACGAAGTTGAACATTGGTAGTAGTAAATTCAAAATTGGGTCTGCTGTTCAACGGCGATTATAAAATAAAATAAAATAAATTATATTTGTAAATACCAGGTCAAATATGTGTGTCAATAATGTTATATAGACATCTATAAACTTATTTTTGTCAACAATATAGAGATTTATTTACTAAGGTATGTCAATAATATCGAGACTTGTCTATTGATTTACTACATCAGTAACATATATAATCGCCATTTATCTATGTCAAAAGACCCTGTATCTAACACATATGTCTGGCAAATGATATGCAATATGTAACAAGTATGGTTGGTTATACGGCAATCATATTATACAATCCACTAAAAAATGTAGCATGCAGACGGGTCACTGATGTTGAAGTTAATAGTGAAGCGTCTTTCTTTGTTAGTTAGTGTTTTAAGATAAATATTAGGTTTATTAGACAGTGATCTTGTGTAGTATTCTAGTTTTGCTATAAGAACACTTAGAAATTCTTGATACGTTAAGTAATTAATTTGGATCATTTGTAGTTTTAGATTATTATTTCTGTAATTTTGCTGCATTGTCATAAAACTATTATATGAAAGTAAAATCTTTTTTAATGTTTTTAGCAACTTACGGAAAAAATTATTGATTCCCATATCTATCAACCTTTGTTATTGATAAATTACTAAAACATTTTTAGCTCTGAATTTCAAAACAGTCAAGAAGATAATATCAAGCGTTCACGAAGTAGAATTTGAAATAACCTATATCTTCTTATTTGTATCGCATTAAAATTTAAGGCATATTTTCAATAATTATTAAACTTGTTGAAGAATTATAACCTAATGTTGTATATTTTAAATTGCAAAAATGTGATCAAAATATTCAGAGCAGGAAGAGCTGAAGCAAAGACCTAAGAAGACGAAAATTCTATTTTATTTATTTTTTTTTTGGTTGCTCAGAAATGGCTTTTATAAATTACTTATTCATTTTTTTACATAGGAAGAAAAAATATTTTTTTTCATGTTTTTTATACTATTTTATTACCAATTTAAAAATAATTGTACATCTTTATAAAAAAATTTTTAATAATGTCAACAGAGGGCGTTGTGAATAAGTTTGAGAAAATACATTTACGGTTACAGCTGTCACAGAGAAAGTAAGAAGTGAAGTTCTTACTGCAAAAATGTTCCTTTAGATTTGAAAAATACTTATCCAATATGATACTTGAATAAAAAATAAAAAAACTTTCGAGAATTCTTTTTCTTTCTCGGAAGATTAAGTGTCGTAATTTTTTATTTAGCATTTTCGACTTTCTTGGCTATAAAATGGTAATTTCAGTGGTATCGTTCCGAAACTTAAAAATTGTCCCAGCAGTTTTTAATAACTTTGATTTAGAAAGTATTTTTTGTTAAGAGCTTAGAATTTTTCTAAATATTCTGCTTTAATAAAATGTACTGTAAAGAAACCTGTGAAAAATAACCAATTAAAAATCGAAAGTGTTTTTTTTTAAAAATAAGTTTAAGTTTATTTATTTATTTTATTATTAATAAAAATTTAAAAGACTTCAATATCTTTCTTTTTGCTCCACATAAAAACCAATTTCATGCAAAGAATAAATAAACATGAAATTGTTACAAAAGTAAATTTCTTTTTTGAAATTATTAACATACAATTATACCATTATATTTTAAGTTAGATTTGAAGTTATCCTTGCTTGGATAAATAAAACAAGATAGAATGCTTTGTTTGGCTGATGTGATTTTTTTTACCTGATACACATTTCTTCTCTGAATGAGCACTTGAATACGTAACTACTTTCATGAGCATGCAATTTTTTGCTTTTTCTGCATTATTAAATTTATTCAAACACGTTTTTTAAAAATAAAATATCAATGAAAAGTCAGGCGAATATTCATGCCTCAAACAATACTAATTCTAAGTTATTGTAAAAAATAAGATTTTCTACAATAACAATCGAAATTTTCGAGAGTTATTTACATATTGACAGTACATATATATTTACAATAATTTTTGGTGATACATTTACATATATATTTACAATAATATTTGGTGATAAGCATCACTGTATTTAAAAACAATTACTTTTAGCCTTACTGCAAATTATCAAGGAGAATATACACTTTGCACATTATTTCCATGTTTTATTCGATCTTTCCCAAGATTTCACACTATTAAAATCACCAAAATATTTAGAGTTAAGCACTGAATCAGTTATGTTACTAAGGATTCATAAATTCATATTTTAAATAAATACATTAGATGCATCAGTAGCAGTTGCAAAAAAGCTAAGTAAAACTATAGCTGTATTTCAATATTCTAAAGAACGTAAATGCAGGTATTTTTTAAGTTATTTAAAGTAAAGCCGAAAAAGCATGTTTTTTTAGTTGGAAAAATGTAATGCTTTCAAGATTTAAAAAAAAAATTTACAAGGACACTAATTAACACCTTTCAACAACCACTGCGGATACATTGCTTTCCTCAAAAGCAATTTGAAACGATGAACCAGTTCTCGCTTTCTTAGAATTTTCATTTAATATTCATGAGGAAGGACGAAAAGTTTGTCTACCATTAACAAAAGACAACTTGGAATAGGATGCCGGGCATCGTAAATTATTTAAGCTTTAACAAATGTTCGCCAAGTTCTTGCACTTAGCTTTGATAATAGAAATAAAAATGGAAGTTTTGGGCAATTGTCTGCTACTTTATTTCATAATATTTAGAATGTGTAAAAGTAAAGACAGGGAAATAAGATTATGAAACGCGACACAAAGCGTTTATGAATATTTAAATAGTTATGCGGTAAAGGATTCTTGTAATTTAATTCTTCCACCTAGGTTTTCTTTTAATGATAGTTTATCGTTCTGCAAAAAGTTTTTATTTAATCATTTTGAAAATAATTGGAATTATTCTTTATAATAAAAATTATTTGGAACAAATAACATTTCTCTACATTAATTACCATCTCATCTGATTACAATTAATTTTTAATGCTTTTATTTAGCTATTTAAAATAAAATAGTCGTAAATTCTATATGTACATGTTACTCTCAATGCCTAAAGACTGTATTAAATTTAATAAATGTAAACCGTTAGAGTGTCGAAAAATTGCCTTACATACCTAGTAAATGTATTAAATGTCTAGTCATTGCATGGAATGACTAAGAATTCTATATAATACTAATTGTTCGTCAGGCAAACTACGAAATATGAGAAATTTCATGATTTTAGCATAGTCATGATATAGAATGCTTGTAGGAATATCATTCATCATTCTGTGCAATACTCAGACAATGTGTGAAATCTTTGCAGTTTTACATTTTGATGTTTGGAATGTTTTGGATCACAAAACATTGTAAGTGTTTTTACCTCATCAATACCATCAAAGAGACGATATTTTTAGGACCTCTTTAATATAGCTATTGAATCACAGTTGTTAAATTTACGAACAGTGTTGCCTGTTCCATAGCTCTAGTAAGCTATGGTTTTACAGTAAAAATTAAAGTTAAGGAAAAATGATCACGGAGGAATAAAAGAATTCAGATTTAACAACTCTTGAAGAATAATACCGGCAAGCTTTATATTCTGTGCTTTAATTAATATGAAAATCAGTTTTTTCGTCACTTAAAAGATAAATTAACATATGTTTTCAAAAGAATGTTTGATCAAATTTCAATATTTTATCTCAATTTTATTTAAATAATTTTGAGTCATTTGGTAAGGAAGGTCCGTTTCACCCACCAAGGAAAAAAGTGATGGTTTTGTTTCATTATTCGCACTTCTTTTTTTCCTTTTGCAAACACACTATTCTATACCGTAATACCAGGTCTGCTATAATGTGCTGTTAATATAAAGATTTATTTTTGGATTTGAAGTTTAAAAACAGCGCCAATTCAAAGCTAAAGTGAGATTATATAACAGAAAGACATATCCACTTGGTATGAGCATAAGCATAGGTTAAACTACCATTATTTAAATCCTATACGAGTTTGTAGTTGGAATAGGCGTTCGAATAGAATAAAAGGAAGACATTTTGTATTGAAACATTATTTGCCAAAGTTCATGTATATACACTGAATAACGCGTTTTATTCACTGTTCATTGAACACGTTTTCTTTAAACACTTGTCACGTTTTATAACTTTCTTTCATGTCACGTAAAGTTTTTTCGAGTGAATATTGATTTAGATTCTAAAGTGTGTGGTAAATGTCCAGCCAAAAGTAAAAAAATTAATGCTAAATTGTAAATATTTATTATGTTTGTGAAATATTATTGAATAATAAATTTTCTGACTTGAACAGTACTTAACAGGACATTCGAAGGAATCGTGAATGTAAGACTTATTTTAACTTTTAAGGGTAGGGTTTCAGATCAGATCTCAAATATTCAACGACCCGGATCGTGATTCTTTCATAGAAATAACTTCCTATCATTCGAGTACTTCTCGCTCATCAAATATATTCAGGCGAAAAAGACACGGGACAAGCAAACACGGCAAAACCAATTGATAGTGAAACACCTATTGGTTTATTCTGCAAATATATCTTCCACGAATTCCCCTGAAGTAATTTCCTGGAACCTACACTTATTCACAAGGCTACAGAGTACCCCCTTTCGATTCAATTTCCTTTCGAGCTATTTTACTTTATTTTTAGTCAGTAAATAAAAGTATAAGTTGTCGATCCTCGCGAGCATGTTACGATAAGCTTGAAAAGATTTTCTAAAAATATATAAATTTTTGGTCTTTTTGGTAGAGTAGTGAAATAAAATATTCTGCAGTGAAGTTCACTGGATTTCTTAAAATAGTTTTTATTTCATCGGTTGGTATAAAATAGTAAGCCTATATACACTTATAAAGGGTGATTCATGCTAAGAACATCATAACGACTGAGAATGGCATAGCAACTAACATTCGGTAATGTTATGCTAGGGGGTGCACCTTATTAAGAATCAGATAGTGATTCTTAATATGGTGATAATAAGTTATTCTTAATAATTCTTAATGGTGATTCGATTAAGAATCAGATATTAAGAATCAGATTATTAAGAAATGATAATTTTATTTATTTAAATTATCTTAATTTCGCGTTGATTTCTCGTTTTCTAAAAATTATTGTCAAAATATGGATTCAAATTAGCCGAAAAATAGCTCTTGATCATAATTTAGCCACAATAAACAAAGTCAACAAGACATGTTGGTCATTAAATCAAAAAAATTGTGTAAAACAGTAATTTATGTGTTATTTGAATGCAATTTTCAACAATAATTATTAGAAAAAAATAAAATGAACACCTAGATAGTTTAGACAAGCTAAAGTACCAGTTCAAATGCGCATAATCAGCCATTATAAAAGAGGCGCCACAGGGCTATGACATTTTGGGACAAAGGTTACCATGCAATTCTGAGTCCATATGATGAGTCTTACCTTCTATGCTTGGCAACAGCTGTACTGAGAGCCATGATGGTTCATTGGATAGAGCACTCGCCTCCCAATGTGGTGAATCGGGTTCGAATTCCGGCGATGGCTGGTTGATTCGAATTCCGCACTCCGCTTGCATCGACCACAGCGTTGGCGTAAAATATCCTCAGTGGCAGACGGATCGTGGGTTAAAGTCCCATTGCCATTACGCTAACCGTGGGAGGTTTTCGTGGGTTTCCTCTCCATGTACCGCAAATGCGGGTTAGTTCCATCAAAAAGTCCTCCACAGAGGCAAACTTCTCCCGCTACTTGAGCAAGGAATTCCTTTGTCTTCTCGATTAGATTCACAATTACAAGACTGCGGAGCTGAACAGTTTAGTAGTCGTAAACCTAGAAATTGGGTCGGCTTTACAACAACGCTTAAAAAACAACTATGCTGCATCACCAGGTATAAGATTCGATTCTGTAAATGTAATAATATGCTTAAAATAAGCAAGCAAAACACTTGGGTTTTATTTATTTGTTTTATTAAAACTATTAGGTGTATATAAAAATGTGCTAAAACTGTTTCAGTGCTTCTCTTCATAATCATCAACGGAAGCTGCTCATTTTTCATAGTTCATTCATCTTAAGCATGTAAGTCTTAGTTATAAAAGTTCACCGATTGTCTATAAAATTAATGGAAATTCCTTGAAAAGAAGAGCCTGTGGTAAAATTAACTGTTGGTCCTCTGGTGTTAAAATCGATAAAGTTTTTTAACTCTTTTCTGAGTGGTAGAGGCAAGCTTTAAGGTCGTTGATGTACATATTACCTACCTAATCTGCAGACATATTTGTGTGATTTGTTATAAAGTGTAGAATTGAGTATTTTCCGCATTTTATCCAGACATTAACAGCTCTGTCAGCGTGTTGTCGTTATTATTATTGTTTTTATTTCTCATAATTTATCATTAGTAAAGATCTTTTTTTTAAAATTTAATGAGTATCTAGTAGGAAATGCCCATATTATCTAAGTAATTTACAAAGTGACTAAGCATCTAAAGAAATTAAGCAATTTTCGCCACTTTAACGAACATATAGTTAATCTACACATAGCCTAAATAAAATTTAATATTTTATTACTGGTGTTGAACAGCTTATCCAATTCCAAGTTTACGACTATCATTGTTCAACTTCGTCGAATAGTAATTTTGAACTCAACCCAGAAAAAAAGATAATCAAGCAATTGAGCAAACTAGCCTTCTTGGAAGACTTTTTGATGGAACTACCCCGCATTTGCGTTACATGGAGAGGAAAATCTCGAAAACTTCCCACGATTAGTTCAACAAGCAAAGGGACTCTAACCTGTGATCCCTCTACCACTTACGATATTTAAAGTCAGCACTGTGGTTGCTGCGAGCCGAGTGCAGAATTCTTCTCAACCAGAGCTAGCCTTGTCGAACTTGGATCATCTCATTGGGAGGCAAACGCTGTATCCCCTGAGCCTGTACTTGCGTACCTAGGTAAATTGTAGAATGACTGATATTTCTAATTTAATTGTGACGCATATGCAAATCTATAAAAACTACCAAACGAATATAAATGTTTAACGCTCGTTTATTTAATGATTGTACAATACCATGCCGTGATTTTAAGTATGATTTTAAACAGTTGTTCAGATCAAGCCTAGAATGAGCATTCTTTCAAGTTTCTTTGTAAAGATACTTTTTTCATAATTTGTTAGTTGAGCGTGGATGAAAAATAGTCGTTGGAAGTGATAGTGTTGAACATTCAAAGCGAAAACAAAATGTAAAAAGTTTTAGTGAGAAACATTTTTTTAAAATAGGATTACAAAATCGATATTCTCTCAAGTGATGGTTATATATTATTTTCAAAATTTTCTCGGCTCTCTCTTTTTCCTTCTTCTCCTTTTTTATAGAAGTTTCATGACTTTTCATCATAAAGGCCATTTACTGGGAAGTTGAAAGCAGTTTAAAGGTTCTTTAAATGGCATTTCTGCGTTTTATAGCAGTAAGCTAGCTCTGAGAAAAAATTTTCACCTTTAAATAATTTTATTTTTTAAAACGAGGAATAACGAAATATATCCTCGGAAACCAAGTTGTTTTGTACAACTTTCTTTGGAAAAGGAATAACTTATCTAAATTATGGCCTTTAGAAATTCTTAACTGTGTTTATATTAGAATTATAAGAACCGTAATTGCATTGCAGAATTAATCAAATACGCTTGTGTAGTTTTGAGAAAAGGTCTTCAATTTCAAATTATACGGTTGGTGTTGACATTTATAAAAAATATGCAAATTTTGAGATACTCAAACCATTAAAAATTAACGAGTTCTCAGTAACACATAATTTTACGTACTTATTTTTTTATTTTACATCAAACATATTTATATATAAATAAACTTAATGATTATTTGCTCTAACTCTCACTAAAAATATGAAATTTAAGAAGAAAAAAAGTTTTAACGAAAATTTAAAGGTATTTTACCCTTTTTTAAGGCTATATTTTATTCAAATTATCAATATCTTTTATTTTCTAATGAGGGTCTTTTGAATGAATCCTCTAAATTTTCTGCAAAATTCTTGAAAGATTTCCCCGCCATCTATTGTGAAAGAGGGGAAATACTAGACTTTTTTTGTGCTAAGCACCTCTCTGCTGCTGCCATCTATACGTGAATGAGAGTTTCATGTTTCAATAGTGCAAGATCACCAATTGAGGAGTGTTGGAGAGAGGAAACTCCTCATGTGTTATAGGAATAGAGGGAATTTTGTGATGTCAACCGTTGGGATACGAACACCCGTTCGGCCGTTCTTGCGCCTGACAGATTAGTTCTTTTTGCTAAATTATACAGACAACAGCATGGAACTAAGTGACTTCATAATGTTTTCACCGCACAGTTATTCAGATTAAAAAAATTTCTTTATTTAATCTGAGAATTTCTATTAATCTATAAGATTATTATAGAAATCTTTCGATTTGAAATTAAGAAAAATAAATCAGAAGGAAATTCAGTTTTAAAATCCTAAAAATTAATTTTCTTCTCGTCTGTAAAATTAGGCTTTGAAATCGGACCAAATACTTTTAAATTTTATCTTCTACAGAATGATTATTTAAAAATTTTCCGTAAAATATAGGTTTAAAAAGTAAGATCAGTCCATTAAAATGTAGGAAAATTTATTTCGTATATGTTTGAGAAATTAACACCCATGCAAATTTTCATTTTCATTATTTTCATTTTTGTTTAATTGTGTTTGTTAGCTTATAGCTCTAATCAAAAAAGTTGTTTATTGCGCGTTCTGCAATATTTAACTTGATTATTTTTTATTCGTAATGCCTGAAAGATCGACGTGATCGTGCTAGCATAAGCAGACTACGTCACCTGATTAGTATTATTAAGCCTATCTGAAACGTGTTTATTTTGTTGATAGTTATGCTTTTAAAACGTGTTTTCACAAAACTAAATTATTTAAAATCAACTGTAAATAAAATTTAAAAAAGTTTTAAAATGTCGCCATACTATTGTTGACACCAATGATGCATTATTTTGGTAATGAGCATTACATCATGGTAATTAATACATTTTTAATAAGCTTCAAATGTACTCTTATATAGGAACAACGTGTTTTAGAGTAAATTTGGTGCCGATTACAGCTGCACCAATACTGTAGATTTTTATTAGAAATTTATTATAGAGATAGATAAGTACGGATACACCGTAAGCTCTAAAAATAAATCTAAATAATTATAAACGAATAGCGAAGCCCCATTTTTGATTTTTTTAAAATTATATTTGAAATTTAGAGACATTTAAAAAATAAAATTTATCATTGACTTACTGGACGCCAGTCTCTTAAAATAAGCTACGGATGATTAAGTTTTTTCAAATATTTTAAAGATAACTTATACCTTCTAGCATTGTATATCTGCTTATTGCACTTCCGGTTATACTTACCTATATTTTAATGTAATTTATGTAATTATAATTATGTAATTTTGTAATGTATTTATATATGTAATGCCAGATTCTTAATGCGTGAAAATCCAATTATTAAATCAAAAGTTATTTAGGGGGATTCGTTAATTTTTTTTGTGCACTGTACATACCATGATAGTAACAAAAAATTGAAAGTCAAATGATTTAACTCAAAATTTAACTCAAATGATTTAACTCAAAATTTAACTCAAATGATTTTAAAAGTTTGTCTTAATGAATTGTGGAGAAATGCAAGGTTGCTGATTTTGTAATACTCATCTGGAAGCTTAAAAAAAAATTTTCTTTGATAGTTCAAATGCTAATAACTGAGTCAAAATTCCCCCAAATTTTAAACCAGGATTTTCTTATTGTCTAACTTTTTAAAAAATATTATGAATATGTAAGAGAGAAATTTACAATAAAAAGTTTACTAAGATCGTCACCTGAGTCACTTTGGACATTTCTTTGGCTAGGTTGGATTAATTTGGATTTTTTTCTTGGAATAAAAATATTTTTTCAGACTTGGCGTCGAGTTAAGCTTCTGGTTGCTGGATTTACTTCGTCTCTGCATTTCCGCTTCTTCCAAAGCTTAAATAAATTTAAAAGAATAATGGACTCTTTTTTCATTTCTTTTTCTACTGAAAAAAATCACAGGATATATCAGGAAAAAAAGTTTTGTTCAGAAAAAAAAGAAGTTCTTCTCACTATCCGAATCACAATCAAGAGAGAAATTTTATTTTCTACGAAACTCTTTTCTTTTCCAGATACATTTATCTCTTTGATATCCTTTAATGTTCAAAACAGTGAACTTTATTGAAAAATTCAAAATGTATTAGAGTAGTAATGAATAGAAGTAATAGATTGGTAGATATTTCATAGATTAATGGGGTTTTTCTTTTTTGGCTCAGTTCTAGTTAATTTACATTTTAAAGTTAAAAAAGAATTAAATGGTGGTTTAGAAGAATTAAAGTAAATATTATATGTTCACATTAAACTGTACATTTTTTATTTTATTTTAAGCCCGGTGCTAAACAGCCGACCCAATTTTGAGGTTTTGACTTTGAATGTTCAGCTCCGTAGGCTCCGTATTTTGAACCAAATCCAGGAGACCGGGGAACTTTTGAATCAAATATTGGCACAAACAAGCCTTCGTGGAGGACTTTTTGATGGAATTAACTCGCATTTCCCTCGTTGACACGGAGGAAAAACAACGAGAACATCCCATGGTTGACCAGGTGGTAAGGGGACTCTAACCTATTATCCGTCAAAATTCGTAGCGATCGCAGGGATTCTAACCCGGTTCACTTCATTGGGAGGCGAATGCTCTACTCCCTGACCACCACGGCTCTTTATATAAAAGCTCGAAAAACGGCAAGCTCTATCACAAATAATTGGCATGACAGCATGCTGCAAAATAGCACCATTTATGTTTCAAATTTTTTCAGCCATTTAAAAAAAAATCAAAAATAAATCTAAATAATTACTTTGCACCTTTAAGTTTTTATTTCTATAAAAATACAAAATTATTCTGAATAAATACTTTTCATATAACTAACCATTCTAAGCTATTTGCATTATTACTTAAAGTTAACAAAATAAATCTAAATAAATACTTAACGTATAACTAATATTTTAACACTACTTACATTATTATATTATTAATTATATTATTACCTATTACAACCAGACAAAAGAAAATATAACTGTAGTATTGTTATTAGATAAATACCCATATATATATATATATATATATATATATCCATATTCGTACTTGTTTTACTAATAGTATCATATGGCGTATAAACATCAAAAAGAAAACTAAAAATAACTTATTATTAAAAATACGCATGAAATTGTTTGGGAGGTCAAGTTGATATTTTTTTTATGTTTTAATTTTCGAAAATGGAACGACTAACTATACGTTTCTTGTAACAATGCGCATTTAAACTTTAAAACAGTCGTTTTGATAACTAAGATTAACATAATTTAGTGGAAATGAGATGTTACTCAATAATGGATGGACAATTTGTAGAATGAGGGGGATAAATTATATGCCAATTGGTGTATAAACTAAAAAGTTTTTTTTAAACAGCTCAATCTGAAACAGCGAATATAAACAATAAGATTTAGCTTTTATCCATGATTGTGCTATACAAGCATGGTAGCATAAACCCTATAACATTCCCTACAGCACGTCATCAGACTCTCCAGATCATAACAACATCTGTAAATTATTTTTCATCCATATTTTCTATTTATTTTGAAAAGCAAACAGATAAGGCGGAACTTTGCATACTCATTTTTAAAACATTTATAGACTTGTTTTAGGAAAAAAAAAAAAAAAACTAAAAATATGAATTCATTGAAAATTGCAAGTAATTTGATTACAGGCTTAATTTGCATAGGGATTTAAGCTTTTTTTTCGTATTGTTCTATGAGATTCACCTTAAATTTAAACAATATAAGGTTTTCATGCATATTTTTAAGGCACTTTTTTACCAATACCTGCCTGGAGAATGACCAACGTCATACACGCATCTAAAGGGCAGATTTGTTGGCCACTTTTCCAGGGGCATCATGTTAGGTGCGTTGACGTTGCTCACATAGTAAGGACAGATAGTAGAGAGAATGAAAGAACATCCATGTTTTACCCTGGATTCAAACCCAGAACCTTTCTGATGCAAGGCCAACTTCCTGACCCCTAGACAGACCGGTCGGCATTTTAAGGATTTTATCTTTGCAACTTTTGCTACGTACGAGGGTTGCTATTTATATTTCTGGCCTTGGCAACAGTAAGTGTTGCTAGGCGCCCGCAGACGATTTTAATCGAAAGTTTGATATTTTTAAACATAAATTCAGCAGACGATTTACCATTATAGCTTCATTTGTGTTGTTGACAGTAAATTGAAAAGTTCTTCTCTTTCAAAAAATGGAATTGAATCGTGAACATTTTCGTGCCATTATTTTTCATAACTTTCGACGTGGATTGTCAAGACAAGAGTGCTTCGATGAACTTAATTCTTTATTCAGCAATAAAGCGCCATCCTACAGCACTGTAAAAAATTGGTATAACGAATTTAATCGTGGTCGATGTTCGATCCAGGACGAATCCCGTGCAGGTCGTCCAAAATCCATTGTTGTGCCAGAAAAGATCGATGCTGTGCGTGAACTGATAAAGCAAGATCGTCATGTGACATACCGTGAGATAGAGGCGTCTTTGAACATTAGTATGACTAGCATCAATAAAATATTGCATGAACATTTGAGCGTAAAAGAAATTTGTTCGCGTTGGATCGAGCATAATCTGACAAACGCTCAAAAAAAGGCTCGTGTCGATTGGTGCAAGGAAATGTTGGAAAAATACGTTCAAGGTACATCAAAGGCTGTGTATAACATCAACACAGGTGACGAATCATGGATCTATGCATATGAGCCGGAAACAAAACAGCAATCAACTGTATGGGTCTTCCAAGACGAGGCAAAACCAACAAAAGTTGTTCGAGGAAGAAGCACATCGAAACAAATGATTGCCTGTTTCTTCGACATTAACGGTCATGTGGAAACAGTGGCATTAGAGCAACGCAGGACGGTCAATTCTGAATGGTACACGACCATTTGTTTGCCAGAAGTCATCGGAGAAATTCGAAAAAAGCAGAAGAACAGGCGAATTATTCTTCATCATGACAATGCGCGCTCTCACACATTGACTCAAACAAAGGCATTTCTGACGGAGCGAAAGATCGAACTGATGGGTCATCCGCCGTACAGCCCTGATTTGGCACCCAATGACTTCTTCTTATTCCCACACATCAAAGATAAATTACGTGGACAACGATTTCCGACCCCCGAAGAAGCGGTTGATGCATTCAAAACGCATGTTTTGGAGTTACCTCAATCGGACTGGAAAAAGTGCTTTGAAAATTGGTTCAAATGCAAGCAAAAGTGTATTGATCATCATGGAGAATATTTTGAAAAACAATAAAACCAATTTCGATCCTACATATTTGTTTTTTCATTATTAGGCCAGAAATATAAATAGCAACCCTCATATATGTTTTATTAAGTAGAAATTTTACAATAATTATCAAACTGTCTGACTTCATAAAAGTCACGGAAAAATTTGCATTTAAGAGACTACTTCTGCAAATATACTTTATAAATTCTGTTTACGGGCATATAGGTAGTGTGAACAACTACCAAAATATATCCAAACAGCATATAACAACACAATGCAAATCTGTGCACACGATTTCGAGTTTTTATATCAATCCTCCGTGCAGGTAAATAGACTTGCCATTTTAAAAAGACTTGTATGTATTTTATAAACTAAATAATGCACAAATATTTTTGTACAATGTTGAAACAATTTTTAGTGTAAAACAAATTTTCAATCTTTTTGTAGATCAAAGATTTTTGTTATGACTTTAAACAATACAAGAAATAAAAATACAAAAATATTTTAAGCAGTTGCTATAATTTTGTGATATTAAAATATTCACTTTTAAAAGTATTCCATTTCATTCGAAGGCTTAAACTATTCCGAATTTTCCTTACCCAACTTTATTGCTTTAAAAAATTTCACTTGAGTGCGTCAATCTTTTCAAATGTTAATAATGAAAATGTTGGTATTAATTAAAAATAATGCATAGCGTATTTAAATGAAAAAAAAAATTTCTCCTGACATAATTAATTAAAGAAGGAAACAAACTAGAGTTAAATTTCTTTTTTTAACAACTAAAATAGAATGAAGTTGAAATAAGAGAGGATACTTTAAGAGAAATGCTATGCTGTAAGTACTAGCAAGATGTTCTTCTAGTTTTTTTTTTCTTTCTTAACCACTTAAACCACTAAAAGTCTCATTTGACAAGTTTTAACAGTTCTCATTATTTTGTAAAGTAAAGTGAAATATAATAAAAAAGCTTTATAATGACTGGTCTGAGATTTTTTAATGAATTTTAAGTGAAGCTTTAATCACCGGTTGAATGGTTTATTCATTGAATATTAATTACCTCAGTAGTTTAGTTGTCAGCTTTATTTCGAATGGTTCTTAGATGAGAAGAGTTTTTCTAATTTTTATTAGAAAATTTAGAATTTTCATTTTCAATATACTCAGTTTATTTTCGGTTTAAAATTTTGAATGCTTAATTAATAAAAACTTATTACTATATATCGATATATTTCTCTTAATAATAATAAACTTGGGTATTTATTTATTGTCAACAAAATAGTTATTATTTATTTTGTTAGGCTGTCTTAAGTAAAGCTTTAAGTAATATAAAGTCAATTCGCGATCGCAACGAACTATAGGGGGCGTTGTTGTGTGTGCCGAATCCCTGCGATTTCCATATGAACAGTCATTCAGTTACACTGGAGACGTCTTTAATTTGTAACGTTCCATCTTTATTGTGGCTGATTAAATTTAAAAAAGAAAAATGTTTGTTTTCTTTCCTATGCAAACGAAAACAAAATGATATCTCTTTTTTTTAGAGAAGGAACATCCAGAACACATCGGAAAAATATTTGTAAATAAAGAGAAAAAAATAGGTATATTCTTATAAGAGTTCAAATCTAATGCCTGAGAAATAGTTTTACTAAATTTAATGGTATAACATGAAAGGCCCATTTAAATTTTAACGTAAAATAAAGAATGCTTACGAAACAAAACAAAAAAAAAGAACCATTCTCTTTTTTGTCGCCATTTTTTAGTGTTACGAAAATGCGTCTTTGGGACTTGCCAAAAAAAAACAAGATGCAATTTTATTTTTTTTAGAAGCGAAATATTTTATGGAGTGAAATATAACGAAAATGTACCAATGAATGAAACTTTACCTTAGTAAACGTCCGTTTTGGAAATGTTATTTCATTTTGAATCTTATTTATTAGAGTTCATAATGGCTATAGAATCAAGTGAGAGAAAAGTTTGTTTTGAATCTATGCTAAACTCTATATCGGCCCATTTCCCACCGAAATCCGATTGACTTCTTTGATTTTAAACAAAATGTTTCATTTTAAGATTTTTTCCAAAAAGTTTAAGTGTAGATTGGCGGCACTTAAAAATCTGCCAAATCTGTAGCTGTGGTTAATACGTAAGTACCGAATTTTTCTTCCATACTATTCTGAATCATATTACTTCAAATATTAGAATATGCAAGGAGTATACATAAACACATAATTTAATACCATTTAATTTTTCAAAAAAGGTATTTTGACAACAATTTCATCAAAAAATTAGAAACTAAAAAACGTAAAATAAAGAATTCTTAGGATAAAAACGATACTAAAAATTCCTTATTTTTCAATAAAAACTTTCGTATTGTTTCTTTTTTTTAATTCTTACAGTATTTAATCAGACGTAAAAAAACCATTCTGTAGAGAACTATCAAATAAGAAAAAAAATTATTTACAAGCAAATTTTTTATTATAAAAATCACAACACTTACCTGATTTATAAGTCCGGAGAATTCCAAAATGATATGTTCTTTGTTTGAAGACTTTATTCTCAAATAATATACACATAGTTTATCCCTTCATTACTTTTAGGTAACATACCACACATCAAAATTTTATAATTGTAAGATCTCGATATGAATTTTAATATGTAGCTTAGAAACAGAATAGATGAATTCTAGTTGAAATTCTTTCAAAACTGAAAAACACTTACCAAGAAAACGATAAAAAATTTATTTATAATCAGCACAAAAGATACTTTTTCAAGTAATTCGGATTATTCTTTATTGTTGTTTTCTGAATTATGTAGATACAGAAATATATACTATTCTATGAAGAAGAAGAATATTCTATAACTATTACAGTTCTGTATGGAATTCATTGGAACACATTTATTCATTAGAATGACGAAAGCAATGTTGACTTCATTTTAACTTGTAATGAATTGAAGACAGAAAAATTATTTTACCGCTATACACACATCTGTAACAGCAAGTGATCATGAAATCATTTTATGTTGTTGGTAATAGAAAGGTAAAAATTATTGAGAAGTTGTTCTTCAAATGCTTGGCATGTTCTGCTTCAATGTTTGGCATGTTCTGGTTAGTTTTTTCCAAGTTCTTCTACTTTTTCCTTAGGGAAATTTTGCTTCTGAGAAAATGGCGTCCGTCATTGCCAAAGGTTATGAGGGAACTAATGGTTACAGGCTCTCGCTAGAGGGCGTATCGACCGTTGCGATCGCGAATTAAACCTTAAGATTTTATTTCGATTCATTTTGTTAGGTTATCTTAAGTAATGATTTTAGTAGTGTTGAATAGTTAGTTATATGTTAAGTATTTATTTATAAAAGTTTTGTTCTTTTATCGAAAAACTTATTTAAGAAGTAATTATTTAGATTTATTTTTAACTTTTCTAAAATTAATGCAAAAATTTTAGACATAAAAGGTGCTATGATGCCGTATACTTACATACCGATGATTGGTGATGTAGCTTGCCTTTTTCGTGCTGTAGCACATATCGTGGCTTTGAAACTAAACCGTGGTAACTCAAAAAAGCAAGTTTCTCAGGAGAGCGATTTCTAACTTTTCAGGAACTTCCACCGCAGGTTGACTCGAAGCTATGGCGACTATTGCGAAATTGTTTACATTAAAAAAACCCTGTTTTTTTACATTTTTCAATGAACCAGGCCTGATTCTTGTAGCATTTCTAATTTTGTGGAAATTTCGAAATAAGTTAAGGTACTTTGAGTTGTAACACTTTTCTTTAAAACTTTTATTAAAAGTGGAGAGTTATTTCAAAATACAACGATGTTCTTCAAAATATCCTCCCGAATATTACATATTTCATTTCAAATTTTGACTTACAACAGTGGAGGAAATAAATCGCTCTCCAGAAAAACTTGCTTTTTTGAGCTTTAGCTTTTTTTTCTGTTTAGCTTCCAAGGTTTTGTTGCAATTGGCACAGTGCTATACTATTTCCTAAAACCAAAAGGTCGAATCGCTCCAATGCGATAACGATTTATTTGCTCTCTAAATTAATTTTATGGAACTATGAAAATAACAAGTTGTTTCTCTAAAAGGGTGATTTTTTTAACATAAAATGACCCCAATATCTCATTTTTTGATTTTTATGAGTTACTACGGTTTAGTTTCAAAGCGACGATATTGCATGATACTAAAGTTATGGGTCCAGAGGTGCGTGAGGAAGTAGTGCAGCACGTAATGGAGTATTGGGATGAGTTTTCTAGTTTTCATCTTATCTGTCAAGACTGTGATGGAAATAATTTTAATATTTCTGCTGCCTACTATTTTGAAATATCCCTATCTCATGCTTGTTTGCATTAACTAGCATGTGTGATTTAATGGTTGACGGACAGATTTTAAAATATTACTAAACTTCAATGCATATAAACTATGACAATACCGTTGGCAACTCTTTAAAATAAACTAGCTTGCAACTGGTGAAAAAGTTTGGTTTAAAGCTAACTAAAATATAGGGAGGAGAGGTTGAAGAAGATTTAAATACGCTGGTGCTATGCATTGGGTTACCATTAAAGTTTATAGGTTGTACAAGATAATTTTGAAAGGTGACCAAGCTAGACGCCAGATGAGGCTACTAATGAAATAAATTCTTATTTGCTTTTATTAAGTTAAAAGGCTTTATTTAAATATAAAAATTGTTAATTGTTTAAAAAATGTAATTATTGTAAAGAAATCTTTTAAAATTTATATTGAACTTTGCAGTTCATTACCTAGTATTTTCCGATACTACATAGTATAGGCATTTTGTCGAGAAAAATTAAACTATGACATACAAATCAAGCATTTCTGTGATTTGTTCCTTAGTTTCTGTGATATGATTGAATAATTGAATATCAATAGCATAAACATAGCAGACGATAAAACTTTGACATCTTCGTTGGCTATTGTCATGACATTATCTCTTAACTTTAAATTTCCTTTATTTAAAAAAATCATATACATATTTAGTCCTTCCTAATTTTTTTTAATAACAAAATCTTAGTTATTTCATTTTTTACCCAATTTAATGAAGAGCCAATGCAGTTTATATTTTCCCCTCTCTCAATAAATGAATGAGATGAAGTTAATTTTGTAAGTGGCACTATTTTCATAATCTGTTCCCTTGCGTGGTAATTAAATAAAAAAAAGATGATTGATATTTTTCACTTTATTATTCCGAAAAAAGTATAGGATGCCATTTCTTCGAACGATTCAGATTAACGGCCCCACAGTTATAATATACTGTCTATCGATAAGTATTTAAGCACTCATTCTCATTGCTAAGGGTGGATTTGTTGTCTCTGGGTTTTCTATTAGTATGGACTAAAACCCTTTGACCAAATTCATAGTAAATTTAACACTGGATCCTACTGTACTGTTTCGGATAGCAGTAGGCTTCCGACACTGTAGCAGATTTGCGAATAGAGTCCATATTACGTCTAAGACTACTGGATGGTTTTCATATTGAGAAGTTTATCCTAGATTGGTATAGAAATGACTGGGGATAGCATAAAAACCTGATTGACCAAAGCCTAAACCTGAACCCTATTGTAAGCCGCTAAGATGAGTTGGATCAGCGAATTATGGGCTTAGCAACTGCAAATTACCCACTATTTGTTAATAAGATTAGGATTCCAACAATTAAAAAGGGAAACAAAATTGTAAGACTCTTGACGAGAGGATATTGCAGCCTTTACCATTAAGAGCATATTTTCTACAGCTGCTTAGATCGTGGTATTTTTCCCACTTGGCTTGGTTCAGGTCCAATTGGCTGTGGATTAGCCAGTGCATTTGTTTAACTTTAATTTCTCCATATCAATCCAATCCATGGCGGACCTCACAAAATGACTCTTGGATTTTTTTTTCTTCCTGGAAGTAATGTGGATCCAACCCGTGAAACTGCCATTAAGTTGGAAGCCTGCTGTCATCTAAAATAGTGCAGTAGATATAGGTGTTGAGCGTACCATGAAGTAAGACTCAATGGTAGCAGTCCATACCAAGAGAAACACTCAGATAATAATTCGACTTATTCCGATAAACATGGATGTAAAAATACTAGTTGGTAAGTAGTTTATATTGCGAAATATCATCTACATAAAGTCAATCCTTGATTTTTACTGTACTGAGTTCAATACGTCAATCATTGTCTGTTTTGACAATTAAAATATGAATTTTATTACGTAATTTTTAACCTAATTAATAGTTAACATTTAATAATTAGCATAATCTAGATGGACTTCATGACCAATGGTATTGAAAATTAGTGCATGAAAACCCAAACTCTAGATAAAAGGTAATTCATTATTTTAGTCTTTTGCTTGCTTCTTTATTTCTAACAGCATACTTTGTTCTTTCAAGATTGGTTAAAAGCATAAATTCTGTTTAATTAAACATTTTATTGCAGCAATAATTTTATGGTTAGGTCTCTATTTCAATATTTTTAACTAACTCTTGAACATGCAGTGGATTTACATAGGTTTTACAACATAACATCGTATGGTCATCTAATAATACCATCTTAAAATTTTATATGACCCAGTTGCAAATGAACGAATCATAACTCTTTAAATTTTCTTTTTGCTTTCCATAAACATACCTTGAATGCAATATGAAATCATCTTAATATTTTGTGTTTTACAAGAATTATTGTTTATGCTTATAGAACTCAAATTCAAAATAAAAACGAATTTAAGTAAAACTCTGCTACAAAAACTTGTTGCAGGCCAAAGAAGAATCTGAAGATTAAGTCTTAACTATTTTGAAATTAGTGATTTAGCAATGTGGTCAGCATTGCACAACAGTCTACTTTAATTTTCAGCAAGCTGGTACGACTATCAGTACCATTGTATCTATCAGTACGATTATCAATTGTATTGTACGATCACAGTGCCATTGCGTCTCAAAATGACCTTTATTTCTTAACACTATGCGGTCCGCATATATTTAGTGATAAGTTTACCATGTAACCGGTGTTTATTTTTGTTAAAATCACCTCAGCGTGTGGTACCTAGTGGTAGCGAAAGTTACTTTTAGTTTAGTATTTTTCATTATTAGTAATTTTTTCACCACTAAATATCAAAAACTATAAGTATGATATAAAATGCAACGTTAAAGCATCAAGCTACTGGTTACTATATTAAAAAATAGGCGTAACTATCTTTCTTTAACGAATTTTACTATATAATAGTCTACCACTTTATTAAAACTATTCCAAAAAGCGGAGCAATTGGCATCCCTGTACTCTATTGTACTAATTCAAAATAATTATTAACAATTATTGATGATTAAAAAAGTTTAGTCTAAACTTATAAAACTCTTTTTGTTTTATTTTATACAGTAGATATAAGGCACGTAAACAGCGAAAATAGTCTTAAAACTTAGTCAAAAATTAACTTGTTACGTAATTGGGACTTTTCAATAGGATACTTGCAAATCACGTCATCGTAGAAAAATCGTGGCCGTTGCTAGTTCAGAAAGCAATCGCTTAAAAAGATTCAGAAGGTAATCGGATTTAAATCACATGGTTAGGTATAAACAGTTCATTTTTTTTTAAGCTGAAAGTACCTAATTTATTAATTTTAATACTAATTAGTTAGTTTTTTAACATTCATTATTTATTTTCATGCGAGTTGGTAAAAACCACGCCCATTTACAAAATTTTAATTAAAAATATTTGTATAAAAAGGGATGCTTCAATATTTTTGCACTATGTGTTACATCTTTTTTTTTAGAAAACTAAGTACCTGTTTGTTAGAAATAAAGAAGGAATGCATTATTATCAACCAGATGAATAATAGCTCTTAACTGAATTGTTTGCTAAATTATACTACATACATATTAAATAAGTATACTTTGAGTATTGATTTGAGGGGAAAAAAGTTATATATAAAATAAATTAAATAACCCGAGCCACGTCACTAATAAGTTTGATAAAAGAAAAAGATTATAAACGAGAAACGACTCACTTTTAGGGGTAAATATTTGCGAAATTATAAAATCACTTTCAGAAACTAGATATACTGTAGTTTCCTTTGATGTCTAAACAAGATTTACAATGGCACTTAACAAACTATTGATGGTGAAAATAATGACTAACGCAAACCATGTATCTTTTATACTATAAAAGATTTGATAACGTGAGCATTAAAAACATTAATGCGATGAAAATTTATGATGCTTTTGTATGGATACTTAGCAAGGGAATAAACAATTATAATATAAATATAAAGTTTATAATGGATAATATGAATTTTACAATGCATAATTTCACCAATTCATCAAAAAAATTATCTTTACATTTTATAACTTACAACTTGTTTGGTATTTAATAGTATTTAATTTCATAAATTTGGGTGTACCATTAAATTTGTTATAAGGTAAATAAAAGGGGAAATGTCAAAGTTTGAAAAAAAAAATTTTATCATATCCAAAAGAGACAGTTAGAGTATATATTGTAGAGTTTCTCCATAACAAAGAAGAATCACTATAGAAGAAGGGGAAAAACAATCGCTATAGAGAAAATTTCTTTATATTAAGATTAGAAACTTTTGCGACTGTAATCAAATATTGCAAATATTTCAATTGTTGTTAAAAATTCAAAAGTGTATAGTTATTTTTTCTAATTAAGAAGGAAATTCATTTATGATAGTAGTGCTTTATTTATGTCACACTACAGCTGTATAATGAGCTATTGGCGACGGTATGGGAAGCATCACAGAGGATTATCAAAGGACATGCCTTAATAAATTTAATCCTGTGTTGAGAAGATAGCTCTCCTGCTTTAGTACCCCGAAGACCTGCGCGTGAAGTCGAGCACTTCATGGTCGAACAGTTTTTCGTGGACCAATACCGAGCAATCTCTGTTTCTTAGGACTCTGATCAAAGTAGTCACCCCCCGTCTCTCACTGATCGCTGTCAGTAATAATTGACTTTGGTGATTTACTGGAAACGCATCAGTTTACTGTGTGACTCATTCACGATACATGTTTATAAAAATCATACATAATTTATGAGTTGTTTAGAAAATAATATGTAATAGTTTGTACTCACATTTATTTTATTTGAAAAATTATATGATTTTACATTGCTTTATATTTCGAAATATTTTATTTTTATAAACATTTAGATATTTTACAAACGAGCGAACAATAGAGTCGGGCCCATTTTCCTTCATTTAGAAACCTATTTCTTTTAATTTCGAATAATGATTTCATTCTAATGTGGTTTTTTTATCAGCACTTCTTCCTTCTTGGATTGATTGTCACTTTATTTGTCATTATCGTTGTTTATGGCACTATTAAAAGTTACATAACCTATTAAAGTCACGCCTTCTATCTATCATTCATATATTCTATCATTCTTTTTTAATGTTTAATATAATTTCAAAACTCTAAATTTAAATATCTTAATAAAACTCTAAAATGAAAAAATAAAATAAAAATGAAAAGCTTAAAGTTTTTTGAAAAATTTAATGGATGAAACATTGAAAATTTGAAAAAAATGACGAAAACTGAAGCGATAAAAATGCAAAAAATTAGCTCTAGGGAGACTTTACTTTATCTGTTTACTAATAATTTAAGAATAAAACAAAACATTATCGCAATGTTTTTAAATAATTGTGTTTATACGAGTAATTTTCTCTCGATTAGACTAATATCTTCCTCTATGTATTACAAATGGTAGCACAATATTTTGTGCTTCCTAATATTAGAAACATTTTTAAACGTTTTCGAAATGTTTGGAAACAAATAGGAGTGAGAAACAAGGTGACTCTTTCAATGGTGCTACAATAGCTTTTTAGGTAGCACCTATTAAAATATCAAGCTTGTTTAGACTAGGAATTTGGATATCAGCTTATTGGTTGTTGTTTGAAATTTCATATGTTTTACATGACGTAATATTCCAAAATTATTTTCGAATTGTTAATTAATGTGTGTAACCATATGGTTAATAAATTTTGTGCTGGGTAAATGTCCATGAACATGAGTGATTTTTTTCTAATGGCTGACACTGAATTACTAAGTTCTTTTTTGATTTGTTAGCGTTACACAGTGGGTACTTGTGAACCTGAATCGCGAAGGCGAGTAACGTTATTCGCGTCATACTGCCATAAATCATAATCACACATGTTCATAGTGCGTGCCACATTCACATATCGCTTAACAAAGACGTCCATACCTCGAGTGGGACTCGAATCCGTGATATTAAGCTTCGGAGTCACATATCCGAACCGCTCGGTGACCTGGCCGGCTGACCATAAATATTGGGGGGGGGGGGGTAGCGAGACTTTGTTTACTTTGCTGTTAATGTGCTAGTATGAGATTAATGCAATTTGTAATGAGTGGAATTCTGCAGTGCTATGAAATGTGTTAGAATTTCCTCAGACAGCATACTTATTAACTCTATCGGGCAAACCCGGACATATCGAAAACACAATGAACACCGGGGCAGTAGAAAATACAACTGGGACATATGTGTCCCGTTTTAAAAAAAAACGATGCAACACATATGTCCCCCAATTACCTAAATAGTACATTTTCTGTATTATTTTGACAGAATATTGATATTTTTACCTTATTTGATCTATTAAAATCGTAAATTGCCTTTTTATTAGAAAATAAAAATCTGTTCTCGAAAGAGTGATATTAACTGACTTTTTGTTAAGTTTCTGTGAGATGCATCTTCGTTTTTAATTAAATTTGGTGTATAATTTACAGGAATTTGTTCCACTCCATTGTTCATAATCACTGCTTACTTGTTAAAACAACACTTAATAAATTTCTTAGAAATTTGTGCAATTTAGACGTGAAATTTGTAAAGTGTAGAAATTTTTAAAATTCGCACATTTCAAGAGGAAATTTGTATTCTTATGAATTTAGACATCCAAAAGAATGCTTTTATTCATGGATGTTGGAATTACTTTTTACTTTTGAAAAGTTTTTGACATAAATTTAGACATCATTATTCCAGATTAAAAATTTTATATTTTTAAAATGCACCGTTCAAACGCAAAGAAAAAGAAAGAAGAGAAATTTCTTATTAACGAATAGAAAAGTGTGTTATACTAATGCATGTAACAGTTATGTCAAAAGGACAAATACTGACTCAAAATCAAATATTCTGAAATAAAAGTCTTGTTAAACAAATGAACATGGAAGCACCGGCATTAATCGTAACTCAATTATCGAAAAACTGGAATGCATGTGATGGAAGATAACTTACGCTATTCATCAGGGATTCGAATTAACAAGTTTTTCCCCAGGTATTTTTATAGACTTTTTACAGAATTTTAGTAGCATTCGGATAATATTTCAATTTATTTATATCCTATTATAACATGCAAATTTTATTATAGTAGTAATCAAAAAAATCTCTAATATTACCATTATAATTTTTAATTCGTTTGAATCACATCTAATAATATATCCGAAAAAGTTATTTTAAATAAAGTAACAGGGAAGCACCGGCATTTGTCATAACTCAATTATAGAGAAATTCGGCTGAATGTGAGTTAAACGATAACTTACGATGTCCAACAGGGATGCGAGTTATCCCTCTCACATTTTTACAGAATTTTTTTACATCTTACAATTAGAAGCAATTGAATACCCTTTCAATTCAATGATATCTTATGATAAGCATGGACATTCTATTAAAGGAGTAATAAAAAAAAATCCAAGTTTGCAGTTATAATTTTAAATTCATTTAAATCACTTCTTTTAATATACTCGAGCCTTTTACGAATCTTAAAAAAAATAAATAATTAGGTTTGATATATTTTCTATTAATTTAATTGGCATTTACAACTGATCTAGGGTTTCCATTGCAACGATGGAATGATGTGAGGAACATGAAATCTCATAAATCAACGAGCTAGATACAGAAGTTTCTTGAAGGACTCAAGGGAATAGGAAGGAAATTTCGTGTTATAGGAGGAAAGATGTCGTAAGTGATTTCAGCCATACATCAAAACCCCGAAATAGTATTTGAAAATGTGAAAACTTTGAAGCGTGAATGTCAGAACTCGGCTAATATTTCGAGCGATTTTGTAGTAAAGTATTTTTATGAAGTTACTTGGTTTCAGTTTGAAAGTAATGCTATACATTTCTGGTTGCCTTACTTCCTTAGTTTCATTTTTAAAACTAAGTTACCCACTGAAAGTTTTACTTTCATTTAGTTTCATATTTCGCTAGGTACAATTTTAAGAGAAAGTAACCCACCATTAGTGAATTTTTTTTATTTATTCATTTTTTGTATCAAATAAATGAATGGATATAAAAATAAAACATGTAAGGGATTTAATTATAACTTAGTTCAATAACTTATTTAGTTTCATTATTACTTTGATTCAATTTTACTTAGTTTTAATATCCACCAAATTTAATTCTGAAAGTAAGTTAACCACTTCTAGATTCATCTACAACATTAGGGAACAAAAGTTTGTTGCATTTATACAAAAACTCGTATAATTCGGATATGGGGATGGGGGTGATTGACTAATGTGGGGATTTAAAATCTTAAATTAGTTTTGCACCTAAACCTTCAGATTTTTTTTAAATAACACTTTCAGTCTATTTTTATCGAAATTTACAAGTTTGAAAACGTTATTCTGGTTTAATTCTGAAAGCAAGTTACTCACTTCTAGATTAATATTACACTAGGGGACAAAAGTTTGTTGCATTAATACAAAAAGTTGCATCATTTGGATATGGGGATAGGGATGATTGACTAATGTGGGGATTTCAAATCTGTAATTAGTTTCGCACCTAAAGATGCAGATTTTTTCAAATGACATTTTTAAGTCTATTTTTGTCGAAATGTACAAGTTTAAAAACGTTAAATATAACAGGGGGCTGCACTTCTAAAGGAGGTAAAGCATTAGGATTAAAATTGTATAGAAACTCATGCCCGAGAATGTCGTCGTAGGAGCGCTTACCTAATATGACCAGTAGCATGGATGATAAAGCCGATTGTAGATTTGAAATATCAGAGATATGAACGTATCTATGATCTCTTAAAAAAAGTCTTATGCAATAGAAAATAATTGCTCCACAGAATTATCAGTATATATGTAAAAGGCATTCATCAATAATCCTTCCTTTTCCCATGAAGCTACAAAGCAAAAATTTCGAAGTGTTTTTATGAGGTAAATAGAAAAACTAAAAGAAAAACACGTCGATATTTTGTAATTATAGAGGTTATTAGTTGGTAATTAGCCTAATTGACAATAATGCCTAATTATAAGTTTTTTTCCAAGTTAGAAGTTTCAAATTTGGATCATGTTTTCATTATTATATAAATAAAAAACGCTTTAATTATTCTGGTATTTATAGCCCAATTGACAGTTTTGCTAAATAGCGCCTTCTCTCATGTTACAAACAATTGTTAGGCGTAGCATAGCCAAATCCGTCACTAGTACTATTAAACGGCGAATAGGTGTAGGATGAAAACTGACCTCCAATTTACGTCATTCAACTTAAATTACTAATACCGAGGGTTCAGAGCAAACTGTCTTCGGCAGCTTGCTTAATCTGAGGGTTGATTAATTTGAGTAATTATCTGAAAAGGCAAGCACTATAATGAATGTTTAATGTAAAATCCTAATTATATAAAGTTCGAACGCTACTTTTTTAATGTCAAAAGCGCAAAAAAAATTAAAGTTGATATAATTATTCAACTGAGACACGATTGCACAGTTTAGTTTGTATATAGAAATAACTACTCTCTCCAAAAAATGTAAGACCGTCTGCCTCTGTGGAAACAAAGAATGGCATATTTAAAAAAGGGGAGCTTCTCTTTCCTTTATTTCACCGACCAAAGTGAAAACCTATCTTAAATATTGATCAACACCCCTTCTCGGCATTGCTCCAGACAAATGGTGAATGGAGTTTTTTTTCTTCCGTAAACAGACTATAATTGAGGCATCAAGCTACCACTGTAATGAACTGGGATTTGCTACTCATTGGTGATTTAAAGCCTACCTTTCTTTAAATCGATTGATACACTTGCTTATCAAGGAAGTAAATTTGGCCAGTGCGTAATGGTTTGACAGCATTGCTACCATCATACCGTTAGTTTCGAAATTTAACTTACACTTCGTGGTCGACATACAGGAAGTTAAGGAAGGAAGTGCTTTTTACTTATCTGTTTGCTTTGTTATATTTTTTATGTTTTTGATTTTAAATAAATATTATCAAAAAATGCTGAGTTTTGAATATTAGTGAAAAAAAATTCCCGCTGTTTCTAAGAGTACTGTAAAATAGCCCATTCATCGTCTTCACTAAGTCATATGATTCTATAAAAATAAAAGGCGTTATGCAAATTTAATTTTTCTATTTATTTCATATTTTTAAAGAAGGAAAATAACAGAGATTATTTCAGAAATAAATTAGTTAAAAATAAAATGTCGCACCCCCCAAAAAATGAATATTTATAAAATATACATAAAATGAAGTGACATACATTTAAAACAGAGGAAGATAAAGGAAAAGGAATAACTTAAAAATGATGGTCGCAGTATCAGGCCCATAAAAACTAACGAGAAAGAAGAGGTAAACTGGGAAAATAAAATAAAAATGAGAAAAGAACCAAACATAAACATAATTGCTTGGAAGACAAATAGTGAAGTTCGACAAGAAATTAGAAAAAAAAAACGTATTCTAAAAACATAACTAAAAATTTGGCCAAATGCGAAGAAAGCTTGGAAGCAATCAGAGTAATTGTTTTCGAAATGGACAAAAGTATGAAGTCACTTTGCCATTAACCAATCATTCAAAGAAAATAAATAAAAAAAAGAAGCCTTGATTGAGAGTCTAGATTAATCTGATTTTAGTAAGTTGGAAAGAGTTTAAGAGTTAAAGAACAAAGCATCATTTTGGTAATGGAAAAAATTTAACTTTTTATCTGCAGTTTTTGCTGACGAATTTAATTCTGGAACTGTTGTACTTTTCTAGCTACATCTCTGAATTCTCGTACCAGCTTTTTACGACCTTAATTGACTTTAACTGAACAATTCTGGACTTAAGTAAGAAAAATATAACATCATTATTTGGGAGAATGGTACCAAACCACAAACATAAAATTCTTCCCATTTGGTTAATGCTTACAGAGCGGTCACATTTTTTATCGGAAATTCATTTTATCAAATAACATTCAGGTTGATAAATTTCATTTTTAAATCAACTGGTAGTCAGCAATGAAATGACTTTCCGTGATTAAATACTCTACCTAACCTAGCTTTTTAATTTAATTAAATTTAACCATATTAAGAGGTATAAATCACAGGAAGTGCAGGTGGTATGAATTTCCAAAAGCAAAAAAATTCACAATTATGAAAAAATAAAATTTCTGTATTAAATGCATGCTTTACATAATATTTATAAATATCGGAATTACAAATGTTATAATGAGTTTAAATTTCTAATTTTGTTTTTCTAAAATTTACCCAAAACATCAAATATATTTTCAAAAAAACCAAATGTAATGTTCAGATAATTGCGTATGTGCTCAGAGAGAAACATTCGGGTAAAATTACCGTAATGTATGGTAATGACAATTCCGGTAAAAAAAAAACATAATTATGATGAATGCGGTACTTAAAGTAATATATACAGTATTGTAAAATAAATATATTTTTCTACATTTGCCAAATTTTATCATATATTATAAATCCATATTTTAATGTTCATTTTACAAAAATCATTAATCACTTCGGTAAAAATATCCGTGCTTTTTAGTGTTCCCATAGAGACTGAGACACGGTAAATTTTACCATATTCTGGTAGTTTTGTTTGACCATAATTTTTCTCAGTCAGCATACATTTTGAATTTTCAGTAATACTTCAGATTGAACTCACATTTTCTCACTCAAAAGTATTTATAAGTAGTATGATATATAAGAAAACGCTATTAGTGATATTAATGACAATAAGACTGTAAAACATTTCACAAACTCAAAATATTTAGAAAAAAATATCATATGTGCACACATATTGAAATTCGATGACCCTTGCGATTGAACTCACATGAGCTGACTTAACTTAATAACTTTATTAATTTCTCTGTTAAAAAAACTAATAAAAATTATAATGAAACAGTACCTGTTCAATTTTGAGAAACAAACAAAAAATAAACTGCCTATTTGCACACACATTACAATTTTGACAATATTCCAGATTAAATTACATGATACCACTGTCAAGAATGTTCATAAGCCGCCAGATTCTAAAAAACATCCTGTACAGAAAGTATAAAAATGCAGTATGAATCAGAATTTTAAAAGAAAATACACATGAATTTTCGATTGAAGTACAGATATGAATTTTCGATTGATTGAAGCACTCTTGGGAATATTCGATTGATGTTCTGATGATAATTGAGATTGAACTCATATGACTCAACTCTCAACGGTAAATGCAGACCATGATATGTTGAAGGAAAAATAATAAATTTTAATTAGGAAGTGCGTATTAAAAACAAAATAAATAAATAAAATAATTATATAAAATAGATAAATAAAATGAAAAATGTGTGAAAAAGTTTATTTAATATATGAATATTTATGAACTAGTTTCTTCTTTGTTTTTTTAGCATAAATTCAATTCAATTCTGAAATTTAAATATAGGCCAGATTATTTTATTCTGCGGATAAATTTAAAAGAAACTTAGGAGAATATCTCAGTTGATTTGAGTTGACTTCCTATTTTTGCTTGATGCAAGATTCAAGGCTTCCGGAACATGACCCGCGATCTCTGTTAAAAGACGCATTCAATCCTGATTTGATTAAACTTCATTAAATTACTATATCACATAAAAAAGGAAAATATTTCGTTATATCAAATTAAAAATAAACAGACAATAAAATAAGCGGACCACCCTGAATAACTTCTGATTTTCTGATCTAATGATCGTATATTTATGTTCTAGGACTCAATCTTAAAGTTCGAGGAGGTGATCTCAAAACTGCCAGAAAAATCTCAGTTAAATCGATCACTGAAAAATAAAGTACTGTTCCAACCAAATAAAGTTGTTTGCTCAGTAAAACATTTATTTATTTGTTTTAAACATCGAATTAAATTGTTTAGTAATTAACAATTAATTTCGATAAAAATTTTAAGCAAATATAAACAAATGTTAATTTATTTTAATGTTTCCTTACAGTAAGCATGTGAGCAAAGTATAATCATACATATAGTACACTTTTTAAAATTTTTACATGGTATTTTAAAAACTATAGAACAATAGAACCTACATACATCATAGCACCATTTGAATTTTGTACCTACATATTTATAACAATATTATAAATTTGTAACATTAAAACATATTTATAAAAATGTAACATATTTATAATAATTTCACGTAATTATAATAATATTGCATATTTATAATAATATTTTAAAATTCAATATTACAGATAACATAATAAATATAATAACATAACATATGAAATATAACGTAATAAATATTATATAACGAGTAACACAATAAATAATGGTGATCAGGGATAACTTAAGGGACATTTTTTAATCAAATTTAATTTGTAATGATGCATCTCATTAAAAAAAAGTCTCAAATTTTCCTGATTTTCAGAGACATATCATATAATTTTCTGACTTATTTGAAACCGAACCTTTTTTTGGTCTCCTGAATCTTAATAAATTGTGAGTATCGTTCTGATAATTTATTATTTTTTAAATTCTTTTGTATGTATTCATTCATAACACAAAAGATATTGAAAATAAGTTTTGTTTATATCCTGAATGCGATTTTTTTTCAAATATATTAATTTTCATTAAGTGGAATGTTTTGAAAATGTATAAAGAAATAATCACTGAAAATAATTAAACTACTCTGGAGAAAAAAAGTGAAGTAATCAATGATAAATTGTTAAATTTATTTCTAATTAATTATTTTAATTTGTTATTAGTGTGATTACTTTTTGTTTTCTATGTTAGTGTATCTATCCGAAATACCTAAAATATCCAAAACAAATTTGAGTCATTTTCAAAATACGCATAGACTTTATAATTTAAATTTACCTTCAAATTTATAAAATTTTATTTGCGTATAATACAGTTTATAAAATTTAAAAAAAAAACATACTTCTTACAAAATTATTTTATTATGTAATTGAGATATTAGCTACATTTTATAAAGATTTTAATTTTATTACGAACATTGGACTTAAATTTATCTTTTTATGAAATTTTAAAATGCATGTTAATATCGCCAATGAAAAAATAAGTATTAAAACATAAGATTGTCCTGGCATAAAACTTATATTCTCTTGAACATTAATTATTTCGCCAAGAAGCAAATAAAAAAAAAAGAATTATAATACATTCTTTCACTACTTGTCGCCAACCCTGTGGATGGAATGCACATTGTCTTCATAAATTAACACTTTCTTCGAAAGCCAATTACTTCGAAAAACATAAATAATCCCAAATCAAATATATTAGTGAGAGCTGAAAATTTATGCGCATTATAATTAAATCCAACGACATTAACTACAATATGCAAGACATGCATTAGGAAATTATGCTTGCTCTGAGCATTGTTTTTAGCACGGTTAAAAACACGAGTAACATCTGTTGATTTTAGTCCCAAAGTGATTTGGTAATTAAATTAAGGTTTCATTTTAATATGTGTTTATGAATTATACATATAAGGAGATAATGCTTTGTCCATTGTATTTGAACAATTAATAAAAAATTAAGTGAGACAAAGAAATAAATAATTAAAAGAAAGCTTATTTTTTTCATAAAGACTAATTAATTAAAAGGTGCAAGTTATTTTCAATGTAACTAATAGTAAGTAACCAAAAAAAAGTATACGGTAGCAAAACAAAATAAATGCTTCAAACGAACTTCTTGTTTATTTATTTACTATCTCCCATACAAAAACAATTCTATTATTTGAGATATATGTAATATATATTGAGATATATGTAGTACGTATTGAGATATATGTTATAATTATTTGAGGTATATTTAATAATTATTTGAGATATATGTAATGTGTCAAACTCAGTAGTTTTTTTTAATGATATATTTCCTATTTTTATTATTATTTGGCATTAACTTAAGTCAAAATAAATAAAAATATTATAATTAGCATTTTAATAATTTATGTTGCTAAAATGCAGCATGAAACACAGGTATCTTATTTCGCGTTAAGATTAAAATCTTCTAAACATGGCTCACTTGCATCTAATAATTTTTCAAATTTGCGATTATTTGAAGTTATTTAGATTTAAGAGAAACAGTTATTCAACATTGAAATTTCATTAATTTACAAAATCAGATATTGACAAATTTTTGAGACAGAATGAAAAAAATCCCCACAATTTTTTAGTGCAAAAAAAAAAACAAAAAAAAAAATCCGATAGTATTACATATTTTTTTAGTAACCATTAGACTTTATGATTAAAGAATAACAAAATATATTTGCACCTGCAACTAGTGAGTCATAAAGGGAAACCGGTGTCCCTTTCGCGTCAAAGGATTAATTACTGATGATTTTTGTGCAATGTAGAGATAATCCACACTTTTTTCTTTAAAACAGGACATATTTTGGACAAACCGCTCCTTAGAATTGTTTAAAAATTTCCGTAATTTCTTCAAGATAAACCAAACTATGAACAGAAACAAATTAAATTGAAATCGTAGAATTTTTCACCAAAATCCTTTCCAAAAAAATCTCTTCTGTACAATTTTAAAAAATGACTAGCCACCATATTGCCTCTCAATTAGATCAGACAATATTCTAATAAATGATTGATAGATAGAAATGATAGAAATCTATGATTTGATAGATATCTATGATATGTAGATAAAATGATATGATAGATAGATATAGGAAAAAAAAAGTATCACCAAAACCTTTTCTAAAAATATTTCTATGGTACTATTTAAAAATATCACTTGCCACACTATTGCCTTTCAATTAGAACAAACAATATGATACATATAAAAGATAAATTGATAGGTACGACATGATAGGATAAATATCTATGATAGGTCGATAAAATTAATATGACAGATAGGTATAGTAATGGGTAAAATTTTTTACCACAACCCTTTCCAAAAAAATCTCTCCGGTGAGGAATTTAAAAATACCCGGTGAACAATTTAAAAACCCTTTCTAAAAAATCTCTAGGGTACAATTTAAAAATATCACTGGATACTCTATTGCCTTTCAATTAGAGCAGACAATATTCTAAAATAGATTGATATAATCTTTATGAATGATAGATAGATAGATATGATACGATATGAAGGATATCTATGATAGGTAAATAAAATTGACACGATAGATAGGTATAGTTATATCTAAAACTTTTCACCACAACTATTTCCAAAAAAATCTCTCCGGTGAACAATGTAAAAATATCACTTGCTACTCTATTGCCTTTCAATTAGAACAGACAATATTCTGAAATCGATAGATATGAATGATATATACGATTGATATGAATGATGGATAAGTATGAATGAGGGATAGATATGATTGATAGAAGGATATGAATGATAGATAGATCTGTATAATGTGATGTGATGCGATGTGTGGTGTGTGTTGCATGGGTGATGTAGTGTGGTGCGATGCGATGCGATATGATATAGATATCTATGATTGGCAGATAAAATTGATATGATAGATAGGTATAGTGAAATGCATTTTTTCCCTGAAAACTCTTTCTAAAAACGTTTCTCTCACCGGTACAATTTAGAAATTTCACTTGAATTTTCTTTGAATTGGAACAGACAATATTTTAAAATAGATAGATATGATACATGTAAATGATCGACGAATAGATATATCAATGATAGGTAAACAAAATTGACATGATAGATAGATTTTTCACCAAAACCCTTTCTAAAAAACTAAGTAAAACTATTTTCTAAACTTAGAGTCCCTTGATTCAAACGCGTGCTACTGTGAGAAGAAAACAAAACAAAAAAATTAGGAAAACAAATTAAGTCTGTTTTTGCAAGACAAAATTATAAGGAGGTTTATTGATTCAAAAATCAATAGCTGTTCATTTATTTTAATTACATTGAAAAACACCTAGTGCTGTAAATGTATTGTAAGCTTTTAAATTGCTTTCAAACAAGAGGCAATATCTTTCTAACCATGAGATATAAATTAAACAATTACAGCTTGAATATTATCTTTTAAAAGCTTAATTAAAAAAACAAAAAAAAAATCTTTGTTTGAAAATATACGTGCTTAGGATATCATTTGGAGCACGACTAAAAGAATTATGACGACTGGTTCAGGTTTTCAGTAGAATAAGCTTTGTAGTAATCTGAAAGTAGAAGATAATGAAACAGCGGGTGGCTAAAGTACTTAACAGAAAATTTATGGCTTTGATAGTCCAATTGTTTACTGCTTTAGAATAAAAAAAATAAAAATAACAGTGTAAAATATTGCTCATTTATGAAGTTGCTTTAATAGCTTTTGGTTAAACATCAAAATTTCCCCGTATAAAATATTTCGCGACCTTAAAAGTTGATTAACATTTAAATTTACGAAATTCAAATAAAAAATAGCGCCCAAATATGTGTACTAAATTTAAAAATGTAAGTGTTTGATAATTTATTATGAAGAACGAATTTCAAAAAAATTACACATGAATGAAATTTATGAAAGAAAAAATATAATTGTATTTGAAGAAAAAAAAACAAAGATGGTTTCATTTCAATTTGGTGAAAATTTTCTGTTTTATTTTTTATAAATAGTTATAGTTAATATATGTTATAGTTTTTTAGACCAAGAATTTAGTTAAAAACAAACATCAAACTTAAAATCAAAATTCACAATCCTGAAAATTATTTAAAAACCAATCGCTGATTCTGATAGGATTTTGAAAACTGTTCTTAGCAAAAATGGTGAAGAAATTTAAAACTTCCATTACATACTATTTTTTAGAAAATTAACATTTTATGTTCAGAAATCATTAATCGATTGTTTTGTATTCTTGTAAAAAGAGGAATAAGAATTTACTGTACCAAGTCTACTAAAATTACAGTTGTTTAGGCTAGTCTATGATACTAATTAATAAAAATAAACTTTTAGGTAATAACATGGGCATGCAAACTGGTTCTTAGTCGAGGGTAAACTTTTAAGTAATAATATTTCATATTTTTTATTTTGATAGATTTAAGTTCAAATTGGTTCTTAATTGATAATAAATATTTAAATACTCATATCTCTCTTAAGAAATAAGGCGTTGCTTTTTATGAGTTTTATTCAACAAAATTGGTAATACCAATCCTAAGTTATAATAAAGCTAATAATTTAGAAGTAATTAATGTTTTATGTTTAAAAAGTGAAATTTTCTATTCATTTGTACTGTTTTTGAATTCGACTTCTTTACTTACCTGATATTCCACCTCGACAAGTAAGGCCTTGAAATGTTGCTGCTTCTATATGCAAAGTTCAAAAAAATTTAAATAAAGTCTACAGAACTAATAGATCAGAAAAAATTAGGGTTTATGTGTATGAAAATTATAATTATTGATTTATAATCGACAACGAATGAAAGTCTTATAGCTTAGAAACTATCGGTTCGATTGATTTAATTTTAATATTACTGAATTTAAAAAAGCATACATTATAAACAATGTCTCACTTGTCTATATTGTAATATCAGACGTTAAGTACAATATTATGCAGTTAAGTACAACATTATGCATTAGTTCGATTGACTCAATTTTTTTCTCATTCCATTCAGTGTATGAATTCATTGAAAACATTACCTTCTTTTCTCTGTTCAGCAAAGTGTAGAAGCAAATATATACACGGAGAAAAAAACTCTGATAAAAAATTAACGTACTATACGGTAATGACAGTGCTGTTTAAAATCCATAATTCGGGTTGATAAAACTATAGTATACGGTTTTCAAATCAATCATTTGGCAATTTTTCTCTTCATATGGTATCAGCTTCCCGGAAATTTTGGTTTGCAAAATTATTGTTCTTATTATGACCCATTTAGTGGAAAATAACAAGGAATCTCCTTGTTTTACAATCCATTTCCATTTACGTTTTTTAATTCCCAAATCAATCGGCTTCTGTTTTGCTTTTCTAAGAATAATTATACACGAACCCTAAATAGCTTATAAACTGATGGTCCTATCGAATTGAGTTAAATATCATTCAATTCGGCGCAAAAATATACTTCAAAAACAATACTGCACTTACTATATTAATGATCAAGTTTCTCTTGTTCATCAGAATATATAAATACGTGTTTTTCTCATATTCAAGCGCATTTGTTAAGAATTGTTTATGTGAAAAAAATAGATACCACTTTTGAAATCATCTCACCAAACAAAATAAAAACTAATCCATTACAATCCACACACTTTTTCATATCTCAAACTTATCAGGCATGGTGCTATTTGTGTTTAATTTATATGCTTATTAAATTATAATAAATGTTTTACGACACCATTACATTTGCTTAGAGGCAGTTATTAGAAACAATATTTTTATCAGTATTTTTTATAAAATAGTTCTTATGAGAAATTAAATTTAATTTGTTATGCAATAGGCTTGATAATTATATATATATATTTTCACTGTTTAAGTTTACTGCTAAAATAATATATTTATTTTAACAACGCCTCTTTCGAATCTGGTTTTCCTTGGTGTTTTTTTTTTTTTTTTTGGTAAATATTTAATACCAGTCTTGCTTTAGCGATTGAAAAAAGTGAGAGTAGACATTTATGTTTATAATTTGCTTTTCCTTTTTCCTTACTTCGAGATAATTACTTTACTGACAAATATATGGAATGCACGTGACCTCTTCACTGTTTACTGCGTTGGGTAAGTGTCTAACAAATTTCATTTGTGCCGCCTCGTAACTTATACTACGCTAGTTAATGTAGGAAAAATTCGAAAAAGAAAACAGGTCGTTTTATAATTCATTACATTTTTGCTCTTAGTCACTGAGTGTGGTTTGTTTTTATAATTTCTTATTTTTGTTAAATAGGTGTTTTCTTTCAGATCTTACACATACACTGATATATGCGTACACTGAGAAAGAAAGTACGGTAAAAATTACAATAATATGGAAAAGTTTACCGTTTTTCCAGCTCTATGGGAACACCAAAAAGCTCGGTAAATTTTTACAAAGCGCTTTGGTAATGATTTTAGTAAAATTAACAAAAAAATTATTGTTTTAAAATATGAAATAAAATTTGGGACATTTTATAAAATTTGGTACTTTTATTCTGATACCTTAGAGCAGGGCAAGAAAATCATTTATTCAGTAAAATTTACATACTTTCCGTTCGTGCAGTACAGCAGTTTAAAAAAAAAATTAAAATAATTCATGCATCTTTAAAAACCCTTGTTTCTGACCCCCTTTAAGCATTAAAATAAAAAAATTAAATTTAAAATGTTTCTAATATTGACCAACACAGAAATTTAAACGCAAACTACCACAAAACTATTAAAAACTTTAAAATGCACGTTTTCCTCTTTGCGAAAGCAATGAAAATTAAATTTCCAATTACTTTATTCGAGAACTATTTTCATCCGACGATGAGTCCGCATTTCTTTTGGAAATGAAGGAATGACTGTGGGTGCATTATAGTCCATAAATCATGCACTTTCTTCGTGAGAGAGGCACTTTCTGAAACACTCTCGGGAAAATGGTTTTGAAGAAACATTTTCAATCATCTTATTAGAGAACGATGTAGAAAGTGATTTCGGCCATTAATCAAATTCACTATACAGTCTTAAACTGAGATACTTTGAAGTGTGACAAATTGATCTCTTTTTTTTCCAAGTATTGATATTATTAAATCATATGGTTAAGAAAAATACTTGCAAAACGTTATTTATCGATATTCGGTTGCTTTTTAAAAAAAGTTATAATAATTTGTAAATGCTTGCTTGTAGAAAATGAGATATATTCTTTAGTTTTGGGAAACATAGTATATTTAAATATATACTAATACCGATTTGTATTAACTATTAGTAAGATAGTAATATTATTGCTGTATTGTTTATTTTTTTAACAATTAAAAAAAAAAATTCTCACGAATGCGTTTAAGTTAACACTTTTTACAAAACGTTAAACTAAATATTGAATGATATTGTTGAAAAAAAGAACAAAAAAGTACACATTTAAAGAATTTTTTTCTTTATATTGAAATGCATCATCTTTTTAACTCATTTTTTTTTCATATATTAGGGTATGAGCATTTTGTAAGTACGATTTGTTTACTGTCATTATTCCTAATATATTTGTTGCTGAAGTAAATTTTTCAATATATTTAATAACTGCTGAAAAATGTAAAGGAATTATGTGCTTGCAACTAATCATACGGTTGTGGCAAATCACGTGATTGTGCATGTCGTGTTAACATTGCAGCTTTAAGGCTTGGATTTACGATCCCGCTGAATCTATTTCGGATGAGAATTAAAAGGCTGAAACACGCGTGACATCACTGACAAGTATCATAATATAAATCTTCATAACAATATCTCGTTGATGGTTTATTGTTCCAGTTAATGCTTTTTATAATTGTAAACTAGTTAGTTTAGAATAGAATGAAAGCTATAACTATTGGTATTAAAATCATTAATAAAACTTTCTATAAAAAAAGAATTACATAATAATAACATATTTCCAGAGAGTCCCAAACAGATAAATATTTTCTGAACTCTACCCCTCAAAGAAGCTTCTTTTGATGGACGTAAAATCAGTTGTAATTTGCAGTATTTTATTCAAATAGCCTCTTATATGAAAGCTTAATATTAAAAGCCTACAAAATGAAGGCTTATTGCTCAATAATAAGCTTACCTGCAGACTGTAAAATGTACATTATAAAGCCGGGTTTGACAATTAGCCTATGAAATATTCCATTTAAATTACTTTAACACGTTCAATGGCTCACAAAGAAACAAATTTTGGTAAAATTACAGTACTGTATGGTAATAAAATTTCTGGTACGAAAAAAAAAAAAAAAAAAATATTGATTAAACTATTATTTTCGCAATTGTTCCGTATATGTGGTAACGGTTTACCGGAAATTCTGCTTACCGGAATAGTTGCTCTAGCCACACATTTAGTGAAAAATACAAAACTGAAAAGAAAATTTAACCAAGTAAATGGTTTTTATGACATGCTCTAAGAGGTATCATGATAAAATTACCAATTTTACCATATTTACCAAATTTCATCTCATATTTTGAAACAATATTTTATTGTTAATTTTACCAAAATCGCTATCAAAGTGCTTCAGTAAAAATTACTGAGCTTCTTGGTGTTTACTACAGACAGAAACACGGTAAATCTTACCATGTTCTTTTAGCTTTGAATATACTTTTTTCTGAGTACTGAGAGTAAATACTGCAATGATAAAAATAAAGTTCGGAAATAAAAATTTTTTGAAAATATGTATGTTTCTGCCATCTATTTCGCTTCACTTGACTATATTAAAATTCAATTTCTAATATTTTTTAGACCAGAGTTTTATTTTACATTTTTATTCATCACATATCATAAAAAACCTTTTATATTTCGAGGGAAATATAAATAAATAAATAAAACTGACTATAAAAGCACCAGTTCTTCTAAGTAATTACGTTCTGGAAAGTTAGTATTATATCTCTACCCTTCAATGATGCGTTGCTAAAAAAGGTAATTTACCTTGGCCTTGGCTTAGGTAGCAATAGCAGTGTTAGAAGCAGCTCATCAATATTAATGGAAGTAATTTTTTTTTCGCATACACTGATATTGAAAAAGTTTTGATGGTCCTAAATGAAGATTCCTGCATTTTTTCATCACTTAATGAATGACGTCACTGTAAAAAGGTATTTTTTTTGCGTGTGTTTCGCCCTTATTATTAGAAAAAAGGTGTTCTATACATTGTGATATGATAATCAATCTTCCTCACAGGACATATTTTTGTGTCTAATAAAAATTGCGTTTGCATGAATTTGAATTTAAACATTCAAAAGATGTTTAGAGTTCTTAAATAATCTTTTAAAAGTTTAACTTGTCTTTATAAACTATAAAATTATCTTTAAGCCTCATCCACCATTTATTCTCTTATTAAAATTAATTATTATTATTAAAACGGTTTTAGTGTTGAGACTTGCAAAGCATCAAAAATTTGGGTAAAACGAACAAACGTGTTCTTGTACTTTTAATTATATATATATATATATATATAGTATATATATATATATAGAACATTTTTCTATCAATGTTTGGACAGGAATAATCGGCGACCATTCAACTCGGCTCGTATCTTCTGCCAGAAAGCCCTGACGGGAAAAAATACCTCACGTTTCCGCAACAGGTGCTGCCAGATATGTTGAATGACGTTCCTCCACACATCAGGCGGGTAATGGGGTTCCAGCAGGATAGAGTACCAGCTCATTACTTACGACAAGTGCGAAACTATCTGGACGTAACCTTTTCAAACCAATAGATTGGGTGAGGTGGTCCTATAGCTTGGCCACCGCACTCGCCAGATCTTTCATGTCTTGATTTCTTCTTGTGGTGACAGCTGAAGGCTCTTATATATGAAACTCCCATTGAATTTGCAGAAGAACTTGTCGCCAAGCTCTCGGCCGCTGCAGGGGAAGTTCGCGATATGCCAGGCGTGTTTCAGAATGTTCGCCAATCTTTTCTTCGCCCTTGTGCTGCATGCATAGCCGCTGCCGGCCACTGTTTTGAACCCTTATTGTAATCACATGCCATTAAATTTGCTTTTTTAACTTAACTTCATCGTTCTTTGTGTGTTTTTGCCTCATATAAGAACATAACTCTTGACGCCCTCTAACGGTTTTGCGTTTTGTCTTCTTCGACCCTGCATTCTTCGACCATGCTTGGGTGTGTAGTATCACTTTCTAAAATTTTGCCCATCTTTTATGAATTACCCTCTCTCTCTCTCTCTCTCTCTCTCTCTCTCTCTCTCTCTCTCTCTCTCTCTCTATATATATATATATATATATATATATATATATATATATATATATATATATATATATATATATATATATATATATATATATATATATATATATCTTACAAATAATAATTATGTTCCATATAAAATAAAATTAAATATCTTATTTGTTACTAGAGAGATTTTGAAACGCTTGTTTTATTTTTGCAACACAAAATAATTGTTTCCCTATAACTCTAACATTGGCTCGATTTAGGTTCACACGTTCACAGTGCATGCATGAAAATTTCCCTATAAATTGCAAGGTCGGTAAAATGTAGAAAGTCATATTAGCGTTACGGTTAAAGTTAAAGAAACTCTACGGTTAATATTTTTCATACCTTTAACTTTCAATCGTTTTCAACTATAGTTCACTGGTCAATCTTCAAAAGTCAATCTGGATTAGTTTATTAGTTTGGAGTAGAGCCCCTGAATTAGATTGAATTGATAGTATAGGAGCCTTAGATTGGAGTAGTGTTCAAAGAATATATATCTGGATTTGGCTATATTGCGTACATATGTTCAATGCGCAAAAATAAATTCTAATAATTGATTTAATAATCAGATCTTCACGCTCTAGAACTCAATCTTAATGGTTCAAGGGGGGGATCTAAGACAAGCAAATTAATAAGTGCTGACGATATTTTAAACTACGAAATCAGACACAAGAGCACATTTTCTCTAAATAGGCGTACCCTTTTTTTTCGACGGAATCAGATTTCTGACCCGCAAAATATAGTGGGTAGCCGCAATCAGGGAAATCTGTGCTGCATAGTTTGGTCAGAAGAGCGATCCAAAGTTTGGACCTCATAATGTTAATTTTATCTTTTGTGTATTTTGCCTTATCTCGCTCACTTTTTAAGCAAATTAAAAAAAAAATTGCATACGCTTATAAAATTCGTAAATTGAAAGATAATACTCCTCGAAAATAAAATTTTAGTTAATATTTATTATTATTTTCAATTTTATTTAACAAGAGTCGAAACTAACGAAAACTAACAAAACAAAACAAAACACGTTTAACCTTGTATTGTAGAGCGAATTATCAATCAATTGTTTGGTATCTAAAAAACTGTTAAAACGTGTATAATTGTTCAGTGAAAGATGTCTAAAGCTTTGACTCACGATCCAAATCGGGGTAAAGTATGTTTCCTGTTTTTTCGAAAACAAAATCAAATGTATATTACAGACAATCAGTTCAAAATTAACATGAAAAATAGCGTTGACAACTATGATTATGAGCGTAGATTGCCGGCGGCTGTGCTTTGTACGTGCAGAAGAAAAGTATTTAAAGCGAAGACTGAAAAAAAAATTAGAATCTCTAGATTTGTCTATTTTTAAGCCTGTGCAGGCTACGCGATCAAGATGCGATTGCAAAATTTGTAAAATTGCACGCGAAATACCCGCTAAAATTTGTGGCAAAGTTCTAAAAAAAGTTTCAGGTAAGTTTTCGAAGTAAAAAATATTTCTTTTGTTAGCTTGTTCTTAAATTACACATTTTATTGTTTTTATTTATTATTTTAGACCAGTCTAAACAACTGCCTGCTACAAAATGGTGCGACGTGTGCTTCAGTGAGATTGGAAAAGGCAAACCACATAAATGTGGTTTGAAATCTGGAGTAATAAATCTTTCAAATTTTGTATCAGATGCACCTTTAAAAGCGGAGGATCAAAATATGTCACGTGAGATTATAGGAAAACTAAAAGAAGATTCTAAGGGTGATCAGGAGCTCTCAGTTTTGCGGTTGTCACAAATCCACGGGAAACCACTTCTAATCGCAGTAGGCAATAATAAAAAAAAACTTTCCACATCAAACTCTACATTATCTGTTGATATGTTGAAAATCAAAAGCGATTTGAGTTTAAGTGATTGTGCAACTTTAAAAATGGCAGTTTCCATTCGTGTGTGTACACGAAGTAGAAAAGCAATTGAACCAGGATTAAAAACAAAACTTAATATCACAGCTCATTCTTTCGACGACTATATTGATTTTAAAGAATTTCCTTTCGTTTGTATAAAAGGCGATGAAGTCTCAGATGCTCCTGCGCTTGGAGTTTACTGTAAAGATGTTCCTGCTTTTATTCAGTATGTGAAAAATAAACGAGATGAACTGGATGTTCACTTAAAAATTGGTATTGATGGAGGAGGTTTATTTTTAAAAATATGTCTTTCTGTACAATCAAATGAGTTGGACTTCGAGTGCAGCGGTAAGCGTGCTAAGTATGATGAGGGGATAGCTGCAAGGAAATTTAAGGATTCTGGAATTAAACGACTATTCATTCTAGCAGCCGTTCCGAGTGCACAAGAAAATTATAAGAATATCGATCAATTCATTTCAACGTTGAATATAAGTCCTTTCCACGGCACAATTGCGACCGATTTGAAATAAGCGAATATCTTGGCAGGTATAATGTCGCACAGCAGCGCATACCCATGCACTTATTGTTATGCCAAGAAAGATGAGCTAAGCAGCTGTGGCGAATTGAGATTCCCCGAAAATGTTTCATCGTATTATACAAGTTGGCTGACTGAAGGAAAAGGTTAAAAAAAAAGCGAAAGATTATTTCAATTGCTATTCATCCACCGCTAATTACAACTGTTGGAGGCAAAGCCTTCCTAGACATTATTCCACCGCCAGAATTACACCTTATGCTTGGTGTTGTTAATACTCTTTTTTTACGCGTATGTTGAAAGAGTGTGAAAATGAATCACTGACATGGGCAAAAGCTTGTCACGTTCAGCGTGAAATCAGACGAGGATGTTCTGGGGTTAAAGGAAATGCATGTAAAACACTTTTGGTTGAAGTAGACCTTCTGCGCCAGTTTAAAAATCTAGCAATACTGAAGTTATGTTCAAGTATTTGACGACTTCAAAAAAGTGATTTCTGCAAGCTTCGGAAATAATCTTGACCAAAATTACAAAGCATGTATAAAAGCTTTCAAAAAGAGCTACATGGACTTAGGTGTCAGAGTTAGACCAAAGGTTCACGCAGTTTTTTTTTTTTTTCACATTGATTTTTTCAAATTTTTTTCACTGTGACAAAAACGGTGAAGGATTAGCATTTTTTGGGGAGCAGGCGATGGAGTCCATACATTTTGATTCTTCCTGGGAAATGAATAAAGTTGCTGCAAATCACCCGGATTATCCTAAACGCCTTTTGAGCGCTGTTTGTAGATATAATGCTTCACATGTTTAAATTGATGTAATTATAATTAAATTATGCTACATTTTCATATTTTATCAACAGTAAAATGTTGAAATAATAAAAGTTTAATAGAATTACAACTAAAAAATTATTATTACATAATTTTTTCCTTTCTATTGATATAAAACAACGCCATATTTTCCAAAATATCACACTTCGTGCGCAAAAATGTTCAAAGTGGATATTTTTAAAAATCTCTCCACAGATTAGTTTGATTTTTATTATCTGTTAACAATGTAAATTCAGAATCTCTTCCAATTTTCTAGGTGTAAAAGCATTTTATTTAACTTTGGTTAAGGCACACCGTTTGTATCATTATTATACAAAGGCAAATGTTACAAATCAACTTACTGACAATTGTTAGAAATTAGATTCATAAATTCCAAATAACATATTGTTATTCACAATAACGTGTTTAAAAATGATTTTTTAAATTTGTTAATATGCAATTTTAAAGTTACAAGTTTATTGATATGTCTAAGCTGTGTAAAATATTGCAAATGTTTATACTTCTCAGTAATTTTCCTTTTCAACAAAAATATGTAATGATCCAATAAACAATAAAAATTGAAAAAATCTTGATATAATTTGGAATTACTAGAAATAAAGGTTTTCGACTTGCGCCCGATTTTTAAAAGGGTAGCCTAAACTTTTCTTTAGGGTAGCCAAAATTTTTCTTGATTTCTGAAAATGGGAGTAAGGAAACAGTGTTTACTTTGGGGAAATCGGCAATGATAAATAATTATACTAAAGGCTCATAAAAAATTTTTAAAAGCATTTGCATCCTGTAACTTCTAGTTATTTTTGAATAGATATTTTCTAATCATGCCTATCATGGAATTGGCACACCTTACACTTTGCTTCGAAGTTTTGAATACTTTTTTTAAAAAAATTGCAGTTTAGCATTTATGCCATAAATATCAATAAGTGACTTATCGCTTTATCTTGAACAAAAACTTTTTTGTTTAAATTTTTGAAAATTATATAACCCACTGGCATTTTAGAAAAAGGGCAAAATCGGGTGAATGATTCTGAACTATACACTATTTCTCTATCGAAGAAAATTGAATAACCGGTCTTGTTATGCAGAGAAGACTGCAGGTTAAAATACAATTTTTTGTGTTCAGAACCGTCAGTGTGTTGAATGGTTAAGTTTTAATATATTTACTAATTACCATAACGTTGGTCAAATATTTTTGAAAATGCTGGGTGTATTGTTTATATGGTCCTTTATCAAGAACTAAATTTAATTAAAAGAGCATAACAATGAAATCATTTATAGCATTTTAAAAAATACTTTAAGGAACTGCTTGAAATAAATAAGTACTAATAAATAACATTCATTTTAATAATATCATAACGAATTGAAAAAAATATGTTGAACGATTTCGTTTTCGAATTTTTATTTCAATCATGTTAACTTATTATATAAATTATTAATAATTTATTACTTGACCGAAATTATTTTGATCCATTTAATTAAAAGAATAAATACTTATTAATTAACGAATATTAATTACTTATTATTACTTATTAATTACTTATTATTACTTATTAATTACTTATTAATTAATTACTTATTAATAACGAGCTGTTTATAAGAACTGTACTGATATGATGATACTTGAACTGTACTGATCAAAAATATGTTTTTTTTTTAAATTAAGAACATGACCATCAAATGTTATAATTTTAATTTTAAAAACAGAAGATGAAAAATTACATATTTCATTGTTCTAACTTGAAGAAAATATTAAAAGTATAAAAGAAAAAAAAACAATGCTACAGATTTTGAATGAAAGCCAAAAAACTAAGAGAACTGAAAATATGTGCGGTTGTTTGAAGCTGGAACACGAGGTAACCTCGTGCAATTTCTTTCTAACAGTGTCACAGGACATTTGGCACGCGATTTCAACGTTGATGCTAAGTGCCGTTCTGTTTTCTCGAATCGGATGCAATCCGTCACCAACGAGAAAGTCGTGGATCCAAACACGTCTTCACGACTCTTTTTTTTTTTTTTTTTTCAAAGAAATATAAATGTGTTGTTGCTCCAGGTGTTCAGCAAGCTGTAAAATTTAGGGGGGGGGGGCGGATGTGAAATACCCTTGTAGAAAAGATATAAAAAACTAAGTTGTTTCATTTTTAAGAAATATTATATAAGAAAGAGTTGTTTGTAACAAAATTTAAAAATGTGCTTTTAATACAGCATAGTGGAACAATAGATGAATTTTTAAGAAACAGTGTAAAAATGTGCATAAATTTTCTATAAGTTACAATGACCTTTAACTTCTTTTTTTGTAAAATGAACATTTGTTTTCGATTTAACCAATTAATTAAAGCAATTAATGTTACAAAAAATATTTGAGGAGCTGATTTCATACAATCATTTCTATTTATATCTGTTGCTTTATTAACGCTGCTATTTGTGATAAGAAAAAAATAAAATAGGATTTGCTTAACTTTTTATAAAACTAATTTTTGGATTATTGAATCAGATTAATTAACGTATTTAATTTTTTTGATGAATTGACTTAATATTTTTATTCCCATTTAGTACTTGTTGGTATTTTAAAGTTGTTATATTTAATTGATAAGATAAATAATAAAATATCCGCTTTATTTTTCATGTAAAAAGTTTTGGGTTTGATTTAACCAGATAATTTTCATACCTAATGCTTAATTTTTAGTATAGTTTTTATTTGAAGAATTGATTTAATATTTTTATTTCCATTTATATGTGTATGGTTCCTTAACATTTTTGTTATAATTGACAAAATAAATAATGAAATGTCTTAAAATATTGTAAAACGCTGTATTGTTTTACTTAGTTTCTTTTATATTTTAGTGAAAGGATTTTTCTATTAAATTTACATATCGAAAATATTCTTAGATTATGTCCTTTTTAAGTTATCTGGGTTTCTGAGTAGGTAAGATATGATTATGGAGGATGTTCTGTAATATTCACCATTAATGGAATCTCTATCAACATTAAAGTTATAACATATACTTATTTATGTCTAAACCTATTTGCATGCTGGAGAAAACAGAGAGAAATAAAAAATAAAAAAAGACTACAAGAAATGCCCAAATACTTCATTAGGTACTTAATCTGGATTTGAGTTTGTTCAGTTAAGCCTTAATCAGTAGCAATTGGTTGGATTGCAGTAACTTTAATATTAATTTGCAAACCATACTCTGTGAAATTTTTACTTAATTTTTACTAATTGAGCATAACCATTCATTTCAAGTAACTAGTGGAATGAGGCAAAAAGTATGGTCAAAATCAGATTACGGTAAAATTTGTCGTGCTTCCGGCTTTATGCGGACACTAAAACGCTCGATAATTTTTACCATACTTGCTTTGTGCTTTAGAAGTGCTTAGGTATAAAATTTTATAAAATTAATTATAAAGCATGGCTTTATGTTATGCGATACAATTTGGTAAATTTGTTAAAATTAAGTAATTTTAACATTTAAAATTTTTTTTACATATTATAATTTTAACATTTTTTTACAAAACCACTGATTTGATTAATTTAATTTTCAATTTAATATTTTTTACTAAAAGTGGGACAATGAGACCAATAATTTTGAAAACCAGAATTTCCACTAAACTACTACTCAGCTTACGGAAAATTAACCAATTGAATGATTTACCAAAAATGTCATTACCATAAAATATGGTAATTTCAGCAGCATTAAGAAGTTTCTGAGATTTTAATGAACTTAGATGCATCCAGATTTGCAAAATTTAGAAAAAGTCGAAACCAATTTACAAAACGCATTATTCATTTAAACACACCAATAAAAAAAATGAGTTCCGCTATGCTACGCTAATTGTTAAAAATATCAATATAGATGAAGAATTGAAACTGAATTCAATTTTAGTATTGAAAAAATAAATAATATTTATTCAGGGAATTTCTTATTATCGGAGATTTAGACGATCAGAATTTTTTTTTTTTTGGATGGGGAGGGCAGACGTTGATGATAAATTAGTACTATATCGCCGACCACACATCGTCTTTTTTTTAGAAAAAATAGAGGGAGATAAGCAAGAAAAAAAAAAGAAAGTCTTAAATATTGTTATCATATAAAAATAATGTTTGTTAGAAATTTTTCACACTTCGGAGAAAGTGATGATTCAGCAAAAAGATGATGGTTATTTTTTTATTTTTTACTCCTCTTTGCTATTATATTTTTATTCGACTATGTAAAGAGGGAATTTCGGAAAAACCTACATTACTCTTCGTTTTTCTATGTAAACGATAGTATTTTCCAGAAATAATTATGTTCGACAAAACTTTATTTTATTTTTTTGAAATTCTCAGAAATATTTATAATGAAAAATGCTTTTGCCAGAAAAGCAATCATTCAGCAGTATATGTGCTCTAAAAGTCGAGAAAATATGATTTTTCGTTCAAAATTTCAGCATGACTTTGTTATTTTTGAATAAATACTATTTTTGTATAAGTACTATTTCGATTATAGAGATTTTTGCTCAGCAATTTTCTCAGCTAAATTGAATATTATATATTAACAAAGGAGAAAAATATGAAAAAATTCAAAAAAATAATTTGGTATCATTATAAAATATTTAATAATATAATAAGCCTTGAAACATGTGTATTATAAATAATTTTATGCTTTTTGGGGAACTTCCGATTCAATGGAATTATTATGGCTGAGGTACTTAAGTAAGACTTAAAGAATTTTGAGCAAAGTAAACAAAAATCGATGATTTAATTGCTCTCAAACTTTAATGGAAAAATAGTTTAAAACAAGCTGCACTGCTGCCAATGTGACAAAATCAAGTAGAGTTATAAACTGAAACAGTTATTAACAGAACGATATCACACAGATTCTAGCGGGAAAAAAATTATCCCTGAACAGCATTTATTCATAAATACTTCAGCAAAAAAAAATGGAACAAAGATACTGTTATATTAATTAATTAATGTACAGTTCGCAAAAAAAAAAAAAACGGACCATCTTGAATACCTTTTGATCTAATCTTCGCGATCTAGGTCTCAATCTTAACGGTCTGAGGTAATGCTCAAATTTAATGTTAATTTAGTCTTAGAACGTAAAGATCCGATCATTAGATCAAAAGTCATTCATGATGGTCCGTTTTTTATTATGGGCACTGTACGCAGTAAGAAAAAAATCCCGTAAAATTTATGGTTTTAAACTAGCAGCTGCTAAAGTAGCAGTAAAACTTTCGAAATTAATTAACGGTTTTTTACCACACAATAACAAGTGTTCGTCGAAAAAATTACAAAGAAAATCTATAATCAAAATGGTTTTTTACAACAACAAAACAAGTTTTTTTCTGTGAGAGTTACAAGGCGAATCTGTCGTCACAACAGATTTATACTTGATGAGTACAAGCTTTTAATGTGGAAGTTACGAAGTGAATCTGTACTTGCACCAGATATGGATAGTTTACGTCTGCATTGTGGTCTGTGCAAGCCAGATGTAGAATTTGCGTCGACTAGTCATCGCTGAGATTCGGATTCGGGTAACCTCATTGCAATGCGAGTTGTCAATACATCACCGTGGCTTTAGTTTAAAAAAAAATTCTGAAACTGTCTTTACTTTAAAAGTTTAATAAATTGAAGTCATATTTCAAAGTAAAAACGCTTAAAACTATAATAACTAAACTAAAGTGATTTTCAAATTAACTTACAAAAAAATTATATCTAAAGAAAGATAATAATCAGGTAGAGTATCAGTTTAATAATAAAGATGAATCACTGTTTTATTGATACGATGTTTAAAACCATAAAATAATTGAAGAACAGGAAGAGAAATAACAAAAAGAAATCATGCATAAATTGATTTGAGAAATGGGCAAGTTATAACATGGTAAGCAAAACCGGATGCCAAAATTTAAAATTTGAGCTGATGGTTTTCTTCCGTTAATGATTGGGGTAAAAAGCAAAGAAAAACCATATTGTCAACAAAACCGCCTTAAGCCGTCAAATATATGGAGAATATCCGATAAAACAGAATTTTTTTCTTGTGCTAAAAAACATAATTGTTACAAAATCCTATTACTTTATAAAAATAATTTGAAAGAATTTTTTTTCTGTTAGCAACTTGATTGAACGTCACGGAAAAAAAAATTTGATAAAATTATCGTAATGTATGGTAATGACATTTCGGGTAAAAAGAAACACAGTTCTGGTTAATAAAACCAAAGTACACGGTATTTAAACCAATTTGAAAAATCATTTGGTAATGTTCTACTGAAAATTCTGGTTTTCAAAAATATAGTTCTTAGTATCACATATTTAGTAAAAAAATACAAAACTGGAAACTAATTTAACAAAACAAATGGTTTTTATGCTCTGCTCTAAGCCATCGTGATAAAATTACCAAATTTTGCAAAATTTATTTAATTTTAACGATTATTATAAAGCTGAAATTTATTTTAAATTTACCAAATTTAAAACCAAATCTCTTCGGTATAAATAACCGAGTTTTTTGGTGTTCCCATAGGAGTCGGAAACACGGTAAGTTTTTTGCCATATTCTTGTAATTTTGACCATACTTTCTTTCACAGTGAAACATCTCAAACGCAAGAAGTAAAAAGTAACAATAAATTGTACGCGAAACTTTGTACTTATTTATAATCACTCAACAAATTAAGGAATGAATCTTTTTTTCGCAATGGCTTAAAACATTTACTGGAAAAATATAGGATTATGTTTGTTAAACCGCTTAATTTTACTGCCGTTGCTTCAGAGCGTTTTATGACCTGATAAATTTTATAGAGTTTAAAAAACTTTCTTGGCAAAACATAACCCCTTTAAAAAAAAAAAAGGAAAAGCTGTGGGACTTGAGTATCTGCAGTAATTTACGAATGGCGTGGAAGGAAATATACTTCATTATGTTTGACGAAAACGTGATCGGAATCATGTTTTACAGACATAAGAAGATGTGAGAGGGGAAACGACTGTTCGTGGCGGCCTATTCTATAAATTAGGTTTTATAACTCTTAAGACAGATAAAAACAAGATGTATTTTTTATTCAAGTGTTTTTATAAACTGCCTTAAATCAATTTTCACTTATACAGCATATTATTGAGCCGCGTATAATTTAATTCTATTACTACCAAGTTTGTTTTGCAAAATAAAATAACTCTTCGTCCTAAACATATTTTTTATTTACATTTTAACATTTAAACACTTGATTTACTTCTATATATATATATATATATATGTAATACAAAAGTTATAAAATTACTTTTGTATTAATTAAAGCATTGAAACATATTCATTTTCATAAAATGTCTTAGTTAAAAATTAGAGTACAGATATTCTATTTTGGGAATTCAAGGCTGTAAACATGCCAATAAATTATAATTAGATTAATGTTTCAAAAGAAGAGTTATTTTAAGATCTTTCACTTCCATATAAGGAAGGATTAAACGATTTTCGATGAGTATTAAATTATTTGTGATGAGGCGTAGGAATACAAGGAATGCAATATGACTGCCTTCTTACCCACGTATAAAACCAGGAGCGCTGATTTTTGCGTGGCTTTTTGGTGTTTAATGATTACCTACTGAACTTCGTCAGTTTTGACGAGATCTGTGTCTCTCCCCCTCCAGCTGGAGCGAGGCTGAGAGTTCACCATAGATTAGTAAATAAAAGATTGTGCAGAATCTGGACTGATATTTCCTGATATGTTGACTATTATTCCCACAGAAATAACGGGGTTTTGCTCTGTTTTTTGATATATATATATATATATATATATATATATATATAATGCTACTAAAATAACGCTTTAAGATTAATACTTCTAGATATACTTTTAGAAGATTACGAATGAAAAAAGTTAAATGGTGGTTGAAAAGAAATCTATAATATCGCCAAAATCATAGCTAAAAAAAGATTAGGCATGTAATGAGTGTGTTCTAAGAGTTGCCTTCCGATAATTTTTTTAATACATCTCGTTTAGAAACATTTAAATATACTTAGAAAAGTTAGACAGATGCAATTCTAATATTCTGTGGTACACTGTAAAAAAATTTCGGATTGAATGACGATATAAATTATCAGCACTTGGGGTGTATCAACCGTAAAATCCAATTTTACCGTAAAATATTATACTGTAATTTTCAAAGTAATATTTAGTTAATTAGAGTGATTCTATGGTAATTATTGCGAAAAAAATGACGGTGCATCAGATTTTTTTGTCATAACATCTTCCGCTAAAAATGGATCTCACGGTAAAATGTACAAGCATCATATATATATATATATATATATATATAAATATATTTGCCTATAAAGTTATAATTTTTCTAATAATTTTAAAAATCATTAAAAAAAAAATTATGTTTTTTCTCTGAAAATTTAGCAATTCAACCATATATTTCAAAAGTACAGACTGCGCATAAAAAATTGCAGTAAACAATTTATTTTTAACAAAAAAATTAAATTTTTTTTTATTGAAATTGGAGAGTTTAATGTATAAAAATATTGAATAGCGCATTGCTTTCAGAATAATTTTCATAATGTAATTGAAATTGAAAAGCATGCATCAAAGTTTCTTCATGGCATAACCTAAGGCAATTACATTACTAAATGAACTGAATTTCTTTAAACAAGTTTTATAACTGAGCAAATAATAATTTAAATGAGAATTACGCAAATATTCATTACGCAATTATTAATTTAAATAAGAATATTTATCTTTAAAACAAACTTTCTTTAGAAAGGAAATTTAAAAACAAACTCAATCAGGAAATAATGAAGCAAAACACGTATTTCCTTTTTCTATTAAAGACACATTACTCCGTTTTATGAAGGAAGCGAATATCCTAAAGGTAAATAAAGTTAAAGGATAGTTTAAATACAACTCTTGACAAAAGAGCGAATTTTTAATTGTAATAATTATACAAAATTCCACTCAAAACTTTGCAATAGCTCCTTAAGTTAATTAAAATCGTGAATTCAAAACTAGAACCATATTAAAATGAATGGATTTTAAATGTAAAATAATCTGATGCATTTTATGAGTTTCCTTTACTTTCTCTAAAGGTTTGCTAAAAGTAAAAAAAAACTTGGAAAAAAGGATGCAAAATAGTTTATCAACTATTTGCATCCTTTAAACAGTAAAAAATAGTTTGCTCAGTTTTTTTATATTTTGTACTCTGTACAATTAACTTGAAGATATATTAATTTTTCGATTTAAATTAATGTGTGTTTTACTTTTCAAAATGTTTATATACCGACCTCTTAGGTGTTTTATATACCAATCCTGATGACGTGTGTATTTCCCTATTTCGCAAATGTAAAACGGGATTGTTAAATGGAAAATTATTTCAGTCTTGCTGTAATTACGTTACTGATGCACGTTAAATTTGTTGGATCACAAAGTCCTCCATGCTCCAATAACAAATCAATATCTCTTGGGGTACTGAATTAGAGATTGATCGGTTCAGGTTTTTCCCAGAGATTGATCTCTGGTTTAGGTCAAAATTACGATCTATGGTTGATTAAATAGATGTATGGGTCCACTCTATTACCGGGCTATGGCGTGTGTGTGGCTGAAGTCGGAGTCTTCGCCATAGATGGTGCCACAGAAAACAACCACTGAAACGTACCCTCTGCCATAACGCCACTTGGTTTCTCAAAGCAGGCTTGCTGGTTGGCAAGCATTAGAAACAACAACAACAGACTCGTTTTCCAGTGTATCGGTGCTAGTAAAAAGTAATCAATGTACTTATTTTGTAGAGTTTCATTCAATCCATTGAGTTTCGATAATTTGTTATAAATTACACGAAAAAAAGGAGAGAAAAATATAAGCACAAAATTGTGAATGGTGACGACGATTCTCTTAGAAATAAAGTACAATAACGCATACATACACAGTTTTCAAAATTGATAAAGTATCTCCCTTAAAAGAAATATTAATATAAAAATTATGAAAAAATCAGTGAAAAAAAAAATGTATAGAGTATAAAAATGTGTTAAAATAATTTGTCATCTCATGCAAAAATATGCTAAAATAAACAGTGGAAAAATAATCTTATCGGACTTAAATCTGTTCCCACTTAGATACGTTTATTTTAACGTTGAGGATTAGCGTTATTTTAAGATACTAATTCGCAATGAGACCGAAAAAAAATCTTAAAAGTAATTAGGTCTTATTCTTGAAAAACTCTTTCGAGCCACATAATTAACTCTACATGTCTTAACTTAATTAGCGATCTTATTTACCTTTTTTTAAAACCCATGAAAGAATTTCTAGTATATAAGTGTAAAAAGATAGAAAGTTAGCGTTGTCATAATTGTTTTGCTTGTCTTTGTATTATTTTTTTTTTAGATAGCTGTATAATTTTTACAAAATGATATCTGAATTTACTTATTTTAAAAGAAGAATCAAAATTTATTTTTTATCAATCAAATTTTAAGAAAAAACTGTCACCTTTTTCATATACGAGTATGTTAATAAAAATATAATTTAATAATATGAGTAAAATAAAATTTACTATTATTTATTTCTAAGATTGTTACGTTAGTTTTAAAGTATGAAGCAAATATGAAATATAACATTTGAAGAATTTAATATACCATTTTTTATCTTTAAACTGCGATTGTATATGCATTTGTAAGCTGAAATAATTTGTAATTTTATTGCACGCTTTTATAAACTGAAACATATATTTTGATTTTTACCATTTTTTAAACTAAATATTTAAAAACAAGTTTCTAAAAAAATTGGAATGACTGCCGTGATGTAGAATGATTAACGTACAATTTTTCTATTAAATGGAGTTGTCAGATTATAGTGTATTCTACAATTAATGTTTAATTTGATTTACTTAAATTTTCAGTAGCGGTTTTATTAATGTACCTCATGTTAAATGTAAGATGTTTTAAAAATATTTTAACTAAATGAGGGTAGATTGAATGAAAAAAGGGTTACATTTTTTATTATTTAATTGTTTTTTTTTTTATCTTCCGATTACTATAAACATAATTTGCGTGCAATAAGATCTACCGTAGTATAATCTCTTATGCTTTTTGATACAAAGCGTGAACATTTATTTTGTTACCAATGATGAATAGAAGAGTCAATGAGTCACTTTCCTGTTCTTAAAGTTACGATATCTGTACTGAAGTAATTTTGAGTCCTCAAAGGACAAAGTAACTCAGACAAAGCTGCAAATAATTTGTAAATTTGCTTTTATGAAAAACTTTCTGTGACATTAACGCGTATTTACGTTGAATGGGGTAAAAAACCACGACACCCTCTAATGCTGAGTTCAGTGGTAAATTATATTGGAAACTTTATTGGAAATTGGAACTTTATTGGAAACTTTATTGGTTAAAACTTTATTGGAAAGTGAATTTATTTAGATAATGAGTGAAAAATCCTGTTTTCAATAAAATTAGGGATAAAGGTACTGATGACCAATTTTATCCATGTATGTTTCTTTTCAATATAGCTATTTATCAATTTATAAGGAAAATGTGATTTAATGTTTCTAAATGAGACTTTTTGTCAAATTATGTAAAAATAAGGAGTATTTTTTTAAAAAAATAAAAACTACCTCAAACTATCTTTTATATTCAAAATTAGCTACTTTTAAATTAATTGTATTGGTTTTAACATGTGTTTTTATTTACCATTAAACTAATCTTCAATGGTATTTTAAATAGTAATAGCATTAGAATTATTGATTTGTTATCTGTAAGAAAATATTTTTCCGTTTGCAACTGTTATCCATTTATATTTCTACAAAATTCTATGCCTAAAAACTGAAATTATAAAAACATGTTATTGCATTTATTCATTTGCTGAAAGCAAATTAATTATGAGAGTAATACACATATATTGCCTTTTTCTTCAGTTTCCTTTGCATTTTACGCATTATGCTTTTATTAACTTTATTAATCTGTTTTGTATGTTTTTTTAATTTTGTATTTATTTATTTATTTAAGTATCAATATATCAGTGAATTAACTCGTAAATAAATAAGAAAAGTTAATAACCCTTTAATTTGAGGTACAGTTTACGGCAATCATTTTTTTACTACAAATGTGTAATTTATAAATTCATTTTGATGTTTAAGTGATTACCTTTAATACGCACTCCTCACTTCTTGACAAGATTAATGGATCTTTAAAAGTTTTTTGCGAAAGAAAAGTTCTTTTTTTCCTTTCTCCTAGAAAGCAATTAGGTTTTTTTTCCCTCCTTTTTTTAATTCTTCGAGTCCTAATGCACTCTCTTTCTTAAAGATTCTCAATTTGAATAAAACCCTTTATTTATACAAATTAGATTCATGCTGCCAAGGGTTGCATATGAGCTGGTATATATGCAACCGATGGGCACGTATATGGACATATATTCCTCTCGTTTATGTTTGTTGATGAAACTGGATTGTCCAAACCTCTTTAATTAGTATACATCTGTAAAGTCGATTATGAATATATCTTAACACTTTATACTCTCAGTTAGCTTTTTTCTTCTCGCCATTTTGATTATAAACTGTTATGATTAAGTGTGCATAAGGTCAAGCAGTATATCATGAGGAAAATCAAAATTTTTGTCCATAAGAAATAAATGATTCAAATTGTCGTGGACACATAGAATTTATTTTAAATGTGAGTACAAACTAGCGCTTTATTAGTTGTGAAGAGGGTTGCTTTGGAATTTTTTAATAATTTGTAGTTTTATTCATTTTTTTTTCTATATTATTTGTGTAATTTAGTTTTACCATTATGGCTTCCAATCCAGCTAAAAGGATACTTTTATTGTATCTGTGTGACACAAATGTTATTTTGCAGTGTGAATGGAATCAAAGAAAAAAGCTTTACAAAGTTTGCAAAGGAACAAAGAAATATATGAAATATATATCAAAGAAACCTATTTAAAAAAACAAAGCTTAAAAAAGCTGGTCTATGAATTCAAAAAAATTTTTTTTCCAGATTTATTTTCTTTTACTAACATAAAAAAATTCTTAATATAAAAATGTGAAGAAAGCCACTCGATCTAGGAAAAAAGTTAAAAAAATTAAGAAATAAAATATGTGTATGACTTTTTGTTAACAAAATTAAGTGCTTATATTAGAATTAAATATCATACAGTACTAGTGCTAATTTGATTGACCTTCATTTTCAGTTTATTGAGGAAAATATCTCAAAAAACATTGTAACGTCTATAATAGGTCCTGTCCCAATCACTAATAAAATACAGAACAAAAATTTAAAAAAATGGAAAAATGTAGAAAATTACGAATCAAAAATAAAATTAAAAAAAAAAAAAAAACTAAAAAGGAAAAATTAATCAAAAGTAAGTAAAAAGAAAAATAAAATAATAAAAAAATAAAATAAATATAAATTAAATAGAACACAACGAAATAATACTAAGAATTAAAAGAATGTTTTTATTAAAACTTTAAAAAAAAAATCAGTTATTTTCTACTGCCAAAAATGATGAATATTTTTCTTGATGCGATTGGTTTACAAGAAATTAACTTTCTGCGTCTTATGCTACTTTTTTTATAGTTTAAAATAAGATCCATCAATTTTATGAGTGAATTTTACTTTTCATTCAAAGAAAGCTTTCCGAAGAGCAACAACTTCTACCTCTATTCGAGAATATCCATAAATCAAAATGTAAATTCTAATTATACTCTAAAAGTATGTTTCTTTCAGGATACATGAATTGTTGTGAACATGTAACGGCATTTGTGATTTTTTATTCATTAATTTAATTATTAATTTTTTTATTCACAAATTTTTAACTTTTTTACAGTTATCAGATTTATGCAATCCTTTGTACTCCTGATACTTTAGTTGTCAAAAACTCTATTTATTCATTTTTAAATCCTTATTCTGTGAAATAAATTATAAAAATGTAAATAGAAATAAAAATTCTCTGAATAAATGTATTGATATAAATAACTGATGTAAGCAAAGTCTATGCTTGTCCCTTGACTCGAAACGCTTTTATTTTTCATTAATAGCCTTTCTTAAATAAATGCTGATAGAATGACTTACAAAAAATAAACATCAAAAAATAACTTACAAAAAATAAACATCAAGAATTAAGTTATATTTCTTTCCCGAAGGACAACTTTACTTATGCGTCACTTGTATTCGATATTGATTACAAGGGAACATAACTATATTGTGATTATAATGTAAACAAATCCTGAATAGTTGGAAATAATTTCTAGCGTTGGAAATACTTGTTAATAGTTAGAAATACTTTATTTTCTTGCACGATATTTATTCTTTATTTTTATAAGTCAATATCCTTAGAAATGAAATGTGTAAATATTTTTCAACAAAAATATTAAGAAATTATTAATTTATATTCTCAAATTATTTCATTTTATTCCAAAATGATATGTAATTGCAATATACTGATGTAAGTTTAATTTTTTTTTTAAATTAATTTATTTTAAATTTTGAGTAAACTGCTTTCATGTTAGAACTTGACATTTAGCCAAAGAAGTTTTATTTTGAGAGACAATTTATAGAGAAAACATTTTTTTTAAAGTTTTAGTTAATCTTTTGTAATTTTAGTTTTTAAATACGTTGAGAAATGCTATACTTTTTGCGAATGATAAATTTCAAACTATACTTTAAAAGCTTTATCACCTTTTTAAAAATGACTTTCAGTGAACGATTCGCAATTTATTCATATTTTTTGAGTTGTAACAGTTAATTATGTCCAATAGATTTAATAGTTCATTTTTAGAATGCGAGCGTTCGTTTATTACATTAAAAATAGTACAAATTTACAAAATGAATAAAAAACACAAATTTTTTTTTTAGAAGAAAGAAAACTTTCTGATCTAATTTTTAATCTTTGATAAGTTACTCCAACGAGGCTTTGTTTGCATTCAATAATATTTCAAAATTATTCAGTGTTTTCATCTCGGTTTAATCTGGAAAAAATTAATAAATACATTTGATATGTGCCATAAACATTAAATTTGTTCTGTGCCATATACTGCACCGTGCACATTAAAAACTCCTGATGAAATTACGGTGTAAAATACTAGCACTTCGGGTGCATCATTGTAAAATTCATTTTTACACTCATATTTATTTAATTAGAGAAATTCAGAGACTTTACGGTAATCATTGCTGTTAAAATTAAGGTATATCAGATTTTCTTGTTCCGTAACATGTTCCAGATTTTACTGTAAAAAATACTGGCATCCTTAGTGCCGGTATTTTTCACCGTAATTTGATTCTGACTTTTTTACAGTGTGATAATGCATTTTTTAAAAATCTTTAATCTGTCTTTTCGTGGTAAAGTCCAGATATTTTTTACGGCCCTTGTATTATCATAGCATGTACACAGGGTATCTTCTCAGGGACTTAAAAAGGGATAGAAATTAGGAAAATTTTTTAAAAAGGGATAAAAATCAAGAAAAAATTAGACCTCCAATTCGGAAAAATGAATATGTAAGATTTTTTTCGTAGATGGATTTTTTATGTTTGGTTAACCTGAATTATCTCTTACATTCATCTGTATGTTTTCTGCTATTATGTGGGGATAGAGGGTGAAAGAGGGGGAATTAAATTTCTTCTAGACAAGCAAATAAGGCAATATTTATGCATTTTTTTATACTGAATCGAATGAGACTAACGAGACGATCAGACGAATAGTTTAGAAGTTATAAGGGTTTTATATACAAAAAGTACCAAATTCGTATCTACTGACTCATCTGATATATCTATCTTAACAAGTGACATTTTCTACTATGTATTGTTACGATGAATTGAATGAAACTGTACAGAAGTCACTCGGAAGAATAGTTCAGAAGTTACGAGCGTTTTCATATACAGGGTGGTCCTAAAATATATGTCAAAAATGTAAAGGTAGGTAGAGGGGACATAAATAAGCATATTTCGGATAGGAATGTGTGTGCGGTAATGACACATTAAAGCACTAGCTTGTAAAGCAGTATGAATCAAAGGAAACTGAAAAGATAAATTAAAAAAAAAAAATAAAATAATATATATATATATATATATATATATATATATATATATATATATATATATATATATATATATCAACAGTTTACAAGAGGTGCTCGAAAGAGCAGCCACCAACAGTGATACAAGATTCACAGCGACGGAACATGGATCGGCGTACATTAGAAAAGACGTCAGACAAGTCGAGCACATGCAAAGCAGCAACAGACAAGCGGCCAACAAGATCTTCTTCAGAAGTGACGAGACTCCGTACACAAGGCTTTTAATATGACCCCAAAAGAAAAAGAATCCAAGCAGGTTAAACCAGGAGAACGCGGTGGCCAAGGAACTGAACGTCCCCGCCCTATCCAATGCTGGCCGTAGACAGCGTCCAGTTGATTCCTGAAGTTCCGACTGATGTGAGCTGGGGCTCCATCGTGCTGGAACCACATTTGTCTGCGAACAGCTGGAGGAATATCTACCTGAGGTTCGGGTAAAACCTCCTGTAGGAAGATGTTGTATGTATGGCCAGCTAAACGACTAGGTAGAATGTACGGTCCTACTAAGTTATTTTGCACAATGCCTGCCCAAACATTAATGGAAAACCTTTCTTGGTACGCGTGTGCTATTGTGTCATATGGGTTGCCATGAGCCCACAGGTGAGAATTATGGATGTTAAACACACCCGACAGCGTAAAGGTAGCCTCAACAATAAATAAAACATCTGCTGGGAAAGTTGAATTGGCTGCCGTCTGTTATAGGTACCAACGAGCAAAGTTGAGACGTGGAAGAAAATCGTCAGGAATCATTGCTTGCACTCTCTGTAAATGATACGGATGCATTCCGTCTTCATATAAAGTCCTCAAAACACTTTGATGGCACACAACCAACGCACGTCCTACAGCTCTCGAGCTTGTTGAAGGATTATTCTCTACTGTGTTAAGTATTCTGGTTTCCACTGCAGAAGTTCTGCGACATCTTCCAATGCAGCTCCACGCCTGGAAGCATAAAACGACCCACTTGTGCGTAACTCCCGATGAAGACGCTCGAATGTTCGACGATCCGGCTGATTTTTATCCGAGAATCGCTCCCTGTACATTCTCTAAACAGCTAATCCGTTTCCTTGTGCAGCCCCATACATGAAATGCATGTCGGCAAGCTCCACATTGGAGAAACGATGCATGCTGCTTGACATCCGTGCGGGAAATGATGAATCCAGCTAGCAAGCACTTTTATATGCCGCAGTCATCAGCGCTCCCTACCGACTCAAGGCGGCATTAACGCACACAAAATCCTATACGAAATATGCTTATTTAGGTCCCCTCTACCTACCTTTACATTTTTGACATGCATTTTAGGACCACTCTGTATATAAAATACTATTTTTGACGCTTCCAGTTTGATGTTTTCGAGTTGTTTGAATATCTGAGGTATCTTTTCCGATTGAAAGTCTTATACTATTGAATTGAATGAAAAAAAATTCAAATTTATAGGTTAGTTTAAATAGTTTTGATGTTATAAGGGTTTTCTTCAAAATAACTGGGATTAAAAAAATGGTAAATTTCGTCCGAAAAAAATCATTTTAACTATTGAAATATTAACGATTTTGATTCGTGTTTTGTCTCATTCAATTAAATGAGAAAAAAAGCACAGGAAACAGTGCCTCATTTGTTTTCCTGCAATCTAAGATGGATAAATAGACACAAGAACAAAATTGTACTTTTTATACATAAAAACCTTCTAACTTCTAAACTATTGGTGCCTGCACGTCTTGTGATAGAGTGATTGGTCTCATTTGATTCAGCGTGAAAAAATGTATCAGAAGCAATACATCACTAACCTTTATAAATGATTTACAATTCTTCCCCCAACTTACCCACATTTCCCCTCAAAAAAGAGATGAAACGTACAGCTGCGTATTTAGTTATTGGTTATAATGAAATAATAAAGCTTTTTGTGAAAAAAAATGCCCGATACTATTTTTTGTGAAAAAACACTCTTTTTTTTTGTTATAATATTATATCAATAGAAGGGTGAATTTCTATCCTTTAATACAATTATGACCCCAACACATTAATTTTGAAAACAAAAAGTATGAATAAAAATTCTGCTCTACCCAACCAGCAAATGCTAAATTATTATTTTAAAGGAAAAAAGCAGAAAATTCTGTTATCCTTAACAAAACTGTCACCGTTAGAACTTTTTAGGCCCTTGAGAATCCCGATTATTTATTAAAATTATAGCTTTTTTTCCAGTTTAATGCACTATCAAACTGTGAATTGCTGATTTTCTGTGGTTAAAATGTTAACACGCTTCAAAAGAGTATTTAAAACATGCGTATTTTTGCTTAACATATACTATGAAATTGCACTAACTAATTTGAGTGCCACACTAAGAATAAAAGGAAAGTGTGGTCAAAACTAATAGTACATATTATGAAATTTACTGTGTTTCTGGCTATATGGGAACAAAAAAAACAAAAAAAAAGCTCGGTAACTTTTATCGAATTGCTTTGGTAACGAGTTAGCTAAAATTAACAATAAACTATGGTTTTATAATGTGTGGTATAATTCAGTATGTATGTAAATTTTATCATTATTCAATAAAGTATAGCATAAAAATATTTTTTGATTACATTTACCTTCTAGTTTTGTATTTTTTACTAAATGTGTGGTAATGAGAAATATAATTTTGTAAACTAGAATTTCCGGTAAACTGTTAGCCATACAAACGGAAAAATTACCAAATGACTGGTTTACATACATTATATTTTGGTTTTATTAACAAGAATTCTGGTTTTTTATTACCAGAAATGTCCTTGCCTTGTACAATACGATAATTTTACCAGATTTTTTTTTTCTCTATGAACTTTTTTCCAAAAGTAATTGATTAATTACTGACAATTACTGAAATCAACTTATCCTTATTTAAAATTGGAAACTATATAAATGCATAAAATTTCAATGTGATTAGAAATTGAGTATCTTCGACATCTTCTTTCCTCAGTTATGGAACAATGGCTCAATTGTTTCTATCAAAAGCCAGATCACGTGGGGAGAGTTCCATTCACATCAGGGAAAGCAAGAATTCGATGGGGCTAAGACATTATCTATAGTTTGTAAGTTAAAACTAACTGTAATTTTTCAACTCATACTTTCATTTTTAAGATATGAAAGAATAAATAGTTTTTTTTCATAGAAAAAGCATTTAATTTTACTTAAAATTACTTAATTTAAGTATCTTTGTATTGTTTCATAAATATACAAATTGGAAATAACAGTTGACATCTTTCAAGCACTCAAAAGCCGGCGCCTGTTTTTAAAACTTGACGAAGAATGGGAAGAAACAAAAGTGTTTTAAAATATAAAACGTAAATTTTTCAACAAGAATTGAAAAAGCAAAGGGGAGAAGAAACTAGAAAAACAGAAGCTGAGAGAAAATAAGATAAAAAACAGTACAAGAAAAACTACTATGAGATTGAAGGCAAATCAAAATAAAATGCATTTCCACGAAATATGTCGAGGGGGTGTAGAACTAATGACATTTATAAGGAAATCAGCATTCAAATGAAAATAACAGGGTATCAAGATAAGTTGATGAGATTGGAGCGAAATATTTTGGCATTGCCGAAAGAAGAAACAAAAGTGATTTGAAATATTAAACGTAAAATTGTCAACGAAAAATGGAAAAATAAAGATGACAAACTTAACTAGAAAAACCACTGTCGCCTATAGCAAAAAAAAAGATAAAAAAACAGAACAAGAAAAACCACGAACCACATAAAAAAAACTTTCTCATTTACGTATGCCAAGTTTTGAAAATGGGTGCCAGTTTTTGAGCACTTGAGACTATTATTGCAAATTTGTATGTTTTTGAAGCAAATGAAGTTTTCAATCAAGTAATATCTTATCGCTTCAGTTTCTTGGTATTATTTAATTAATATATTTACATTGTTTTCTTTTACTACTGTGTTACCTACTTTATAGAAATTTAATTTATTTCTAATCACTAAAAGATAATTTTGCGGATGAAGTAAAGTAGATACTTAATTGGATCATAGACTGAAGGCGATGTTTAATGAGTGGATGGAAGAGAGAAGATATTGGCTACGGCCCTTAGGCTACGGAAAAATTAAATAATTTAATGTATCAAACTAGTTATTGTTTTCAAGGAAATGCAATAACGTTTTTTTCTCTCCTGTCTTTTCTTTCTACTTTATTTTCAACCAAATCATGATCGATGTTTGCAGAACTATAACAATATGAAAGTCTTCTCATTATTATTTTTATAGCTCGAAGCTTATTCTAAGAATTAACGAAAGGCCATGCGGGGATACCAAAATTTCTACATCAATTTCTGCAAAATATTTTCAAACCGTTGAAAACGAAAAGGCAGAAGGAAAAAGAAAATTTAAGCCATATTTTCCAATTTCACTGCATGTCCCTTCTTTGGAAATTGAAGAAGGAGTTTTATTTATTCCAACGCATTTTCTTCCTTTATTTCAAATGACTTTCTGTCTATTTTTTCTTCTTTGCTTTGCACTTACTTTCCTTTTTCCCAACTGTTGGAATATATTGAGGAAAACTTATGACTCGATATTTTCTTATTCGTGTTTTGTTTTGTATTTTGAATAACAGGAAAATTATTTAGAAAAGAAAGACTAGTTTTTCGTTTAAAAAAAAGGTAGTTTTTTAAAATATTGATTAAAATTCTGAATAAAACAAATACCGAAAGTGGTATATAAATTTAAATAGGTAAACTGGTATATAAATTTAACTATAAATTTAAATGAGCATCTGAACTTTACAATGATTTCCAATTGTATCGATGTGGATTAAAAAATAAATAAAATCAACATATTTCCTGTATATAATACTAGAAAAGGAATTTTAGTTGCAATTCGGTGAAAGCGATGCCTATAGCTAAAAGTTTTAATAAAATACTAGCCAACTTTGGCGACCACGTTGGTCACCTTTCAAAATTATCTTGTGCAACATATAATCTATAATGATAACAAAGCCAGAGATACAGCTATTCCGTAATAAAATATTCTAGTTCTTCAACCCCTCCAATCGTAACATCTTCATTAGTTTTAGACTATAAATAATTTTTCCACAGTCAAGCTGTTTCCCGCGGCTTTGCCCGTGAAGAAATATTCTGATTTCAATTTTAACTATTTTCAAGAGATGTCAGTGGTATTGTCAAAGTACTTTATAAGTTGAATTTTAGTAATAATTTAAAATCTGTTCAACAGTCATTAAATCAAGCAAACCAGCGACTGTGGACATTTTGAACGCATAAAGATGCTGCTTCGATTGAAGTATGAACAATTTAAGGAAAATGGAAAAATATAGTTACTTTTTTCCGGTTAAAAACACTTTGAATCTGAACTTTTAAGATGTTCACATTCGTCCGGTTGTCGACATTTCATATTTCCCACATATTATATGATATTTTGTTTTTGGTAAATTTTTTGCATTTATGACTATAATTTTCTATTAATTAGTACATTGGAAAAAAAAGTAAAGGTTAAAACTTCTCGAATTGTTAAATTTACCGTGCTTCGGGCTCATGGTAACATTAGAAAGTATGAAAAATTTTACCAAAGCACTTTGGTTATGACTTTAGGTTAAATAAACAAAAAAATATTGTTTTGTAATAAGAATAAAGAAATTTTAAATGCGGTAAAATTTGATATTTTTATCCATACTAAAATATTATTTATTTTGTTAAATTTATTTTACAGTTTTATATTTTTACTTGGGTGCCAACTTAAAACTTTAGGTTTATTTTTTGACGTTTAAAACTGCGTCCCGATTGCCTAAACTGTAACCGTCACTTTTATTCATTTATTGACACACCATCTTCAATTCAACAATTTGGAAGAATAGCTGTTGACGAATGGTATTTGTGTATAAGGACTTTGATAGAATTAAGTTTAGCTTGGACTTTGATTAAACTTTCGATGTTATATTTTAAATAATTATTACAATCTCCAGTTTCAGTTATTAGTGTAGGGTCCAGCCAATGCCAAGATAGCCTAAAACTTTTGCTGTTCACCACTTTACTATTACGAAACCCAACAAATCTTCATTTAGAAGATATGTGGTGTTATTGACTGCAGATGAGTTACAATATTTTAATATTTATTTATAATATTGGATACTTCATATCATGATATATATATATATATATATATATATATATATATATATATATATATATATATATATATATATATATATATATATATATATATATATAATTTTCTAAGAATCGAAAACTAAAGATACTACTTGAATAATTTAGGTAAAAGAAAAGGCAAATAAATAATATTTACTACTACAGCCAACCGGTTACTACAATAAGTAGAAAAGCAGTTTATATTATATCTGACTAGTTGATGTAGATAAAAATGATAGCAATATATGTAGATAGCTATATACTTTGCTTATTTTGAGGAGACAGTGATATATAAATAGATTTACCAATAAAAACGGAGAAAATTATAACTTTTATTCTAATCTAAATAGATGTATGTAATAAGAAATACAATTTCACAATATTTAATAATTATGTTTATAAAAATTAATCTGAAAGTATTTTTTACTTTTTGATTAATTTAGACAAAAATAATTTATACAATTTAATCCAGCAAGTATTTGTAATAAGTAAAAATATATTTATACTGACTAGTTGTGGAGGAAGAAAATTATATTTTTTGCTCATTATTTCTTTGAAAAAAAGAGTGATATTTAATTAGATTCCTAATTAATACGCTTTGTAATTAAAAACCGAAAAAATTAAGACTTACGAAAAACGAATATGCAATTCATATTGTTTCAAACAAAAATGTGGATGTAAGAAAGAAATTACTTGTTACAAAACGGCTTGCTATTTAATGAAACAATTTACTTAAAACTAACAGTTTCAAATTTTATAGTTTTTCTTTTCCGAGAATAGCTGTAAAATAAAGAACAAACTAGAATACTTATCCTTTTATTATATGTTGAAGTGAAATGACAAAAAAGTTCAGTAGTATTAAGAATCTCAGTAGTATTACTAGTCTTGTCTTTTTTTAAAATACATGATGATAAAAAGTACAAACTTTTATTATTGTGTGTCCTCTGAGTTGTATCAGATTATATTTATTGTATCACGCTTTTGTAATCAAGTAGTAAAATTTATGATTAATAAAAGCAGCGTTTAATGTTTACAGTAAAACACTAACTTAGTTAACATCTTAAAACCAAATATAAATTTATTTTCTTGGTTTTATAACACTATACATTTTAAATTTATATTGGGATTTTTCGAAGCATTCGATTTACTTTCAAAACGAAAAAAATATTCGAAATGTATGATACTTAACTTTTTTATTCAAAAATCTTGTGAATATCTGTCACTTACGTTTTTAGATGCGTTACGTTTTTAAATTGTTCCACAATAAATATATTTATGATATGTACACGTAAGAATTCATGATCTATTGAATTTAATATTGATGTTTTCTGAAACAAGAGCTGATTTTGATTACACAGCCGTAAATTTTTGTTACTCTATAAATGAGATAAGAAAATCAGTATATGCTAGAAACTATATCCGACGAAAAAACAAAAATGACGAAATGAAAATTAAGGTCATTAGAATACCTTTGGATCATGGAATCAAATGAGCTAATAATAATTACAAATGTAGTAATTATTTATATCAAATATTTTCCGGAATAATAATTTGTTTTGTCTGTTTAGAACATCATATTCGGAAAAACTTCACTTTAATTTCTAAAAACAAGTATTGATTTTCAGTATTATAATAGTATTTTTTATTCAAAATTTAATATTAATAACGCGGGGTTAACTTTGTTTTTGGATACTTTATTTTTCGATATATCGCCAACTATGGATTTTTTCTTATGCTCTTTTGTTGCTTTGGGAACAATTCAGTAACTGCTGATTAAAAATTCTTGGCTTGAGGACTGGGGGTTTCACCCCTCAGTCCATTGTTAATTTACAAAAAATTTTTCATGTTAAAATATTAATGCATCTCTTCGTTCATATAAAGAGAGCAGTCTATTATTTTGAGAATTTTTCTTTTTATGGCTATAGATGTAATTTTCAAAATTCTCTCTAAATAAAAAATCATTGGTTTATTATGTAAATAATGTTTCGTTACAAAACGCTTAAGTAAAACAGATTATTACCGATATGACTACGATATTTATTCTTCCTTAAAAACTGGACCTATGTTATTACAAAAAAAAACTAGAATATATCCATTATAAATAAATTATTTCTTATGTATGCAAGTTTTAGTTTCGGGTAAATAAAAAGAACGATATCCTTTAAGAATTAAGATCGCAAAACGTTAGTGACAAGAGTGAAAATACCGTATAGCTGGTAAAGAAACGTTACTTATTGCCGTATTCAAAAAAACACTTCTTATTTAGTTATTTCATAAATTGTTTAGTTATTTTCTAATTTGTTCTAGAAATCCCCATTAACTACTTAACTGGAGAAAATGTGATGCTTGTGAGCTCTGAATCAGTCGGAGATTTACGGAAAAGAAAATTGTTTACCTTTACAATTTTGAAACCGTTTACAACTAGTATGATTATCAAACCATGAATACACAACAGTAGGAACTAAATACAAGGCTGTGATTTTTTAACCATTTACAACTAGCATGGATACAAAACCGAAATAATTTTTTTTTTTAGCGGGGCATTGGAGCTAAGCTTCCCTTTTGGTAATGGTCATTCATGAGTTCAGGACACAAATTAAGAAGTGCAGGGGGCACTGAAAACTTTTCATGTGTGGAAGGGAATGGAGGAAACATTGTGGTAGGATTCTATCTCTAGTTCTGTCGGTCACGACCCTCTCGGCTCTATAGCATTTACACAGTTGCAAGTAACTAATTGGCTTGTTTATGTGGGCTTAGTTGGTGCGATAAAGTTCTGGTTGTTTAACCGTATTAGGTGAAAGCAGTTAATAAACGGCGTTCCTCACATTTAACTGTTTGATTACCATTTTATGTACAGTTATTTGACTTTTTTGTTTGAATATGGTAAAATGATAATTAAATAAGTTCTTATTTAACCATTTTTTCAGAAAAATTTCTCTCAGTGTAAAATGATATAAATTAGTTTCGATTTTTTTTTAAAAATTTCATATTGATATATTAATATTTATGTTAAAGTTATAATTTCTGAAAAACAAGTTAGTATTAATTTATGAAATTTCTCAGAATATTTAAATCTACTTTAAACAAATTTAATTGCATTTAACAAATTTTATAAATAATATGTAACAACAATGTTTAATTTGATTATTTCAAAATGTACTCATATTCTTGTTTTATTACTTTCTAGCTGAATACTCATAATCCGTAGAAAGTAAAAGTTAAAGTAAATAATCAATCAGAATCAATCAACAGTTTGAACAAAATTAAAAGGCTTAATAAATTAACTAATGTTTAATTAAGAATAATAACTACAACAAGAGGAATAATTAAGGGGCACACACACGCACATCAGAAGGACCTACAAACGCTACTTTTTTATCACTATAATCATACATATTAAAACAAATCATTATAAGGATCATTATCCAGTTTAAAAATAAAAGAAATGCCGGAGGATGTGACGTCATTTGTAATTAATTCTTAATTTCCTCTTAAAGACGAACAAATATTATGATCATTTGATTAAATGTAGCCGACCTCATCTCATCATAATGATTATTTCAATAGGCCTTACTTAAGTTTAGATAGGAGATAAATGAGAAAAAAACTTTGCTCTTTTGAAGAGCAAGTCCAACTCCAACTCATCGTTTTAAGAAATAACGAACAATGAAATTTAACAGAAATTTTTATAACAATAATTATTTTGATTCCTTCAAAAGCGGTTACATTGAATACAATGAAATAAATTAAAATTTAATTTTAAATAAATATTGTTTTACATTTTATGTTAGGGGTAGATGTAAAAGATAAAATGATGTAAATTTAATCAATAAAACTCATCTCATTTACTTAAAATGTGTGGCAAAGATCTTATTTGTGATTGGTCTATCAAGCCATATAAATATATTTTTATGTTTTGATGTACCGCGGCATGATATTTTTTATATTAATGCTTGGTTTTGTTTCAAACGAAATTACAAATAGAACAATTTAAATGCATCACCACACTTTAAAGCTGAAAGAAAAGAAACAATGCTTATTCCAAATATTTTTTTTATTCGTTCGACGCATTGAGACGCATTTTGCATTGGATTGAGACGCATTTTGCAATGACTTACTTTGTTATCTTCATCCATCTTATATTGCGATGGAAATTATTTTTCATTATATAATTATTTGATGCTAAACTTTTCCCCCTATTTAATTTAATTGGTAAAAATTATGAGATACTGAATAAATACTTTTTTTTATTGTGGAAATGTGAAAATCCATGCAAACAAAAAATTGTATAAAGAATGCGTGCTCTATTGTTCTTCTTAATGCAGTAAAATACAATCCAGAGTTCACCCGTTAGAAAACAGAAGTAATATCGACACAATTTAGATACTCCAATTGCCCCTTTCCATTATTTTATTAACTTAATGATGATCAATCAAATGATTCCTCCCTTGAAAACAGGAATTTAGAAAGTAAATAAGATAAGTTGCTTTAACGTAATGTATTTTTACTAATTGATCATATGGAGTTCACAAAATAAATCTAATAATTGATAATATGGAGTTCACAAAATAAATAAAATAATTGATCATATAGAGTTCACAAAATAAATCAAATAATTGATCATATGGAGTTCACAAAGTAAATCTAATAATTGATAATATGGAGTTCACAAAATAAATAAAATAATTGATCATATGGAGTTCACAAAATAAATCAAATAATTGATCATATGGAGTTCACAAAATAAATCTAATAATTGATAATATGGAGTTCACAAAATAAATAAAATAATTGATCATATGGAGTTCACAAAATAAATCATATAATTGATCATATGGAGTTCACAAAATAAATAAAATGATTGACCATGTGGAGTTAATTCCTGCTCATTAAGAGGGTATCCCAAGTGAAACTAGCAAATAGAGTTCGCTTTTATATGCAAAGAGACTGAAACTAAATGTTAAGGCGTGACAAAAATGTAATCTTTTTCTCTCTTTGTTTCGGAACAATAAAATTTAAAAAAAAAAATTAACAGTAGGGTAAGACTTAGAAAAATATAACTGGGTTTTTAACAAAATGTGTCATAAACGTTCATAAGTTAAAAGTATTTCCTAGAAATTAAAAAAAATAGTAAATACATGAAATAAAATTCTATATTGACGGAACAATAGGCGTTTTTTTTCTTTAAATTTGCCAAGTTAATATTACCTGATTTGAATAATGATTACTTAATTGCTTAATCAATTACCACTTAAGATAATTAAAAATACCCGTTCTTGTGCATAATTTTGCGGAATTTCTCGAAAAAACATTAGCCGTATAATATAGAAATTTACGGAGCACGTGTTTCCGTTTTTGTTTAATTATGAAAATTAACCTATTATTCATTAGAAAAAAAAATTCGAATTTAACGTCGAATATAAAAATTCATTTTTCTAGGACTAAGTTCTTTTCAAAGACAACCAGAATAATTCCCCTCTTGTTTTTTTTTTCTTATTCAAGTCAAACTATTTGTGGAAAAATAGTTTCAAATAGTTGTGCAGGAATCACATTAATTTTAGTATTTGAATGTAAATGTAACACATCCATTTTTTTTTGTTAAAAAATATTTTTATGTCGCAAATAAAATACTTATTCTTATAGTTTATTTTGACACTTTTGCTTAAATGCAACTCAAGTATACGTCTTGTGCATAATTACAAACTTGATTAAGTTTTGAACAAACATCGAGTTTTATATGAACATGTCGCTTGCGATTACTTCGTGAGAACATTTTAATAAGGAAAAAAAATGCTCAAAAATTTCATAAAGTTAAACTAATCGTATACAGTATCAGATTCTTTCAGTATAGAGGAAATAAAAATCTATGGTCTTATATGATAATCATAACAACAGCCGCTGTTAATTTCCCTTCCATTTTTTATGCAAAAATAGTTTCATGGATGGTTAAGAAAAATAAATTTTAGCTAACTTTAAACTCTTTTAAGAATTATTACTTAAGAAAAAGAAGTCTGTTTTGAATAATAAATAAAAAATACTGACAAAGTTTCGGAAGTTTCGAAACATAACTTTAATTTTGTTTAAAAAGTAGACGTAGCAGTATTAATTTTTAGAAATATTTTAAAGTACTAAGACCAGCTTTAACGTAATGAATATTAGTTTCATATTTAAAAATTTGCGTTATTTTTTTCATATTTAGAGAAACTAAAATGCCAGAATTAAGATTAACTTTAACAATGAAATAAAATTTAAAGTAATTTAAAGTTATTTGTAAAATTTAGTTTATTAAAAAATATACTTTAAAGTTTTTTGTTTAATGCTCCTTCAAAAAAGCTTTTAAAATAGTTCTACAAATTTTTACCAAAAAAAAATTCTTTTTAAAGCTATCGAAACACACGAACTATGACTCGCAGTGGACGATCGTTAAGACATGGTTCCCAGCTGATCACCCAAGTCAAAACTCAATGGGCAGATGTCAGTGTGTGGCGGGTGTAAACTTTGATCTGTCTGAGTATGGAGGATGTGCGGTATCAGTCCTCGTTAAACTTTTCTACCGATAAACACTCGACTTATCGAGTAGGTCGTCGGAATACCAAAGCATTCCCCTCTGCAGAGGATCAAAATTGTGATAGTATGTCTTCAGGTCATTCTCAGGGATTTTTCCCAGACGGGCGTAATTAGCTCATTGTGCAGCTCTAGTGTGATGTAAATAAATTTTACTTACACTACACAGACATTTTAATACAAATGTAAATCTTAAATGCTATAAAAATAGGATTAAAATCAATTGATTTGGAAGATTAAAAGAAACTTCTAACTATGAAAAAAAAATGAAGCATAAATTATATATTTAAAACATAGTCTTTGTTTATTTTTAAATTTAAAAAGGCAGTTCTTCATTCTCAGAAAAAGCAATAGCCATAATATCATCACACTAAAGGCCGGGATAGCCTGGTCGGTAGGGCGCGGGGCCCATGTCCAAGAGGTCGTGGGTTCGATCATCGCCGGCCGAAGACTCCCCGTGTAGTAAATGGTGACTGATGCACGTTAAATCTGTCGAGTTTCAAAGTCCTCCATGTTCCCAAAACAAATCAATACCTCTGGTGGTACTGATCCAGAAGTTTCCTTGTCTTCTGGATTGGTTCAAAATTACAAGGCTACGGAGTTGAACATTAGTAGTCGTAAACCCATGAAATTGGGTCGGCTGTTCAACGACGGTTATAAAATAAAATAAAATATCATAATTTTGAAACATAATATGAACCAAAATAGCATCAACAGCTATAAATTATTAAAATGAACCAAGTTTTTGTTCAAGTAGGATCATAAAATCGAGAAATCAACTTTAAAAAATACCGTAACGTGGTTCAACTTAACGTCATATAAACAGGAAGCAAATTTAAATGATATTTTGGTTCAACAAGCTCTAAAAAATCTCATACTGTATTTGAAATAGCGTATAGGTTAATAGGTTTTGGCATGAGCAAATATTGCCTTCACATTAGCATAAAAGTTTTTAAGGTAGATATATATGTAGAAATTTAAATATTACGTAGATCTCCATTTACGGAAGAAATAAGGTTATAAGCACCATAAGTTATATTTAAATTTTCTATTTAAATGGAAAGTTTATAATCGTCCACCGATAACGGCTATTTAGGTTCAGTTTAGAAATGGAGTAATTTTTAAAGCTCTGTTAACAAAGTGGAAATACATGGAAATAACTTACATCGTAACAATAAAACCTGTTGTTCTTGAGTTAATACTTGTTTATGCTGAACCATATACTATCGTCTAATTAAGTTAAAGATGGATTAATTTGTCAATGTTTGATGGCGGGCAACATCGCCACCAGAACGGAACCTAATACCCTACTTACACGAGGACTTACTGACGTCACAAGCCTGAAAAAAGGTTTGTGTAACTTTGGTGTAATTTAAACCATTTCTGATGTTAAAAACTCCACCTTGCAAGGATAAGCGAAAAATAAATACGTAATGCAAAGAGCCAATCATCACGCACCTGAATTCCGGCCTGACACGAAGTTATCTTCGCTCAGCAATGCTTGCTTGGAAGCAGGCTACTATATAATCGGAGGTGAAAAATCAGTTTTTCGTTCGTCTCGTGACGTCACGAGACTGATGTTAGGGCTCGTGTAAATGTAGTGCAAAATATCAGGTCATACCTTCTTTAGATAACAGTTAAAACATACAAAATAAACAAGACTTGAAAAATTTCTTGAAATAACGGTAAATTCTATTAATTCTAAATCATCCATTTCAAAACACAAGATGAAGTAAAAAATTTGCATTTATCCTTAAGAAGGGAAATAGATAAAAAGAAACTTTAATTACTCAATTAATAAATGATTTCCGTACTTAGTTTCATATTTCCTGATTTATGTCATTTAGGGTTAATGGCCTTTTTGGTGTAATAAAAAGTTAACATTTGATTAAGCCTAATTGTCGGAATCCTTTTTTAGGTGCTATTTCGACGATTTCTAAGTTTTAATTGTGCCTTCTCTTAAATTACTCTTCCCCTTACAACAATGAATGAAATAAATTTATGTTTAACTACCTAATTTTTGCCAACATGAATTACTTCAAAGATAAAAACGATTTTTTTTCACTTCTCCGGATTTGTAGATCAAGTTTCAGATATATAAGTTTGCAATGTGATATACAAACAAAAATAAATATTTTGAAATATATTTAGATTATTTGTCTTAAAAGTGTTTTTCAAATAATGTAGACCACGATGTATAATGATGAACGCGAGATGCAATTTTATAGAAAGAAAAAAACTACTATACTTTCTGAGGCCAAAAAATTATTCGTTTTGTCACGTCTAATAATAGATAATATAGAACTTAAAGTGACTTTTATATAAATTATTATAAAACTCTCAAATTATTGGAGCATTATGTTTACGGGGAATAAAAAGCTAAAAATTTAAAAATATTCTTTTAAATAACAAAAAAGAAAAAACTAGTTTACTTTTACATTTAAAAAAAAAAAAATTCGTACGTCAAGCTAAGTATAAGGTTTGTTAATTGCTTCTCTTACTAAAGTTGTAAAAAAATTACTCATTAATTCGTTCCACAAGAAAACTTGTTTAATTGCATGCAGTCTTAAATACGCAAATAATGTTTTGATACAAGTTGTTATTGATCCTCCAGGTTGCTAATGCTCTTGCTAAGATCATATTTTCCATAGGACGAGGCACAGATGGGAGCTTCTGCGTAAAGGCGTATCAACTGGTCTTAAAGAATCTTTAGCTCATAAAATATTAAAGCATAGTATAAGTTAAAATTCAAATTGTACATAACCTCATTAATTGTATTTAACCTTATAAATGCCACTTGCCAAACAACAAGCCTGCTTGGTGAAACCAAGCGAATTTAAGGATGCACTTCTGGCGTTTCAGTAGTGCAATCTATGGCCAAGAATACGATTTCAATCATACACACGTCATAGCCCGTTTATAGGGTGGATCCATTCCATTTACCGCAATTTTGACCAGATCCAGAGAATGATCAATCTCTAATACAGTATCCCCAGAGGTATTGATTTGTGATAGAAACATGAAAGATTTTGAAACCAGAAGGATTGAACTTGCACCAGTCACCATTTTACTATACGGGGAGTCTTGTGCCGGCGGGGATCGAACTCACGACAACTTGAACATGGTCCCAACGCCTTACCAACTAGGCTAACCCGGAGCTCATTGAACGTCCTAAAATTACAATGAATTCAAAATTATATTTAAAAACTTACAAAGAAAATATAATTTTCTTTCCATCTTTGAGTAGGAAAATAGCTTTACTCTTTTAAGTAGCGTCATCATTGGCATTTCCTGATTTTTGTCATTTAAGATTGATGGCCTATTGATGTAATAAATAAAAAGTTGCAAGTAGATTAATTCTAATTTTCGGAATATATATTTATGTTCTGTTAAAACATTTCCGAAGCATTAGTCATACTTTTTTTCAAACTTATTTTTTTCCACATAATTATGAATTAAATACATACGAGATTAACAACAAAGTTTTTCTAACGTGAATTGTTTTTCCTGTACTTTTTCTAATTGTATGAATTTCTCTAAAATTGGATTTAAACTTTATAAATGAATTAGATTTTATATTTGACACGATTTTTCCATTTTGCTTTTTAACAAACGGGGGAAAAATACAAAATCATAAACTAAAGTATAAAAAATATATTGCTGACCAATCGTTAAACTACAATTCATCGAAAATTTTTATTTACTACCATGTTAATGTTATCTAAGTATTCAGTTTAGCATTCAGAATCTCAAATAAATAATTTGTAAATTTTAAATGATTAATAAAAGAAAATGATTCTGCTATTCATGCAAATTTTTTTATTATTTTTTTTGTTAATACTAGGGGGCTCCGCCCTCTGCTCGCTACCGCTCGCCAACCCCCGAGAATTGCTACGCAATTCTTTTTTGTTTGCTTCGCAAACAAATTTTAATACATTTATATAAGGATATAAATGCGCGGCAGAGCATAAGGGATTTTATTTAACAATGTACTAATCAACTTAATAATCAGTAAAATACAAAATTTTTAGTAAATTGCAAGGAATTCTATCATAATAATGAGATTCGAATACATATATATTAGAAGTTATTATAAGGGCATTAGCCGGAACTGAAGTTCCGTTACCGAAGCACGCGTGGCAGAGCAGATTTGATTCAATTCAGAGGGAATCATATACTGGATGCCGGACGCCCCCTTTAGAGTGCTTCATCCCTCCCCAATTAATTGACATTCAAATTATAAAAACAAAAATAAAAAACAATCACAATTTACCATAATGGTTATCAAAGAAAAAAACTATGCAAAAAAATAAGATATTTACAAAACTTCTGCATAAACAATGTTCTTAAAGCAACGTGATTAAATTCAAAGGGAATCATATACTGGATGCTCTCTTTAGAGGGCATCACCCCCCAATTAATTTACATTCAAATTATAGAAACAAAAATAAAAAACATAACAATTTACCATAATGGTTATCAAAGAAAAAAATATGCACAAAAATCTGTTCCACTCCATAGTAATGTAACCATGTAGAATATATTGCTGGGATAAACGACCAGCAGAGGTGAAAATGTTAAAGTCTCTAAGCACTCGCAACCGCCATCCAAAATACTGTACAGCAGTAACACGACTTGATCCTGCATTATTTGGTACGTTTAGGGAATAACCAGGATCACCTGATGGAAAAAGCAATGGGAAAACCATTGATTCCACATGATGAGACAGTTTATACATCTTTTGACACACAAACTGGTGTTTTGGGTATGCGATAAATTGTATATGATCAGGTATTAAACCTTCAGCGCCTGTCACAACAACAGCCGACACTTCAGCAGCAGCACCAGATGTTGGAAGATTATAACGTCTGCCATCAGTAGTGGTCAACTTGTGAAATTCAAGGCGAACACTCTCCGTAGGATGCCTCTTATAAGCTTCAAACAGCGATTTATACACTTGAGCGCATGGGTTTAGCTGCATAAAATCTTGAATGATTTTTAAAACACTTGGTTTGCAGCGCTCAGATGTTCGGCAGGCCAAAGCAGTTTCATTTTCATGGATATAGATTTGCGCAAAACGTGGTTTTTCATTGTTCGCTGGCATGATGCTGGTTGTGGCCATTGCGTTAACTTCCCCACGAAGAGCAACACAGCTTATACCTTTAAATTGAATTTCTTGGGTTGCACAAAATGCTGTCATAGCAAAAGACGAATGGTGAAAACGTATATTTTGCCTGAAATTCATTGAGTCATTGTCATTTCCCAATAAAAGCTGTTTCAAAGTTTCTGGATACGGATGAGTTGGGTTCAGCTTTATCTTGCCATTGTGACAGCAATTGTGTTTTATTCTTCCATGCTCTGCTACAAAGGACAGTGCCCTGCAATGAGAGCATTCTACAGACATAGATCCAATCAAAAGAGGTGGACAGTCATCACTGTACGATTCTCCCAAATACTGATTTTCATCTATTTCTCGAAGACGATTAGCTGCCCTACTTCGATTTTCTCTTTGGCGGGCATTAGTAAGCTCTCGATTATTTTGTCGATTTATTCTTCGACGCTCTTGTTCATTTTGACGAAACGTGGGATCCAATCTCCGCTGTCTGCGATATTCTCGATCGCGATCTGTCCTGTCAGACATTATACTGAAATTCCAAATGATTGAAATGAGTTGAATAAATAAATGTGATTTAAAATTTAACCATTTTAAGGTAAGCAAGCCTCAGCAAGCTTTATAATAGCAAACAACAAAAATGTAAACATTAAAAGATATCAATCACTGGATAGGCATAAGAATGATATGATAAGATGAGATGTAATCAGCAAAAACCCACTCAAAGTAAATCAACAAAAAGCTTTGACGCGAATGCGTTCTCTTTTCTGATTGGCTTAAAACTGCATCCTCGCTTGGATTAGCTACTTCTTTCAAACTGTCACGTGATACCTTAGATTTCATTGGCTGGTGCGACACCATCATTAGATTTTTATATATAGTAAGATACATTGTGTACAATTTATGTTTTTGGAAGAATAAAAAAAATTTAAATGCACACATTTATTTATTTTGAATGCAAATATTAAAAACAAGATAAGAGAAAATGTGCCACTTGCAGCATTTTAGGTATCAAAAATATACGCCTACGCGTTTTACCCTTATCGCACCCCCCACTTCACTTTGCATCTCTGTCAGAGAAGCAAGCATTCTTTCTCTCAAGAACTTCGAACAAGGATGTTCACTTGTCAGCTCTCACATGAGCTACTTTTCATTGTTTACTGCTATTGCACCAGTCATAATAATAATCTTCGTGTATATAGTTCATTTGTTTTATTAAGTTTTGTTTAATAGATGTTGAATAAAACCATTACAGTCCATTTTCTATTACATATAATGCACACAGCATTTTTATTTGCAGTGAAGAAAATTTCAATTCAAATATTTGCACATTTTTTATGTTGATACTTGAATTGTTTTTCAGAAAAAGCTACAAACCTTTGCAGACATTGAAAATTTTAACTTTAATGCATGTCAGTTCATTTTAATTTAATTCTTACGAATTTCGTGTAAAAACTCCGCTGTATGGTAACTGCAGATGGAGTATATTGAAAGTATTGCTCTAAAGTTTTTCAGCAACTAGAGTCACCACAAGAGGAAAAATTTGAAACTATTTGATCACAAAGCATTTTTTTTTCTAAATGAATTGCTCTTTTTATTAACAATGCCTAAAGGCTCAGATTTTTTTTTTACTTCCGTTCAAAATAGGTTAGTTATTTAGTAGACAGACTATAGTTGCAATACTCCTCTAATAAAAAAAGTGAAATTATTAAGCTAAATTGATGGAGAAAATGGGATTAAAGTTTAAAGATAAAGAGAATAATAAAGAGATAAATAATAATAAAGAGAATTTTGCGAGTTAAATAAAGTATCTTATTTAATATAATTGTACTTAAGTGAGCAGATTCTCTGTTCACGTTCACACGTTAATATCTGAATAAATAATATAAATTGCATTGTTATTCAAGCAGATTACTAGAAGCGCAGTGTACTTTTGATCGAAATATCAAAAATATTTTTCTTCAGCTATCGGAATCACAGAGCATTTAGAACTCTTTATTTATAAAACTCGGTTATGATTCAGACAAAAGGTTTTAAATCTATGTGATACAAATGCACAATGTTTTGCACCTAATTTTGAATTTGCATGATTCATATTACTCAAAACAAGTTATCCAGAAAGAAAAAAAAACAAATGTTTGAAATGAAATTAAAAAACTTGCCACGTATTTTATAATACTTAATTGTATAAATATATTTCGTAATATATATTAATTGTAGGTAGCGATATAATCGCCATGCTCAATAGTATTAAAATAATATTTGTTTCTGAATCATACCAAATTCTTTTTCATATTAATGTACCTATTATGCAATAGGTAAATTTTCTTAATCAATATAGTATAAATTTAAAAAAAAGTTTAAAGGAAACTATAAAATCTTCTCAAATAAGTAGAAAAATGACGGTAGAGATTTCTAGATCTAACAATGCACATATTGAATGCAAAATAGCTATTTGCTCCTTTCATAAAATATTCATATAGATCAATGCGATGAGTCAATATTCCATTCGTACTTTAGTTCAAGAAAATGTAAAGTCTCACAATTGCAAATTATGCTACCTCTTAAAATATATCCAAACAAATGCATCGATTTTCATAATCCATTTCCTTTTTCCTTGAAATCTATTGTTAAAGGAAATTGAAATGTGTATTAGGCGCATTGCTTACACGTTAACACGCGGTTGTGTAACAGTTTTGGGAAGAACCATTAAAACAATTCGTTTTGTTAACTCTTTCACAGAAACAATTGCTTCATATTTCTTGTACTGATATTTTAAAAAGCTAGTTCGTAGAATAAGCATTTCTGTTTATTGAAATTTATTTCTTGCTGTTTTAGATATTTAAGAAGACTCAACTACATAAGCAAACAAATGTAAATATACATAACGAAAAGTGTTTAAGACAAACTTTCATGACTTTTTTGAAAACATTATTTGCATAGAAATGGGTTTTAGTAATAAGTTGCAAAATATAAACATACCTTAATATTTCTTTTGAAAGTCTTTGTCAGGAAAGTTTAGTGAATAGTAGGTGCATTTGAAGAACAATTTTTAGTAAGAGAGTGAAAATTATTGGTGAAATGGTGAGTAAAACAGCAAAGCAGTCACTAGTACAACATGCGATTGTCCTATATCACTAGTCTCCTATAAACAAACCAGTTGGTAGCCAAAATCGGAACAGATTCAAGTTTTTTGTGCCAGACATGTCTATGAACTTTCCAAAGCAATCTTAATGTATTCATTTTATATATATTATGAGCAACAATTTGTATTTCAAATTTGTATAACTTAATTTTATTAAGAATCGTTAATCGATTATGATCATTAATCGACTATGGTACAAAGCATGACATTCTTACTAGAATTCTGCTAATCGCAAAGTTAATTTTAAGTAAAACTTTAAAATTGACGCTTAAAATAAATATTTTCATTGTTAAGTGATGCTTTTGCTACTTTAAATGAATAATAAAGAAACGGTACAATCTAATGATATCTGAGCAGAATTCAAGAGAAAATTGAATTACATATTAGGGTTAGTAAGTAAAAAAATAAGCGAGCCATCCAGTTTAAATATAGCTTGAAGCTGTCCTATAATTAATAATGCAGATAATTTCAGAAACACAATTCTTTCAAAATTTAGAAGCAAGGGCAAAGATTGACACATTAAAAAAATATTATGATTTTTTTTAAATTTCTGGTTCTTAATTGAAGATTCAGTTGATATAATTTAAATTTATTAGTGCCGGGAGAGCCTGGTTGGTAAGACGTTGGGCCCAAGTTTAAGAGGTCGTGAGCTCGATCCCCTTACCAGCCAAAGACTCCCTGTGTAGTAAGTGGTGACTGGTTCGCGTTAAATCTGTCGGATCACAAAGTGCTCCATGATTCCATAACAAATAAATAATTCTGGGGGTACTGAATAGGAGATTGATCGTTCTGGTTCAGGCAAAAATTACGATCTGCTAATGAATGAACAGATTAATGAATGAATCCACCCTTAAAAACGGGCTGTGACGTGATTGGAGGTTGAGTATTCTTGGCATAGATCTGTCTGTCTCCCTCTGTCTTAAGTTCCCTTGGTTTCACCTAGTCGGCCTGCTGGTAATGGCAAGGTGTATTGGAAACAACAACAGCTAAGTTTATTAGTTATTATTGAGAATAAACGCAATAGAAGTTAACCTGTGGGTTCAAATTAAAAATTCACAAACATTAAATGTGGTCATAAACTCATATAATTTAGCATATCGTCTTGACACAAAAATTGCAAATATTAAATAAACTAATTAGCATTATTTAATTAATTTGACATGTTTTTTACACGTGTAAAGAAAACCTTGTAAATGTGTTTCCAATAGATTATATAAATAAATTTTTACATCAAAAATAGATCCTATTTTGCCAAATTATTTAATAAAACATATTGAAAAGGAAATAAAAAAACATAAAAGCTTTTAAAAGTACAATTAATTTAAAATGCATGAAATTTTTCGTATTTTTAATGCTTTATTATAAAACATAATAAACTTTATCAGTATGAAGACAATCACTATTTAATTTAAACAATTTGAGTCATTAAAAAACACTTTTTTTATTGAAATTAACACATTTTTTTTATTAAGACTTTTTTTTAAAAAAACCAAGAGCATATAATATATAGTAGAAATATTTTGCTTAAATTTATTAATTATCATTAATAATATTCTTTATAAAATGTAGGGTGAAAAAAGCGCAATAGATTATATTTTGAAAATATGAAAAGGATGATAAATTTAAGAATTCTTCCTGCCATTTTATCTGCAAAATACGCACCACTTAAAAGATGATATATGGTTTGGCAGGAGTGAATTAAAACTTAAATCAAACGAATTTTCGTGAAATTTGGTATATATGTTTTATTTTTAGGGATAGTCTGTATGGCAATAAGTTTTAAGAAATAAGGATTCATCCAACCTTCATAAATAAAAGTAAAAGTTTTCTTCTTAATTTCTCTCATTTCAGCGTAAGATTTATGCTTTATATCTAAGATTAGCAAAAACAAAAAATATTAAAATTTCACAAGTATATGTACTGAAGTATATAAAATAAATTTAGAAAAATCAAGTAGCGTAAATATATATATATATATATATATATATATATATATATATATATATATATATATTAATATACAAAATTATTTAAATATCTTTTAAAACTTAATTTAATATATCGTAATATGAAGTTTATAAGTAAAAGAGTTATTTCTAATATTAAAACTCTTATTTAGTTTTGATTTATTTTAGAAATATCTATAATATATTGTTTTATTATTACTAATTAAGTGGCAAAATATTCTAATGAAATCAATGGTTTCATACAAAAATGTGCTTTTGTATTAAAATATATTATTTATTAAATATAACATTTTTAGTTTGTTTCTGTAGTCCGTGGATCGACGATTCAGACAGAAAGTAAAGGTTTATTAACAAAAAGCAAACAAACACATACAAATTTATAAAGAACGCCATCTGGCGGTATAAAAAGAAAAAGACTTCGTAGCTATCCTTGCCAGGGAATGACAACAATCTCCCCCTGCGAGAAGGATTTTACATTTTAACACATATAACAATATACATAAAAAATATTAACTCTCTTAATGAAAATTTCAAATTAAACTTATTTTCTCCAAGGAGAAAATTAACTTCTCAAAAGTTACAGCTTTAGTTAAAAAATCAGAAATATTATCATTAGTATTGTTATAAACTGTTTTCAATATTTTATCTTCAATCATATCTCTCACAAAATGAAATTTAAGATTTACATGCCTGGTTTTGTTAGAAGATTTACCATTGTTTAACCAGTCAATAGCTGCTAGGCTATCAGAAAACATATAGTAACAGGAGCTTTAATAAATGTGTTACAGTTCATTTCACTTAACGTGTTTATTATCCAAGTAAGTTCTCGAGCTGTGTCAGCTGCAGCAAATAATTCAGTTTCACATGTTGAAAGTCCTACACATCTTTGTTTTCTACTTTTCCATGTTATAAGAGAATTACCTATCATAATTACACAACCTGAAAAAGATTTTCCTCCTTCTGCGTTGCCCCAACTTGCATCCGCACTACAATTTAAAAAACCGAATTCTTTAATATAAAACAAGACCCTATCTTTTGAACCGTTCAAATATTTCAAAACTCTTTTAGCCAAAACATAATGCCTTTTTTCAGGACGTTTATTAAATTGTGATAACTAGTTACAAAAGCAATATCTGGTCGGGTTCTATTTGCTAAATATAAAAGCTCACCGACGATTTCCTGATAATCAGTCTGATCAACTAAATCATCAGTAGGATTGAAACGTCTATCTTCACCTTTAGTTATGGGAGTATTTGTTTTCTTACAATTTTCCAAACCATACTTTTTCATTAAAGTTTCAATGTAATGAGTTTGAGATAAGCCAATTCCGTTTTCTTTTTGTGAAATTTCAATGCCTAAACATTTTGAATCGTTAGTTGTTTCTTTTAATTCAAATGTTTGATTAAGTTTTGAAATGATATATTTGTATAATTTCGAATTATTAGAAAATATTGCCAAATCATCTACGTATACACAAATTGCGAAAAAATCATTATCATTAATTTTAGTAAATACGCTATTGTCAGATGCAAGTTGAGTGAGACCAATCTTTTTTAAGTTCATTTTTTAACTTTATATGCCAATTTCTACCAGATTGAGGTAGACCATAAATACTTTTATTTAATTTGCACACTTTATTTTTACCATAATTATCTTCAAAACCTGGAGGTATTTCCATGTATATACAGTTTCATCAATATCACCATATAAATATGCAGTTTTAATATCAAAAAATTTAACAAATAAATCCGATTTTGCTGATAAAGCAATTAATAACCTGAATGATTCAATTTTTACCACAGGTGAATATGATTCAGAATAATCAACATTTTTTATTTGATTAAAACCAGCTGCAACTAGTCGCGCTTTGTAAATTTTATTATTTTGCTTATTATCGTCATTTTTAATTACATATGTTACGGCCAAAGCCCGAAGTCTGGCCAGATCGCGAAGTGGCCGAGGATGGCTGGCCAAAGTCCTAAATAATTGAAGCGATCAGTGAATATTTTACTTGGCGGCCTGTTATAATTATATAAATAATTCTTATAAATCTTCTACTTTAAAAATATAAAAAATAGAAGTTTTTAAATTGTCTATTAAACAATCATTAATTTAATAATCATTATTAAATTGTCTATTTAATTGTCATGCATACACCAAAGGTCTTGTCATACTAGGTCTTGTTAAGTGCCACTGCCCGGTATACATTTGCCCGGTATACCCTACACTGATGTTTTTTTTTTAAGGTGAAGTGCCCTTGCCCGGTATACATTTGCCCGGTATACCCTACACTGATGATTTTTTAAGGTTCAGTGCCACTGCCCGGTATACACTTGCCCGGTATATCCTACACTGATGTTTTTTAAGGTCAAGTGCCACTGCCCGGTATACATTTGCCCGGTATATCCTACATTGATGTTTTTTTAAGGTCAAATGCCCTGCCCGGTATACATTAGCCCGGTATAATGATTTTTTATTCCAACTTTGGCTGATCTTCCCATGCCAATTAGCGATTTGGGCGGCCAATTGCCGAAATGAAGAACAGTTTCGGACTTTGGCCAGCCATCCTCAGCCAATTCGCGATCTGGCCGGCCAATTCCCGAAATCAAGAAAAATTTCGGAATGTGAGTGCTAAAATTTATCGCTTCAGCCCAAAATTTTAATGGTAGTTCACTTTCGTATAATAATGCCCTAGCCCTTTCTACTAATACTCTTTTGGCTCGCTCAGCACGTCCATTCGATGAAGGATTATACGGTACTGTTTTTTCATGTATGATCCCGTATTTTTCTAAAAAACTATCAATCTCGTTATTGACAAATTCTAAACCGTTATCTGTTCTGAATCTTTTGATATTCATATTCATTAAATTTTCATACCTTTCTTTAAACATACAAAACATTTTAAATACATCATTTTTATACTTCAAAAAATAAGAAAAGTACATCCCGGAAAAATCATCCACTAGAACTAAAAAAAAACTTGAATTTCCTAATGAATCACAATTTATTGGGCCTGCTAGGTCCGCATGAATTAACTCTAATATAGAATTACTTTGTGAAATATTAATTGTTGGATGACTCTTATGGGTTACTTTACTTATGTCACAAGATTTACAATGATAATTTTCAAAATCTTTAAAATTTATGCAAAGAACATTTTGCATTTTAACCATGTATTGTGGTTTTAAATGACAAAGTCTTTTATGCCAAATATTATAAGTATCCAAATTACTTACTTCATTACATTCTAACTCAGAATTATTCACATCATTATAATCAAATGAATTAGGTGAAGTGTTATTACACGGTTCCATTAAGATTTCAAAACGATTGTTTACTTTTACAGCTTTTAAAACAATGCGGTTGTCATTACTTAAAATCAAAATATCATTACCATTAGATTCAATTTTATAACCTTTATCAATTAATTTAGATACTGAAATTATATTGTTTCGTAAATCAGGTACATATATTACATCATATATTGTTAGATTTTTACTGCAATTATCAACTGTTGTTGTAGCTTTTACAATACCGATACTTTTAGAAATTAAATTTGCTTTCTTACATGCTAATTGTATTATTCCATTACTATGACTTATGTTTTCAAAAAAGTTTAAATCTTTTACCATGTGTGAAGTAGCACCTGAATCCAAAATGAAACCAGTTTTGTTTTTACCGGTAGCTCTAGAATTTATTTGGTGTTGTTCTTGTTCTGCGGTAAGTGCGAAATTTTCACTAGAATGTTTATCTTGATTTTCAAATGCACAATGAGCGTTATTGTTTTTGGTTTTGTTCATGCTCGATTTATAGTTCGAAAATGTTCTTTTTTCTGGCGATTTTGGGTTTCGATTTTCCTCATTCTTGTTTCGGAAATAGCAGTCTTTAGCTAGGTGATTCGTTTTATGGCAGGTGAAACATTTCTTCGTGCTTCTGTTTTCATATTTATGTTTTACTCCGAATGCTTCTGTTCTTCTAGGAATATCTTTTCTTAATTTTGATAAGATGTTTTCTTCTTCCCGCAGTATTTCCAAAATTTCATCCATTTGTTTTTCACGTTGGGTTTTCAGTATTTCTCTTATTTTAGAATACTTTTCTTGTAGACCTCTAACTGTGTAATAAACAAGTTCCCTTTCAAAAATCTCCAGTCCCAGTGACGAACATTTCGTTTCAAGTCCTCGTGATCTTGCAATATAGTCTGAAACATTTTCATTTTCTTTCATTTCAAGATTTTTTACTTCGTTACTTGGATCGATTTTTCGATCTTCAGTTTTACCAGTAAATGTGCTTTGAATTTTTTCCCATAGAGTTTTAGCATTAGTTTCGTTTGCGAACTGAAGACTTTGGTCATCAGAAAGCGATAGTTGTATGTATGCAACTGCGTCATCATTGTTTAGTGTCCATTGTTCTCGCAATTTTGGATCAACGGGGGCTTCTTCAGTTAGCACATTTGCAATTTTCTTAAGAGTCAGCAAAGCTTTGACTTTAATACTCCATTGATAGAAGTTTTCACTGCTCAGCAGTGGGATACTCGGCAGATCTCGATTCATTTTTGGATTCAAACGATGTAAATCACTATCACAGCGAAACTAAGTGAAACCTTTTACTGCGTCATAATTTTCAAAACCACAGCCGTGCTGCCAACTGTAGTCCGTGGATCGACGATTCAGACAGAAAGTAAAGGTTTATTAACAAAAAGCAAACAAACACATACAAATTAAAAAAGAACGCCATCTGGCGGTATAAAAAGAAAAAGACTTCGTAGCTATCCTTCCCAGGGAATGACAACAGTTTCCTTTATTAATATTGTTCATAATTTTGCTCAATTTCGAAATATTGAAATAATATTGTTTCATAAGTACTGACAGAACGTTAAATATTAGATCTGAATCTATGGCTTCAAAAAAAGGAAATAACGTGTTTTTATATAAAAAAATGATAAATATAACTTTGAAATATATATTTTTGAATAATTTATAGCCATAAACATTTTATATGCACCTTCAGTTGTATTTGAACTATATTCATCTGAATAAATATAAAATTGAATGTTAATTACATTAGCTTTTTTTAATTTTAGCCATTTCAATATTTCATACATTCCACAACAGACTGTAATAGGATGCTTTTCTGAGTTTCGAATAAAAAATAATTTTAGTGAGAGTTGCTTTATTAAAAAAATTCTTCGAAATACTTAATTAATAAATAAAAATGCGAGTTGTTACGCACTTTAAAAAAAAACTCCAAATGAAAATTTCTAATAGGCTTTTAAACTGTCGGGCTTCGTTGCATTTATTGCAGTTTTATGACTTTTGAACGTTAAGTTTTCTTGACTAGAGCCAAAAGTTTTCACATTAGTTTTACGTCAAAGTGTTTTTTTTTTCTAAAAATCAGCTATTGTATTCAATTCATTAGCTCCAAAGTTTCTCAACCCGAAAAGTCATTTAAGGAGAAAGACTTTAAGAAACTTTCTTTTGGGATGTTAATCAACAATATGTGAAATTACTTTTTTTTAAATTTCTTAAGGGTAGAAAAATTTTTAACGTGCATATGCAGGACGTTTTTCTAGCTTAATCTAAAGTATGTAAAGTTTAAGAAATCAGACATACCGTAATTTTTGCAGTAATACTGTAAAATCACAAAATCAATCTAATGAAAGAAACATTACTGTGAAAACTACGGTATAGTATTTTACGAGAAAAAATGATTTTACGCATTACGCAAACAATACTTTAATTTGATCAGTAATTTTTTTACCGTGGTGTAGGAAGTTTAGATTAAAAAAAATTCAAGAATAAATAGAATTAGTTTATTCTTTATCACTAAGTATGAAAAGTTTAAAGCGTGTAGGCGGAACACTACATTTTTATCACTTTATGTAAAGCATCAAAATTTTTGGAAAGTATAAATAAAAAAAAAAAACTCTTAAAAAATAACGTTATAGATTTTCGGAAATAAATACTACAAAATTATTTTATGTGTACGTTATACTGATCGAAATACATTTAACATTTTTTTAAAAAACCATAAACATATAAATATCGATCATTATTAATTTACACAAGTTAGATTCCAGTGTATTTATTGTTAGATAACAAATTTTGAGAGCATTTGATTACACACTTTATATTTCTTAGACCATTCTTAGATTGAACTCATTACGGATATTTGATTAGACGCGTTACGGCTCTGAGATCATTATATTTATGATTTTTTGAGTATGCATTTTTATTATACTAAGATTGCGCATGTTATGATTCATACTTACAATGTAAAAATTTTGTAACAATTTATGGTGTAAAGTAGAGACACTTTCAGATCATCATCCGTAAAATGCATTTCACTGTAAAATTTATATTTACCGTAAAATATTATCCCGCTATTTTTACTGTACTATTTATTTAATTAAACTGATTTAGTGAATTTACGGTGATCATTCCTGTAATAATTACAGAATATCAAATTTTTTGTTTCATAACATCTTCCGGTAAGAAAGAATTTTTCTTTGAAAAGTACCAGCACTCTAAATGCCGGTACTTTTAACTGCAAAAAAATCCAATATTGTATCAAAAATTTTTCGCTGTGTAAATCACTCTCATCGCAGTCTGAGATTGTACTTTTCATTCCCTTCATTTACCAAATAATTAAAACACTTAGTATTTTTCAAAATATTACGCATGCATGACATTTTATCAATGACTTTAATATTTAAAAATGTTAATTTCTCTGATTAATGTGCAGCATCTACTGATTAGAAAATTCAATGTTTTGTAGTAAAAGGAAATATTTAGAAGGAAATTATGTACAGCGATGCCGAAACCAAGTCACAAAAAATTGTACAATTACATGCAAATTCAATAAAAAATAAAATAAATTTACTATTTGCTTAAAATGTTTACCTACGGTAGTATTCAATTGTTTTTAATGAATAAAACCAGGTTAAAATTTTAAACAAAATGATATATGCTCTAAGATCGATATTGAGAATATTTTAAATTAACCGTTTCAAATTTCTTTCTCATAAAGTTAAGTACTGTCAATTAAGTTCTTTTAATTACGCCTTCCTAAAATTGGATAATCATATAAGGTTAAAATTTTATTTTAGTCACAATAAAGTAAAAGAAAAACTACAAAGCTCAAACAACTGTTTTGAGTTAAAAGCTGCACGATGACGAAGACATAAAATCTTTCATCGGGCCCAAGGGACTTTTTACTCCATGAAATAAAATAGAAACTCTTTACGCTAAAGACAATTATTCTTTTGACAACTTTTCCCATTACTTGTGTTTTCTTTATTCTCTTTGAAGTTTAACGGCACATAATTTAGGTTATAAATTGAAAAGGAACTGCGCCTTTTTAACACAATTACTTGTTTTAACATTTCGTTAAAAGGTTTGTTTGAAATAAGTGATCTTTGTAGCAATAGCTTTACGATCAAAATATTTTTTTGTTTCATTTAAAATAAGTGATTATTATAACAATTGTTTTATGACCTAAATATCTTACTTGATTTTACTCGGAAATTGGTGTTGATGAATATCTGAAGTGCTAAAATGTTGCAAATAAAGAATTCCAAATGTTATGAATAGTAATTTAAAAATAGACATGTATATAGTAACTTGTGTATTTCTAAATTCTTAAATATTTTATAAAACCTTTGGTGATACAGAAGCTATATGGAATGTTTATTTGGATTTTACTTTTTCAAAAAATATTGTTGATTTTGATGAGTATTTGAAATGAAAAATTATAAGTGTTAAGAACATCAAATTAAAAATAGATAGGTCAATACTAAATTGTTGTAGCTATAAATTGTTGTATTTAATTTTTTTATTTATAAATGTAAACTTTTTAGGTTCAGAAGCTGGAATATTTTACTGGATTTTACACTTTCAGAAAATATTGCTGAATTTGATGAGCATCTGGGATGAAGAATTGCAAAGGTTACGAACAACAAATCAAAAATAGGCATATAAATACTAAATTGTAGCATTTCTAAATTCTTTTGTATACTTAATATTTGTAGGTGCATAATATACATGGAATGTTTAACTGGATTTCTTTTTCAGATAATATTGTTAAATTTGATGAGCCTATGGGATGAAGAATTGGAAATTTTATGAGCAGCAAATTAAAATTATTATTTAAAATAATGATATCTCGAGGTAAACGCGTCATATGAAAACAAATAAATAGAATTAAATGATAAGTTAAAAATTCAAACTCACGATGAAAACTCATATCTCAATTTCAACCCATGAAAATGAAGTGAGGGAAAATTCAATTCCAAATTTTAAGTATGGACCACAGTTCTTAATACAGATTTGGATTTCCAGAAAAAAAATTACTCCAGTTTTTACAAAATAACCCAATTTTACTGAAAGTTTACCCCAACTCGACGCACAGGCGTTTCCTTTTCCAATGATGCTATAATTGCAAAAGGAAGATGGTATGAAACCCATTTAAAATAGAGATATCTAGAAAAAATGCATGTAAAATGAAGAAAAAAAGAAAAGAATTGTTTGATAGTTTAAAGCTCATATAACTAATGATGCTGAACTCTACCTCCAAATTTGTTACACCCTAGATAGTCTCTCAAGCACCAAGTTATGATACTTGAAGATCTAGTTTGGCATCAATAAATGTTTATATTTTTACATTTATAATTTGATGAGTAGGTAGGTTGTAGTATATTTGGTGGTTACCATACATTTTGAACATCCTGTATAAAAAAATACTCAGAAATCAAAATCGTTTTTTTTATGGGTGTCATAAAATGAATTTTTATCAACTTAGTAAGTGCTTTTTGGACCTCATATAATCTGTAATATCTATATAGAAATCTTTAAAAAATCTTTAATATTCTACTCGCGTTGTTTGATTTATGAGCCTGTTAGAATAGTCGCTTAAAATTAATGCGCGTATTTATTGCAGCTGTTCACGACATCGAAAAATAAAATTCAAATTTATTTCTCATCCTACACATTGAAAACGTGATAATCTGTTTCCCTTATCTACTTCTGCTTTTGAATATTTTATTATCTTCCACCTATAATTGAGTTAAAAAACGCTTTTTGGCACGTACATAAAATGTATCTCACACTCTTTCGCTGAAATGAGAGTTCTGAATCATTACCATCAGGAAGGCACTTTATTTTGTTAGACATAATCTGCGCTACGTTTGCAACACTTAATGAGCCCTAAATCTAAGAATAAGTTTGATAAAATGTGTTCCTTTAAATATTGCAATATAGGAACGTAAACAAAATAATTACGAGAATTGTGTGCTTTAAAATACAGATTTATATGTTTACTAAAACTTCATTAAATGTTTAAATTAGTAATAAAATTTTAAAAATAGATTTTTAAGTAAGTTGATTTAGGTACATAGAGAGTACGCTATTTTTTAAAAAAAATATAAAGAGCGACTAGATAATGGCTTTAAAATTTCAATAGCAGTCAGCAATATATAAAGTGCAAAAAATCAAATCAGCTAAAAATAAAGTACTTTTTAAATTCTTTTAGCGTCATTTACACTCAAGATATCGAAAAGTTAGTAAAAGAACACGGAATACACGGAGTAACAAAAACTTACTAAGTTAATTTTCAGCCACAATTTTAAATGCACAAAAATATAATAAATGTTAACTTTTATTCCTTTAATTTCAACATCTAAACATTTATTAGTTTCTTAACTATATAACTACCTCGCAGTGCCAGATAAATTTGATTTTCCTTAAATGTAGACTGTTTTATGAACATTTAACAATTACAGAAACACTTATGAACTAAGAATATAAACACTTAATTAGAAATATAAACACTTATGCATAACTTGAGTAAAAAAATGACAGAAAAAAAGAATAAATTAAAAAATAAGGCGCATAATTTTAAAAAAAAGATTTAAAGAATCACAAAATAATACGGTATGAAAAAAAATTTTAAATTTTAAGAAAATAACAACTCTTAAAAAACTTTTGTTTGAAAAAGAAAGAAATGAAATATAGGGTGTAAATAAAAAGACTCAAATTGGTATAGTCGCAGTTAATATTCAAGATATTATTTCTATTTCATATAAATTTTAACTTAAATATGCTGCGAGAATTTCGTACAAAATTTATAAAGAAAACAAATCAAAATTTTATCATTTTTCGAATAACAATAAATATCAAACTAACCATTGACTTTTCATCTGCTTTCCTTAACTTTATGAGATATTCTTGCAACACATTTTAAGATAAACAGTATATAAAATGAACATAATATCTGCACAATAAACTACTATATCAACTGTATTTTTATCTCAAAATTTTCACCAAATATTTTCTTTCTTACTTTTTTCATGTAGAAACATTTTTAAATAAAACTATTTCATTTATTTTGCACATTGTACATTGATTTACTTTGTTCAGTCCGTCTAAATCGGCCCTTATAAATTACATTTCTGTTGTACTGAATTTTCTGACCTGAATCGATAATTTCTATAATGGTAAATAATAATTAATTGCACAGTCTTCCTTCTGGAACACAAAACTAAATGTTAAGTTAATCTATTCCAAAAAAAAGCTTTTAGAAACCGAACCATTTTGCAGATATGCTATTTCACACAGTGCCCATTCAGATGTATGATGTTCCGTAATCACCACCCTTAATATAAGTTTTAGAATATTTGTAAATAACAAAAAAAAACTGCACGCAGTGGGAATCGCTAAATAATACGAATCGCCTAACTAATTATGCCTGTGTGTAAAAATATTTTTGCATATCTAACTTTATTCAAATTTAACTGCTTTACATCAAGTTCTGAACGCCGGAAGGGCGAAAACATAGCAGTTTAACCTGATTGCCAGCGCCACCATATTTTTTTATTTTTTTGATTGCTTAAATTTCCCAAACATTTCAACAACAAACAAGTTATCAAGTTTTCAAACAAGTTATAAGTTCGTGAAAGGATTAGGAGACTTTTGCCCAAAAATTTAAGCAAAAAGTTATTTAATAGAATGCGAATTTTTTTAAGCATCTTTATGCAGATGCTATAAAAAACCAGTTATACTAGTTTTACCCTTTAACGCATACAACTTCACAATATACTAGTTAAGTTAGTTTAATATTTGATAAGAATTTCTTTAAAAATGTTTTTGTGGGGAAATAGATAGAAATCTTTTAAAATATGGATGGTACGTTCCCCTTAAGGTACCTTTGGAACATTTTTCTATTTGTTCTTTTTCCTGTTTTTTTATAAGAACTTCAAAAATTGAGTAAAAGTTTCATAAATCTTTGTGAGAAATCTTTAGAGGAAACGGTTTAAGAAGTTTACTTCTAAGTTCTAAAGTAATAAAGCAATAAATATTATTAAAAATCTTTGACAAACTACAAAGCTATATGGGAAAAAGAGACTTATTCTACTTTTAACAAAATTGAACAATGCCTTTATACGAATCGTGACTAGCTGTTAGAAAAAGTAATAAACAGTTTTCTTGAAGAAATAGATTAAAGCTTTCAGTTTTTAGCTAGAAGAAACGTGTTTTTGACACATAGAAGTCTCACAAAAATAACGATCCTAAATATGTACTATATTAAACTGCAATTTCAAAAGAAATATTTTAATAAAAAAACAAAAAACAATGTTTTAAATTTTAGAGTATTTTACTTATAGCTATTTTGTTTTTAGGGCGCTTTTAACAGTAGTTTTAGTAGTTTTAAATTTTCATCAAGATTAACCTGATTTATTTTTCAGTGCAGCATTTTAGTTCCAAAATAGTAAAATAAAAATTATATAAACCTATATAAATTTTCTGTTTAAATACAATAATTCCCGTGTAAAGAATTGTTATTAAATTTGATGTGATTCGTATCATTTTTTTCAATTTTACAGAAAACATTAAGAAATGGTTATTAGCATTTTTTATTACTTTAACTTATCTGTAATTTTTCAATACATTTTAATTCTAAAATTTTTTTTAAAAAAATTGCTGAAAAATTTAATTAATTTTATAAGCAAATAATAAGATACAGATACAGATTAATTTTGTACTTACTTGAGAATTATATTTTCGAACACAGCATGATAATAATAATGATATTGATAATAATAACAATAAATGTTGCGTTCGACGATAGTAATAAGTAATACTGTTTAGTTTTTTTTTTTTTTTGTTGAAGAGAATTATTTTTTTTTTTTTCATTTTTGGAAAGTGAAAAAAATAAAATAAATTAATGAATAAGTACGAAACTTAAATAAATAATTAAAGCAATTAAATAAATTAATTAAATAAATAAACATACACAATAGATAGTATGTTGATCAAACTAAGAAAAGAGAGACAAATTTTCTAAAAATATTGTTTTTTAGAAATAAATTATATATAAAAAAAAGAATTTTCAATTGTTTTAAAATGTTTTATTTATTCATAATTTTCTGCAAGATTTTATCTTACATTTATGTTATTTTTCTAATGATATTTCTCACTTTGAGCACAATTTTCTTTTATTTTAATATATATTTATTTAACATAATTCAGGTTAATAAAAACATAAATATATAAATACATAATTTTAAAAGCATAAATAATTAAAGCAAAATATCCCTTAAATTATACGTACATTTTGCGAAAAATATCCAGTTTAATTTTAACTCATGATTACTCAACATAATCAACCAATAATGACTCAATGTTAAGAGTATGCAATTAACTCTCAGTGAACTCATTCTCAGAGTAGAAGTAACTGATGTTATTTTTTAAATAAAAAAAATCATCATCGTTAGTCTTCCTATAAGAAAAATTTGTTTTCCGCATATCCCGTTCGGACGGTTTCAAAAAATAATTTTTTTAATTATTTTTTTTAGGGGTTACCCGGATACACAGAGAGAAAAACTTTTGTATTTATGATTTAATTTAAAATAAAATAAAACATTTATATGCATTATTATATTATATTAAACATTTTTATACTTTTAAATAAAAATTATAATGTTTCTAAAAACTTTTCTTTAAACATATTTTAAAAATATTTTTCCAACATTTAATCAACTTTTTTTAAATAGTAGGTAAACGTACCAATAAAATTTAATTCTATGCAAAATTAATGAGTTAATTTTGTGATAAAATTAATAAAAGAACATATTTATATAAAAAAAATAGCTATCTAGATTAGGATTTTTGTCTCGCGCAAATACAATTCGGGCAAATCCAAGGCTACCAAAAATTAAATATAGACCCGAACTTTATCAATTTGTAATTTTTTTGTACAAATCAACAAGCTTCTTCAATATTTAATAAAATAACTAATGTAATTAAATAAAAGTAATAATTTCTATGAAAATCATAGAATTGAAATGTTGAATTTATAATTCGATCTCTTATTAATTATAAGTTTTCTACTATGTAGTAAAATTTAGAACACCTTTGCGCAAATTCAGTTTTCGGTCATATCCCAGGTAACGTAGAAATTTAAATATGGTTCTTAACTACAATAGGAACGTGCCTGAAAAATATATTCCCTTACCTTACATGTACGCTTTATTTTTCTATCTTGTACTCTGGCAATTTAATTACGAGAATATTTTATACTTATTATTGCAAGTAATTCATATGTATAAACATTTTTCTCGCTTTATATGTTCCTTTTTGTGCTTATGTTTTGAATTTTATCCTATACCTTTGTAATATTTTTAGTTCAAGAATTGGTCTCTTTTTTGTGCTGTTTCTCTCAGAATTGTAGCTATGTATTTTGCTTCGACTGCATTAATATAATATTTAAAAAAACTGCTAGGATATAATCGTGTGAGTTGATAACACGATTATGTATTTTCGTGGTCTATTTTCCCACGTTCTGGTTATTTGGTTTTATTTTTACAATAGTATAAATCCTCAATTATGCTGCTGGGTAATTCTGCTGATTCAGCAAAATAATACTTTAAAACAATGAACTAAAAAAATAAAGAGCTAAGTAGTATGATGTCAACTATTTTGAAACTAAGCCAAAACCACAGGAATCTAAAGCATGCATGTTTGCTTATTACCAAACATATATTCTTCACTTTTCTTCAATTCTTTTACTGTCAAAACACATTTGGCACCTGAGATAGTTTTTTCAAACACTTTTCTTTGAATTTACTGGTGCGGCGTCCTGCTTTAGAGACAATTTATCAATCAGGAGAAAGTTGTAGAATTTAGTGCATGACTTTAACAGAAGATTAAAATGTGTCGTCAGAATCAAAAAGAAAAGGCTTCATCGTTAAAAGTGTCAGATAAAATTAAAAAAGGAAGATTAATTTTCAATAAAATGCTCTGAAAAATGTTTTACTGTTTTCAATATTTTTATTACTAATTATAAATGACACATTGTTTTAAAGTTGCTAAAAGTATTTATTTGATTACCTTAATGTCACTCCGAAGTTTGCAATTTTGATATGTATCATTTTTTTCCCATTCTTTGATAATATTTAATAGCAACTGAAACTGGTACGGCAGGTTTACAACTTTTTCACTTAAAGGAGATGAATAATTTAATATTCCTTGAGCGCAAAAATAACCCAACTTATTTTGCTTCATAGTTGAAAAGGAAGAAGGTTTAATTGTTTTTGACTGCTTAAAACATGTTGATTCTCGTCAGGTTGATAACCCATGAATGATGATAATTCATCAACATGTTAGAAGAAAAGAAAGTTTCTAAAGAAACAATGAAAGGGGAAAATTTTAGGACTAAGGGCAAGAGAGACCCGAGGAATCGTCTCTATCAAATATTTTTCTAAGCGCAATACAAGACTAGACCATTTGCTAAAAAAAACAAATTACTAGGTTGGTTCCCAGATGGTGTTGTGTGGAACCTTATAGTTCCGTAGAAAAGTTAAAGAGGTTCCATTAAGTTAAAAGGGTTACTTTTTATAACGAGTGATGAGTTTTGAAACTTCTGATTATATTTAAATCCAACCTAAAATTTACAACTTATTTAACCTTTTGGTTGCTTTTATGATATAATTTCAAATAAAATGCAAATGAAATAAAAATGGCCTTTTTTAAAAGAAAATATTGTTTTTTTTAATAAAAATGAATTAAACAAATGAAAAGAAGAATTTCGAAATAAACCATAATTCGAATTATTTTATTCATTTTCTGCTTATATATATATATATATATATATATATATATATATATATATATATATATATATATATATATATATATATATATATATATATATATATATATATATATATATATATATATATATATATATATATATATATATATATGGGTGATTCTCCCGAAATATGACAATTCACTGTCCCCTGCTCCAAGATCTATTACTATAATACTAAAAGAACTTTTAAAAAAAAAAATATATATAAATAGCCCTGCTGTTAGCATTTTAAAATATCTTTGCACTAGCATTGACTGCTTTGTATATTTAAAAAATTGATTTAATTTAATTGAATATCAAAATGTCATTTTCCTGGCATGTCCCAAACAGTATTTCCAATAATAACTAGCTTCAAAACTTCCCAGAAATTTTCAAAATCTAATTTTCTTATCTCAACTGGCGTAATCGTTTCTAGAATATACGCAGAGGTTATTATTTACAAAAACTTTGTTTAAAATAATTTTTTCTGTCAATAATTTGTTTGTCCCAAGAAAATCCGTAATTTTCCTGGCTACTTTTATTTAGTGATTTATAACCAAAATAGATAGAGTCAGCAATCAATATCTTATCTTAATAGATTGATTAGATACCCTCCTATATGAACATGTCTTGTTGCATGAATAAAGAACCAATTTTCTATTTCAAAATCTATTTCAAAAAATTTTTCAAGGTGAGTAGGTTTTTGTGTTGTCATTTTCCTGGCTTCTTGAAATAATTAATAACATAAACTACATAGATTTATCTGAGTTATTTTAAGGAATCCCGTTGTTTTCTACAGAATCTAAATGTCCTTGGCCGAAATATTAAATTAAAATAAAGTTATATGCTATAAAATGGCTAGTTTGCCATTATCCTGGCTGTCATTTTCCTAGCTTATGAATGCCAGGACATTGAAGTGTTACCAGAATTTTTTTTAAACTGCTAATACTGTAAAGAGGGAAAACAAATATTAACGTAATACAAAGTTTATGTATGATTGTAATATGCTTGGATGTAATCAAAGTTATTTATTTATTTAATGATTGATCATAATACACAATTTTATTCTTTACATATCAGCAACAAAAATTTTTTTGATTCTTTGTACAGTTAAAAAAAAAAAATTAATTTAAGCTATTTTTGGTCTATCTAACATAAAGGCTTAAGTTGAGTTACTTACTATTAACTTAAAATGACAGCTTTTTAAACTTCTCAGCTAATATGTCATTCTCCTAGCATTCAAAATTTGGTGAATTTCTTTTTTATTTTTTTTCTCGACCAAATGTCAATAAACTACACTGCTGTCTGTAAGATATTAATAAGTGTAACTAAAGAAGTATACAAAAAAAAAATTTAAATTATGTTGAAAACTTTGAATTTGAAGAAATTTTTTGGTCCGAATTGTCATGTTATATATATGTATCTATCTATCTATCTATCTATCTATCTATCTATCTATATATATATATATATATATATATATATATATATATATATATATATATATATATATATATATATATATATATATATATATATATATATATATATATATATATATATATATATATATATATATATATATATATATATATATATATATATATACATATATATATACATATATATATATATATACATATATATATACATATATATATATATATACATATATATATACATATATATATATGTATATATATATATATATATGTATATATATATATATGTATATATATATATATGTATATATATATATATGTATATATATATGTATATATATATGTATATATATATGTATATATATATGTATATATATATATGTATATATATGTATGTATATATATATATGTATATGTATATATATATATATATATATATATATATGTATATGTATATGTATATATATATATATATATATATATATATATGTATATATATATGTATATATATATATATATATATATATATATTTGCATATACAAAAGAAAATCATAACTAGATTATACATAGAACAAGGAATTTTTTAAGATTGAACTGTCGAACATAAATTTTAATTTAGAATTTTTAATGATAAATTGATTAAAAACCTTCATCCCTGTCATTAAGTACCTTAAAACTACTCTCTTATAGGTTTTAACGCCATAAACACCTTCTTTATAAAGTCTGGGTTCCTCCAAAAAATGTTGATTACTTAGGGCTCCGTAACCAAAAAAAAAAAAATGTGCTGAAGAATTCATAGCTGGAGATTAATAAACAGTGGCATCAAAAAACAAATAATAAACAATAAAATGTATGAAGGGTAAAATAAATAAGGGGTTATACAAAATTATTATTAAAATATTTTCAGTTGTCACTGCAGCTAGTTTCAAGTACTATTTTCCGGATATAGAAATATTTTTAATGTAATTTGGTATGTAAAAACCTAATCTGAAGTCTTATGCAATGCCTAATAAGTAGTTATAAAAGCAATTATTAAGGAAAAGGCTGTACAGTAATGAAGTTACCACAAGTTATTCAATGGAAGCAATTCAAGCCCCATTTTAGGATAAATTAGGAATGTATTTTTTTTTTTTTTTTTTGTATAAATTTGATGAAAGAGAGAAAGATCAATTACAAAGTGAAAGAATGGATATGATTTTCTACAAATAAATATCTCAGTACTGTACTGCGCATTTCTTAAACCATTTTTTTTCAACCGTGAGGTTTTAAGACAAAGAAAAATTAGTACTTAATATCTACACTACTTTTGATTGTTACAAAAGTTTTGCTATAAATGTTTAATAATTTGTTCCAAACAAGGATTCTTATTCTGCGTTTTGTGGTAGCACTTTGCAAGAAGCACCGACGAGTTTTTTTGTAACATTCGATTCGTTAAATCATTTTTAACTCATGGTGCTTTTCCATACTAAATCGTGCAAGCTGTACAACTTTTTGTATACTTTATTTAAAATTAAATGGTAGAAAGCTTTTGCTTAAGCTTTGTTTCACGTTGACTGTAACGCTAATATTACTATCTACTTTTTAGTGATATTGCGCATTCTCGGAAATAGCATTTTGCATTATCCAGATAGCGTAGTAATGTTGACTTAAGCATTGTTTCTTAAAAATGTAGACCAAAGAACGTACAAGATGGTAAATAATCAGCAAGATAGATCATCGGAGAAGTTTTTACTTCGGACCTTTTTGAATAGTTCTTAAGAAAGAAAATTCCAAATACGTGACTTTTTTTTAAAATTCGATTTCTCAAGAATTATTCGACCGAGTTCGTTCAAATTTTGTATTTTGCCCCATAAAATTGCATTTATTAAAATTTATATACCTTATTACAATTCAAAACTTTTCGACGATTACTAAATAAAATAATGAAATACAATAAATAATTATAAAAAAATTATTTTGTATGGAATTGTCCTTACATAAACAAATTTTATAAATGTGTGCAAAAAGTTTCTGATTCGCATAAAAAGTCTTCAAAGAAATGGTGAAATATGCAAAAAGTAAAATTGATATTAACCGAGATCAGACTTTCGAATATTCTTTTGATCGAACTATTTGTAATTTACTTTACAGATTACTGCTATCTCCTACATTTTGAGGGACATTCATCGAAATCAGTCTATAAAAAGGTTTGTTTATCAGTATACTCTTGATATATCGAACTTCGATAACTCGAAAACCTTGTTATGCCAAAAAAATACTTTTCTAATCGGTATTATATATCCACCTAATGTTAATTTGAATTCCTATGTCGAGAGTGTGTATAAATAAAATCATGCTGACTTTTTTAAAGAAAAACCTAACTCTAGTAAGAAACCTCATAGCACATCGTAAACAAAAATTCGTGTTATTATGCCAAACCTAATTAATTAAAACGACTTATTTTTAAATTCATTATTAACGACTTCTTTATTTCACTTTCGTTCATTTCATTTATTCCGTTCCTTTTTTTAAAAAAACTTTAATTGCATTTAAAAGAACTGAAACGGAAGAATGCTACAATTATCATGATAGAATCACCAAAATTTAGCACGTTTACAAAATTTTATTGCACATTAAAAAACTGCATGCTATTATTAATTTTTGCAAAATCATTACTGAAGTGCTTCGGTAAAATTACTGATCTTTTTGGAGTTTTCATAGAGCCAGAACCATGGTAATTTGTACAATATTCTGGTAGTTCTGAACATACTTTTTTTCAGCATACTAACCTCTATTATAAAAATTTCATAAAAAATTTAAACTACATAAAATGGAAAACATATGTAAGCAACAGATATCTATCTCTGATTTCAATACTTAAATCAAAGTATCTGAGATATTCAGCTTCTTTTTGCATTTTTGTTAATGGCAAGGGAAGTATAAGAAAACATTTCCAACAGCAAAAACACAATTAATATTATTGTTTTAAATGATATTACATGCAAATCTTTTTGATTTCACTTGTAAACGGCTAAAATTGGATGGTTTAAATTATGAAAATCAAGTTTTCATCAGTAGTTTCAAAAATGTTTATGTAAAAAATATAGAATTGGTCTCATCTCCGGTGTTCCCTAGTATGATCGAACTTAACAAGCTCATAAAATGAATTTCGTATTAAATGTTTACATCTTATGCATTTGTAAATAGGTATTTACATTTAATTATTTGTTAAAGACGAGTTTGAGTCTATCTCTGCATTAGGAAAGCCACTTACATAACAATTTAATATTTGGAAAATAGCTCGAATATTATCTCAATCCTTAAAGATAAATTTTTCTCACCATTTTTTATTTTATAAATAAAAGAACAATTTCGTGATAAATATACTTTATTAATGACTCGATGAAGATATGTAAACAACATATTTTAATGCATTAAAATCAAGCTAAAACTTAAAAAGACAGGTAAAATTATAAGTAAAGTAAACATGTTCAGACCCACTATTCATTATCTCCAACACAAAAGATTGAATAACATTTTTTCTAAGGCAAACAAAGTAAAACATACATAACGAAGCTAAAAAATAAACAAAGTTATATCTATTTACTCAATTGAGTTTTATAAAAAGAATTACAAGGCGCAAAAATTAATCAGTTTATGTTATATTTTCTACTAGAGTGAATTTAAGAGATAAATTAAGATCATGTTTTTGAATTTCATCGTACTCCTGTATAAGCAGATCGTTGTAAATATTTATTTAAACGATATGCTAAGACTAGAAATATTTTCTGTTAGTATTATTTTTGCATAAATCTTATAATGAGCGTTTACTCAAATTTTTGTTAATTTCGTAAGTAATTGATTTACGTAAGTAATTGAGTTACTCACTCTCACTTTTGACGATTCAGCAATCCTTGAGCTGTATTTCGTTAATCTTGAAAATCATTTTATCATGAAGTAACGTGATTTGCGGCAAACGTGAATTCTCAAATACATGAGGAAAATGTTTCCTCAATTCGGAACTTTCGCAGTGTATTTTGGAAGATTGCTACCTAGAATGACGAAACAAGAACGGAGACTAGATGGTCGAAACTAAATGAATATAACCGACTGGCTTTTATGGTGGTCAAGGAGTTAGCCCCATGCCAGGAAGATCCCGGGTTCGAATCCTGCTATGGGCATGGATGCAATTTATCTCTTTGTTTCATTTGCTCTTCTTGTGCTATTGGGTTGACGTTAAACCACCTATATCATGCCCATGAAAAGTGAAAAACAATACCCCCGTTAGATACAATGAATGCTTCATAGATTTTTTTTTTTTAAATAATTAAAACAGGAAAGAATATAATGATGGATAGTGCAATAAACGCGTGTTCAAGATGAATTTGTTATAGGTTTTATGAAATAGAAATTACATTTTATGAAATAAATTGAAATCTATCAGAAATATGATATGAATGATTCATAAAAATCTTCTTATTTGTACTTTATGAATCTTTCATTTTCGACATCTGTTTAAAGTACTAACGTTGTAATAAATACTAAAAGTACACGATCAAAGCGTTTAAATAATAATTGAAACTAAAACTGATATAAACAAAAAATTTTTAAAATGTTTTTAAAAATCTGTCCTATTTAAGGAGAACTTCTAAGTTTCAAAAAGCTTGTTAAATTGTTAAGGCCAGGGTACCATTTTAAGATGCTTTGAATCTTTCAATTGTTTTTTCAGAAACAAAAAGCTTATCCATTAATTGTATGACTGCCGTAAGAATTATTTGGAGATGTATGTCGAAGAACATTTGTCTTGAGGACGAGTTCCGAATGAATAATTAGTTGACGGTTGGGGTAGATTACTTCTCTAAACCAACATGGATATTTTGTTTTATTCATTGACAAAAATGCCAAGTATTTATGCTTAAAAATTATGTTATACTTGTTTTACCTCAATTTAGCCATTCTCGTATCTGTCCTGAATCTTAGTGTGCGTTATTGTTCGAAATAGTTCAGTTGTATTAAATCATTTTTATGAATTGTTTATATTCTACTTTCATAATATTTTTTTATTTCCTTTAAACTTTGACATTTAAACTTTTTTCAAAACTTTTTCGATATTTTGAGTTCACCATGAAATAGTTCATCTATCTCACTATTTTTCTTTTACTAGTGAATATTAACAATTGCATAAAAAGATCGGTATCACAAATAGGAAGTGAAACAACCAGCACTTGTAAATTAAAAGTTTAAAATAATAAAATTAAGATAATTGAATTAAAAGTTGGAGTAAAAATTATGGAGTGCAAAAAAAATCTAAACCTGATTACCTTAAATAGAAAGTTATTTATTTCAGAAATAAAACTACTCCTTTCATAAAAGAATAAGTTTTTTTACACCATATCTGGGGGATAAGTCTAATTTACATAAACATCTTTTCAACAAAATGAATTATAGCTACACTTTTAATAATAGATTTACATTTCAAATACTAAAAACTATGCAATATATTCTATTTCTCTACATCGTGTGAAATAGACTATGAATTTCTTTATTACCAATTTAGCAACAAAAAGAGAAAAACAAAAAAAAATCTTTATTTTAGGCGTAGTTTCTTCTAATTCTGCGTGCAGACCAATCGCATTTGCATGAAATAAATATCAAACACTAAAATAGGAAAATAATTTAGTGACAAATTGTCTAAATTTAACATATAAAAACGATTTCTTTCTTCTGAAAAATGAGGTTAATGCTTGTGAAATATGGTTATCGGTCATAAATGCACCGTGATAATGTCTTAATGTGTATATTTATGATATCTTATATTCAAAGCAGTTTGCATTAATTCAAATAAAAACTAGACACATTGAATAATGCGTTAAAATATTCATTTTTTAAAAGAAGAATATGATTAAAAGTTTGGACTAATACTAATGTTGCTTAAACTATTTTACACTTTTATACTTATGTACTTTTCCCTTTATGTTAAAGGGAATGCTAGTATTGTTGTCAAATAATAAGGGCTATATTTCTATTCAATGTCTTTATTGCATATTTTTTTATTTGATTTTATAACCGTCGCTGAACAGCCGACCCAACTTAATGGGTTTACGGCTACTAATGTTCAACTCCGTAGCCTTGTAATTTTGAACCCTATCCAGAAGACAAGGGAACTCCTGGATCGAGTATTGGGAGAAATTTGCCTTCGTGGAGGACTTTTTGATGGAGCTAACCCGCATTTGCGTTACATGGAGAGGAAGACCACGAGAACCTCCCACGGTTAGCCTGAGGGCAAGGGGACTCTAACCCATGATCCGTCTACCACTGAGGATATTTCACGTCAGCACTGTGGTCAGTGCAAGCCGGATGCGGAATTCGTATCGACTGGGATTCGAACCCGGTTCGCCTCATTGGAAGGCGAATGCTCTATCCCCTGAGCCATGGCGGCTCTTTATTGCATATTAAAGTTAATTAAATATCTTAATATAAAATATTTTAAATTGCGATTGAGATATTTAATAAAGCAAATTATAACTGAATAAACGTCCGCATATAAAAACATTTCAGACTTATTTAGGGTATATACAAAGTCTTTAAATTGATTTCGTTCTGCTACATTTTAGGGTACTTTTCCAGTAAATTTGCATATTTCTGTAGTTTGGGCGAAAACAGTCAAAAACCTTTAACGCTGTGCAAAATTTTAGTTTCTTGCTACTTTACACGGCAAATTTTACACGCCAAATATACTTGACACATATGTTTATCTGTTTATAGGTACTACTCATTGATATGCATCAAGGAAATGTATACCTTTGTGGTTCTCTGTTAATACTAGCAAATTTTGGTGGTCAAGTTAAACAAAACAGCCTCTTTTGGAGGATTTTTGAATGACCTTCGAAAGTATTTTTGTCTGAATAGTTAATGTGACCGTACTAGATAATAAAATAACAAAGAGTGTCATGATTTACTCATTTCTCAAAAAGTATCACCGATTGTAAATCGCTTTTTTTTCAGAACTTTTGAAGATACAGTTTGAAACCAGGCAAAACTTAGAGAAAAAACTTTTTTCGCAAAAATAAGAAATCATGCGTTTAATAGTTTTCAGAAAGAGTATATCTTGAATATTTTCAGAAAATCATAAATGCTAAGTATTCAAATCTGCATGATTCGGATAATTTTTTTTTTAAAATAAAAACTGGTTTTGAATATATCAATTCTATTTTAATCTTCGATTTTAGAACACCATTTTCTCCCTGACTTTCATTGTTTTTTGAAAATCTGCCATGCATTTTTGCGAATATTTACTTGCTGATACTAATTTATCCTCAATGCGATTAAAATTCGTAAAAATTCTAAGCTACTCTAAAATAGTCACTTATTTTAGAATTTCTTCTTTATTGTTAAAAGAATCTACGTACTAGGTAATTTTTTCACGAAAAAAACCCCTCAGTTTTGACTACTATTTTCGGCAGAAGCAAAGTTTAAAGTACCTTTTTAAAGAATGGCTTGAAATGAAACAATTTATCTAAAATGTAGAAGTTTCATAAAGCAACTCTTTTCAGATAATATTTTAATGTTAATTGTAGCAATCAAAATAAGCAAATTTGTTTGGAAAAAAACGCGCTTTATTATGTGGACATATATTGGACAGTTAAACATTCTCTAAGATTCTTCCACTAAGAAACTTTAAACTTATTTTGAGATTGTTAGCTTTTATTTTTATTCTTTAAGATGATACCATAATCTGATGATGCTTCAAAAACGTAAACATTTATGATGGGTACAGAAATTCCAACTTGAAGTCACTGCCAAAATTTCAGAACGATAACAAAAACGATTCTGGAGTTATAAGTGAGACTCAAACAACTTAACTTATCGTTGTAGTATTATCGATTATGGTCATAAATAAAATTTACTACGGCTCTTGCCTACTGCTAATAAAATTTATTCGTGGCACGGTTTTTTTAAAACTGAGTTAGCATTTAAAATGCGAAGATTTAAACTTTTCCGTTAAAGGGTAGTATTCAGACAATATACTAACAAGCATCATTTTTAAATTTTCTGAAGTGCATTTCTAAAAGGAAAATATGATTATTGAAGACTACTGGGGTAAAACGGTTTATGATGTTGATGAATGATGATTCTCTGATAGTGTATTTATTTTTTTAGCAATAAAGACACATTGTAAAGAGTAATTTTATCTTGGGACAATTATTCTTTATTCAGAAATATCGCATTTATGATCAAGGATGTTTCCTGATGAAAACTTTTAAGTTTTCCTATTTTATTATATATATATATATATATATATATATATATATATATATATATATATATATATATATATATTAATCCTCGAAATGCAACAGATGATGATCCTCCATTCATTATTTTTATAAAAAAAGGACATAGACCATTTTTCCCCATTGGTTTTCATTTTTGAAAAATTTGTGCTATTCTTTATCGAGAATTCCTGAAATTTGAAAAATATCTATCAGGAAATAGTACTAATGGCAATATTGATGTAAACATTGACAGGTTTGGAAAATGAATAGGTTATAAGATCGTCACTATTAATCATATAAAAATACAAAAAAAAAACGTTTGTTGCAAGCATCCATATATTCTATCGTTGTAACCATCGTAGTTCTAGTTTATTAAAAAAAAAGCATTATTTATTTTAAAAATCCGTTCTTTTTGACAGTGAAACATAATTAAATTTTGTAGAGGCAAACAAAATGACGCTCTGCATATTGATTTTACTTAAAAAATTATTTAAAGATATCTTCCTTGGACAAAAAATCATTATACATTACTTAATTAAATAACGCACCTTGATAAAGTATTTTAAGATACGAGTATAAACACAAAATACTTTATAATACCATAATGTAGAATGCTTAGAAAAGAAAAATCACAAAAATTTATACAGTATAGATTTTTTAAAAAAAGAATAGGATAGATATCTTTTTCTTTCCATGTTCTTTTGCATAAAATTGATTTTCACGATCCAATACTTCAAAAAAGTTGTCTGATGATAAAAGTTAGCGCACACGCCCTACCAATACAAAAGATAGCAACAATGTGTAGAGGAAAAAAAAAGAACTTGAGATAGAACACATTTTATTCTTATTTTGTCATAAAGGTATCAGCTGCCATGCAACCTCGAGATAAAAAAGAATCAGATATGAATAAAATAAAACACACTTTATTATTTACTACCAGAATGTTTATTTAGAATGGCAGTGAAAAGAGTGACAGTTAAGATTTTATTCGATTGAAAAATAACGTGTATTAATCTAAGTATTTATGAAGTATATTCTACACAAATTACGTACTTCCTATTAAGTGTTTTTCTCAAAATCCTTAAGCCTAGAGAAAAATTTTGCCATGAAAAATAATTAAAATTCCATAAATCGCGAAATTCTTACTTTCAATGCTAATGTAACTAAATAATTAGCTTAATATTGCATATATGTATTAATCAGCTTCTATACTAATGATAGAGTGTATAAAAAGACATCTCATTTTCAAAACATGAAAATGGCAGAGTTTGTTGCTCTAATGTATTCAGTGTTACACTACAGAATCAGATTAACTACAAGGTAGACGTCGATTTATCGTTTGCTTGTATTATATTTAAATGCATTCAGAGAATTCCCTGGAATCATTTGGTTTTTCGTTTTATTTTACCTCCATTGTCATTATTCATTTACTTTCCTTTATTTTATTAATTATTTATTAATTTCGCTTTATTTGAATTCCAAGCTTACTGAGTACTACTATACTAATTTACTGATGTTTACTGTCATTTTTTCTGAGCAGAGTAAAGTATATTTCGATTTGATTTTGATATTCTTTTTTCAAATGCACTTTGACATGCACAATTGGGTACTTGCATTTAAAGAAGAAGAATATCACGAATATCCACACATGGGACCTATGACGTCAGCACCCGCAGATTGTTTATTAGCAAATGGCGTGATAAAGTTGAGCGAAGTTTCTTCACATAAGTTAGAATGCTATCTAACGGGAAGTTAATTAAATACAGCACCTCATTGTACATCAAATTTGTTGAAAAATAATTCTCTGTCGTCTTTATCTTTTACTGAGTTTAGATTTATTATTTGTTTATGTATTTTATCGCAACCGTGATATATATATATATATATATATATATATATATATATATATATATTTACCTGGCAAATTCGATGCATAATTAGTTTGTTTATGTTCTACATGGCTTCGTGCCTGTCTCTGTGTTAAATATGAAATATATAGTAAAATGATAAAAAATCCTTGCGAAAGAATATACAATGTCTCTATTAAAAAAATTTATACTTGACGGGCTTAGCTTACTCGAAATAGAATAGAAGACACTTTTGCTAACGTAAACAAATGCCACATTTCAACAACAAATCAGGATGGAGATATCTCGGCTTTATATTGATTTGTGATCCCTAATGTACATATTATAGGCTTCATTATCAACATAGTTTCTAAAATTTTCTAATATTCATCACTTTCACAAGGTTTCTAAATTTCACTGACACAATACAATCGGATGCATTACACATTGCTTGTGTGAATGTATTTATAAATTAAGGGACATATAGTTCGTATCGGAAAATATTCTTAATTAAAATAAAAAATGATACGAAATAAAAATTTAATCTTAAAAAAACCATCAATTACAATTCATCTTTAAAACACGTTAAAACGCTGCGAAACCATATTCTTAACAATTTAAACTTCGTATTGTATTTTTTTTTACATTGGTTTTTCTACATCTGAGAAATTTGTCAAATAATATATGCAATAAAAGGCTTGTGATGTACAAAGGAATGCTTGCAAGTGGATATAGAGAAAATGCATAAGTGTATCGCACAATTTTATCACAAGATGCTTTATAACTCTACTTTTTTGGTTGATTAGACATTTGGGACGGTTATTATGAAAGCTCAGTGGGCTGTCTTATCTTTGATGCATTTTGAAGCTATTGGCTTTTCGCCAAGCCACTATATAAAGCAGTGACAAAGTAATTTACACATTTTATCTACGAAAAGTATGAGCTTTGATAAAATTTCTCATAAATCAAACAGAGTGTGCAGCAAAAAGGGAATAAAGATCTATCTTTGATATATTCTTCCACATTTGTCCCAGTGAGAATGAAAAAGTTTAGAAAAGTTTCTTACAAATGGTTATAAGAAATTACTTTTTTTAAAGTTCTTAAAATATATGGAAATTACCAATTCCAATGTAAAATAACTGTAATGATGATGGTTGATCTGTCTTTGGTTCCTTTTATGCACATAAACTGTTAAAAAAGTTAAATTTAGAAAATGCTCTCTATATTAGAGATTGAGAGAAACCGAGTGTTTTGTTATAAAGCAAGTATTACTGAAAATCTTATTAAAAATCACTATTAACGGAATAATTGAATTCGGACACGCGGTTTTTGAGAATTGAGGAGTATGATTTTTTCCTACTTATTTTAAGGCTTGATTAATTTTAGAATTCTTGTTAAAAATGCAGTACTAGAAACCTACGCATGAAGATTCGAAAATAAGAACTTAAGCCAGGAAAAAATTTTAATTAATAAAAAACGTTCTGATTCATTATGTAAATCAATCACAATAAAGATGGACTTTGAATCCTTTTTGACATATTCTAGCTTCATTTGCCAAACAAACAGGTTTTTATGGCTGTACTGAAGGTGACTTCGATATTGATTTTTTTTTATTTTTAAATTTGAATAATGTCACATAAATATAAGTATGCTACCCTAAGTTAGATTTTATGTTTATATATATATATATATATATATATATATATATATATGATTTTATTTTAAATATTTTATTTTTATCAAGGATTCTAAGAATATACTTTACAAGACTTATTCAAAATATCATGCATAAATAAGAGCAGAAATTTTTGACAAATTTGTTTTTATTTGTTTTTTTGTTGAAAACGCAGGTCTTAAGATAATTTATATGTTTTGTTGCACTTGTGTAAATCAAAAATTATATTTTAGATTTAAATATTTTATTTTTAACAAGGATTCTAAGAATATACTTTACAAGACTTATTCGAAATATCATGCATAAATACGAGCAGAAGTTTTTGACAAATCTGTTTTTATTTGTTTTTGTGGTGAAAACGCAGGTCTTATTTTGTTGCACTTGTTTAAACCAAAAATTATATTTTAGATTCAATTTAGAAACTTTAATAAAAGTTCAAAAAAGAGTATTTCAAACTATCACTAAATAAAATTTTCATATAACGCCTGATATTAGAATTTTATCCTTTACTAAATCGAACCCGAATTCAAACAAGGAAAAAGAAAGATAACTTAAGAAGAAAATAATCCCAAAGGACGTGTCTTTCTTGTGAGACTGCAAGTGGAGTTGAAATGTTTGCACTATCTTTGCTTTCAGTTGAGTGTAAGAAAACAGAAAGGTCACACCCATTTTATTGATCTTGCACAAGCCTCACACTTAAGTAACATATTCTGTGTCAAGTATTCGAATAGTATATATCATATTCGAAAACCACTATGCTATGCGATTAAAGAATTATCTGCTTTATAATTAATGAGTTTATAGTTAATATTGTATATATATATATATATATATATATATATATATATATATATATATATATATATATATATATATACAGAGAGAGAACATGTAAAATAATAAAGGTTAATGAAAAGAGAAGAAGAAAAATTATTAAATAAATTATTTTTCAAAAAAGAAAATTATATACAGATATTAAAAAGCCGGAAAACAAAAAAAAGATGAAAATATATAATCTCTTCATCATCTCACACGATTCTATCCGCAAAAAGGAGTGCTCTCTAATACTGTATCAATATTACCAGAGTAAAATATTGTCAAAGCAAAATATATCAATTTATTAATGTGAAGAGTACTTAAAACTTAAACTTATTAATTTTCTTTGTTTTTATCCGTTTTGTCTTTATTGTGCTATATATATATATATATATATATATATATATATATATATATATATATATATATATATATATATATATATATATATATATATATATGTTGATATCACTAATATATAAGGGATTTTAAATATTTATAATTCTGCACACACTACCTTTTCACGAAATTAAATAAATATATACATTTTTTTTCAGTTGAATAATCAATGTATGACTAACAGAATATGGTAAAATGGCTCAATGAGAACACTAAAAAGCTCGGTAATTTTTACCGAAGTGATTTGGTAATGATTTCAGTAAACTTAATAATAGAATCGGGTCTTATAATGAGTGATAAGAATTTGGTACTTTTGTCTCCATACGTTTGAGCATGTCACAAAAACTATTCATTTACTTTACTATTTCGTGTTTTTGCTGAATGTGCTGTAATAAGAACTGTAATTTCGAAAACCAGATTTTTCGACAAACCGTTACCATCAAGACGGAAACCTTTACCAAATGAATGTTTAGAAAATCGCATATTTTGATTTTACTAACCAAAATTATGTTTTTTTTTAAAAAAATTTTTTGTTGTTGCTAGTTACGCCATTATCATACAATGCAGCAATTTTCTAGAATTTCTATCGCCGTGTATAGTTATTGGATTCCGCACATTTTGAACCTTACTCTGTCAAAAGTTTACATGTAAAACTGAGTTTTTGAGTTCTTGTAGTGTTTTCTCCATGGTTGGTACTACATGAACAGAGTGATAGTGAATGCGAGTTATAGGAATTTATTTTTAATCATATGACCACCAAGTTCTCCCTATCTGACACCCTGCGATTTTCTTAGTAACAGTAAAAATTTAAAAATAAATAGTAGAAAAAAGTAAATAACCGTAATATAAAGTAAACAGTAAAAAACAGTAAACCTGCAGTAAAGGAAACAGCTAAGAATGTCTGAATCTGCAAAACGTGTGGAACGACCTTATATATTAGTTTTCAATTACAGATAACTGCAGAAATTTTTTTCGAGTAACAAAAAGGTAACGCATCGAATATCTGTCGCTTAAAAAACGTGGTATATTTTCAGTCTGTAATAACTAAGGCTTTTACTATTAGCCATTGAAAAACGAATTGTTTAATTTGGTATCTGCAACTTGAGAGGAAAAAGATCACTGAAATAAGCTGGTTACATGTTAAACCCTTATCAGTGCAAAAACAGGATGACGTGTTAGTGTTAAAACTTTTAGGCTTTTTTTATTATTACGCTCAACGAATTTTCGTATAAAATTTCACTGGGTACCTGCAAGAGTTAGTGTCAAACCTGATCGACTGCTGAATCGTGGCATTAGCAAATGTGACGATTTATCAGCGAATCAGGTTCGATATGCGTGATGTAGCTTAAAGTTACCCAAATGGGAAATTTCCAGGCGAGAAATTTAATACTTGAAATTTTAAGGTGATAATGATTTCTTAAAATGGTAAAAAAAAAATTTAAAAAATTTTGAGCTTTTTTACAACTACTACAACTTAATATATATATAAAACTTTTGAAAAGGCTGCTGAAATGTAATCAATGACAATCACCATAGAAGTGGAGTTGGAACATAAACTTACTATGTGCATAACTGGAATATTACGATAATAATGCAGCAAGAATATGATGCCACCATAAGACCAAATTATTGAGACTAAAACACTAATGATTGGGGAATGGATATTTGCTCATACAATAAATTGTATGACGGGAACTGAATCTAAATAAATCACAATAAAATTTTAAAACTAAATCGTCCTAAAAAAGAGAAAATTAGGCTAGAGAAATTTATTTTAGAAAAAGTATGTTAAAGTTAGTATTAGATAATTTTAATTTCGTTACATAATTTGGTTACATAATTTGGTTACATAATTTCAGAAAAATTATGTCCTAAAAAGCAGCAATTCTTGGTAATTATCAAAAGCAATCTCTAAAAGCTTTATCTATTACAAGTCACTATTTCCTTGTATCTATTGACACCAAATGTTTTTTTTCCCGCTTTGTCCAGTTTTCCGCATTGTCCACTTTTCTTCATTGTCCTCTTGTCCGTATTCTCCACTTTAGGCATTGTCCAGCCACCTCAAACGTGACCTCCTCACCCTATGTTCCTCTCTGGCCTATGATATGTTATTTTCTACAAAGATTTTCATTTCCGTATTTGCATATATGACCAAGCCACCTTAATTGAGAGGTTTTAATGACGATGTACTATATATAACTGTTTGTTATAATGTGCTTACAATAAAATATTAAAAATCTGAAAATTGAAATACCTGGGTTTAATAATTAAAAAGAAGAATTTCTTATATTTACTTATTTTACATATTATTGTAACTACTTTTATTTCCGTCATGTGGGGGTAATTTGTTCAGGATTTCACAGTTTTTGAACTTTGACATGTAAAAAAACTATGTTAATTCAAACTTTAGTAAAATTTATCGATATGATATTCATGACTGGACTAAGACAAGTGAATTTGATCAATATTGGCATTATTTGTATTTAATATTTACAAATAATAAGTCAAAACATACCTTGCACAAAGTAGCCCCCAAGCGTGGCTACTTTGTGCAGCGATAGAAATTCAGATTAATAATCATGTTTTTAGTAAAATATTGATATAAAATTGTTAAAAAAGTTAATTGTTGACATTTTTAATAACAAAAACATCAAGATATGTAAAGATATTAGTTTGAAAATAATTTTCTGCGTTAAAAAACCATTTTTTATAAAGATTTTTTTCTTAAAAAGAATGTTAACTTCAAAACATTTGAGTTTAAACAAAAGGAAACCATATACATTTTTGAACATTGAAATGGATGAAATTTCAAAAATAATAATTATTACATATTCATTAACATTTTTAATATTGATAAATTTGACATCACGTCGCGAATCTGCAGTTTTTACTTCCCCAAGAGCGTTTCTATCTCTTTAACGCGGTATAGACCACGCTTATTAACAGCATTCGGTTGGCTAATCTTTCTCACAATTTCTTGGAGTTTGTACGTGTCAGTCTTTTCAGGTATTTTTTTATAACGTCTGATCATTTTTCTGTCGAAAAAAAAAACGAATGAAACTTTGCACAAAGTAGCACCATAGTGCATTTTTTTCATTTTCCGTTTATTGGTTATTAATTTTCAAATTTTTTTTAACGCTGACATGATATAATTGCTTATTAATATATAAATAAAAAATTTTGCACTTACGACAATTGTTTTATCAACGTCTTTGCATTTCACAGCTAAAGTTTCCACGCACACTTTTCGACCTCCGACATTCTCGGAAAGTTGTTGACATTGGATAAACAAAACACACTCTGAGATTGTTTTAAAATTCGATAAAATGTTTATAGTAATAGAGGAGACTTCTATCTTCAAATTCCACACATTTTTAACGTGAAAAAAACATAATACTGAATACTGTTTGGCACTTGAAAATTGCCAAATTCGAATTTGCACAAAGTAGCCCCACAAGACGGTATACTATTATTTGCGGTTCTGAACACGTTCTTAGAAACAGCGTATAAAATTATAGCATTATAAAGAAAATACATCATTATTACATTTCACTATGAAAATATCGAAAAGTTACTATATAAATGATTATATAGAAATGGGAAGAACTTTTAATGATACAAATAAAAACATTTTGGTAAAGTTTTTCTTGGTGGAACAAACAAAAATATATTACTTATTATTTAAACATATTATTTATTATTTAAAGATAAGGATTAACTTAAAATCAAGTTAACAATTAACAGCATTTGAATTCAAAAATGTATTATTTCTCAATGTTTATTTCTTCTTTTTTACTCCTTGTTATCTTTAACTACAAGTATCACTCATCTTATCAGTGCAAAGCAAAAGAAAATAATTGCATCTTGTATTTATTTACTTTACTCTGGTAAACAGCTTATTTCGTTGAGTTTTTTAAGTTATGAGTTCATTCACATCTGTTTCAGCTATTATTTTTCAGGCTATTTTAAATCACTGCGAGAATATTTTGATCATGAAATTAAAAAAATATTTTTAAAAAATGAATGCAATGAGATTCAAAAAAACTTTTTTTTTGTCAATTAAAAAAAAATCATTCTTGGAGAATAATCTGCTAGGAATAATATATGTTGATGATAAAAATGAAACTTAAGTATATCTATTTTTTTACAATATTCGCTTTATAATTAATTTTACGTCAAAGTAATTTAATTCCAAAACCGAATGACTTGAATGTTGTTCAACAAGAAAGGCAGATTTACACAATTAAATTTTTTATTATTTATATAATTAAAGATGATTAGCGTATTGCAAGTAATATAACACTTTAATATTAGATTGATGGAAGAAAATCTGGACTTAAAATAATTTCAAAGAAAAATTCATAAAAGAATGGCAATTGGATGAAATTAGAGACTTCATTTCTGTTCAAAAATGGCAAAGGTGAGTTGGAGTATAAAACAAACTTCTCTTAAATTTTTTACATATAAATTTTATTTTTTAAAAAATTAAACATTTAGATTGTTCCATTTTCTTAGGATAATGAAACTGTGCGCAAAAAAGTAACCACTTTAATGATCCTAATGATTGATTTTAGTACTTAGATGCAATCCAGATGATTTGACGGTCTAAAAAAATATGCTAAAATATTTCTATAGGTGATATTTTAAGTAAACAAATCAAACACAAAAACTTATTTTTTTCTGAATATACATGTCTTTTTTTCGGTTGGTTTGAATTCTTGGCTCTCCCTCATAAAATGGACGGTATTCGCATTGCTATATATATATATATATATATATATATATATATATAAATAAATATTTAGCATAATAAATAAATGCAAAAAAACACGAAGAAAATTAAGAAAAACAATAAGTTTCATTTATTGTGCATAAGGTGCAAGTAAATAGAACTTATAAAATAAGTTCAAAATAAAGATAAAACAAAGGAAAATTACAGACTAATGAAAAAAGGGGAAAAAAGAAAATTAATAAAAATAAAAGTAACAAAAACTGGAAGGAAAAAAAAAAGGATAGAATTCTTTAAAAAAATATCTTTTCATCTTTCATCAAAAAAAAAAAAAAAAAGAAACAAAAAAAATTCTTTTCAAAAATCTTTTCAAATATAATCTTTTCATAAGCCCACACTATTATATCTGCAAAAAAGAGTGCTTTTTATAATGTATTAATATAGCCAAAGCAAAATATATCAATACAATAGTGTGAGGAGCACTCAAAATTGTTTTACAAAAATTACAACAAATAAAATAGAACACGTAAAAACAGAAAGTAAAATATAAAGAAAAAACAGAATCGAACATAAAACATAATCTATAAAGCCAGTAGCGAAATTAAATGAACTTACATGAACAGGAAATTTTTCAAGAATGATTTAAAATATTTTCGTAACAAGATTGCCAGATTGAAAAGTATGAAAACAAAAGCGCAAATTGAGATAGCGTAACTAGAGGAGTTTTGTTTTAAAGTGCGTTCTTACTGCATTACTGAAGTGCGTTTGATTTGTTAGTTACCAAGGATGGGCCCGAAAATGGATGTGCGCAAGGTAATATTATACTGGATAATTTAAGGAAGTTGACTATAAATAATTTTAGAAAATAAATATTTATTTAAGAAAAAAGTATAAAACAGAAAAGAGAAAGAAGCATATGAATTGAATGTGTTGCACATAATTTTAGCCACGGATTTTCCCGAAATAGATTTGCACCTGGAAAAATTGTATAAATTAATAAATAAATTTTTTTAGTAAATAATGTTTGCCACGGATTTGCCTGAGATGGATTTGCACATGGAAAAATTATACAATATAACAAATACATTTTTAGTAAAGAATTTTGGCCATGGATTTACCCTCTTATTTGCAGATATAATCGTGTGGGCTGATGAAAAAATTATATCTTTATTTTCCGGATTTTTTTTTAAAGAATTCTATCCCTTTTTTTTCTTCCAGTTTTTGTTATATATATATATATATATATATATATATATATATATAAATTTTCAAAATAATCTAATTTTCTGACAAATAATTTATTTTTATTACAAATCATAATTCTGATATTATTGTTATTATATTTTAAAAAGATCATTCCTTATAAAATACCGAAATTCGCCAACTTTCCAAAATGGACTTATATGTTTTAATAAGATAATTCAATTACAAAACACAAATCACTTAGCCTTTTCAGTCTTAATTGAAATAAATATGCGACGTTTCAAGACCATTTCTTATTGCTATTAGTTCCCAATTCCCTATTGTGTCAGCAAAGTTAAATAGTTTATTCAACATGGAAGCCTACTGTTGACATGTTTATTTACAGTTGGTGAAAGACTTTAACAAAACATAAAAGAGCTTGATTTGTTGAATAATAGGAATTGTCTAGCATAGAAAAACAAACTCTCATTTATCATTTCCTTCCATTTAAAGAATCAAAATGACGATAATATTGTTAGTCGGAATTTGTATTAAAGCTTTGATTTTTCAAGGGATGCATAAAGACTATTTACACAGAGAATGTTTATTAATAAATTTAAACTGTATTTTATTGTAACTTGTATTATGCTAATAGAAAATTTTTGCATATTCAAGCAAAATATCCTCCAAACTTGCTCACAATTTTCTAATTTGAACCATATTATTGTATACTGTTAGAAATTTCATTCTAAAATTATGGTAAAGTAACCAGCAGTTGTCTGTCCATCTGATTAACGATAAAGTTTACAGAAAAGAACCTTTTTTACCTTTACGGTTTTGAAAACGTTTACAACATGTATGGTTATAAAACCATGGATACAAAACTATAAAATAGAAATTTAACTTTACATAGGAATAAGAAGAAATTTAACTAGGCAGTGGAGCTAAGCTTTTTCATCGGATAATGGTAACTAAGTAATGCAGGACACAAATATAGGAATGTAGGACACTGAAAACTCGTCATGTGTTGAAGGTAATAGAGTAATAAAGGTAATAGTGGTAATAGAGAAAATATTGTGGTATCAACGCTGTGACTCGAACCCCCATTCGGTCGGCCATTAGATTAACAGATTAGCCCTCTTGATTATGTATACTTACATGAAAGAAAAGTAGCTACATTAGGTAGGCCTAGTAGGAGCGATGAAATTCTGCTTGTTTAACCGAATTGAATTAAAGCAAGTAATAAACGGTTTTTCTCATAGTTAACAGTTTGATTACCTTCTTATTTATGGTTATTTGAGTGTTTTGTTTGAATATGGTAAAATAATAAATAAACTGTTACTTAACTATTCATTCCCAGAAATTCTTAACAGTACATTAAAAATTTTGGAGCGTATTCAAACAAAATATTTTTCAAATTTGAACCTGTATAGTTTCTAATTTGAAATATATTATAGTACAATTTTCTTAATATGATTACGCAATATTATGGTTCCACTTGAAAAGGAAAATGGTTCAGTGTAGCACATCATTTAGATTGCAGCATATTTGAATTGTATGATTTTCCTCCTAGAACCAATTTTTCTGAGAGTGTAAACGAGAAAATATAGAAAAGTTAAAAATTAGAATTCATTTTTAAACATATTTAACTAGATAAAACTTATTAAATTGTTTTGTGGATTTGTTTGATCCGATAACTGCATTTCTAAAATAAAAGGAAATATCCTATTCAGAATTAGACGATGACGAGTGGTTACAAGACTTAATGTTTTTAACTGATGTCATGGAACATTTGCAAACACTGAATTTACAATTGCAGGGGAAAGATAAAATAATATCTGACCTCATACAGTGTATATTTAGTTTTCAAACTTAATTACAACTTTTTCAAAAGGACATTAAAAATAAAACATTTTGTCATTTTCCTCGAATTAAAAAATAAAAAAAATTTGTTTCAATATTAAACAAGAAAAACTCAACGAGTTTATAAAAAAGATAGAAGGAATATTGACGGAATTCCCAAAATAGATTTCTAGACTTGAAATACTTTAAATTGTCTCTTGATTTTTTTTCTGAATCTGTTTGAAATTAACACAATTCAAAGTAAGTTTTCCATTTCAAATATAATCATGACCCAAAAAGCATCTGGAGAATTAGAATTAATAGAGATGCAAGAAGATCCAGCTCTACAATTAAAATATAAGTCGACGACGATAACTAAATTATGGATATTTGTACCAGAATCGAAGTATCCCGAATATTAGTGGGCAATGAATTATTTCAATATTCGGAACAACGTACTTATGCAAATCATTTTATTCCACTTTAAAATTCGTGAAATCCAAACACCGATCAGTGTTAACTAACCAGCATCTCAAAGAATTACTGAGAAGTGCTGTCACCAATTATTCACTAAATGTTAAAGAATTATCAAGAGAAGTAAAATAAATGTGTTTAATTTTTAATATTTAAATTCAATGCACTTATTTTGTACTTTTATTTATATGTTCTTAATAGATATAATTTCGGTAAAAAAAATAATTCATACCTTTTCTGCCTACCTTTTAAATAGGTATTTAATTGGCTCACTAGAAATTTCATATCTTGAAAAATGGCTCGACTATCAAGCAGCTTGGCCACCCCTGCTATATAGTATCTTAAATGTTATATAGACACCATGTATAGTAACTTGAAAGATACCCGAGGTAAAGTATGTAGTATCTTGAGCGAAATATAGGGGCTATATGCAGCGATATATATGGTATCGTATATAGTATCTTGAGTGGTAATTAGGGTATCGTATATTATATACTATCTTGAGCAGTATATGGGTATGTCATTCAAAGACCGAGGGGTCATAAGCAGGCAAGATTCTTTAATAATAACTGTTTTTTTACGAATGAATAATGTTTGGTGAATTTTCCTGATTTTTTCCATTTTCATCAATTTTTACAACCATTTAAGGTTCAACGTTATACAGTTAATTTGTAATCCTTTGAGAACACTACTTCCTCTGCTTACTATTTAACAGAGATATGTTATAGTACTACAAAAACAATTTAATTATTTTGAAAGTTCGCTAATACTTTCTGAATTTTGATTGTTTATTTTAACATAAAATTTGCACTGGCAACAATTTGTTCTAGAACTAATATAATAAAAGTTAGGTACCTTCTTTATTAGCAGTCAATAGAATTTTTTTAAATAATAGTCTTTTAAATAATAGTAAAAAAATTTTAATGAAAGAGTAAAATACTTTGATATGATTTTAATCTAACATATGTGATTTAGTTTGAAAAATTTCTTTTTATTTGATACTTTTTTATTTTTGCCTTTTTAAAAAGGTACCAAGCACATGATTGCTTTCATCAGTTATAGTATGCATAATTTACATGATATAATAAAAAATAACTTCAGCTGCTCGCTATTTCTAATTTTTTATATAAATAGAATGATTAATAGAAATTATACTTTTGAAACAGAATCCAAATCTAGTCTTACTGTGCATACTATTGATGATTATGGAAAAAAAAAATTTTGCTGCTCGCATTTTTCACGTTATTTAAAATACACGGAGAAAAATAATCTTTGTATAATTACCTTACTCTAATGTAATGACATTACTAGTTAAAAAAAAAGCATAATTTTGGTTGACAAAACAAAACTATTCATAAACCATTCATTTGGTAATTTTCCGTTCAGATGGTAAAGGTTTGCTGGAAATTCTAGTTTAAAAAATTATAGATCTCATAAATGATAGATATAGATAATGAAAGGTATAAAACTGATAATAATAATGATAATAATGAAAGGTATAAAACTGAAAAGTAAATTTAACCGAAGATATGATTATAAGGTGTCATGACAAAATTTAAAATTTTACCACCTTTACGAATATTTTATCACTTATTATAAAAACAATATTTTATTCCTAATTTAACCAAACTTCTTATCAAAGCACTTTAGTAATTATCGAGTTTTTTGGTGCTTTACAATATCTGAAGCAGAGGCTCTTTGTTATAGTTTTTTTTGACTAGGCAGTTTAATACAAATGTCATCAAAAATACCTTAATCATTATTATATGCCTTTTTGATGTTAATTTATAATACAACCGTTTGATTTGTGTAATACATATTCATAGAATTCTATTCCAAAGTGAGAAATATTTTACAACCATGTAACCATCAAAATAGTGGTAAGATAAAATGTTTTTTTTTTTTTTCGGGTTGCGTTTATCTCTATTCTTAAAATGCGAAGATATTGTGCGAGGTTTTTTTTCCTCACTTTTCAAATGAAGAATAACAGCACATTTGCTTTTGATGCGTTTTCACCGCGCTATATAAGAAGGAAACGAGAATGAAATTCAGTAGAAAACACATTACTCACTCTGGAAGAAAAAGAGCAGTTTTAGTTCTTAGAAAATTTCGTGACCTAAACTCCTACTTTTTTTTCTAAAGAAGGCTAAAGTAAGGATTTACGGACTCTAAACAGAACATTTTCTTATTTTAACACAAATTTTACTATTAAACTAAAATCGTTTTGAAAGCAGTTATTCAGTTCAATTTAGGTTCAATACATTTGCCCGGTATACCCTACACTGATGTTTTTTTAAGGTCAAGTGCCATTGTATGGCATACATATGTACACCGGGCTATTTTATATGTACGTACAGAAGTGTATCGAAGCAATTTATAGTAAAAATACTGATTTAATAGTAAATGCTGTCTCAGTAATGCTGTTACAGTATAGGTGTTACAGTAAATGCTGTCAGTAAAAAATCCGGATATTATATATCCTCTAAAAAAAATTTTTTTTTTTAGATTTGGAAAATTTTTTCCAGTTAATATTTTTTTAAAAGAAATGCTTGTTAATTTTTAAATAATTTTTTTCGTTAGCATTTTTTTGTTGTTTAAAAATGGAAACAAACTGAGGTGGCTTACTTGAATCGAAGAATAAACTAGACGGATATGGTCGTAACATCGTTCTCAGCTACTTTTTCAATATTGAACATTCAAAGAATTTTTTTGTTAATAGTATACCACAAATATCTCTAAGCAATGGGAAATTGAATTTCCTTATACATGAAATTTGTTTTTTTTTTCTGTAGACCGGAAAATTTCAAATTTTCAGTTGGTCGGTAGATCTTAGGAGCTACTTCTTCCTCAAACCTAATGAGACAGGGACCAATATCGACAGGTCTACCTATTAAATTCGTTTACAAGTGGCGAATAAATCAAACGATATGTCCTATAGATAGATTTAATAGCCACTTTTTGTAAACTTTTTTATTCTTTAGTTAAATTACATATTTTTTAAAAAAAATTCCTGGAAATAATCTACTGTTATAAAAAGTTAATTCAATCATAAAAATCATATAAATATATACCAAAATTTAGTGAAACATACTGAATTTAGTTAAACATAGCGAAATTAGTTAAACATGCTGAATTTAATACTAAATTTAATTAAACATACTGAAATATTTGGAGCGACGAAATACATTACAAATTTCAAATAGATGAATTGAAGAACTCTTCTTCAACAAGAATTTTTCCATCACAAATAGATTATGTTTTTCAATGTTTTTCTGAATTGACACTTACTTTGAATTGAACGTTGTTACTTTGTTTAATCATTTAATTTTTTTAAAGAATGAAGTGTAAAAAGGGACCGATTGTTTACTTAATTGAAATCATCCCTTTCTGTTTGTTGACTCGCCCCATGGCGAGTGATTATTTTTAGGTCTTCTTTTCTGTAAGTTTTTGATTTACCTATAAATCACTTTAATAATAATATTACTCCATTTAATAGTAATATAAAAGCCTTCATAATGTCTATTTTTCTGTTTAAAATTTATCTCTCTTACATTTCAAGTTTCATTTCTACATATTTAGATTTTTTTCTGTTGTCCGATTAAAAAACGTTTATTGAAAAACTACTAACTATTACTATAATTGTTATGAGTTTATAACAGTTATTTTATAGCTTTATGGTTAAAATTTTTCTTTCCTTAGCCAGCATTCTCTGTGTTGATTATAAAAATAAAGATATAAATACAACGGACAGCCACAGTTTTCTAAACATGAAAAGTGTTTAAAATTCAAATTATTAATATTTAGAAAATTAATCTTGCACTGAATTGCTAGGGCTTATAAATGTATGGAGGAAAAAAAAACGAGTTTAACACATTTGTTCTAAACAATTTTAAATAGTATGAAAATTCTCTTGACGTTGTGTTTCGTTTTTAATCCTGGCTAATTTTTTCACTAAAATATCATGCATTGTTAGCAATGTTTTATGACATTTTCGAAAAAAATTATATCGGTATTAAAAGATCCTAACATCATTTTGTTTTGCTGCGCAAATTGATTTAGACTTACAAAACTTAAAATTACTAAAGTGTGTAGAAAGATATACAAAAAGTATGAAGGAATGAAAAAGAATTAATGAGATAGTTAGTTAGGGAATTATTAAATGACTAACTCGTAAAAAAATTTATTATTTTTTGCCACTCTGCAGAATTGAAATTTTAATTATGAACTTAACTTGAGTTTTTTTAAAAAACTCCAAAAAGTAATTTCAATTAAGCTTTTTTTTTTGCGCATTCCTTCTCTCGTTTATGGTTTTCGATAACGATTTTTCTATTGCTAAGAAAGTATACTTTGTAATTCTCAAAATCTTCATTTTATAATGTTCATTGCGACTAGGAGTCAAAATTAATAAAAATATGAATAAATAAAATGAGAAAGAGAGAGAGAGAACCCTAGCAACAATTTTACTTTGTGCCCAGTTGGGCTCAAAACTGGCACACAATGGGTCCTATGTTAACATATAGGAACCAATATAGATTTTTTAATAGTGGTCCTATATCGGGCCAATATAGGACCTAAAGTGGCTGCCTAATGAATATAAAATATCGGGTGAATCTGACACTTTTATATAGGGCCGATATTGGTAGTAAAATGGCTGTAAAATATCGGGTGAATCGGATAGTTCTAAATAGGCCAAATAAAGGTCTTTTGAACCTTTATTGAGCAAAGATTCGTGAATATTGGTCCAACGAGAACCTAATATATTTTGCTGCTAGAGATGTTGCCAGTTTCAAAGCTTAACATTTGCATCGTAATGTTTAAAAATAGAAAAACTTACTAGAGATAGTACCTTTTTCCAATTTAAACTGTTTTAAAACATAAGTGTTGTGTGATACATAGTTAACAAGCAAAATTATTTTATATTTCTTTCATACAGTCTGTATTCATAAGTTTAATTTTCTTTTTTTTTCTCAAGTACATTTGAATATTTTTCAAATCTAAAGAATCGTTCATTTTTCTGCGATATTAACAAAGTGTTTTTACATAACACTGAATGTAATAAATACACAAGTAGAATACACAAGAAAGGCAACTATGGGAATGAGTATTGTTAAGCGGAGCTCTCTACGAGTAAATAGACGAAGCACATGCGTTGCATTTATAATCACGCCAATAATAAAAATTTAAGTTAAAAAAATAATAATAAAATAAGAAATCATAATAATAAATATAATTCTTTTTATAATAAAAAAACAATTAAAAAATGAAATCTATTTCAGTCAAAACAACGTTATATTTTGCTTTCGCTTGGAATTAACAGTCATTGTAATAAAAAAAAATTTAAAATTGTCAAGTTCGACACAACTGTTAAATGCTTGTTATTCGAGAATGTCAGCAAAAACGAATTTTAATAAAAAAATATTTGGAAATAAAATCTATAAACATAGTTCAATACATACACGCAACAAAATAAACTTTCAAATGTTATTTAATCAAAGTCAAAAGGTTAAAAGATTTCGTCAGTAAAAGTTAAAACTAAAAGCGTTTTCAATAGATTAACGAGTTAATGAACATTTCTTTTTATTGCTATTGCTTTTGACAAGTAAACATTAGAAGGTAGATTTATTTTCGCTCGTAGAGTGTAAAAAGTGCGTTAAACTGCTTTATTTTACAACCTGCTGTTTCAAACATTTAGTACTTCTTGTCTCAACAGAGTTTAAAAATTTCGAGCACGGTTACTTCTTTTTTAACAAGACTGTAATAGTATAAACAAATAATAAGGGAACTTTGCATTTTATTTGAAACAATAAAAGAAGAGCATTATTTTAATAGTTGAATACAGATTTAACACATAAAAATAATTTATCCAAATAGTTTGAATTAAATAAAGAATACGATCCAATAAAATTGCGAATGCGAAATAAAACTTATTTTTTACTGAATAGAAACATGAATTTTGATTACTTTTTTATACTATGAAAGAAGAATGAACATTCATTTTCTTAAAGTGTCATATAAATATTCATTTCTTAAAAACACAATAAAGAGTATTGAAACTAAAACAAGAAAACATAAAGGCGTATGCTCTTATTGCAGGCAGTTATTGCAACTGTATGAGAGGGTCAAAAATATTTTGTTAAAAAAATTAGTTGAATAATTTGAAATTTAATTTTGCAAAGAGCATTAAAAAATATATGAACTGAAATAAGTGGGAGTATGCCCTGAATCGCAACTATTCCTACTATTTGAGAAGGTCATGCAAATTATTTTTCTTAGCAAAAGTATTGAAAGCCACAAAAAGTTGATTCCAAGGGGAATTTCATGAAAAAGCTTTTTTCTTGTAACATTCACTTCTAGTGATTTCTCATTTTATTAAAAGTCTTGAACAACTAAGCTATTTTTCACTTGCAGGCCGAAAAAATATGTACTAAACTGTATAGCTTTTGTGAATTTTTTAAGGATAAAAATAATAATATTAAGAACTTCACTAAAGAAAATACAATATTATTTAACTGAAATGCGGGTATTTACTTTCTATTATTCTTAAGGAACATTTACAGTCTTGTTCCAATCTATGAATATTCATTTTACTTAGGAAAAATATATATATTTATTATGTCAATAGAAGAAATTTTTTCCGCTCCTTAACTTTCGTTATAGAATATATTCTATATTCAAACCTTAATGCAAGTAAAGCCCAAGAGGTTTCTTTCATTTCGTGTTCAATAAAGATGAAAACATTTTATTGCTCTGTCGGATAAATTGTTTTTCTGATCTTGTCTGCCAATTTGGATAAAATGTTCTTCTAATTCGTGCATATTTTTATCCTTGCTAAAGGGTTGTATTTGTAATATTTTATAGAAAAGAATTATCCTCGTCTTTTTATAGAAATGAATGACTTAATTGCATTAACGAATCATCAAAACATAATATAAACAGGTTTATATTCATAACTTATTTTTTAGTTGCAAATTATCAAATTTAAGAATTAAAATTTAAATGAAAACGTTTTTATTACAAATAAAAAAGTTATGTGACTCAGTATTTATAATTTCATGTTACTGTGTATTGTAAAAATTTAATTTAATGTCTTCTGGTTAAATAATATATAATTCTCAAGGGCCAATGGAACGACTAGTAGTCTTTATAATAAGAAATATTCTAATAGTGAAATAATATCAAACAAAAATATTTAGTTCCTTTATTAAAATCAATACGATTAAAACTAGTACGGTTAAAAAAAGGTGAATAAATTTAATTGTGCATTGGAGTTCAGTTATGTCAACAATGGGCATTGGAGTTAGGTTGTGGTTGAGCTGTGTATTCTCGAGTGAACCATGGAATGGAGCTTAGTTATTTAGGGGTGCCATCTATGGAAGAAATATTGCAGTATTAACGATGAGATTCAAGCCCTCACTCAACCAGTCATAAGATTGACAGAGTAGTCAACTCGGCTGAAGTACATACCCAGCTGTAAGTCACTAATTGGCTTCACAAGGTGTTCATCACACACTTGTAATATAAGATTATCCTTCCATAATCTGTTGTTTTAGGTATCTGATAATGGGAAATAAAAATATGAATTCATAACAGCTTTCAAGAAAAGTACGCTCGATTCCCATTGGCTGTGGGCCTATTTTGAGGGGACAAAATTCAGATAATTTAAACGTAAAAAACAGTCAATAAATGACTTTTCTCAGTTTGAATACCATCTTTTTCATGGTTATTTGACTATTTAAAATAAATATGATAAAATAAAAACCAACTAAATATTTATTTAACGATTTTACGAGAATTTTCTTACAGTGTAAGTTAAACAATGTAGTAAAAATGTAATACTCGTTCCACATTTTTTATTTTTCATAACTTAGAAATTGAGTGACACAGCAAATACGTTATTTCTAACACAAATGCATTATTTTAATAAAAAAATATTTAATTCTTGTGATTCTCATGCCATATGTTTAACTTTTGGATTTTTTTTTGCTTCATATGAAGCAAAATTATGAAAAATTGTAACACAATTCTAAACTATTTAAGTTTTTATGTCCCTATAAGATTCAAATGATTTAAAAAACATAACTAACGATAGAACTTTCAAATTTTCACTCCGCCCAAATGAAGTAGTGGGCTTGGTCTTAATCCATCACAGTTAGAGCCGAGGTTTCCTATTATAAAGACCGGGTTGGATTGGATTGCACTCTCTCCAATCGTGTCTTAAGCAGCTTTGGAGTTGAACATATCCACGTATGTTCAGGAGATAGGAAAGAGTGGTAACCATGATGGGTGATTACTTACTGCTACCATACGGTATTATTGAGTGTGCAAGCGCCGCAGGCTTATCATTAAGGATGAATCCCAAATCGTTGCTGATAGCTCATTAGTATAACTCCAATGGGACTTAGACAACCAAATTAATCCAATGGACAGAAATATTTTAAAAAAGATAAACACATTTTAAATTTCTACCTAATCACGGGAAATATTTGCTATTATTAATAGATTATAATTTCCAAATATAACAACATAGGAAAGAATATAGATTATAACAATAATAAAATAACTTTGTTACCGGCAAAGTATGAAACGCCGGCATTGTATAGAATGCCTGACGTTTTTAGGCAAAGTATGAAATAAACATCCTGATGAGGTTATTATGTAAATGATGTGCATGTTACTGTGAATGACGGAAATCGGTGGTTGTTGTCTTTCACCGGTGAATGTTGACAATCACATAGTCGCCTTGCTAACTGTCCGAAATATTTATTTCATCAGATTTGATATTAAGGGGTCACAGTACCCAAAAAATGACCAAACTATCGAAAAAATTTTTATTGCTTACAATAAAACTTCAAACTATTTCGAATGCACTGAAAAAAACATCATCTCTCTATCTACATTTTTAAAAAAGTTATGAATGATTTTAAATGGTCCTAATACAGAAACTTGCTTAGCAGACAGAATTTAAAGTGCCTTTTCTCATAGTTGATAATTTTGTGTTTTAATCTTAGTTAAATCCCTAAGAAATTTTTTCTATTTAAGATAAAACTTTAAAGTAAACTTTTTTATCTTAAGTATAATACACTTATTTAAACTGTGCATGGAATAAGCATTTTAGGAGGTATTACAATTTTTACAACATGTTATATGTACCTAACAGGAATTTTTAACCATTTTTTTCTACTTTTTTACAAAATAATCTATAAAAAATATTCTAATTGATGTATCAACAAATGAATGCACAAAATTATTAAGATGTATATTCCAAGCAAGAAGAAAAATCTTTTTTTGAAAATATGTTAAAATAAAAAAGCCTTAGGGATTTAAAAATTGTTAATTTTTTCAATTTTTTTTTTAAATTTTAAAAAAGTTAAACAGTTTAATTATGTTTTGAAGATAAATTATTGATTATAAGTTAAATGAGCATTTAAATCATCCACAAAATGAATGATTATACCTTTATTTAAAAAAATTGTTGCAAAGGTACTGTGACCCCTTAATTTATTCGTGGATATAATTACATTTATTCGATATTTTAATACTTACTGACGATAGATAAGAAGAAACATCAGTGTTTGAAGTATCGGTCAAATATATACCAGGGAATGGCCCTTGACCTTAAAAAAAACATCAATGTAGAGTATACCGGGCAGTGGTACTGAACCTTGAAAAACATCAGTGTAGGGTATACCGGGCAAATGTATACCATACAATGGCACTTGTCCTTAAAAAAAGCATCAGTGTAGGGTATACCGGGCAAATGTATACCGGGCAATGGCACTGAACCTTAAAAAAAACATCAGTGTAGGGTATACCGGGCAAATGTATACCGGGCAGTGGCACTTAACTAGACCTAGTATATATTTCGGACATTTACCAAAGGTCTAGTCATACTAGGTCTAGTTAAGTGCCATTGCCCGTTATACCCTGCACTTTTTTTACGATCAAGTGCCATTTCCCGGTATACATTTGCCCAATACTCCAAACACTGATGTTTCTTCTAATCCATCGTCAGTAAGGATTAAAATGTCGAATAAATGTAATTATATCCACGAATAAATTAATTTAAAATTGGATGTAATAAATATTTCGGACATTCACCAAAGCGACTATGCGATTGGCAACATTCACCGGTGAAAGTCAACAACAACCGATTTCGGTCATTTACAGTAACATGCACATCATTTACATAATTACCTCATCAGAACGTTTATTTCATACTTTGCCTAAATAGCATTTGGCATTCTATAGAATGCCTTGTCAATGTGCGAAATATAAATCATTTCATACTTTGCCGGCTAATTTTAGGCATTCTATACAATGCCGGATTTCATACTTTGCCGGTAACATATACATTTTAAAACCCATCGTGGACATTATAAAAACAACAAACAAACTACAATTTCCAGTGCTACATGGCGTTATAAATATTATGTAGTAAACCAATTTATTATCGAATTCGACAAATATAATTAATAAATAAAGGTTCTTCTTGGAAATAATCATTACTAAATTCTGCATCACTGAATAATACTTTGCTCAAATTATAAAGTTTATTGAATATTTTAACATAATAATTACAATATTTAAATTTTTTTCGCTTGGATTCGATCCTTGTTTTCTAAGACTCGATCGTTCTGTACAAACTACACTGTAAAAAATAACCCATTATATTTTAGGAATTTTTCCATATATTTAACGGTTTAAAGCTATTATTTTAACAAAACAATTTTTCAGGTATATTTTATTTGAAACAGTTATTTTATGGTTTTAAACATCGAATATGTAAACCAGCGATTCGAGTTTATTGTTAAATTCATACTTTACCTTATTATTATCTATCTTCAGATATAATATTTTGCTAAGTTAAGAAATCAAATACTTTTTATACGGGTGGGCCACACTAAATTGATTTTACTCTGAAATATAATTTCAATAAGACCTTTTAGATAAAGACAGATAATTTTCATAAAGAAAACTAGAGCTTCGGTAGCTCGGAGACAGCGCTCTCGCCTCTTAATGAGGTGACCCTGGTTCAAATCTCAGCGGCAACTGGTTGAAAGAATGCTGCTCGCTGTGACCACATTGCTGACATTGTCATTTTATAGAGTTTGCTTATTAAAATAACAGTATTTAAAATAAAAGTCTACTTAAAAAGCAGGTGACTGTTTATTAAATAATAATATTGTTCTGTGAAATAAGTATAAATGGTTATTTACTGGTATATCAGCTGACATTTTTTTCCATAAATGTAACAGACTTTATTTTGTAGTTTATATTTCCTTAAAGTTAAAACTAAATTTTCAATAATTTCAGAAATATTTCTTTTCTGATAATTCAATAAAATGCATCCATAAGATGTTAAACATTTTTTTTTTCAAAGTTTTTATGTTTTCAATATTACGTCATAAAACCATTTTAAAAAGATATGGAAGTTACAACATTTTCTACAAGATAAAAATATCCCTGAAACAAATGAATTTATTTCTTCTACTTGGTGTTTTAATGTAAACCGAATAATTACAGGTATTCTAGTTATAGAAAACCGCACTATTTAAATGCAATTTTTCAAAAACCTTTCAAACAATATTTATTCTCCCCTTCTGAATTTCAGCTTAATCCTTGTTCATAAAACCAAATTTTAAATTTAAATACCGCTTATCATTTACCTAAAATAAATCATAAAGAAAGAAAAAATATTACGACTAAGCTCTAATTTTTTTTGTCAGTCTCAAATGAGAAAGCTTAGGATGGAATTCTATTTATCCAGAATTTCTTCGTATTCCGAAATTCTCTTTGTGTTTTCCCATTTTTCAATGAAAATGCGATCTTTATATTTTCGCAGCTAAAGAAAAGCTGTTGAGCGAAGCAAAATATGTTCAAGGAAAAATGATTTTCAACATTTCTTTTTCGATTTTTATTTATATATATAACTTGACGCATAAAATCATTTGCATTGCAAAATCCTTTTGTTCTTTGGACGTTATATTTCTAAGACTCAATTCTTTTTCTTCTTATCAGATCTGCATTAGAAAATGATGGGTTTCTAATATCCTATCTTAAATATTTGTTTAAGTCGCAATAAATAGTTTTATTCAAGAATTTATAGTTTCTTAAAAAAAAACATTCATTTCCATTTCACTAAACAAATCTTTATTAGAATCGTATCTGAAAAATAAATTAGGCTATTTTATATGGAAATGAGTTTGATAATACGCACATAATGAACCTAAAGAATTTTATAATTAAGTTTGCAAGTTCATATAACCACGTGTAGAACATACCGCATCGATCACACTCAATATGTATTTTATCAGTCTTTGTTAAAAAATACATGCACATTTGTAAACAAAAATTAGTATTTAAGCTAAAAAAGAAACGAAAACGCTATCGAAATCTAGCGAACCGTACTGAAGGAAGCGGAATAATACATATCAAAATCAGTTTGATTGCTGGTAGTAAAGGAGCTTAATTGAAGGAGGATAAGAAACACCAGAAAATTAAACTCGTTTTGTTTTCATTCATCTCTCCTAATCAGTAATTCACTAAATTTTGATATGATTCTTGATTTTTCTCGCTTACATGCCATTTACGCTCTTTAGTACGATCCCCATTACTACGACACTTCCATTATAACGAAAGATGCGTGGAGTATACCACTTGCTGTTACACAGATATGTGGAGCGTCCAAATTGAAATATTCATTTCAATATGCCAACCAAAATTTTATTTTATTATTTTAATTAGTAGGTTTTATTATTTTAATTTATCAGTTCAAAAACAGATGTTACGCATTTTTTTTTTGCTTTGAAAATTGAAATTTTTCTATTGGCTGTGATTCAGTGGGTAACGAAAGTCTAGAGAAAATTATTCAAAGCACTATTTCTTTTGATTCACTCAATAAATGCTAATCTCTTTGATTGAAGGAACAGTGACGGTATGAAGTATTTAATGGTCAAAAAGAGTGTGAAATATTCCCTGAACTTCCCGATAGTGAAAATATGAAGGGTATGTAGAGGTGATCATCAGCCCAATTTTGAGTGGTAATTCAGGTATAGTTCGTTCACCAAAAGTTGGCACTTGGCTCCACTTTCATCACGTGGTATGCTACGATACTATTTCGCTAGTTTTGGGAGAAGAATGTGAACAATCCTGAACAAGGTTGCTATTTGGAGATCGTACTACAAAACTATTTATTCCGCAAACCGTGCATTTTTTTAACATTAAATATTTCGTAAATTTGTTGATATTTTGCGCCATTTTTTGTGGTATTTCTCTCTTTGAGTGAATAGTTTGTCCTTTTTGAGACATTTTACTGGGAAAACAGCAGTTTTTAAATTTAAAATATATTTAATTAGCTAGATAAACGAAAGGTAAAATAGCAGATGATGAAGCGAAGTAAGTGACTGAAAAAGAATTCACTGTTTGTGTTTAGCTCGCATGAAGGGTTGACTGAATTTTAAGCACAGTGATGTTTCTCATTTTATACCCACGCTGAAATGAACTCTGCATCCGAGTAGGTGGAGCTAAGTGCCTACTCCTGGTGAACGAACTATAGCATTATTGTAGTATTAAGCATAATTTTGGCAATGTGATATACACTTCAATATCAATATAATTTTGGGCTATTTGTCTCAGAGAAATGAGTAAAATTAGTTTAGGAAAAATCGATTTATTGAGTAAATATTAAACTGAATATGACCACATTAAGAAATATAAAAATAATGAAAAGAAGCCTCTTAAGAGGATCAAAAAATTCATTCTCTTCTCATCAAAAATTTCTGTTAAGATTGTTCAACGGTTAGGACTGGGAGGCCCCAAAGGGCCCCTTATCCTCACGCCAAGAATTCCAAATTAAAAGTGCACAAATTGTTCCCAACGGACAGTTTGGAGCAGGGGAAGAGATCCAAGGTTGGCGAATTACCAAGAGAAAATATAGCCAAAAATGAAGCAAACACCCCATATTCAATATTAAATTTGAAAATAATTTGGCGAAAGCAAAGCGGCAAAAAGACTGTGAGAGTCAGTATAACCATGTAACTGAAACATTTTTGTGGTACTAAATAAAGAATAAAGAGTTATAAATAGATTTTTGTTTTCGATTTTGCTGCAACAGTGAATTAATGAATCTTACATTAGTATTGAAATAAAAATTAGCCGTTACATTGATTGTTAAGAAAAGGATAAAATATTTTATACTCGCTTTTATAAAATGTAATAAAAATTAAATAATTGGTTAAATTGAATTAAAATTTAATTAAAAATGATTAAAAAAATAAGTTTAAGAAATTAAAGAAAATTTTATTAGCTAGGAAATATGTTATGCCTATTGTGGCATCACAGGGTATATTGCATCCTCGTGTTGGAAACACTTTGGAGTTTCCTGCATTCATTCATAATCTTCGAAAAATTCTTTTCGTGGGACTCAACAAGTTTATAAACTATATTTTTCTCATTTGAAAATTGATTTTTTCTTTTAGAAGCGTTGAAATGCGTGTTTTATTTTAGCGTTAAAATGGTGGCATTCATATTTTTCTTGATTTTATTTCCGCTTAGATTGAAGATTTCTCTGGTCGTATTATGATTTTTAGTCGAAAGAGCTGCTCATAAAGAGATGAACGCTATATGCTCAAAACAGAAATCAAAAATTGTGAATGTAAGTGGATAGAAGAATTACATTAAACTATAAATTGCTAAAATATTAAAAATCATAGTAATGTAACCATTTTCCAAGAAAATTAAGAAAACAAAAAAAACACCGGGCTAGCTCAGAAATTATTTATTTATTTATGTACTAGCAGAGCACAGGAAACAGTTACAAATTATTAATAAAAACACAAATTAGCAAAACGAAACTCACATAACAGAACGGAGAGATTATTTTGGAGATGTTCTCCATTCGGTTGCCGCAGTTCAACTCACTAGTTTCGCCACAAGATGGCGTGGTGGTAATTTAGTTTTATAGTAGTATAGTTCTGTTACAACCTCCCCCTCTGACTTCTTAGACGTCTCGGCAAGGAGTCAGGAACATTTTTATGTCTATTTAGTGCAGAATGTGGAGATGTCGTTGGAATACCTGTTGCTATTTGAACATCTTGTATACGTTTTGGGCGCCCCCTTTTCCGCAAGGGAGCCACTGGAGTTATCTGATGTGAAACACGAAACTTATTCTGTTCTTGAAATGGGGTTAGGGCTGATACATGATATTTGCCAAGAATCTTATCTGGTTCATTGGGATCAGCAATATTAAACGTTGTTGGAGATCTTATAGCAACAATGACGTAAGGACCATCTCTCTTTGGCATGAATTTACTAGTTTTCTTTAGATGCCCCTTGCTAACAGGGTGGAGGCTAACCCAAACTTTTTCTCCACAGTTGAATATAGTATTTTCTCGGCGACTCATATCAGCATATTTCTTTTGTTTATCCTGATGTTTCTCAACTCTCTCCTGAACTTGGTGTACAGTTCTGGCAAAACGTTTCAAATAAGGAGTTATTTCCGGAGTAATTCTCGTGCAAATTGGAGATAGGCGGCAGATTGTCCTGTTGATTCACATTTGGCTGTGTTTAGGGAAAACCTTATGAATGACAACTTTTCTTTCCATGACTGATGGTCATTACGCACAAGTATAGACAAACGAGTTTTTAAGTCTCTGTTCTTTCGTTCAACTGGGTTAGACTGAGGATGATAGACAGGAGTCAGACATTGGTCAATATTCAGGATATAGCATAGCTGTTGCATGACAGCACTTGTAAACTGAGCACCATTGTCACTTATTATTTTTCTCGGTAACCCAAATCGAAGTAAGACTTCTTCCATGAGAGTTGTGGCACACTCTCTGGCTGTTGCTTCCCTTAAAGCAAATAGTTCTGTCCACTTTGTAGCACAGTCCTGGACAATAAAAATCCATTTCTCACCAGTTGGTGTTTCGGGAAGAGGACCGAAAAGGTCAATTGACAGGGTCTCAAAGCGTTGAGCATATATAGGAGTTTGAAGTAACCCAGAAGGCTTTTGATTAGATGGTTTATAGCGACAGCACTCAACACAGCTTTTAACATAACCCGCTATATCTTTTCTCATTCCAACCCAATAGTATCTTTTTGCGATACGATGAAATGTTCCTTCAGATCCAAAGTGACCTGACATTGGCGAATCGTGGTATTCTTTAAGGATTTCTGTTTTTCTTTGTTGGGGTATGACAAGTTGGGCCTCTTCTTCGTCTGAATCTGACGAGTACCGATATAGCACTCCTCTGTTCATGATATAACCACGGCCGGTCCAGGTGGCAAAGTCTACTGATTTCTCAGGTTTCTCAAAAGCTTCAATGATTTTTCGAAGTTCATCATCTTCCAGCTGTGATTGACGTAATTCGGCAGGAGTAGTAGTGGGGATTTCAATTGATACAGCACAGATTTGGCAGGAATCTGTACTTGAATGTTCACAAATGGGTCGAGAGAGCAAGTCAGCAATAAAGTTGGAACGTCCGGGAATGTAATTGATTTCCAGGTTGTAAGATTGGATTAGTAAGGCCCATCTTGCGAGTCTACCGGTCGTTGACTTTAGCGTCATCAACCACTTCAATGGTTGGTGGTCAGAAGTGATTGTGATGGACTGGCCTTCAACGTACCCTCTAAACTTGCTAAGTGCCCACACTACTGCTAGTGCTTCTTTCTCTATCGTAGAGTAGTTTCGTTCTGAAGAGGTCAGCAATCGACTGGCATATTCTATGGGATGTTCTTCATTCTTTTCCCCTTGAAGCAACACTGCTCCAATAGCTACATTGCTAGCATCTGCCCGAATAACGAAAGGTTTTGTACCATCAGCTTGCTTAAGAATAGGAGGGCTTGTTAATTTCATTTTTAGATCTTGGAAAGCATTCTCTTGTTCGGCCTCCCACTTCCACAATGCTTTCTTCTTTGTTAAATCGGTCAGGGGTTTAGCTATTTGCGAGAAATTTGGAATATAACGCCGATACCAGGAGCATGTCTGTACACATGACTGCACCTGTTTGACAGTCTTTGGTGATGGCATGTCTGCTATGGCAGCAGTCTTCTGAGGATCGACAGAAATACCCTCCTTGGATATATAATGGCCTAGATCTTTAACTTTTTCACAACAGAAGTGGCACTTTTCTCGATTAGCGGCTAGTTTGAATAAATATAGTCTTTGAAAAACTTCTTCCAAATTTTCTAAGTGTTCTTCAAAAGTTTCTGACAGAACTATTATATCATCAAGGTAAGATAATATAGAAATATCTTTCAGACCATTTCTGAAATTATCGATGAGTCTCTGGAAAGTCGCTGGTGCGTTCTTTAATCCAAAAGGCATTCTTACGAAGCGGTAGGTTCCAAACGGACAAGTAAAAGCTGTCTTGTCTCGGTCCACAGCAGCTACATTCACCTGATGATAGCCAGCTTTCAAGTCGATTGTGGACATATAACGAGTGTGCTTGACATCATGAAGTAGGTCGTCAGTGCGTGGGAGGGGATAGGAATCTGTTTTGGTGATGGCATTCAGTTTTCTATAATCCACGCAAAATCTAACACTACCATTTGGTTTAATTATGAGCACAACAGGTGCTGCGTATGGTGATTCACATGGTTCTATAATATTTTCCTCTAAGAGTCTATCAATTTCATGCTTAATGATTTCTTTTCTTGCTGGGGACACTCGATAAGAAGGTACAGATACAGACGGATGGTTTTGTGTATCAATGTGATGTTCAATAAAAGGAGTTGCCTCTCCCCCTAGACGGAAACTACTTTTATATTTAAATAAAATTTCGCTCAATTTCTTCTTCTGGATAGCAGTTAGGTTGGAACCTTCATCTTCACGTAACTGTTCAGGATGATCTTTCAGTTCGAACTGCTGAATGGAAGTCAGATGAGTATCTTCATCTTCATGCAAGTGATCAGGGTGATCAGTTTCTCTTACGGTTAACGGTTCAGCCGTTTGGGAGACATTCGAATCTTTAGCATGACAGGACTGTAGAAGCTGTTCTACAAAATGAAATTGACGTTTAGGCTGATCATTCAAAAACCAGGTTTTCCTTTTGATGTTGATAACAATACCGGATGATTCTAGAAAGTCAACACCCAAAAGAGTGTTATTCTTCTTTGCTCCAGGTATTGCAATAAGGTTTAGAGGCAATGTACGACATCCGAGACGAATCTTCACACAGGTGGTAAGGATTTCTTTCTCGATCTTGCTACCGTCTGCCAAAAACATGACAAGCGAACTAGTTGCGAAGGGGGTTCCTTGATTTTTCAATAAATTGTAATGGGTTTCACCAGCAATTGAATGGGTTGCGGCAGTGTCTGCGCAAGCAGTACCCATGAATCCATTAATAGTCACTTGGAGGGTTGCCAACTGTCTTGATGGACTAGATAACGATTGAAAAATAGTACTGCTGAGGGTACCATGGTTTTTCTGGTCATTTCCTTTACAAGTTTTACATTTAGGTTTAATGACACCTGGCGTGCCACATCCATAGCATACTAGAGAACGGTCTTCTTGTCTTCGCTGCTCCCCATGACTTGAAAAAGTCTTACTGTTTCTATGAATATCACTGGGGTGATAGTCTGTTCTACTTCTGGGTGTATAATTTTGCTTGGGAGAATAATTCCGCCTTGCATATGTGTGAAATTTATGAGTCTTATTCTGAAAGCGTACAGATTCGTAATCATCTAATTTCTGCATCAATTCACTTGAACTTTTTATCGCACCCCAAGAATCAACGAAATGTTCTTTAACATCATTACTCACTCTTCTTTTAAGTTGGTCCGTAAGCATCAAATCTTTGAGGGATTCAAAGTCAGTAACATTTAAGCTATGTAGCCATTCTTCCAAATAATTATTTAATTGATATCCAAAATCTTTCCATAAAGTCCCAGGCAGTCTCTGGTGAGTGGTAGGTTTTATTCGAAAAGATTCTGCGTTCAGTTTAAATCTCTGGAGCAGGATTTTCTTTATGTACGGATAGTCTTCCAACTTGTCTTTTGGTTCACGTAAAATAATTTGTGAAATGTCTAAAGGTAGGAGAGGTAGAAGGTGAGTTTGGTAATCTGTTTCATTTACCTTCAATTTTTGACATTGTCTTTCGAAAATTTGCAGATAGCCTGCAATATCAGAAGTTTCTTTATACTTGGGAATTAAATGTTGTACATTTATTTCAGCAGTTGCTTTTGAAGCAGCTGTGTCAAGGGTAGGGTTTGAGTCAGCGGCTGCCAAGTTTAACTTCAAACGTTCGATCTCCAACAACTGTTCACTTTCTTGTCGCTTACGTTCCTCTAATTCTCTGTTATCACTTTCTGTTTGATGCCTAGTTTCCATTATGGTATCAAGAAGGGTTTTAGTGAATTCTTCATCGTAAGTATCAGATTTTACGATAAGTTCTTTTAAGTCAATAATCCGCATGGTATCATTTACCTCCAAGCCCAATTCTATGGATAAAGTTTTTAAATCGTCGTTACGGGCCTTGGCTAAGTAAGTCATTGTTATTTGTGGAGTCAGGGGGGAGGGAAAACGATGCAATAAATTTTTATTTATTGTTCAGATATTGTTTTACTATTACTCAGTTTTTAGTCTTTGCAATTACTACTGTCTTTTTCAAAATTATTATGTTTTGTAAATTTACCTAATCAAATAATAAAATACTTTTTTTAAAAAAAAAAAATAATAACCCCTACAATTGTAGCATTGAAATCACAACTACTTTTGAAATACAACATGTGAAACCACTACATAATAATAAATCAAACAATTTTTATTATACACATATAGAAATTACTCCCTTTAAAATTGTCCAATATGTTTTAATTTTTAAATTTTGATTTTAACAAGAAACATGAGCACACACAACACTTTTCTTTACTTTAAAAACACTTATCAATAAAGCATAAGTAAATTAATATTCCTAAATCAAAACAAGCGGATATCATTAATTTTAACCCGATATCATTCCTTATGTTAACTTACATACATGGTGTACCTACTAATCGCTAGAAAAATAAATATTGAAAAAAACAAACTTTATGTTTATCTTTCATCAAATTAATGAGAATTACTTCATGACTAAATCAATTCCATAAATTATTATCATCAAAACCATTAAGTATTAAGAATGTGTTCAAAATATAAGCCTGGCTTGAAAATCAAAAATAACATCGGCGCCAGAATAAATATATCTCTTATTTCAATAACAGAGTGAAATGAAAACTTTTGACATAAAGTATTTCTCTTCACCACATGAAATTACTTTTTAAAACATGTATGACTAATAAGTACTAAAACTTTCCCGTGATGCGTTATTTACTGATTTATCGCTGCCACTTAAATGAGTGACCTTCAACTTAATATTTAACAGAGCTGCTTGCTCTTATTATAAAAGATTAACCAAAGTTTCAATGATTAAATTGTATTTTCACTCAAAACATTAAATATTCTCACTTAAATTCCATTTAACAAATAATATATTTTAAGCAATATTTATAAGTTCACAACACATATTTTGAAAAAGTATCTTAAGTTTCTACACAAGTAGAAATATTTCCCAAGTCAAAATTCATGCTAGTACCAGCAACAAAAATATGCTAGTTTTTGCTATGGTTTGCTAGGTCTGCTAGATTTTAATGCTATTATATGCTTTTTTATGCTTGCCAGCATCACATGCTAGATACCTAGCATACATCGTACTAGCATGATAAGCTATGTACAAGCATCTCATGCTTATTAGCTGTTTAAGCTGGCTCCCTAGCATGGAGAGGTAGGTACCTTAACAAGCTAGTATATGCTTTTTTATGCTTGCCAGCATCACATGCTAGATACCTAGCATACATCGTACTAGCATGATAAGCTATGTACAAGCATCTCATGCTTATTAGCTGTTTAAGCTGGCTCCCTAGCATGGAGAGGTAGGCACCTTAGCAAGCTAGTATTTGCTTTTTTATTCTTGCCAGCATCACATGCTAAATACCTAGCATACATCGTACTAGCATGATAAGCTATGTACAAGCATCTCATGCTTCTTAGCTATTTAAGCTGGCTCCCTAGCATGGAGAGGTAGGTACCTTAACAAGCTAGTATATGCTTTTTTATGCTTGACAGCATCACATGCTAGATACCTAGCATACATCGTACTAGCATGATAAGCTATGTACAAGCATCTCATGCTTATTAGCTTTTTAAGCTGGCTCCCAACCATGGAGAGGTAGATACCTTAACAATCTATTACATGCTTTTTTTTATACTTGTCAGCTTAATATGCTATACAGACAGCTTAGGCAAAAATAGCATTTTTTATTTTTATCAAATCCTTATTAAAAATAGGTTCCTAGAACTTGTTAAAATTTTATTAATTTATTATGAAGATTATAATATTGTAATTATGAAGAATAAATAAATATAAAATTTGTAACATGTAAGAATAAAAAATGCAAAACAGTTTACTTCTTCATAAGGTCAGATGGTTATGTGTTAAAAGTAAAAACCTTGCAGACTTTGTCTTTAGTTGCAAAAAGGCGGTGAAAACTGTTCTACTTTGCTGTTATCATTCCAAAAATATTGTTTGTGTATTTATTAAGTCTCATATGAGGCAAAATTCCTGCATGCTCATCAAAATTCAGACTGGTACCAGACACAAAAATATGCTGATTTCAAGCTCTTGATGGAATAGCAAAAATTCCTAGCAACTGATGGTAGAATTCTCATGCTAGAAAAGCACAGAAAACTAGCAAGTGATGGTCGTGATTGTTGCTAGACTAGCAAGATATTCCAGCAACACAAGCTGGTATCTGTATGCTAGACAAGCAATAAAGTGTGCCAATACATACCATGACATGCTAGTAATTTTGCTGGTACCAGCAAATATTTTTGCTAGATCATGCTGTTTTTTTTTTCTTTTTTTGCTGGTATATAGCATTTTAAGCTTGTCTAGCAAATAAATAGCAAAAATTTTATCCAGGACCTAATTTTAATACAAATTCATTATCGCTGGAATACATAATGTATTTAAATTTGCTTCACATTTAAAAACATTTTTGGGATTACATTCAAATTAAATATTGCATTCGCTATAATTTAACCAAAACATATTATTAACAAGGTTTTCTGGAAACATGAGGATGTTTAAGAACATAATAATGATATGGAATTTTAAAAAAAAAAAAAATATTTAGGTTTTATAACCGAAATAGCCAGCATTTTTATATAGTTCAATTTTAGAAATTCTAACAGAGATTTAAATCAATATTATACATTTATAACTGAGTCATAAAAAGTAACCAGCAATATATTTATTTATTATATGTATGCATTTTATTAAATATGTTTAGATAAAGTATTAAATATACAGATTTATTTTAAAATATTTATTTATTATTACAAGGAATATAGAACCCTTAATTATATATAAATAACTGATAGAAAACAACACGAAAATTAATACAAGATAGTTTAAAAAGAGAAAATAAATAAAAAAAAAGGATGTTTTTTTTAATTTTTTTTAATAAACTAAATAACTGAATGTCATAATAAATTTGTTTCTTAATAAAATAAATAAATAATAAGTTGAAAATTTTATTTAATAAAACTATTATTCATCAATTATATTTAGTTAATTGAGTTAATTTGTTTGTTTTTTCTATTTGTTGCTTTCCTCATAAATATTTATATGCGATATAAAAACATATAAAAACCGCATTCCTAGTAATAACATAAAAAAGGAAAAAAAACTGTGCATTTTAATAAAATTTTGAAAATGCGGTCTCTGAGACTAAGTAGAATAAACGTTCTTTTACTCCATTCAATTGGTGAATTTTCACTGAACTTTTTCAACTTTTGATACGTGAAACTGGTGCGCTTTCTTGATGACTAAACTTGTTTGCACCTTGCTCCGATTGTTTACACGCATGGCGGCGGCGGATTCATATGAATGAGGTAAGTTTTCTTTATGTTATTTATTATTATAACTTTTATTTAAATGTATTTTATCTTTATTATTAATAGTTGATTTGAGTTCCATTTAGATAATACGTACGCATTTATTATCTATATTATAATGTTGTTATTAGCATTGAATTGCAATCAAGATAGGCTTAGCAGTCTATTTACATTTTGAATTCTTTTAAGAAAGATTCTGTTTAAGTGTTTATTTTAGATTACAGTAAAAATGTTACATCTTGAATATTTATATTACTGTCCTAATTTTTTTTGACGAAATTAGCTTTTAAATCATATATAAATTCTCTAATAGTTCACGTCATGTAGTATAATACTTTAAGCATTTGCGGATAATGTTAAAGTAACGTTAGTATAGTTTCTATTAAAATAATTTTTTTATTTTAAAATTTCATTTATTCGCAGTTATGATTAAAATTTTGGCTTGCTGTTATCCTATTCTATTGATATGTAATGTTAAAATAAATGCGTTTTTTAAAAAAAAAATAAAATAACTGTTTTATTTTATTTCAGATATTTAATTTAATTTAATATTATTTATTATTAATATTATTTTATTTAGGAAATATCTTAAATAAAATAATATTAATATTATTTTATTTAAGATATTTTCTGGTGTAATAGAAATATTAAGTAAACAAAACTTGTGAGTTTTTAATTTCAGAGTATTTAATAATGAGTAATATATTTACTAATTTTCTAATTTGTGATTTCGCAGCAGGAATTTATAAAATTGTTTTGCGAAGTAAACAAAAAAGGAAAATTTAGGAAATTTAAAATTTGGTTATTTAAAATAAAATTGCTATAACAGAAGGCGTTTTGAATTTATCTTCAGCTTTTTCATCTATAATTAGATTTCTTTTTATTATTGTAGGTATCTACTTCTATTTATTTTAATGCTGTGTCTCTTGCTCTATATTTGAAATATTATAGTGGTGCATAGCCTGCGACCAGTGAGCCAGATGTAACCTGCTGACTGTTGATATGCAACAAGGGAAAGCTTCTAAACACAAGTAAATCTATGATGTTTCTCAATTGCTTTTTCCATTGGTATTGCTCTGGAATTTCAAATCGCTTTAAAAAAGCAAATATTTTTATTGCGATATTATGCAAATTTCAGTGATCACGTGTAGTTTTACCTTATTTTCACCAATTTTTTTCATAAATTCAAATGGGGTTTGACTGCTTTTGGACAGTTGTAACTCTTATCTCCATGTGGTTATTAAAATCCTGGTACATTTAATACGATATTCAGACTCTTGAATTAACCACTTCTTCATACTCTTTATTTGTGCCTTTTTCACCATAAAAGTTATTTTGGGCAGTCATTTAGCTTTTGATATTTTTTAATACAATATACTATGAATCTCGAAATTTAATCACACAATTAAGTAAACACTTTTTAACATACTTTCTTTGTGCTGATTTTATTGTAAATATAAATTTCCCCTTTGGACGGTTAATTTCTATGCTTTTCCACATGATTTTGAAAATCTCTTGTTTTTACTATGCTATTATTATAACATGCAAATGTTTCAAATTGCTCATAAAAATAATAATTTCTGGCATCGTAAACCCAAGTTATTTTTAACTATATTTTCTGCAGATTTTGCTGTGAATACCCAAGTGGTTATAAAAATTCTGATATTTTTATTACAAAGTGCGAATTAGTATGGGGTTGTTACAATCCTGATAATGCAAAATTAAAAATTTGGAAAGTGGAAAAAATTGCTCTGTTTTAATTTATTTGAAGTTTAAGTGATTTTTTAGGATAAAAAAACTTTACTATTTAACATTCGTGAAGCTTCTAATAATTCAATAAATAGAAATAATACTTAAAATATATTTCCAAATAAATATTGAATCTTATTTTGTGTCCTAATGGTTTTGTTTAAGCCCTTTAAATTTTCTTCAATTAATTAATTTGATTTTATATTACTCATTGAGATATGTATTTAATTTTTCACTTTCATTCTCTGTGAGCATTTCATTTTTTTTTCTTCTTTTTTGTTAGAATTTTTTTTAGATTAACTTACCTAATATGGCAAAAAGCCCCATTTCTTTTCCCCAATATTTATGTTTTTGTTGTTAAATGTGAAATTTTTTTTGTAAAAAAATTCATTTCACTTATTATCACAATTCACTTATTATTCATTTATTAATGAATTCTAACAATTAAAAGTATTTAATTATCTGAAAACATATTATCAAGTTTACTGATAAAAAATTTACACTGAATTTACTGATAACAACTCGTAGAACATAAAAATTAACATAAATGCTGTCTACATGAGCAAATACAAGTGTGGCTCTTATTTAATATACCTGCTGTATTTTCACTTAAAAAAATATCCCTATATTATAATGAAAGTGTGGTTTATAAGGATTGTGTTCTAATACTAGGAATTAGTTGAAATTTCAATTCAATGATGCTTTTTGCAAAATAAATCCATTCTCTTATACTAGGAAATACTCTTTCTCTTATACTCTTATACTAATACAAGGAAATAATACCGCTTTTTGTAATGAAGACGCAAATGAAGGATGAAAAAAAAACAACATATTTTTACTTTTTTCGTAGTTCTAAAAAAATTTTAATAAATTTATTTCTATTAAACTGTTATTTTCAAAATGCAATAAATTATTGCCGTCCAAGTATTAATGCAATTTTGCTTTATTAACACAGCAATATATTAACAAAAATTTTAAAGCAATGAATATCAGTGAATACTTGGAAAAACTTGTATTTTAATGCTTCGTGAATTATGAAATTGCTCATTTCTCTAAAAAAATTAATTTAAATTGAGACTTAAACCAATGAACAATACTTTTCAATTTTAAGTTATTCATAATGCATTCATTTGCTCTAATATCGTGACTAATTTAAAGTTATTAACTTATGTTTTCTACTTAGCATTTCAGTTAGAAATATATTCTCTCACAATAAACAATTCATATTAAATTTGGTTAATCGCCCATTTTCCAATAGCTATTTATGAAACTTTTTTTTTATGAATATTTATAACTTTAAATTTATAATGTGAATGTTTTATTTTGATTTTAGTAAATCCATTGAAGAGAACATTACAGGAGCCAATAAACTGACAGCATGGACAGAAGGGTGTGAGAATTATGGTGTTAGAATGGGCAGGAAGTAAGTACAGTACTTAAGTATTATTAAGCATTTAGTTTAAAATAATGAATTAATCAAGGTTTTGATCTAGTGTTTGTGTTAGAGGGACGATGGTTCTTAATTAAGGGTTGCTTTGCTTAAGGAAACTTTAAACAAAATTATGTTGTAGAAAAAGAAAATTCTAAGGCTTGTTTCCTTTTTCTTAAAAAATAAATAAAAGCAGATGACAAAATAATACTTTAAGGTTTGAAATAAAAATAAATTAAATCATTAAAAGTATCCCTTTCTCTTGCCTTCTAACATACTTACCTAATTATAAAATTACGAGAAATAACTGAAGATTTTAAACATGCTTATAGATAACAATTCCACGGAACATGCAAATAAATGCTATAAAATTTCAATTGTTAACAAAGATTTCAAAATATTAAAAGGCAAATTATTGTAAGAGAACTTGTTCATACAATTTTGAGCTATCTTCTCATAATTTAGTTTCATTTTGATATTTAAAATTTTTCTTTTCGCATTTTTCTTTAAAACTTACTCAATTAATCAATGAATCTTAAAACTTACTCATGGCTTTCTCAAGATTTGTCTGAACTCACTTTTACTATACTTTTAATTTTAAATTAGTTTTGGATAGACCTAAAAACTTAAATTTTCAGTTTGTAACCAATGATTGATAGACTAATAACTACATAGCCATTTTTTCTTCTCAAATCTGAAGAGTTTGTGACTGATAGCAATAGGTCCTTTTCATTTAGACTTTTTTAACTTAGATTAAAATATATTTTTACAAAAGATTCATATTAGAATTAATATGACTATAAAAAGTTTATATAACAAGAAAAATATAACTATGTGAAAAAATTAGTTAAACATACTAAATTAAAAGAACTTTTTTTTTTCTTTAAATATTTGGAGAGGCAAAATACATTTAATGTATACCTTACAACTTTAAAATATGGGAATTGTGATGGAACTCTCCTTTCACATGAATCTTTCTAAGCCAAATTGATGGATACTGAAGGATCAAAATTTTGATCCATCAGTAAAATTTAAGTTACCTACAGGGTCTGTCCAAGCCAAATTTACTACCGTTTAGCGGTACCTTCACAAATTCAGCTTTAGGAAAAACGATAGTTTCACAAAATACTTTTTCTTAATACTTAGAAATGAAATAAGCCAAATTGTGTTTTTTATTGAAATGAAAACAAAAGGAACTGCTATAAATGTTAAAAAAAAGTCTTTATGGGTCTTTTTATTAGTAAATCTAGTTATTTCATTTTAATCTGAAAAGCCCAATGGGAAATAATACTACAATTTTTTACAAATGCATAGGATTTTCAGTTCAATATATTATTAGAAAAATTATTTTTAAAAATGTTTTTTTTTATTGGCATTATACTTTAAATAATTGCACAAAAGCATCTGCAATATTATTAAATAATCGATTATTGTTTGGGCCTAAATATGATAACAGGTGTTATAAATGTTTTTTTTTTTTTTTTTTTTTTTTTTTTTAGACTGCTTAAATTCCTATCACTTGGATCTCTTATTTTTCTAGGGTTCCGCAAAACACTGCTTAGGAACTGCTGGTACTTTTAATAAGAACAAGTAAATTATCAATTCTGATAAATAATTTGCTAGATTAATTTTGGTGAATGAAAGTGGCAAGTCACTGAATAATCGCTTTCCCCAAAAAATACCACTTCTTTGTATAAAAAAAAAACAAAAAACATTCTACTGCAATATTTATAACAAATTTGTTCTATTTTCCTAATCATAACATATTTTTAATACAGTTCTTTAAATAATAATAATAGTGATAGTTAATAAATGATAATAATAATAGTTCTTTAAATAGTGTTGGCACCAGGGCAAATTTTTAGGAATGAAAAGTAGTGTAGTAGTTTTCTGCGTTTGTGTTAAATTTGCTATATTGAGTACCAGCTTCTATTCTTTAGTCAATCAGGTGCCTGGGAAATCGTATACCCTTACTTGCTACTTCTAGATCATATGCGTTCAGTTTTAAATCTTTGTTTTTGAATCTTTATCAAAATCAAGATAATGATGTTAATAAGAAAAGTCATTACTCGCAAATTCCGTTGCAGCAGGTTTTATGCTGCAGTCTTTTTTGCTAAAATTTTAGATTTTCTATGATTGCATATTAAATCATGTCTTTTTTTACCAATAAGAATACATAAAAATGTAACAAGATAATCAGGTTTGTTTAATATGTAGGGAAATATGTGATGCTATCTTATAAAAAATATTACTTTGATTTAATTTTATGCAAAACAAGTAAATATATTCAAATTTATTTAATAAAAAGTAGTAAGTTTAATTCTGCAGTCTTATAATATGATTTTGTGATTTAATATTGCTTAAATTTTATTAATTTTTTTAAGGTGCAGCAAAGCTTTATTATAAGGAGGCCACAACGGCAGAAATGTAGATATTGAAAATGAGGAAGAAAAAATATTGTAATATTAGTTGCATTGTATTTTTCTAAATAAAAGTCTTATTTTTGATCCTTGTATTTTTATTTTTAAATAAATATTTTACATTTTGTTTAGGAAAGCAACAACAGAAGGACCTTTAACTAATAAGCTTGGCGTTTAAAATTAGTTGCTTTACAGTTACAATATTTAGTTGTAGAATTGTCCAATTTATATTTTTGTTTTAAATTTGAAATTCCATTTTCTTATTTCCCCCCTTTTTATGTAGAATTATACCAAAAACGAGCTTTTTATGTAGAATTATACTTTAAGCAAAATTATAATGATAACCAATAAATTATATTGCCTCATAATGGATTTTTATTTGTTAACCCATTTTAAAAATCCATCATATTATATTGAATATGCTATGTTGGCCCAACATGAAATTGTGCCAATTCCTAACTTTGGATGTTGGGCCCAACATAAAGCATGACAGTTTGATATGGAAAATTATAATGGTAACCTGTAAATTATATTGGATCATTATAAAAATTCGTCATACTAAATTGGGTATTCCATGCTGGCCCAACATAAAATTCCATCATACCATGTTTGGTATACTTTGTTGGCCCTACTTGAAAGGTGTGAATTCCTAAATGGGATGTTGGGAATTTATGATGCAATCAAGCAATATGTTGGTATTTGATGAGAATTCAAGATGGTAATTATCAAATTTATGTTTGTCCATCAAGGTTTTTTTGCCTTGGGATGGTGGTGGAGAAATAATCTAAAAAAAGCAACTGATGGTAATATTGTTAAGATAGAATAGCAAAAATTAAAAGCAACTGGAGGTAGAATTTTAATAACGGAAAAGCATAATTTAAAAGTAATTGATGGTAGAATTCTCATGCTGGAATAGCAAATATTCCTAGCAACCGATGGTAGAATTCTCGTTCTGGAATAGCTAAAATTCCTAGCAACCGATGCTGGAATAGCAAAAATTCCCTAGCAACCGATGCTAGAATTCTCATGCTGGGATAGCAAAAATTCCCTAGCAACCGATGCTAGAATTCTCATGCTGGAATAGCAAAAATTCCTAGCAACCGATGGTCGTGATTACTGCTAGACTAGCAAGATATTCCAGCAACACAAGCTGGTATCTGTATGCTAGACAAGCAACAAAGTGTGCCAATACACACCATGGCAAGCTAGTTTTTTTACTGGTACCAGCAAACATTTTTGCTAGTTCAAGCTGGATTTTTTGCTAGTACATAGCATTCCATGCTTGTCTAGCAAACAAATTCCAGCAAGAATTTTAACCTGGGTTACCTTTCACACAGCATAAATAAGATATTTTCCAATAACACAAGAAATTGCAATTGGCATTTGAATATAAAATAGATTTGATGAAACTATCTTATGATCTTTTAGTATAGACTAAGAGGGAATTAGGCGAATAAATCGCACATCAGAAATAACAAACTTCTTTAGATAATATTCATAAAATGGGCATTCTAATTGCTAATAGAAGCAAAATTGTGTTAATTATACACCATAACACATTTAAAATTAATTTCAAAAATGGAACTTGTTCTTTCAAGGAAAGCTGTTTCGCTTTCGATATTCTCACTTTGACTCTGACGAAAGCTGTTTCGCTTTCGATATTCTCAATTTTAAATCTTTTAATTGTAAAAACATTTGCTACAAGCAGCAATTTACTTCAAAATTTATCTCAAGAATAATAAAAATTTTAACACTTATCTTAACTCCTTAGGAAGAAGCTTTCAGAAATGCTAGCAGCATTGCTCGTGGTTATCATCCACTGTGTTTTATTATGCCACACACGTCAGATGTAAAGACTAGCAGTCTTAACCTAAAAAAAATGGAGTTGATCTCCAGCAACCAACCCTAAAATTTTGAAAGCGGATACTTTAAACAAAATTTCTGTTCGTGGCCCCACGTTGGGCGCCAAAATTTGTAACCATTTTCCAAGAAAATTAAGAAAACAAAAAAAACACCGGGCTAGCTCTGAAATTATTTATTTATTTATGTACTAGCAGAGCACAGGAAACAGTTACAAATTATTAATAAAAACACAAATTAGCAAAACGAAACTCACTTAACAGAACGGAGAGATTATTTTGGAGATGTTCTCCATTCGGTTGCCGCAGTTCAACTCACTAGTTTCGCCACAAGATGGCGTGGTGGTAATTTAGTTTTATAGTAGTATAGTTCTGTTACAGTAAGAATTTTGTTTAAAAAAATTAAAAATCGTGATACCATTCTGAAGACAGGATAACAGGGTGTTCCAATTTCATGCCATCGTTCAAAGAAAATTTTAAAATCTTTCACGCTTTCCAAATATACTATAACGCTAACATTAAGAGATGTCATTTAAAGAAAATAAACACATGTGCCTTTAACGCTTATTGTGTAAATACAAATATATTACTTGCATTTTTTGACATAAAAACTGTGCTAGTATCAATTATTCTATAAGTTTCATAATTCATTTTGATGTATAGCATGTTTTTCTCAAAATAAATCCTGCATGTATGAAATAGAAGTAAATATTTTCTCCAGTTTGTAGATTCATGATATAGTGATCTCACGTTATATCGTCCATTTTTGCTTGGACAACAGAAATCGTTAAATCGAGCGTAGACTGTATTATTTGGTACCCTCTAATGCATACGCAATTTTGACGAGATATATGGAAAATATATGTCAAGAGTGGTCTTCCTAGAATACCTAATAAATAAATATATAGTCTTACTTTCGATTACGAAGCATTTATATATTAGAAACACGCTATTTTTTAAAGCAATGAATCAAGTAAAAATCTCTTCAATCAGCTTTTGGTTTAATTATAAGCATTAATTATTTGTAAAGGATATCTATTGTAAGAAAAAAGGGGTTATTAGAAGAGGTCAAGTTTAAAAGATATAATTCAGTTTGAATTTTCATTCTTTTGATTTGTATGTAACTTGAGGGCATCATGTAGAAAAATGAAGTACTTTTTGAATTCCTGCAATAGAATTTGAAATCATTCATATTGCATCCACAACTTCATTTTTCGAAGATCATTACTTAGTATTAAGTAAAGTAGACAATCAAAAATTTGTTTATAAATCATTCTTCACGTTGAATTATTGAATAATGTAAACTATATCTGTGTGTATTTTAATAACTTTCTGTCAATAATTTATGAATTTACTTCGAGAGGAAACTGTTCATTGGTGAGGTTTGTATTTTCGAGACAGCTCAAAACGCGTGTTTAAGAAAATGGATGTAGCGCACTTAGAAAAGAAGTTTGGTCAAAACTACAATAATATGGTAAAATCAAGAAGCACGCCAATTCTTATCGAAGTGATTTGGTAATGATTTTGATAAAACTAACAATAAAATATTGTTTTATAATAAATGATAAAATTTGGAGAAAGTGGTAAAATTTGGTAATTTTGTCCGTAATTTTTATCAAAGTGCTTTAGTAAGGGTTTTAGTTAAATTCAAGATAAATATTGTTCTATAATATGAGTTAAATTTTGGTGATTACGTAAAATTTAGTAATTTTCTCATGATATCCTTGAGCAGTGATGGGGAAACTACGGCCCGCGGGCCACCTGTGGCCCGCCGGAAGGTTTTATCCGGCCCGCGGATAGAATTTGAACTTGCCGATCCGTCGCAAATATAAACAATATACGTAGTATTTGTATACTTTGTTTAAAGCTAGTTTTTTTTTTCTCTTTTTTAATAAAGTACTGGTGACCTTTTTACTTACTCTATTTTTGTTCTACAAAACATAAATTGATGGAAATAGCTTCAGACAGCTTTTCAATTGGTAAAATTTTGAAAGCAGAAGTTCTTCATAGAATAGCTGTAGAATGGCGTCAAGAAGCGTTTGTCTTTCTCGGGGAGCAGACAATACGGAATCTAATGTAGGTGAATTGTGCTTCACATGTCGCAGACTGCGCATTTTAAGCTCCAACGAGCGGATTTTTCATTTTTCTGCCGGCGTGAATTATTTATTGCGTATGGCCTCCAAAATATAATAGGCCATTGATTGACAGTTATCAAAATATTGAAGAACTATTTTAATTTCATGAATACAGAATTTTGCACATGAATATCCAAAGAGGAGGGTACTGTGACGTCACATGAAAATGAATTGACCAATCACAACCAAAAAGCTTCGCGATTTGCGTCTACTCTAGTTCTTGTTTCCTTTGCTTCAAACTGCTTTACAATTTTTGTATAAGCGTTATAAAAGTTTAATAAAATTATAATTTCATTTTAAGAGGACCCGCGCAAACACCCGCGCAAGAGCATTAGTTAGCAGTAAGCTTTCGTCAATTGCGTTTCTGTGTGCTGTTCTCCGTAGTAGGTAACGTCTAAAATGGATGTTAAAAAAAGAAAAGTGGATTCAGAATGTCGAGGTTTTAAAGAAGAATGGACGTGGAAATATTTCTTTACTTTATTTAAAGAAAAACCTGTGTGCTTACTTTGCAATACAACTGTTGCAGTTTTAAAAAAATATAACATTCAACGCCATTTCAAGAGCAGACATGAAAACCACTCCTACTCATCGTTAAGTGAAGAGGAGAAAAAAATTAAATCGAAAGATTTAATAAAAAATTTATCAAGTCAACAACAATTATTTCAGAGAGCTAATCATTCTCAAAGATGCGTTACGAAAGCCAGTTATGTGTTGGCTTATAATATTGCTACATCTAATAAAGCATTTTCAGATGGTGAATTTATAAAGCAGTGCATGATAGATGTGTGCGATATTATGAGCCCTGAAAAGAAAAATGATTTTCAGTCACTGCCTCTCTCAAGAAGAACAATCACGGAGAGAATTGAAAATATTGACAAAAATCTAATTTCACAACTGACTACAAAAACTCAAAAATTTATTTTTTATTCAATTACCATGGATGAAAGTACAGATATCAGCGATACTGCACAGTTACTCATATTTGTAAGAGGAATCAACGCCCACTTTGAAATTACGGAAGAACTTGCAGGGCTGCAGTCAATGAAAGGAACAACGACTGGTGCCGATATATTTTGTGAATTCGAAAATTGCATCTATAAACTTCGTTTACCTATTGATAAGTTATGTAATGTAACTACAGATGGTGCACCTAATATGGTTGGAATCAATCAAGGATTTGTTGGGAAATTTAATTCTAAGTATCCGGAAAATGATGTTGTTTTTTTGCATTGCCTTATACATCAGGATGCTCTCTATAAATCGGCTTTAGATATTGACCATATACTTAATATTGTTGTAAAACTAGTAAATATGATTCGTTCCAGAGGATTATTACATCGCCAGTTTCAACAGTTTTTGGAGTCCGTACATGCTGAACATTCCGATATCCTGTATTATTCAAAAGTTCGTTGGTTAAGTGCTGGAAAAGTATTTGAAAGAATTTGGGATTTAAAAGACGATATTGTGAATTTTCTTCTTGATAAAGACATTTATAATCAATTTGACGTCTTAGAAAACGAAACGTGGCTTTCTGATTTCGCTTTTTTCACAGACCTCCTCGTACACATGAATATACTTAATCTCAAATTGCAAGGGAAAAATCAGTTTCTTCACGATATTTGGCAATACCTGAAAAGTTTCAAATTACAGTTATTATTATTTGCTAATCAGATCTCTAAATCTGATTTTTCTCATTTTCCAAGAATACAATCTTTAAAATTCACTATATCAAACAATAAGATTAAAAAATACGAAATTAATTTGAGAAAACTATCTTCAGAATTTGAAAAGAGATTTCAGGACTTTAGAAAAATGGAACCAGAGTTTAGTATTTTTGCGACCCCATTCAATGTTAATTACGAAGAAGTTGATGCAAAATTTCAACTTGAGTTAATAGAACTGAACTGTAATACTCTCCTGAAACAAACTTTTCATACAGTACCATTACTAGAATTTTATAAAAATTTAAGTCCAGATAATTTCCCAAATCTAATTACTCATGCAATGAAGATAATGACAATGTTCGGCTCATCTTATATATGCGAACAAATCTTTTCAACAATGAAGCTTAAGAAAACTTCTTTAAGAAACAGAATTACAGATGAGCACCTTTCATCAGTTTTAAGAATTTCAGCTTCGCAAATGGAACCGGACTATGATGAAATTTTGAAGAAACAGTCTCAATTTCATTTTTCTCATGCACCATCAACCAGTAATGACACCAGAAAATAAAGTGATAATACTTCACATCAAGAACTACACTAAATTCATTTTATATTTTGTGCTTATAATTTTCTTACCTTTTGCTTTTTGACTATTAAAATAATAAGTGTATGTAATAATATATGCATATGTTTATAGAACACATAAATTTTTTAACGATTAAGCATTATTCTTTGGCCCGCTACGATTGTCTAGTTATTACAAATGGCCCGTCTTAAAAAAAGTTTCCCCACCACTGTCCTAGAGCATGGCATAATAACAATTTATTCGGTTAAGTTGTCTTTTCAGTTTTGTATTTGTTACTAAATGTACGGTAATAAGAACTATAATATTGAAAACCGTAATTTACGGTAAACTGTTACCATTTGAATTTCTTAAATACCGTATATTTTAAATTTTACTACCAGAATTATGCTGTTTTTTTACCAGAAATATCTTTCTCATACAGTACGGTAATCTAAACAGATTTTCATTTCATTGTATAACTCAAGTTTAACGAACAAACGTGGAAATTTTGAGCATAATTAGCATTGTTTTTTTAATCAACTAAGCATAATCATTATATTGCAAAGTTCCCGTTTTCGGGATCGGGGTAGCTACATATATTACAAATGAACTTTCAAGACGATATCTTTGAGTTCGGAACACTAAGTGATAAATTCGTTTTTAAAAACTTAATTTCTTAAGATGTAATCTTAAATTATAGACCCTTGACAGTCTGGTAATTACAACTGTTTACTTTTTTAGCCATTTCAAAAAAGCCTAATTAAAATGCTAAATGATTCAGTCGAATAGACAACATAACTTTAAGAATTAATTAGATCCATTAGTTTATTATTTTTTTAACAAAGAATTATTTTCATGAGACAAGTTTTGAAAAAAATGGAATAACAGGCTATCCCAATTTTATTTTTTAAATACGCATTTAAAGCCATGTCCTCAAACACGCATTTGAACCTAAATCTATTTTCTTAAACACGCATTTTAAGCTGCCCATTTACTTAAATACCCAGTTCAAGCTGTCCATTTTCTTAGCACGTTGAATGCCACGCTTATTTTACATGGCTTGCCCGTCTGGCCAAAATGATTTTCTCAGTATGTGTTGCGTATTTTGCTGAAATAATATTTACAAAAAAAAAGTTAATTTTTTAAATCATTCATGACGCATGTAATTCACTGAAGTTACTGGTGACTCCCATGGCATTCAACGCGTTAAAAGTTTACATGTTATATATGTATATAAATAAAACTATTTTTGTGTGTTCTATATTGCATTAATTTCTTCAAACCATTATAGTAACGATAGTAACATAAATTAAAAGCATTAAAAATTTACTCGAATTATGTGCTTCTAATAATCTTGGCTTCGCCGGTCACCGGTGACCCCGTGGCGCTATGAACAAACTCAGTGTCTGTCACCGGTGACCCCCAAGGCATTCAACGTGTTAAACATGCATCCATTTCTTAAACACGCGTTTTAGGTTAAGTCTAAATAAAAAGCTCTCACTAACGTAAGACTTTTTTTTCCAACTGGGTGAGAGGATCTATGAGGTTAGAATTCCAAAAATTTTTTAGTTATTTCTCAGCTCTAACTACAATTCGTGGCTCTATTCCATTCTTCAAAATTTAAGGGCCATGATAGCCCAGTGGTTAGAGTCCCGTCAGAAGGTCCGGGGTTTGATCCTCGATTTCGCTAAGACCCACCTAGTGCACGCGATATCTGTGCTCGTAAAAGCTGTAAAATCGAAAGTCCTGTCGTTGGTCTATGCACAGTACCATGAGTACAGGGATCAGGAGAAAATGTATTTACCCTTCAATCTAAATTGAGGAAGTGGCCTCACAAAATTGTGAGGGCATGTCATCAGATCATACTCAGGGATGCTACCCAGACCGCCGCCAGTAGCCCACAGCGCAGCTCTAGCGGCATAAATAAAGTACCTATCTACTTCAAAATTTAATCTCCAAATAAAATCGCATTAATTTTTAAATAATCGATTAGTTTTAAAAATTGAAATTTCTCTTTAATATGAAATTTATTATATACGCAAAATATTAATTTTTTTTAGCATGAATTTTATACAAAATTAAAAGTAATATTAACTCTACTACTCTACATAAAATATGGAAAATACTTTTGAATAAAGCTTAGCCCTAAACATAAAAACGTACGGAAGAGGAAAATCTCAAAAACTAAAATAAATAGAAATTTACAAAAAATATATTTAAAGCATAATGGAGTCTTCTAGGGTATGTCTTAGAAATATCCATCCCATTTATTATTTTCTTGGATTTTCTGAATGCATACGGACTCATGGAGCGGAGGCTAAACCAGTCAGGATAAGTAACTATACAAATAATAGTTTACCGATTAACCATGTAAAATCCTATTTTATTTACCCTTAACTTGTAATGGTAGGTTCCTTTCATACTTCTTTCCGCTCTAGACAAATACAATAACAAAAAGAAAATACTTTTATTTTTTATGGAAAATGTTAAAATCTAAAATTTAGATCGAGATTATATTCCCAACCTTAAATGTATAACTTATTTTCAAACAAGAAAAAAAAACCATCTTTACTAAAAATATTCAATTTTAATTATTAAATGTAATTTTTTCCCCTGTGTCCGAAATATTTTATTTATGATAGAAACACTTCTTTAAAATATTAATTGTATTTATATCCAATATTTAGTTTTAAACTAATTATTATGTCTTTTAATAACATATTTAAATTTTTTGAACACAGAATATGGCTGGAGCAATTTTTAAAATAAAGTCACCGTTGCTAAACTTAGGTAAAAATCTAGCTTAGTTTTTCTATCAAAGCAAAGCATTGCATTTACTATATCTTAAAGAAATTCAACATTCCAAATAATTGACAATTAGCACTGTCAATCTTCTTTCTCTCTCATAGTTTCTAAATAAACAGTGTATTGGCGGATGATGGTTATCCAAAAACGCCTAACCTGCCAGACATTTATTATTCTTTTAAAGCATAAATAAATAGCCAAACAAAATTATATTATAAAAAAAATAATAAATAACAAAAAATAAAATAACAGTTACCGTAACCAAAACTCAAGTGTAAATTGATACAGAGCATCTAAAAATGGTTCAAAATGTTAAATAACAATCGAACGTTGTTACTTACTCCTTATACATTTTCTTATACATTTTCAGGTGGATGCATATTTCAATCTTATTTAAATAGTTATTCAACCCAGTTTTTTCTTTTTAATTTCACGTGTTTATTGCTTTCTCATCAATTATTCAACTAACTCATTCAGTATGTTGGATCTAATAATTTAATTCTTAATAAAGTTTATAAAGTTCTTGTATTTCGAATTCACTGGGTGTTATTTCTAATGAAACAGGGGAACAAAATTCTTTTTTTTGCATTAATACAAATTCTTGATTTTGCTTTATTCGGGAGTGGGGATTCCCAAACTAAAATTAGTATTGTTTCAAAAGTTATATACTTTTAAATGGCATTTTTAGTTTATTTTTTGTAGAAATGTGCAAACTAATAAACGTTATATATAAAAGGGGGTCAAGTATAAATGTTAAAATTTTTAGAGAAATTAGGGTGCATCATCAGGATTGAAATTGCATCTGAATTCAGAAACTTCTCTATAATGAATTGTTTCTTTGCGAGCTTTTTAACAAGTCATAATAGGAAAGCGCCCTTAGCAGCGTACGACGATGTTTTCGGGCATGGGTTCCTGTGCAATTTTATTCCTTCTGGTGAGCCTTTACGTGATCCCCTATTATGTATAATGTTTTTAAACTTGTACACTTCGGCAAAAAATGTCATTTAAAAAACTGTAGCTTTAGGAGCAAAACTTATCTCAGTTTTGAAATACTCACACATGAATCAGGCAAGATCATATATTTGAATAAATACAACAAAAAAATTTATGCCCCCGTGTAATCGAAATTGCAATTTTGTTACATGAAGTGCAAAAACTAAATTAACGCTATTGAAACGGAAACTGTGAATATTTAAACTTTATATTTAATTATCTTAAATCCTAGAACTATAACTATTGGAGAGATTCAACCTAAATATTTATTTTCAATACATTGCTTTTCCATCATATAGCACGAAAAAAATTTACTGGTTGCAAAAAGAAACCAGGTTGGAATACGATAATTTTAAAGCAAACTGCAGAAGGGTTTAAATGCGAAACAAATTTTATGATATTAAACACTTAAACTTTTATTTCATACCATTTGCTACATAACAAGTTACTAAAATTGTCAAATGTTTTAAAAATTATAAGACTTTTTATTTTAAATATTTTCTTTACCCGCATTTTCAATTCAAGTACATTTTAGAAAAAAATATAGTTTGCCCCATTCTATAAATATATATTAACATGAAGATGATCAAAACGTGACTCGGAATTGGAAAAAGTGGTACACAAGATACATCATTAATGAATATAAATTCAAAATAAATTATTCATGAAGCTTTATTTATGTATACATTTATGAACTTAATTTATATTTTTCTAATAAAAATCAGATAATCATTTTAACCATATTAATGATCATGATAAAAAGACATAGCTTAGTTAATAAAGTTAGACACGTATCCATGTAATTATTCCTTAATTAAATTTTACCGTTTGATAATGTTAATTAAGTATTAGTAATTTTGAATTACATTATTTGTGCAGATATTTTTAATGAAATTTTTTCCCTTGATAAACGAATGCGTTTTAGAAAATTTAACTCAGAAAGATGCATTTTTATTAATTCTTTTTGTGCTTTAAGTAATTAATTTCCAACAGATTATTTTTTAGGATGGTAGGTTAATGAATTTGAGATAATTGTTTATCTACAAAAATGAAATCAAATAAAAAAGTGGAGTGGGTATTCTGAAAAATATTGTGCCTCGCTGAATGCTGATAACAGTTAAAAGCTGAGTTAATATTATTTTTCTTTTTCTATATCTTCGGGAAATAATATTGCATTTAATTAATTTCATTGAGGCTTACTATTTGCATTTAGCATTTTATTATTTTTGGCATGCAATAATTTATTTTTCTTATCTTCACTACATTTACATTTATAAAAGACTCCATGATTTCATAATTATTTTAAACATAACAGTTTTTAAGAATTTTTTAGACCATTTAAATAAATTTATAAATTTATATATATATATATATATATATATATATATATATATATATATATATATATATATATATATATATATATATATATAAAGTTTAAAATGAAGATAAAACAAAGGTAAATTACAGACAAATGAAAAAAAAGGGGGGGAATAATAATAATGACAAACAACTGGGGAAAGAAAAAGAATTAATCTAAAAAAAAAAATTAAAAAAAAAAAAAAAAAGGATAAAGTTTTTTTTAAAAAACTGGAAAATGGAAAACTGGAAAAAAGATATAATCTTTTCATCAGCCCACACGATTATATCCGAAAAAGAGTGCTTTCTAATATTGCATCAATATAGCAAAAGCAAAATATATCAATACAATAGTGTGAGGAGCACTCAAAAATTTTTTTTACAAAAATTACGACAAAAAAAAATTAAACACAATAAGTAAAAATAACACGTAAAAACAGAAAATAAAATATAAAGGAAGAGCAGAATAAAACAAAATCTATAAAGCGATCAGTGAAATATAATGAACTTACATGAACGGGAAATTTTTCAAGAGTGATTTAAAATGTTTACGTAACAAGATTGCCAGATTGTGCTATATATATACTTTACCAGTGTAAAAGACATAATACGTCCACATAATAAACCACGTAAATGCTTTTTAGACAGTTTAACCCTGCATCAAAATTGTTCTTTAGGTGCTTTCGAAACATCAATAAAACTCTTCATTTTTTTTTTTTTTTGAAAGAATGTTACTTAAGACACAGAGAAAAAGTCTGATAAAATTACCACACTGTATAATACCGACACTTCTGATAAACAAATTTCCGTTGATAAAACCAACTTACAGTTTTTAAAATATTTAGTTAGGTAACTTTTTAATTTCTATGGTAACCATTATCTTCCGCTCAAAATTATTGTTTTTTTAACATACCTTTTGTAAAAAAACTACAAAACTAAAAACTAAATTTAATCGAAGAAATTGTTTTTCAAACCAGGCTCTAAGGTAACATAATGCTATAAGGTAACCAAATTTTACAGCATTTATAAAATCTCGTAACGTAATATAAAACCCCATTTTATTGTTAATTTCGTCAAAATCATTGCCGAAATGTTACACTAAAATTTACTGAGCTTTCAGGGTGTTCCTATAGATCTAGAAACACGGTAAAATGTACCATATTTTGGTAGTTTTGACTATATCTTTCTCAGTATGCATAGTATTACTGCATTTGTTTGCTTTTATTATATAGTTGGATTTGTTTATTTTACTGTAATGATAAAGCGTTCTATATTGTTGAAAAGTAGATTTTAAGTTATCTTCTTGTTTATTAATGTTCATTTAAAGATTTTCTGTCCCTTTTTATTTACTTTAAATAAAAACTTTGACAAAATTAAAATTTTAAAATGACGCAGCAAGATTTATATTGCTTAAATAACCCTAACGAAAAAGTTAAAATTATGAATATTTGTTTTGTGATACAATACTCACTATAATTAAATAGTATAAAGGAAAATATAATAATAGAATAATATAAATAAAATTACATTGAATAAATATTATTAACTTTTGAATAATATAAATGAAATTAAAACATTAAAACAACGCAGTTAGGTGACCAAGATTCAAAACATTAAAAGCTCATTCAGAGAAAAAGTCTTGTCTCCTCAAAAAAAAAAAAAAAAAAAAAAATCTTAAATTTTTCTCAGATTGTAAAAACTAAGGAAATCGAAATTTCATGGGATACTCATTTGAGTAAATACAATCCACTTTACATTTTCTTGAAAGGGAATATTTTAAATACATATTATGTAATATAAATTTAAACTCATCTTTGAATTATGGTCTCCAATATAAGGCAAAAGTCTTCAAACAAGTGTATTAAAGGCCACTGCTACCATTTAATTCATCTAATTAAAACATTCCTCTACTTAAGACTTGAAATTTCCATTGCAAACAAGCAACACCCTACTTGAAATTGACTTTTACTATTTGGAAACATTGTTCCATTCAGTTACATTAAATTAATAATGCTAGAATAGCGTCAAAGAATGGATAAACTTCGGGGATTAGAATATAGTTATTCCATTAGAATTAAATCTGTTTCCGAATAAAAGCGGAAATTCCATTTCAAAACAAATTATGGCCATTGTTGTCTTCGAAGAGAAATGATTGGAGAATGAAATTTTGTAATCTTAAGCTTATAACTAAATTTTAATCCTCATAATGAGGGCAAAATCCTTGAAGATTTACATATTAAAGCATTATAAAACGTGCTCAAATATTCCGTATGTAAATCGGCTCAACATCGTTGAATGGATAGGTAAAGTGGCTTTTCACTTAGTTCATTTAAGCTAAAATTCAGATTTCTAAGGAAAAACTGCATTAAATAGCGCCAGTTTGGAATTTAAAAATTATGTTTTAATGATAAATTCATGGTGTATGATTTGGTTTGCGTGCAGAGTTTAATAACGCAAAAATTGAAATTGAAGATAATGTTCTAAAAATTATTTTTATTCGTACTTTACATATAGGAATCAACCGGTTGCAGTAAACTAAGTATATAAATAGAGAAATTACCTAATGAATGGATTAAATACTGTATATTTTGGTTTTATTAACCAGAATTATGATCTTTTTTTACCAGCTATGTCATTGCCATAGAGCAGTGCTTCACAACCTTTTTATCTTCGCGGACCGATCAACGTTTGATAATTTTACTACGGCACACTGAGGAGGGGGGAGGACGTTAATTTTTTATATTTTAGATAGTTTTGATTAAATAATTTTAATTAAATTGTATTTAAACACGCTCCCAAAATAAAATAGAATTTCATGCTCTGTATTGGTGATTCTTTAGGTGACAAATCTCTGCTCCCGGTTGTCCTCTAGTCCATGTAATTTCGTACTATGCCGAGAGAAATAACCACGGTAAATAAAATAATTAATGGCTAATGTTAATGTCTCTTGTGTGGCCCATCCGCGGCCCGTGTGTTGAAGACCAGTGTCATAGAGCACAGTAATTTCACAAGACTTTACTTCTCTGTTTAATTCAAAAGGAAATTAATATAGAATTTATTTAAGAAATTATTTAAATCGTTTGTGTTATTTAAATTCACATTTTTTTACTAAATATCTGGCGTCCGGTTTTAAAGCGAATTGTTTAATTACGTACATTTTTGGTAAAATATAAACTAATCCAAAATTCAGGATGCATCACAGAAAATATAGGTAAAATTTATTTGATAATGGATTGTAATCTAATTAAGCGCGTGTCAGAATTTTTTGATTGAATTTTAACATCTGTAATTATTTTCCTACTTATGAACATTTGTTACAATGAAGAAAGTATGGTTCGTGAGTTTCACTGGCGTTGAAATTTTTATAATTTAATCTGAGTCCTTGATGCATTCTGAAGTATTAACAAAATCTGAATTATTGCTAAAATCATTATTTTGTCGATCACGTGGAGGTGAAAACTTGTCATCAAAAATGAAGTTAAATCACTTTATGTAACATAATTGCTTGAACGTGACTTTAAAAGTAATTTTTAATATACATCTTGATGCTTAACTAACTATATTACATTAACTACTTTTTCCTAACATTTGATTTTGATTGCTATTTATGTATGCCAGACAAAATCCAATAATTACGATTTTATTCTTATTTATTTTTACTTTTGCGCTAAACGTATATATTTAGTAAATCACTTTCACAATAGACCGTCGTATGTAAGATAAAAGAGATTATGTTTACATTATTTCAAGGGACCAATGACACTATGGTAGTAAAATGGTCAACATTTCGCAACCGTTTTCCTTACTTCTCAAACAAGTAGTACGTAGCCATTAATCTCAAATTGGGTGAACGGAAAAAAGTACCAAGTCTCAAGGTGTAAGTACGTTTTACCATAAAATCCGTTTTTGCCGGAACATGTTACCAAATTAAAAACTTATATACCGTAATTTTTTCTGTAATAATTACAGTAATATTATTGAATAAATAATACTGTAAAAATTACTGTATAATATTTAACGGTAAATTTGTTTTTACGGTAAAATGAATTGCATGGATGATGTAACTATATTCCGTAACTTAATCCGGGTTTTTTTTAACAGTGTGGGCTTTCAGCAGTCACCGGTGATCGAACCCCAGTTCTTCGCAATAACAACGCAATGCCTTAACCACTGCGCTATCACAGCTAGTATACTTATATACGTAACGTATATACATAGCCTATTTATATACGTAACGTATAACATATATACGTATTATTATTTGTTGCATATTTATTGTTGTATATTTATTGTTGTATATTATTTGTTGTATATTTATTTGTTGCACGATTGAGCTATCTTGTTTGGTGGGTTGTTTTAATTATTTATGCCGTTTTCTTGAAATAATCGAACAAATTGAATGTGATAACTTTTACTCATTGAATCCTTTTTTAAAAAACTATCATAGCTGCCAAGTTAATATTACTATTGCCAGGCTAATTTGTCAAGTAGATATGGGATTTATAAAATTAATGTAGATTCGAAATCAAGCCCACATGTTGGTAAAACTGATTCAAAAATGTTTCTTTCAAAAAGCTTGAATTTTTAAACTGAAACAAATTTTTATACATGGAGTTAGTGTGTTCCTGGATCGAATATATTAGCTTTTAGAAAACTAAGGCAGTTACAAATGATCTTACCTTTTTCTTTATTTTAACTTCCTCACTCATTAGTAATATCTTTTCACTTTCTTGGCTGTTGGTTCCCTGGTCAGAATATAGTTGTAAGGCCTCTGACCTGTGTAAAAATTAATTACAATTAAAAGTGTAAAATGGGATGTATGAGTAATTTTTCTTTACGCTGAAAATCATCCGAATTCATCATCCGAATGTTAATAGCTATATTGAGCTAATTTTAACTTTGAACCATATTATAGATCAAACTTCTTCGAAAACAAAACGTGTCAAATTTATAGTTCAGATGAATTCAAGCCTAATATAAAGTAAGAATGACTGACTACCTGGTTCGATTATCTAATTCAACTCAACGTCTTCCAAAATAATAAAGTAAGCAAATTCGTATCAACAAGGAATCATTTTAATCAATATTATATAATTCGGTACAAACTAATATTTTCTTCACTGTAGTTATAAGTTGTATATTGTATATATTTGACGCATAGTATAGTATATATTTGACGCATAGTGAGTATTGCCTAAACTAACGCATTGATTTCTTTCTTTATGAAAGCAAACCTTTTAATAAAAAGAGAAACGATAATAGAGTAAATTATATCGTTCAGTTTTTGTAAGATTTCGACCATTTAATAATATTATGCATTTTTTGAAGTAAGTATTGATATGGAATTTTTCCGACATTGATTTAGAAATTTTATAAGCATCCTTTCCTTCTAGAAAAAGATCTCTCTTTTATGACTGATGAAGTCTCATGACTAGGAGGAATAAGAATTGATTGGTATGGGGCAGCTTCTATACGAAAAAAAAAAAAAAAAACATTTGAAGTTTTACAGTAAAATGATTTATTGCCATAATTATCCGAGAACGTAGAAAAACATTTGAGATGTTGTTGACAGCTTATTGTCCAAAGTAATTACAAATAAAATAAGTATTGCAGCTAATAAAAATCAGTTTGAAGTTGACCTACAATATCACAAAATCTAGAACAATCTTAATAAGTGGTTAAATTAAGTTTATTTTCAGCTCAAGTTAAACCAGAGTACCGTGTAATCAATTTAAAATTAAAATAATGAATCTTACTATGGTTTAAATGATACCAATATTTTTGTCAATGTAAGATTAGGAACTTCATTATTATGCCAAAAATATGTCACATTAATAATCTGAATGCAGAGGTAAATACACTTTGAGGAAAACATTATAAACAAAACTATGGTAAAATTTACCGAATGGGAACACCTAAATTTTCAGAGTATGACATCCGTAATGACTTTAAATTAACAATAAAATTTGATAAACATGCTAAAATTAATTAAATGTGAGAATTTTATGATAATACCTTAGAGCATGGTATAAAAACCATTTTTTCGGATTATTTTATTTTTCAGATTTGAATTTTTTATTGAAAGTGGGTAGATGAGAACTATAATTTGAAAACCAGAATTATCCGTAAACTTTTACTCTTTGAATGCTAAAACCACCAAATGAATGGTTTAAATATATGTTGGATTTTGTATTAGCAGAATTACGTTTTTTTTCCACTATCGACAATAGAGTGCAGCATCTACTAGAGGGCACTTCAATAATAGATTCAAATGTTTAATAATAGCACATTTTTCTATACAAATTAAACGTCAAAATCTTCTATTTCAGAAGGACCTAAAAACTTTTTTTTTAGAATATTTTAAATTTATATTTTTATGCGCTGATTTGAAATAAGAAAAACAATTTTCTAAAAGTTTTCCTGTTTTTAAAAATTTACTATAGCTTCTAAAATCTTAGCAACGTTCTTATACATTCAGAGTGCATATGTGGAAAAACTCAAAAGTTATGTGAGTCAAGAGTTTTTATTTTGATATTTGAAGAGCTAAATAAGTTCAAAACCACTTATAAATGTATTTCTTTAATAGAAAAGAGATTTTTACACATCATGCAATTCGTGCATGGTGAGTGTTGCCGCGCATGCGCGTTAGCGCCCCGACCGGCAGAAGATCTTGTAACTTCCATAATGACAGACGGCTCATTTGTAACTCCGTCTAATTAAAAATAAAACTTTTGAAATCGCCTTTAGCGATAATTAAAATAAATAGAAATAAATCATCTCTTTTTAAAAAGAGTGCACCGTCTTATAATTTTTCTCTTACAGTGAGTTTTTAATAATTGAGATGATAGAAGAAAATTGGGATATCTAGATAGGGAGACAAGAACCTAAACAAGAATCTAGATTTGGCCAACTGACTAAGACGGCCTTGACTAGTAAACGACTATAGTGCCTAAGAGGAAGAAGTAAACAAGCTACTAACATTCAACTCTTTACCCTTGTGATTTTGAAGAAAATCCAGAAGGCAAGCGAACTTCTGGGTCAAGTATTGAGGAGAAACTTTCCTTCGTAGAGGACTTTTTGATAAAACTAATTCGCGTTTGCGATACATAGAAAGAAAAATCCGCTAAAACATCCCGCTGTTAGTCTGACGCCAAGAGGACTCTAACCCATGATCCGTCTACCACTGAGGATATTTTACGTCAGTACTTTGATCTGTGTGAGCCTGGTGCGGAACTCGTTTTTGCCAGCCATCGTTGGGATTCAAACCCGATTTAACTCATTGAAAGGCGAACACTCTCTGCCCTGAGACAGCACGGTTCTCAGGAATAATGTTGTAGACAACCCGTTTCTTGTAGAAAAGGGTCTACTAAACCCTTTTCTACAAGAAACAACTACAAGATTCTACAAGATCACTAAATAGATGTGCTTCAAAAGTGGACGACAACAAAAATGGACGTCAACTGTTCACAGACGACAACGTGACGACATTACTTTCAGTTAGGAGATGCGGAAATCCATAACTTCGAGATTAAATCACTGGGCTTTTCAAATGATCATGAACGGTCAAACTCGATACATTTAATGTCTCAGCAATCTCACGGGTTGTTGTTCCCCAGTTTGAATTAATTAATGTGTCTTCATCAGCTTGAACTGGAGTAGTGCATTAACATGCGTCTTAATCAAAAATTTGCGAACTAGTTTTGGCACTAGCGTACCGACGATAAATCTTCTCTATACGCATATGGAGTGTCTTAAATTCAAAGTACAATTTTAAATTTAAAGTGTATATACCACCCTTTAGAAAAGTATCTTCAGGATTTAAAATTAAACAAATAATTAAATGTTTAGAATATTATTAAACATTTAAAAAAAATTATCCTTTTAACGATATACATCTTTGTTCTGTTAGTAAAAAGAAATAGAAATTTTTTATAGCTTTATGATCTATTAATTGGATTTCCATGTACTAAGATGAAATCTTTATCATTTAAGGGATATCGTCTAAGGAACGTGCAGATGATATATCAAGTCATAAAATTAGACCTAAAACCAAACTTTCTCTGAATAAACACATATATTTCAACGATTTAGGATTCTTGATGCTCTCTTTGATTTATTGGGGAATAATCCCGATAGTTATGCGTAACTATTTCATCAAAATTTGGGCCGCTTATTGTTTGTTAGTGTTACTTTTTCATATTAGATAGTATTCAAACAGTCATTAAAATTACATAAATCAAATTCAATTACATAATTAAACATAGTGTAAAAAAATGTTAAATTATGCTTTAAAATTTTTTGACCGTTTTCAAGATTAATTTTAAATAAAATAAATCTAAATTTTTTCGTAGAATTATGTTTAAAAAAAGGAATGTACAAAAATATTTAATTATCTCAAATAGTGATAGATACACGATTTATACGTAAAAAGAGAAATTAACAATAAGGTGCCCAGATTCCAACAGCTCTCCTGCCTCAACGATTTGGACCATATTTGCAAGATGGGGTAAATCCCCATTATTTTGAGGCTTAAAAATTCAAATCTGTCGAAAGAGTGGCATGTTTATTTAGAGAAAGTGCGTTTTCGTGTCTGATGCCTCAATTTTAAATATTGTCTGCATAAATTAATTGACATATTTAAGACTACTCTGTGGAATAATTAAAATAATATATAAGTACGTAAAAATTCAATAATTTTATTAAAATATATTAAATCGTTACCTTTTTTACTTTGCACACTGCATGCATTAAACTGCATTTTTAAAATAAATTTATTGTTATTCTTCTTAATTTTTTTTCTTTTCCATAGTTGTCCTCATTTTCTATGTAAACTTAAATTATTTTTATGACAAATTATATATTTAAGAAACCTCAAGATATCAACAAACAAACTAACTCAAATTTATTTTTCATTTGCATTCTAAATAAAAATAAAGCAAAATGTTCTCTATCTATTAAACACTGTAATTTTAATAACTTACTATAACTTTGTAGGAGTTTATCTTTTCAGAAATGCTAATTTTCTACTTAATAATAAGTGTTTAACTTGTCAAGCAGTTGTTAAAAAGTATACACGTAGCTGAGTCTATTCCTAAAAGCAAATGAAATGTCGAGAGATTTCACGTCACTTATGATTAATACCGAGTCAGAGTGATGGATGGGTTTATTTAATGTAGTAGAATTAACACGATTAAATTGGTAGAAACGTCATTGCTTATAAGATGACCAAATTAAATTAGGTTTTCTTCATTCTGTAGTACCAAAAAACATTTTCTTAGAAAAGCCTTTGGATTTTTGTTTTATCTTTCGAAAAATCCGGAAATGATAACTCATTTATTTTTTTTTAAAGTAAAACAATGGATTTAGAGCTTAAAAGACAACAAATCTTCATAACTGGCAGTAAAATTATTACTGACAATAAATTCAAAACCGATAACCATTTATTGCAACAAAAAAAATCGTATTATACTTAAAATAGTTTAAATATCGAATATTAGTTTGAATATCGGCACTTCTGATTTTAAAAATGACATTTAGTTAACGAGTTGAAATGTTTCATATAATTTTATTAATTAAATTCATATAATTTTATAAATTAAATTCGTATAACTTCTATATAAAGTTTCATATAAATTCATCTAAATTTTCAATAATTCATATAAATTTATAAGAAAAAAAATTAAATGTATTAAATATTTTAATCGTAATTCAAATTTTTATTTAATAATATAACGTAAGAGAAAATATGTTTTTGATTTGTTTGATTAAATTTAAAATGTTAAAAAGTTTAAAATTGAAAAAAATTTTAATAATACACAGAAAAAGTGTATGGTTAAAACTACCAGAATATGGTAACATTTACGTGCTTCTGGCTCTATGGAAACACCAAAAAGCTGAATTCGATAAAATTGAAAATAAAATGTCGTTTTATAATATCTGATGTAGCAACCAACCGATGCCCTGTGGTGCCACCTATGTCCCGAGACTCAGTTCAAGTTCTGATGTGAAACCATAAACATGACTTTTCCCGTTTCCCCGAGTTTTCTTTAATTTTAATTCTTTTAGTTTTTTTTGTCAAATGTAATTCATGTTTGTATCTGTGTTTATTATTAAATTTCTTTATTAAGTGTACTTCATGAGTCACTTTTATCATAATTTACAATTAATTTGAGTTAGTCGGAATTCCTTAACACTACATTAATGGCGGCCCAACTCGTGGCTGTTTTAAAATGTAAGTCATGTTTCATATCAGAACTCGAATTCAATTTTTCTCCTTAGAATCGTTGTGTAGTGAAATCTCCATCCTGGAGAGTCATAAGGAAAATAGCTTCATCCAGAAGCAAGTGTGAAAATCTCCACCCGGGAGTATTATTTACGTGCATAATCTTCAACCTGAAGAAACGCAGTAAGCTATTAGTTATAATTTTAATAACTTAAGATTTATAAAATTATTGAGATAATGATAAATCATTTTGAATTTGTTTAGAATTATAATTGTTAAAGTATTAACATAATGCTTAAAAACAAAAATATAATCTAAGCGAAACTGCTGCTAATGTTTATTTAATTAAATATCAAAACTGCTGTTAATGTTTATTTAATTAAATATCAAAACTGCTGCTAATGTTTATTTAATTAAATATCGAAACCTACGATATTTTTGTGAATAAGAATAAAATAATTATATGATACATATTATCAGTTTATATATAAAGAAATATATATTGGAACATGTGTTGTTCTGTTTAGTAAGAGATTCGCTTATAGATTTAATTTTAATTGTTTAAAGAAGTATAATTTTGTTATGTGTTCTGAATTGATAAGCAATCATTTATATATATACATTTTATATGAAAATCATTTTGCTAGAAATACATTTTTCTTTACGTATAATATTAAGCGAAGCTAACAGAAATATTACTACTAAATATGACCTTGAATGGCGTCTAGTAAGTGAAATGCTGTTATTTTGTTGAAATGTTATTCATTCTTTAAAGAAAGAAAATTGATGATTCTGAAAAAAAAATAATGTAAATGTATTAGCGGAAATAGAAAAATGATACTTAGTGATTTAATATTCTTCGCTGAATATTTTTATGACTGTTTTAACTTTTATATGGTTTTGTGGTTACTTATATATTCACTTTAAAAGTGAAAGATTAATAAATTAATCATTTTATTGCTTATTGATTGATGTTATTCAAATAAATAAAAGATTTTGTTCTTAAATAAATTTTTCGATGTAATAGATAGAATATGATGGTTCATCTGATTAATATTTTTCTGTGAATTACAAGAATGGTGTATATTTAAAGAAATTCAAATCAATATAGTTTATTGATATTTATTTAACTTAAAAATATTCTGTTTCTGTGAAAGCATAAATATTACATCATACAGTGTTGTTAACAATTAAAATATATTTTCATGATATGCATATTAATTATTATTTTATCTATATTATTTTACTATGCATATTAATTCTTTTTTTGCAATTTTAATAGAAAAATAGTGTATTTTATTGTATGTTAGTATAAGTTATTAGTAGTACCCCCATTCCCCCCTCAATCCATTTAAGTTACACTGTTGGACATTTGAAGAAACTGTTTTTACACGAAATAAACTCATATACCTGTTCAGGATGTCCTATTTAGGAAAGGGTCGTAAAGGTGATTTGAAATTACTAGCATCGGAGCTTGGGTTACAAGTTACAGAAGATTTAAAAGTAGTTCAATTGCGAGATTTGATTTTAAATTCTACTTCATACAATGAAGAATTTACGAGAAATATGTTAGATACTATATTGGAGGATCGCTTAGCAACCGAAAAGGAAGAAGAAAGACTTAAACTGATTGAGCAAAAAACAGCTGAAGAGAATGCTTTAAAGATGGCCGAAGAAGAAAGGTTGGATAAAGAACGCACGTTCGAATTGGAAAAACTAAAACTTCAACTAGAAGTTAATCAGAATTTGTAGAGACCATCTGTTGCTCAAGAAGCAGAGCAACCGAAGTTTGATTTAAGTCGCATACTTCCGAAGTTCAACCCTAAAGACGATGAAATCGGTCTTTACCTAACTGTTTTTGAACGTCAACTGAAATTTGTTAATATACCTGAAACAAACTGGATCCCATATCTGATTGGTTCATTACCCCCCGAAATTAATCAACTAGTTGCTAGAGAAAGTGAAGAGGATTCAAAGGATTACGCAAAGGTGAAAGATATGCTGTTGAAGCGGTATAGACTGACGGCTGATAGATTTCGACAACTGTTTTCTCAACACAATAAAGGTGCAGACAAAACATATAAGGATTTTGCTTTTGAACTGAAATCGTATTTTGAAGGATGGCTTACTGAGTTGAACATCTCCAAATTCGATCAACTTCAAGATTTGATCATTGCTGATCAAATGAAGAAAAAGACACCTCCTGATGTCAAGGAACATTTTTTGGATACTTGGTCAGAGCTGAATGATCCATTGATTTTAGCCGATAAGCTTGATTATTTTGAAAATATGAGAATTGGTATGAAGAAAAATGGACCCCCTATTGCCAAGAAATCATATTTTAAAGAAAACGCAAAATTTGTTCAAGATAGGCGTTTTAAATCTCCTAATCCTAGAGAGAGTCCACAAACCAGAAATGCAAATTTTAAATTGCAATGCAAATGCAAATTTTGACGGTTCGAAATTTTATAATGCTCGACCAGAAAGAAAAACTTCTCTACATTGCTATGGTTGTGGTAATCCTGGATTTATTCAATCAAAGTGCCCTAAATGTAATAAATTTGAAGAAGAAACAAAACCTATTGTGAATTATATTAACCTGTATGCAGTTGAATCAACGGATTTGCCGTCTAGTTCAATTTTTCTAAATGTTTGTGGAGAGAGAGCAGCTTTTTGCGCTGATACGGGAGCATCCAATTCTATTGCTGGAGAGAGATTCTATAAACTGTTGAAAGACAAAGGTTTTATCTTTAACAAAAAGAATATTACGATGGTATTTGCTGATGGTAAAGAGAGAAATGTCCAAGCTTTAACTACGACAGTTAATCTTGATGTAGAAGGAAAAATAATCCCTATGAAATTCATCGCTTTGCCAAAAGCTAAAGGTAATCGAACATTACTTGGGACTGATTTTCTGCAAGCTGCTGGAATAGTGCTCAACATCCAGAATGGCACTTGGCATTTCAGCGAAAACCCTGAGAAGCAGTATCTCTTTTACAAAGAACCATCTGAAGGTAAAGTGACTCCAAAAGTAATAGCATCTCAGAAAATAACATCTCCAGAGACATCGAAGTCCACAGACGATCCTGTTGCTAAATTAGAAACATCTGATGCCGTAAAATTAAGAGATGACGAAGGAAAGCACTTATCCAAAGAGCAACGATATGAAATAAACTCCTTGTTAGAAGAATACAAAACTATCTTTCAGCCAGGGGGAGATGCCACTCCATATATTGAACACCGAATTCAAACTGGAAATAGCTTACCTGTTGCTGAACCTCCCTATCGAATGACCCCTGCTAAGAAAGAGATGTTGAAGAAAGAGCTAGATTCTTTACTTGCTGAAGGTATTATCGAGGAATGCGAATCTCCATACGCTAGTCCAGTGGTGTTGATTCCTAAACCTAATGGTTCAATCAGACTTTGTGTAGATTACCGGAAACTGAACTCTACTACCATTCCCGATACCTATCCATTACCAAGGATGGATGATTTGTTAACTGAGGCAAAATCAACAAAGTTCATGTCTACGATAGACCTAAGAGCGGGATATCATCAGATAAAGGTCAATGATGCAGATCAAGAGAAGACAGCCTTTATTTGTCCATTTGGTACGTACAAATATTTGCGAATGCCTTTTGGTTTACGCAATGCGCCTGCCACCTTTCAACGTCTTATTGACAAATTTCGATCTGGACTAAAAGAGGTGTTTGCACTATCATTCCTAGATGATATTATAGTGTTATCTGAGACTTTTGATGGACATTTATCAGATTTAAGAAAAGTGTTCGAAAGACTTTCTATGTTCAAACTCAACGCTAACAGGGGCAAGTGTCATTTTGCTTGTGACCGAGTTAAATATTTAGGTCACTGGATAACTCAAGAAGGTGTAGAGGTTGATGGCGATAAAGTATCCTCAATTCAAAGAATTCCTGAGCCAACCTGTGCAAAGGAAGTTCAGTCCTTTTTACAGACTTGTTCCTGGTTTCGTAGATATGTCCCTCATTTTTCCGAAGTAGCAAGACCCCTTAGTGACTTAACAAAAAAGAATAAACAATGGACATGGGGTGAAAATGAACAGAAATCATTCGAGGAGTTGAAGAGAAGGTTGATTTCCCCACCTGTGTTATCTCAGCCTGATGGAACAAAACCGTTCTATATTAAAACTGATGCCAGCAATTATGCTCTTGGAGCAGTTCTTGTCCAAGGCGAAGGCCCAGAAGAACATGTTATTGAATATGCAAGTCGATTGCTAAGTTCAGCTGAAAGAAATTATTCAACTACCGAAAGAGAGGCTCTTGCAGTAGTTTGGGCCCTTGATAAGTTCCGTGGCTATGTGGAAAATCAAGAAATTATAATTGCATCAGATCATCAACCGCTGAAGTGGTTAATGAGTATCAAATCACCATCTGGTCGCTTGGCTCGATGGGCCCTTCAAATTCAATCATATCATCCAAAAATTCTTTATACTCCTGGGAAATCGAATGTAATAGCCGACCTTCTTTCTAGACCAACTTATGAAATTAAAGACTTAATTTGTGATATTAATGCTGTCTCTATAGATTTACCATGTCGGAAATCTAAAGATATTCGTGATGAGCAGATGAAGGATGAAGATGTTAAAAAGATTATTGACTGTTTCGAGAGTGGTGAAAAAAACGAAAATTATATAAATTGGACTAGTAGAGGATATTTGATGAATCAAGGCATCTTATATCGCTATTCATCTGAAACAGATTCTGAAGAAGCTCAGTTAGTAGTCCCTTGTCAAGAGAGAGAACGAGTGCTACAACAATATCATGATGCTCCCACTGCAGGGCATTGTGGGGCTGAAAACACCTACAATAAAATTGCCCAAAGATACTATTTTCCCGGAATGAGGAAATTTATTGCAGAATACGTTAAAGAATGTGCTGAGTGTAATCGGTATAAACCGAATAACCAGAAACCGGCTGGATTGCTGAGAACGCCAATTTATGCCCAAAGATTTGAAACCCTCGCAAAGAAAAGTAAGAAGTTGATGCCAAAACGTGAAGGACCTTATGTAATCTTAACAAATAGATCACCTACCACCTATGACATTGCTGATCCTGATGACCCAGAAAACGTATTAGGAACTTATCATGCAAATATGTTAAGACCTTACAATCTACCTCCTTCGGGTGACCCAGGCCCTGTTGCTCCCCTGAAGAAAAGAGGTAGACCAAGAAAATTTGTGAGTCCACCCTCCACTACGGACTCTTCGTCGGGACGTCGTCAGAGCCCGAGGGGGAGTCTGTAGCAACCAACCGATGCCCTGTGGTGCCACCTATGTCCCGAGACTCAGTTCAAGTTCTGATGTGAAACCATAAACATGACTTTTCCCGTTTCCCCGAGTTTTCTTTAATTTTAATTCTTTTAGTTTTTTTTGTCAAATGTAATTCATGTTTGTATCTGTGTTTATTATTAAATTTCTTTATTAAGTGTACTTCATGAGTCACTTTTATCATAATTTACAATTAATTTGAGTTAGTCGGAATTCCTTAACACTACACTGATAAAATTTGGTAAGTTTTAAATTATGTCTTAGAGCATGGCCTATAAACAATTCATTCGATTAAATTTACTTTTTCAGTTATTTATTGTGTGATAATAATAACTAAAATTTTAATTTCCAGTAAACAGGTACCATGTGAACCGAAAAATTACAAAATGAATGATTTAAATACAGTATAATTTTGTTTTTGGAACGAAAATTATGTTGTTAACTAAAAATGCCATTAGCATACGGAACGGTAATTTTACCAAAATTTTTTTCCCCTAGGAATAAACTTTCTGATCATTTTATAAGATAGCTCAGAATATTAGTCTTTTCCTGATTTTATTAACTTTCGGGACTGAATTAGAATATTTATTACAAATTATAGAAAGTTTGTAGTTAAAGTTCGTATATTAAACTATAATATATATTACATGAAGATATATCCCTATTATGTTCTTATAAATTTAAGAATTAGTACGAAAAAATTTTTAAAAAAAATTTTCTCCGAAAAATAACATATAGCCTAATATTTTAGTTTAAAAACTAGTTTTTATTGCAATTGAATCATATTTTTATCGTCATAAACAGATGTTCCTTAATATTAATACCAGTTCGTAAATTCACGAAAATGATTACAAATATCAGAGTTGCATCTATAACACGTTGACAGGTAATTAAAATTACATCTGGCGTTCGATGAGATTTGCTGAGAACATTTAATTGTGAATGTTATTCATTTTACGTGTAAAAACAGAAACTTAAAAAAAGATACTTAAAGCAAAAAAATGTTAAAAATTTTTTTATGTAATTTTAAAATTTAGTTTTAAATAAAAACTTTTAGAAATATTAAATGTAAAAAGGTTTTCAATGTAGTTTAAATGTAAAAAATAAAGTTTGTCTAATTTAAATTATTATTATTTTTTAAAGTATTTGTGCATAGTTAGAGTAAATTCGAGATGAAAGAAATAGTATTTTTCAATTTATAAATATTAAAAAAAAAAGAAAATCTTTAAAAAATCCTGACAAAAATTATTCCCTTTTATGCAAATATCGAAAAATTAATCTTTCAAATAATATATTAATTTTTAATAATATTTGAGTAATATATTTAGCGTTTATAGGAATTTTTGAATCTAACTTTCTATAAAGGATAAAATAACAACTTAAAATTGAAATTGTGTATAGGAAGAAGCATGTTGTCGGATAGAAGAACCGATGGAAATAAATATGAGAGGACTGAAGGAAGTAGAAGATCAAGAAGTTTCATTTTGGTAGACGATTTAATAAAGATCTATTTACATATATACAAAACATTTAACTATTAACATCTTTGTTCAGACAAGTTATTTCTACCGCTCATCTCGGTTCTATTTTATAACTCACACTGATGCCACTCAAAATATAAAAACATAAAGCTCTTACCGTAGATGGCGCTACATTCTCCCCACTTGAGTTTGCGAGGCAAAATCAACAAAAATCTAAAAATTCTACTGGAAAATAATAAAAATATTTTAAATAAACAATTATCAATAAATATTACAAGAAATATTAATTCAGAAAATTCAAGTTAATAAATTCAAATAATCAAACACATAGTAATGTTTTTTCAAAAACGTATAGTTAAATATGTAAAAAAGTCACATGTCCAAAACATAAAGTCAAGTTAAAGTCTCACAGTCAATATTTCTGGCATTATCGGTGATCTCTAATAAATACAGTCTTTGAATTGGTCTTAATAGAGTTCCCTTACTCGTTTTCAGTTTAACTAGTCTGACTTGTCCATCTCTTCCAGGGAAGAGCTCAATAACTTTTCCTAAAGGCCAGAAAATTCGTTTTCTGTCTTCTCTGCCAATCAAGACGATGTCTCCAATATTTATTTGGTCAAGTCTCTTGGAAACAGATGAACGCAAGAAACCTAAATATTCAGTCCTGAATCTTTCTTTTAGTCTTTCTCTCAATCTTTGAACATATCTGTATCTCTTGTCTAAATTAGTTTTGTCAATTTTGTCTACGTCGTTAGTAGGAAGGTCTTGAAGGAATGAAGATGGTGTTAAAGCTCTCAAATCTGGTTCTTCAGACACGTTAGTTAAGGGTCTATTATTCATGATCGATTCACATTCACAAACAAGAGCTGAGAGTTCTTCATGGGTCAGAGATGACCGTCCCAAGTTTTTTCTTAAGAGATCTTTGAGAATTCCGATTAATCTTTCCCAGAATCCTCCCCACCATGGGGCGGAGGGTGGATTAAATTTCCATTTGATTTGGGAAACTTCAAATTCTTTTGTGATTTTGGTCCAATCAAGGCGCTTAAAGGAGTTGAGGCCAGTGAAATTGGTGCCATTGTCGGAGTATAGTGTAAATACTCGACCTCTTCTGGCAATAAAGCGCCGTAACGCTTGAACAAAAGCGTTTGTGCTAAGAGAAGGAATCAGCTCTAAGTGAACAGTTCTATATACAGCACAGGAGAAAAAGACGATCCAAACCTTCTCATTAGTCTTGGTCAACACAGGTCCGGCCAGATCGACACCGGACACTTCGAATACAGCCGATAACTCTGATTATCTTAGAAAACTTCGAAATTCTGGATGCTAAAGTAGTTGCAATGGATTCCGAGTCTACATTGATAGCCGAAACAACAGTCTTTCGTTTTTCCTTTTCAACTTCCTCTTCATTAACATTAGCTACTGTCATAGGCCAATCATCCTTTGAGTTCTTCAGCCAGGCAGGCCCTAGCCACCACTTGGACTTCACAAGTTGTTTACCTCCACATCCTCTCGAGAGAAGATCGGCCGGGTTCTGGTTTCCTGGTACATGATACCAATTCTCATGTGATGTCAGTCTATTTATTTCAGATATTCGATTGTTCACGAACACTGGCCACTGTTCTTTCCTCTTAATCCACGTTAACACAGTCGACGAATCTGTCCAAAAGTAGGTATCAATGTTTCCTTTTTCGAGTTTTAAAGCTGAGTCCATAGAATTAAACAATCTAGCTCCAATAGTTCCTGCCATCAATTCAAGACGAGGGATCGTTATTTTTTTCAGTGGAGTTATTCTTGACATAGCTTGGAGTAGCTGGACATTTACAGAGCCATCAGGGGATTCACTTCTTAGGAATATACAAGCTGAATAAGCTGTTTTGCTTGCATCAACAAATGTATGGAAGCTGAGTTTAGATAAGGCAGTAACTCCCAACCATCTTTGGATCTTAATATCATTTAAGTAATGTAAGTCTTTGAACCATGAATTGAATTTTTCCTTAATTTCTTCATTAACTTCCGAATCCCAATGATCTTTAGTCTTCCAGGTTGCTTGAAGTAAAAGCTTAGGTCTTAATAAAGCTGGAGCAAGAAATCCAATCGGATCAAAGATTCGGCTTATCAATGACAAAATATTTCTCTTAGTTAATTTTTCGGATTCATCCAGTTTCAGTGATTTAGAATCAATTTTTGATGTGTCTAAGGCTTTGTCCCATACGTGGCCTAAGACTTGCGCTTCAGTAGCTGCAGACGGACAATCTAATAGTTGGTTGCTTTCCCAACTTCTTAGGTCGAATTGGCCTTCTTTCATAATTTCTGAAGCTGCCTTTATAAAAGTTCCTAATTCGGTTGAATCTTGTACACTCGTAACGCAATTGTCTACATAAAAACTGTTTCGCAGTTTTTCTAACTGTTCTTCAGAATATTGTATCTTGAATGTCTCTTTGGACAGATGATGATGAATGACAGCCATCAATAAAAAAGGACTACTGGTTAGACCGAAAACAACTCGGCGATGTCGATAAATCTTCAGTTCATTTTGTTCATCAATCAAAAGAAATCGTAAGTAATTCCTATCTTTTTCATTGAGAGAAATTTGCAGAAAGGCTCTTCTTATGTCATAAATCACACCAATTTCATGCAATCGAAATCGGGCTAAAATTGATGGTATTGTCTCAATAAAATTTATTCCAGTCTCTAAACAATCATTTAGTGATGGGAAGTTCGGATTCTTGGCTGAAGCGTCAAAGACGGGTCTGATTTTCAAAGAAGTTGAGTTTTCCTTAATAATTGGGTGATGTGGGAGGTAATGCGTATCTTTAATTGGCAATTCTTCTTGTGGAACTTTCTCAATCACTTCTTCTTCTATCCATTCATCAAAAACTTGCTGGTATTTCTTTTCATATCCCGTTTTTCCTAATTTCTTGTAAGTAGATTCTAATCTTTTGAGAGACAACTCATAGTTATTCGGTAATAAAGCATGATCCTTTTTCCATGGTAAGCTTACTTCGTATCTTCCATCTGAATTTTGATAAACTGTGTCTCTAAAATGAATCATAACTGCCTTTTGTGTATCTTCTTTAGTGGTTTGTTCAACAGGGTCTCTAATACCAAGTAATTCTAAATCCCATAAAAATGAAACAGGTAATTCTTGAGAAAGCATATTTACAACTGTCATATTTAAATTATCATGGTTTTCAAACTGAGGAACCTTCCCTATTAATGTCCTTCCTAATTTAGTGTCCAAGGCGACTAATCCAGATTTTAATTGTTCTTGTTTACCCGTAAATAGTTTACCAAGAACATCAGCCCCTAAAAGAACTTCAATAGGACCTGAATTCCCACAATCAGTTATAAATATTCTTTTTTGTCTCAATTCACGAATCCACGGCCCTTGTCTAATGCTAGAAATATCATTAAAAATTATTTTTGATCCAATGCATCTAAATTACAACTATATTTACCATCAAGGCTATCGAGATATATTTTATAACATTTGTGCCGTTGAATTTCTGTTTTCTTACCCCCAAATAATGAGGTCGAAAATTCTTCTTCCCTTTGAAAATCAAAACCTAACTCTTCCGCAGTAGATTTCATAATATAAGACTTTTGAGAACCCGTATCTAAAATAATTCTCGCTTTACGCTGCGCTTTATTTCCCTTAATAATTACTACAAGAGTATGTAAAAATACTTCTTTAGTTGCATGCACGCGCGAATGTAAGGTGCCAGTCTCTTTTTCTTTGCTTTCATTATTATCTTGTTTTATTTCATCCGATCGATTACATTCTAAGTCAGGACACATAAATTTTAAATGTTTTCTTGAGCAAATGGGACATTTAATGCTTGATTTACAAGAAAAAGCCAGGTGCCCTTTCAATAAACAAATTTTACATAAACCCTTCCTTTTAATAACAGATTGTTTTTCTTCTAAAGGCATATAAAACGCTTTCTTGCAAAAACGAGTCTCATGGTTTTTAAAACAAAATAAACAAAGAATATTATCGTTTGAATTATGACTAATTAATTCAGCCGCAGACGATTTCCGATCTCTCAAATTCTGACTCGCCGGCGCCGTCAATGTCTTTCGTTCAAAGGGGGGATGAAATATTTCAGTTCTACTCAATTTTATTTTTTCTTCCGCTTGTACTTCGTTTTTCAAAAAATAAATTATCGCATCAAGACTGGATAATTTTTGTTCACTTTCTATATTTTTTCTTTGGCGTTCAAATGAGCGTTAAACATTTAATGGTAATGAACTTTCAACAAGGGGATACAAAATTACACCACACATCTCAGATTTAACTCCTAGTGAGTTTAATGCTCTCAATTGAGTTGACAGTTTATTGTATAAACTACTTAAAGAATCATTCTTTTTTTATTCGCATTATTTAATACGAGTTTCAGGAGTTCTCTTACAAATCTATCAATAGATCTTTTTGGCCATACCTTTCGGTTAAACTTTCAACAGCTAAAGGATAATTTCCATCTGTTACAGGAAAGGATTTCACTATTTCCCTAGCTTCCGATTTCAGGTTTGTCGACTGAATTAAATAGTGAAATTTATCAGCTTTCGTTAAATTAACATTTTCATGAATATTTTTAAATTGGTTCCAAAACGTTAACCAATCTTTCAAGTCTCCGCCGAATTTATATAATTCAACTTCGGGGAACCGTTGATATAAAGCTTTCGGAGATTTATTGTTCGGCAATTCGCGGTTACTTTCGGAAGTAACAATTTCGTTTTCACACGAGTTCTTTTTCAAATTATCTAAGGAACGTTTAGCTTTTAATTGAATCCTTAAAGCTTTTTCTCTGTATTCTTCAACTGAATTATATTCAGTTTCGAATTCTTTTTCATCTTGCAAACTATCTAAATAACTATTATGAGTTATTTCCAAAATGTCTACTTTTTGTTTAAATAAACAAAGATCCGTTTCGATTCCGCCATACTTCATGTTATCGCCAGTTAATAAATTTTTTAGTTCATTGTAGGCCTTAGTAAATGAAGCTCTTTGAGCGGTTTTATTTCTTTTTATTATTTCCATTTTTACTATCTTAATATTAAATTCTTAGCTTCTAAAACTATCGATTCTAAGCACATATAAATTACCGTTATGGTATCAAATATTCAAATAAAAATATATATCAATTTCAAATCTTCAAAAATATTCAAATTGTCAAATATTTAATCTTCAAAATGGAAGTTAATAAATCTTCGCCTACCTTTCTTAATTTCTTGTTCGTCTTGTTTCAATCAGGGCGCTAAAAATGTCGAATACAAGAACCGACGGAAATAAATATGAGAGGACTGAAGGAAGTAGAAGATCAAGAAGTTTCATTTTGGTAGACGATTTAATAAAGATCTATTTACATATATACAAAACATTTAACTATTAACATCTTTGTTCAGACAAGTTATTTCAACCGCTCATCTCGGTTCTATTTTACAACTCACACTGATGCCACTCAAAATATAAAAACATAAAGCTCTTACCGTAGATGGCGCTACACATGTAAAGCTTAGAAGAACATAGTAATACGATATAACACACAAGCGATTCTGTTCTAAGTATGAACAATACTTGCCGTCAAGAGTATACCAATGATTGTTTTAGCTTTGTATATCAACACAAAGTTAAGAATCTCCTTGATGCACCAATTCATTATTGTTTGTTTATTTTTCGGATAATTTGCAATGTTATTTTCAAAATTCATTAAACATCAAAGAATGCAATTGTTATTTCGAAATACGAATTTCATTTTATTCTTTCCAATACTCTTATAGTTCGAAAATTTTTTGAAAATACCAATCTTCTAAAGCTCAATATTTATGTTTAAAGTAAATTAAATAATTTTCACTTAGAGTATATTGCATTATTTGTAATATGATGTTCTTTTAAAGAGAATCGATAAAATCTACGTTTAAACCTTTTTCTTTTTTCGCCGCTTAATCACCTACGCCTTTCCATTGAAGATCAACAAAGTACATTTGTAAACAACCTATATTTTATCTTAAGTGTGCGCTATGATTGTTACTCATTTTAAAATCAGAAAGCGCTTACAAAAGATCATCACCAGGCCCAGAGGCCGCCCAAGGAAAAAGGTGGAAGGACAACTTGGAAATAATAAAAATCCATGGATGGTGGGAGAAATCGAAACAGAGGGTTGTGTAGAATGGAGTTGTGGAACAAACCAGGCCCACCAAGAGCTGTAGAACTAGATGAGAAGAAGTTTAGCAATATTTAGATATACATAATCGGTGATTTCTTTTGAGAACAAGTTCAGATAAATAGTTTTGATAAGCATATGTGCAAAATATGAGCAACATGATAAAGTTGTTATGTATGAGCGTTTCAAAAGGACGTAGATAAAAATGCGCATTTAAAGTTATGTCAACTTTCTTAGCTTGCATTTTAAGCACTGTCCATTTATTTAAACACGTATTCTGAGCTATGTCAAAATTATAATTTTCAAACATATTTGATGTTTGCAGAAACTTATTTCGATGAAAAATATTATAAACCTTCGAACTTTTTTCGGAATATATTATATTGCGAAAAAAAGGTACCCGAGGTGCATTTTTACAGAATTTGCTTGTTACTTTTTCACTGAATACAGTACTGAAGCGTTTGAAAATTTTATTCAGGAAATAAAAGTGATTCACCTATGCGGCTAGTGCAAGAAGAAAGAAGATTTTTGCATTTTAAAATGGCAAAAGAATCCTATTTTTTAGCCGTCTACAATTTCCATCTGTTTATTAATTTAAAAGTATTTTGGTATAAAAACGTATTGGGATTTTCTTTTCTACTTACTTTAATATTTTTTTAAAAAATATAATATATATATATGCTTATTAGAAGTTAATATAATTTTAAATATAATTACATAATATATAATTTTTTTGTTTTAAGTATGCGTATTTCATAATCTTGTATTTGATGCGTAAACATTTTTTTAGCTATTACAAAAATCCTCTCCAAAAATAAATTTTTATATCAGCAATTACATCAGCTAAATATAGCAATGATAAATAATCAGCAATTGTTTTTACAAATATCTTTACACAATCCTTTTAAATAAGCTATCATTCAGATAATTTAGATTTTAAAGGAAATGAATGGATTTTAAAGTTCGCAATCTCATTTTCATCAGCCTAATGAGATTGTGAACCTTACTAGTTAGTTTCAGAAAGTTAATCGATCATAAATGACATCAATAAAAAATATTTTTTTAAATTGGAATATATCTATTGAGTACTGGCTGTTTCCTAACTTGTGTCCACAATGTATGATTTTAAAAAATTTCTAAACTGAGAAAGGAATAGCAAAAATAAATTGAGAAAGGTAGCGCATCAAGGATCGAAAATTATAATTTAAGCGAGTAATAAAATGAAAATACAATGGAACTCTTTGGAATCACTACTGAAAAGAGCGGGTCTAGAAACATTAAAACCTATTTAATTTTTAGAAGAAGCAGCAATTTCTTTTCATTACGCCAGCCTTATTCGAGACTCAACTAGCCAATATCTCGACATAGTTTTTGTTCCTTTAAATATTAATTAGCTAATATGCTTGCTAATGTGTAATAAGTAAGGCCCGGATTTTGATGACATTTGCATTTTTGGACATTTTTTGTCCTTTAGAGCATTTTTTTAGATTTATAAGGCATTCTTTTTAATTTTGGGGCGTATTTTGCATTTTTTGTTAATTTTTTCCAATTTTTATTATTTTTTGGGGCATTTTTACTACATAAAATGCAAGATTTGTCTTATAATTTGTCTTGATTCAGAAGAAGCTGCATCAATTAAGATAGCGCAAAACGTGTTGGTCTCTGATAAAATCGAAGGAAACTTGTCTTTTATAGGTCTAACTTTGCTATTGTGTCCTCGACAATTACAAGCTTGGAGAAGCAAGAATTGGAACTTTGCGATGCAATAAATTATATTGACGTATCAAGTGTTGCAAAAAGCAAGGGGTAAGATAGCACAGAGAGTAGCATCTAAATTGAACAAAGTTTTGGAGAAGAACACTGGCTTCCAAACAATGAAGAAAATCTCTAGGATATTAACAGGTGAAGCAACATCTTTTCAAATTGAAGAAGTATCAGTAAGTGAGACCGTCTTTTTCAAGTACGCACCAACAACATCAGTAGACGTTGCGAGAAGCTTCTCCAGGTATAAAAATTTACTTTCAGACAAGAGACGCTCGTTTACATTTCAAAGTATCAAAAATCATTTAATAATCCAATGTAATTCTGATAATTAGTAATATTATGAGATGGAAGTTGTTATATTCATTAAAGTTTCTATACAAAATGAAAATGTTTTGGAGTCAATACATTTTCCTTTTTTTGTTATTTTAGGATATGAAACATATTTTTCAAACTTTAATGAAAGTAGAATAAGTTTTGCATTGCTTTATATTTTTTGAAATGACTCATAATAATTTTAAAGAGTAAAACATTGTTTTAGTTCAATATTTTTACTTTATTTAAGTCATGTCATAAGGCATTTTTAGCGCAATTTTCGCATTTTTTAGGGCATTTTTTGCACTTTTTAAGGTCATTTTTTGCACTTTTTAAGGGCATTAGTTGAGATTTTTTGGGTCATCAAAATCCGGGCTCTAGTAATAATTTTCTAACTTGATGAAAAGAATAACAAATTTATATATTATAGGTGGTGGTTACAAAATAAATATATAAGTATATAAATTGCAACGAATATTGTTTTAATGTGCTGCAGACACAAATAAGCTCATACAATAAAAAATAAGCTTATTTTTTTATAAAAATTTCACATTTTATGCATATGCAATTGTAAAATTCAAATATGGTATAAGCAATATAAATAGTATAAGATACAGCAAGTATGATGTCAAAATACGCATGTTATTACAGTAAGTAAGATATATAAATACTGCATATCTTAAAATTCAATTAAACATGCTTCTTGTTATAGATATTTAATTTCTCATGCAATTTCAAACTGTTTCTTATAACCCAAATATAGTGAAAATGATCTAAATAGCATGAGTTAAAAAAGTTTACATTTGATAATATTTATGGAGCATTATGTAGTCACTTCGTATCATTTTAGTAACTATTTAAGGCAGGAATAAACATATAGATCCACAACAAGCTTAATAGTGGGAAATATTTACAAACATCTCTTTCCAAAACTGGAAAACTTCCCTCTATGTCAAATGACACCATCTGCTCCCACTAAAAGATATCTGATGATGCTATTCCCAAAGTAGCCACCCATTTCTTTCAATAAGGCCAGTGAAGCAGAAATGTTTGCGTTATCTGCCATTTCAACCCCCTACTATAAAGGGACATGGAGACTACTCCCAGATAGAATCCCCCAGTAAAAGCAAAAACGTTTTTGCCATCGAACAGGAAGAAATTGAGTTTTTCCCAAAGAATCGAATTCTTGCTCTTTTTGAAGCTTTAATTGACAAAGAAAATTGGGATAAAAATTACAGTGGTGTGCTTTATTAAACTAAGTTTACATTTTTGTGTGAAAAAGACAGCAAGGGACTTATTTCCATTTATTTTTTGGGCAAACACTTTCTAATTGTGTTGTAAGATTTTACAATAAGAAGTTAGGAAAGTATCAGCGACTTACAAGTCAAGAATAAATGACTAACGAGTCTCAAATGAAAAGCATTTTTTTAAAATTAGTTATTTATAAAGAGACACGGTGACTATATATAGTTAGGTCTATATAAATTCTAGGTCAACTTAAAAAGGACATTGAGACTACTCCCAAAAATAATCCCCAATAAAAAACTAAATAATTGCTTTTGAACAGAAATAAATTGAGTTTTCAAAAATAATCGAACTTCTGCTTATTTTGTATCCTTAGTTTACAGTGAAATTTTGGAAAAAATTAGAATGGTGTGCTTTATTAAACCCATACCAGTAACTAAGTTTAATTTTTTTTTGTAAAAAAGACGACAGTAACTACATATTTTTATTTATTTTTTAACTGCAAACCTTTTAATAGAGCCTTAAGAAGTTGCAATATGAAGCTATAAAATAACAACGACAAATCTTACCACTTATGTCAAATTATACCACATATTTAGAAAATATATTTTATTGTTAATTTTACGAAACTCATAACCGAAACGCTTTAGTCTTCTTCTTCTCATTGGCACGACAGCCCAGGATGGGCCTTGGCCTTCTCAAAAAGCCTATGCCAAGACATTCTTCCCTTAGCCAAGGTTCTCCAGTTTATTATCTTTAAAACCTGTAGGTCCTTTTCAAGGCAGTCTAAATATCTTAGGTTTGGCCGTCCTCTTTTTCTTGTACCTGTTGGCCTGGCACTGAAAACTTTTTTGGTTGTCCTGCTATCCTCCATTTTTACAATGTGGCCTGCCCATTTAATCCTTTGAATTTTGATAAATTTAATAACATCAGGTTCTTTATATGCTTTGTAAAGTTCCGTGTTTGATCTTCTAAACCAGGTACCGTTTTTACTAATTCCACCAAAAAATGCTTCGCAGTAATTTTCTCTCAAATCTAGCTATCATATTTTCATCTCCACGGGTCATTGTCCAGGTCTCACATGCGTATGTAAGCACTGACAGTATAAGGCATTTATAGAGTAATACTTTTGTTTTTCTTTTTACTAGGCTTGACTTAAGATATTTTCTTAGACCATAAAAACACTTATTGGCCATCGTGATTCTCGTGTGTATTTCTTGTGTAGTGTCGTTTTTGTTGTTAATCTTAGACCCCAAATAGGTGAAGTTATCAACGGCTTCGAATTAGTATGCTCCAATTTCAAAATGTGTTTCTTCATAGCCAGCTTTTGTGCAGGGCATATATTTAGTTTTATTTTCATTGATTCTTAATCCCATCTTAATGGCTTCCTTCTCCAGTCATAAAAAGGATTGTGTTAGTGCTGTCTGCGTTCTAGCGATAATATCTAAATCATCAGCAAAAGCCAATATTTGAACTGATTTGTTGAAGATACTCGTAGTTCTCCGAATGTTGCTTAGTAAAACGCTTTAGTAAAAGATACCAAACTTTTTGGTGTTTTTATTGAGCTAGAAACACAATAAAATTTACCATATTCTGGTAGTTTTAACCATAGTTTCTTTTCTCAATATATAATGATACACTTGTGTAGGATATATATATTTTTATATATTTACATACAACTTTTACAACTAATATACAACTTTTTGCGCAATAATCTATCTATCAATCTTATATATATATATATATATATATATATATATATATATATATATATATATATATATATATATATATATATATATATATATATATATATATATATATATATATATATATGGGTGATTCTCACAAAATATGACAATTCGGACCAAAAAATTTCTTCAAATTTAAAGTCGTCAAAATAATCTAACATTTTTTTTGTATACTTCTTTAGTTACACTTATTATATATCTTACAGACAGCAGTGTAGTTTATTGACATTTGCTACAGAAAAAAAACAAAAATATATAAATTCACCAAATCTTGAATGCCAGGAAAATGACATATTAGCTTAGAAGTTTAAAAAACAGTCATTTTAAGTTAAGAGTAAGTAACTCAACTTAAGCCTTTATGTAAGATGGACCATAAATTGCTTAAATTAATTCTTTTTATCCACTGCAGAAAGAATAAAAAAAAAATTTATTGCTGATATGTACAGAATAAAATTGTGGATAATAATCAATCATTAAATAAATAAATAACTTTGATTACATCCAAGCATATTACAATCATACATTAACTTGGTATTGGGTTAATATTTGCTTTCCCTCCTTACCGTATTAGAAGTTAAAAAAATTTCTGGTAACACTTCAATGTCCTGGCATTCATAAGCCATGAAAATGACAGACAGGATAATGACAAATTCGCCATTTTATAGCATATAACTTTACTTTAATTAAATATTTTGGCCTATGACGTTTATCTTCTGTAGAAAACAACAGGATTTCTTAAATTAGCTCAGATAAATCTATGCAGTTTAAGTTATTAATGGTTTCAAGAAGCCAGGAAAATGACAACACAAAAACCTACACACCCTGAAAAATTTTTTGAAATAGATTTTGAGCCAGAAAATTGGTTCTTTATTCATGCAACAAGACATGTTCATATAGGAGGGTATCTAATCAGTCTATTAACATAAGATATTGATTGCTGGCTCTATCTATTTTGGTTATAATCCACTAAATAAAAGTAGCCAGGAAAATGACAGATTTTCTTGGGACAAACAAATTATTGACAGAAAAAATTAATTTAAACGAAGTTTTTGTAAATAATACCCTATGCGTATATTCTAGAAATGCTAACACTGGTTGAGATAAAAAAATTTAGATATTAAAAAATTTATAGGAAGTTTTGAAGCTAGTTATTATTAGAAACATTTTTTGGGACCTGCCAGGAAAATGACATTTTGAAGTTCTATTAAATTTTTTTCACTATACAAAACAGTCAATGCTAGTGCAAAGTTATTTTAAAATGCTAACAGCAATGCTATTTATTAATTTTTTTTTAAAAAAATTTTTCTTTTAGTATTAAAGTATTAGATCTTGGAGCCAGGGACAGTGAATTGTCATATTTCGTGAGAATCACCTATATATATATATATATATATATATATATATATGTATATATATACTTAAATATGTTGTTTACAAAAAAAAAGCAAAAATGTTTCGGCAGAGAAAAATACAAGATACATAAATAACTTTGAACTCTTAAATACAATTATATATTTTAGCAGTAAAAAGTTTAGTTTTATTTACAAAAGACCTTTTATGTAACAAATAATTTGAGTGTAAATTTTCAATAGTCCAATAATTTACGAAAACTTTAATCATAAAACCTTCCAGCAAGAATTAAAATATAAAATATATAAAATCAAACTTTGCATTCAAATGATAGATGTATTCTAACTATGTTTCGAAGCCCGTAGCAGCTTTCGAGAAACATAATTTTGGTTGTAAAATTTATCAGGATTATGTCAGGATTAATTGGGAATCAAAGTAGGTGGAAAAATTGCAGGGTCAGTTTCCTTGAACTTTCTAAGATACTTTTGAAACCCATCTTCAAAGGAAACGTCCTCTTCCGTTTGAGAAATCATTGGACATACTGCACCGGTAACTGCTGGGTATTGGAAGTAATTATGGCTCATGATACGAAACTAGTGGTAGTCCAGTACTGGTCAGTAATCACGTAACAAAATTAATAAAAAACATACCTCTATGAAATAACAATGACGAGGAAGTTGTGGTGGACTTACGAAATTTATCTTTGATGCACAATGTAGAGATTCAGGTGTAGTCAAGTAACGAAAACTATTATGTTGTTCACCAAAAATTTATTTTTGAGGATTAATAGAACACAGCTTCATACATTTCCTTGAGGGAGGAGATTTTTTTGAAAACACCATTTTGCACACATCTTAATTTTTAGGATATTGGTACTCTTTTGAAGCGATGGGCATCTGGAGCGGAAGGCATGGTACATAAAAGAAAACTAGTCAACCACTGGAGGCGGACACCGCATCTCAAAAAAAAAACAGAAATATGAGGATCTATAAATTCTCTTTTACTGAAAGGATGTTGTGACGACGTTATTCTGGCTGAGTATACTTGCGGGAGTCAGACAAAAAAACATGACAAGGATGGCAAATGGGTCTTCGAAGGAAGCCCGCGTATGGCGATGAGGACGTCATATCTCCAACCAAAACAAAACCCACACCTCAAAGAGGAGAGAAAAGAAAAATGAATACTCCGTTAAGCGGAGAGCTGTAAAAGGAGACAATCAGGAACTCGAATGCTAGCGATCTATTTTAGCGCCCGATATTTATACTCTCTGGAAAAAGTCGAAGTTAAATTACTTAAAAATTGCAAGTTAAAGTTGAATTTCCTACAATTAGTGAGTTGAGGAGTTACACTCAACGTTTACAAAAGGGTTCTCAATTGAAAGTGAAGAAACAAGATGCAGATTACCTTGCACAGGCATGTACATCAAACGAGCCGATAAGCAGGTGTTGGAAAAGTTCTAGGGAAAGGGAGGGGTCAAAAGAATGGAAAAAGAATTTTATGGGGAGAGTGTCACAATTGCCTAAAGCAATAAGGGGAGAGAGGAAACGGGTGAAGAACTAAGGATTTGTATCAGAAAATTAGCTAAAATTAGGAATTTGGATGTAAAAACATGGAATTTAATTGAAAGTTGTGACTCAATGTCACACATACATTGTCAGCCTAGTTTAAAAAAACTTCTATAGTCATTACATGTAAGGCTTTCTGCTGTTAAGAAAACAAGAAAATGCTCACTCGAAAGAGGGGTGAATATGATGTTTATCTTGCTGACCCGCGTAAAAACCTGATGAAAATGTTCACTCCATTATTTCAAATAATTTAACTTTGTAACCAACGAGTAACAACTTTGTAACCAACGAGTTCAAGAGAACTGACGAGTGGAATTTGTCTCGTCAATTGTGAATATGTGACCTTATAGCAATAAGTGCAAATTATTTGAAGGGCAACTGTAAAAAAAGTTAAAGATATTTATCATCTTCTGAAATGAGGATCAAAAAATGTTGAACGATAAGACTACATATCGTTGTCGATTTCCAGCGTCTTGTTTGAAAGGATTCATGCAAAAATGTAGTTGTTTCTGGCCCGCAAACAATATTTCTTCGTTAAAATTTACAATGCATAAATAAGCTAAGTTTATTTTGTTAAAGTTGATTAAAAACATATTTTTCAAAACGAATAAATTAATTCTGATTATTATAATTATTGAATTAATTAATTAAAAGCAAATCAATATATTTCTAAATTTTAAGTGAAAATTTTAATTTTTTCAAATTTGCTAATCGTTGCGTTTACTTGCAATATATAAATTTCATTATACGATACATAATTTTCTAAAACTACAGTTTTTTTTTTTAGTTTTTTTTAATTTTTTTTTGTGTGTGTGTGCTGAAATAGACATTTTAAGCAAATATAAGTTTTCAAAAGAATTTAGGGGTTAAAACCCCATTTGCTTTACCACTATAACTGTCAAAAGTTGAAAAGATTAACATATTATTGAAATATTTCCTAAACTAGTTTGAAATAAGTAAGGCTGCGTGAGAAAAACACATTGTCTTCTGCAAATTTTCAAGAATGTATATTATTTTAAACACCAAGTGAATATATATTTATCGTGCCAAACCCAAACATAAAAAAATATTAACATATAATATAAATATAAACTTATTAAATAGTCTGGGGATCGTCAACTTTACAAACAGCCTTTTTGTTCCACAATGACAGAAATGGGTTCATTCCCGTTTGTTTCTTCTACTAAGTTCGTGGAGAACCCTAAAATATGTTTCTGGATTGCAGCCGGCTTCCGGGCGCTTAGAGGTAGAAAAACAAATGCATCATTGAAAGGGAAAAACTACTCTAGCATCTGTGGAGAAAAAAAAAAAAGAGACAAAAAGAAAGTTTGAAATACGTTTGAGAGTGAAAACAAAACAACTATGACGATATTTACGTCATAGAAAGGCGTTTCCAAAGCAGCGAATCCGAAAGCCTTCGGAGGATTACAACAGTCGTGGTTACTATGACTACAACATCATCTTCTTCAAAAGCACCGGGGAATCCGCTGGTTTGCCCAGTTCCGTTCGAAAACTCTTTCTGAATTCTGATGTGTGATTGTAAATCACAAAACTTCCGAAATATTGTGTCAAAATTCATTTCTATATATTTATAAGATTATTTTATATTATCTTAAATTCAACAATTTTATAAATTGTCCAATTAAAATGTATGCAAATATCTAGAAAAGCAAATAATCGCAAACCTTTGCTTCACCCGATGAAAATACTAATTTTTTATTCAAGAAAAAACTAATTTTTACAAATATGTGGACAATCAGAATTCAAACTGACATAACAAAAACTTAAAGTGTTTTGAAAATAATATTTTTAAGATGTAATAAACAATATGTTGAAATACAATAAACAATGTAATAACAGTAATGCAATAAACAATATGATGAATTATTACACAGTTTGTAGAAGAGACATTTGAGTATTTGAATATATTTTACTACATATCGAAAAGCCATGGATAACTTTCTTGATGCTACATTCGAATACACTAGTACGGACAACACAACTGGAGATTTTAATTATTCATCAGCAAACGATACTGTTTATGATGACGGATATCAGTTTTATTATTTTTATCAGGTAAGATTTATTTTTACCATATAATGTAACGGTTTACAGTAAAATTAAAAGAATATTTGTGTAACCACAAAACTGTTTTTAAATTAGTAATTTACCTACAGCTGATATGTTTTAAAATATGTTCGAAAATTTTTAACCGTGTTCATTTTAATTTGTTGCATCAGTTTTATTTAATCCTGAGCAATTTCTGATTAATGATGCAATAATGTTATCAGAACATATGATATATTTCCTTGTAGAAATAGTTAATATTTAAATTTATGAATGTAAATTTGACTCGTTAAATATTATTTGAAATCCTTAGGTAAATTTCAAAAATTTTAGATTACTAGATTTGATTGTAAATATTCATTTATACTGTTTCGAAAATATGTTTAACTCTATCATAAAAAAGGATACTTTTTGCTTTAACATTTTGTTAGATAGAAAAGCCACATGATTTCAGCATTGATATAAAATAAAGATCCAGATATATTTGGTAAATATCAGCATGCAATTAATGAAGACTGTAACGGTATTTGCATGTGAATTATTTATTTATTCCTTATTTAACAATATTTAACAGTTATATTTATCTATCATAACTTTTTAATATTATTCTCAGTTATTATTATGCTATCGAATTTGATTATTCTTTAAAATTAAAAGCTGCAAACTGTGTTCCTTTATTACATTATAAAGTAATCATATGATATTACCTCATGAAAAATTTTAAGATAAAAATATTAAGTTAAAACTGTGCAATGATTATGAAATTATAAATAAGATATATTCACTTTCTCATATTTACATTTATGGTAAAATTTGTGTAAAACTGTTTTCAATCTATGATTGCAATTAAAAATATGAATAAAAAATAACCATTTGATATTAAAGCAATATTAAATGTTAATATTACTTTAGCAGGAAATATCTAACTAACTTTTATAACAACCTAAAAGAATTAAGTAAGAATTAAAAAAAAAAGGTTTGGTTTGAAGTTGCAATAGCAAACAGGCAAAATTATTATGTGTTAGTTTTAATTTAATTAAATTGTTAAATACATATGGGATCTTTAAGTTTTTGGTCTTTTGATGTACGCACCCTAATTTAATATAGACTTTTTAAGCATAGCTGATTTCTTAAATTTTTATTTACAATTAAGTGATGTCTTAAAAAATTGATTAGAATTAGAATTTTAATTGTAATATCTGCCAAATTCACATCTTGCAAGTGAACTTTTTTTTATATTTTGCAATTGAAACATGTTCAAACGTCTTCTCGCAACTTTACTTTCATTTTACGAAAAAATTTACATTACAAAAAAAAATGAACATTTAAAAAACTTTTTGACATAATGACCGGGCATGCACTCAGTTAGACTCAATCTTAATTGTTCGCGGGCTGAGCATTAAGTATGCTTATTAACTAAAGGGGACTGTATATTAAGTTATGAAATCAGACAAAAAACGTAGTTCCTCCTCCCAATAAACAAATTCTTTATTGACTGATTTGGATTCTTGTCTTTTAGAAGAGTAGACGAAAGTTAGAAAATATAGTCTCATAGCTTTTGCAGGGAAGGGGTTATAAGTTTGAGACCCTTATAGCTAGTTTCACTTTTTCATATTGGAAAGTATCCAAACAATCATATTTATTAATTTTCATTTCTCAAGAAATCTTTGACCAATCTTCTTTAAATTTAGCTTTTCGCCATTTAAAAAAGGGTAATTAATTTTTTTTATATCATATGTTGAATTAAGAAAATAAAAAATAATTATGAAATTTATGGTTTTACTTAGAATTAACTCTAGATAAATGAGTTATATAATTAAGTAAAAGTTTTTAAAATTTATTCTTAACAATTTAAGAGAAAGGATGAAATACTTAAATAACGAAATCAATATTAATTCTAATGATCCTAATAATTTAGACCAGAAAGCAGTCGAAATTCGAATAACTTTATTTCACTTTCAATTTTCACGTCATTCGCTATATCTTGAGAACAATTTAAAAGAACCGAAAATATTTTGAACACAATTATACTATCATTTATCCAATCATAATTTGCAAGGCAAAAATTTTTTTTTCATAATTATTTCTTTTTTTTATTATTTTAATTAATCATAGTTAAAAAAGTCTCAATTGCAAGTTGTAATACATCCATGTTTAAATAATACATAGATAATAGAAAATTACACAAAATTTGAATGTAATTAAGGAATCAATTTTTAATGATAAGACTTTTTGAAATTCAATAAGTAAGAATTAGATAATTCACAAACTATTCGACAGTATTCTAATAGTAATAAAAATTGTCTTACCGGGTGAAGCGAGATACTTGCAACTTCAAAGCTGTAATATATTTTCTAAACTTTAAATCATTTACTTTATATTCATATGAATTGAAAAAATTATTTTTACTCACAATATATTATTTTTTATTACTTTATTAAATATTAGTCAAAAGTTTTTTTTCTTTCTATTTTTATGGTATACGAATTTTTATGTCATTTTAAAAAATATTATAAAGGACAGAATTTGAACTTAGTTGTCGAATAATTTTTGAAATTTTTGAAATTTGAATTGGATGACATTTTGAGATAGGGTAACTCAAAGACCACTCGTCCTAATATAATAATGTAAATATAATAGTAATAAAGGCAGGGTATTTGCAGTTACGAAGTTTAAATCTTTAAATCTGTTACCCTTATTTTCATATGAAATTGAAAAAAATGTAGTTTTTACTTTCAAGGAAAAATTAATTCTTCAATGATTCTCTGTTTTTTTTATTTATTTAAATAAGTTTTTATTTACCTTTTCTACGCTGTAATTACGGTAAAAAGCAGGGATACTTTAGGGTGCCTCATCCGTAAAATCCATTTTACCTTGAAATATACCGTAATTTTAATAGTAATATTTATTTAATTAAAGAGATTCAGTAATTTCATGGTAATTCTTATTATAAAGGTTACATTATATCTGATTTTTTGTTACACACCATGTACCGGTAAAAAGGGATTTTTCGGTAAAAAAATCCCGACATCCGATTGCTGGTCATTTTTACCGTAATTTGATCCTGAATTTTTACAGTCTATTGAAATTTTCAATCTTTCTCTCTCTCTCTCTCTCTCTTTTTAACATTGAGTTTTGAGCTTGCGAATTTCATCTTCTGACTATAATGTTTCATTTCGGCTATTGATGAATAATTTGAAAGTATCGTAGTGAGTTTTCAATTGTTGAAATATTTTGAAAATTATGTAGAATTTTTCGGTTGTTATCCTTTAATTTTCAGGATTACTATTTGAAGTGTCATCTGTCGAAAAGTTTTGAATTAAATTCAGGAATTTGGGGAGGAAAAATATGTGCCACGTTACATTAATTTTCTGCAAGACACTTAAAAAATTTTCTAGATAATTTTTTTAAAGCAGCAAGTCTAATTTAGCACTATCTACACCTTGTCCAAAAATGATAATATTACTCTACTCTGTTGAATGGACAAGCATGAATATTTTTTATGGTAACAAACAACTTTAAGATTTAAATCAAGAGAGTTATTTTTTAGAGCAGGTCTAAATTAACTGTTTGGCACAGAAAAGTATACAGGAGAGGAAACCTAGTAACGTGTAGTGGTAAAGTTTGGTATCATTTGATAGGTTTGTCTTAATTACAAGCTAGTCTACTGTCCCACTGACATATATTTCTCGTATATTCTTTCTTATTAGTTCTTACTTCATCTTGAATTAGCGATTGCAAAGTCACCTATGGACCAAAATGCAACAATCTGCATTATCAAATTGGAATAATTTTTTTCTGAAAAGTTTAAATCTGTGATGGAAATTCATTAAATTTTTTAATTGCTCTCACCCCAACCTCAGTGGGCGAGAAAATGTGTCGACTTTGGTATCATTGAAGAAATTTTTAAAAAAAATTTGCATAGGCAATTTTAAATACTTGATCCTGTTGCTCAGCTCATATCCCTTAAATAATCTATTGGACGGAAAAGTAAACACAATTTGTGAGGAATAATTTAGAATATTTGAAACTGTTTCATCATAAAAGTAAACAAACTTTGTCGCTTGATTCGAATTTCTTACTCAAAATATTGGTGTCTCAAGAGTTCAGGTATATTGTTTTTTTTTAAATTTTATTATTTTAGTTTTTTTAAGTTTTATTTCTTCTTGCTGGAACAAGTTATAAAAATATGACATAAAAAATATGGTTGCAACCTATCATAAAAGTAGAACAACAAAAGATAATGTCTTTGTAATACTTGATCATGTAAATTTTCATTTGCTTTAAAAACAAATGTTGGGAAGATGAAAGTCTTTTCCGCGCAATTTAATTTTTGAATAATTTCTATCATATTTTTGCGCATCGTTGCTAGAGATTATTCATTTCAAATTCCTTATAATATTAATTTTAATTTTTTTTTTAATTTAATGTTAATCAAGAATACTTCAATGATAACTTACAAAAAATGTAATTTTAAATAAAAGAAAAAAACATTCTAAGATATCGATCCAATAGTTATTATTTTTGAAAAATTAAAAAAAAAAAAAAAAATTCTGATTTTCTTATACAGAAACAATTCATTTTACAAAAGTAAATTCTATTGAAAAAACATAACAAAAACATAAGAGATAACGTATTATTTAAATGGAACAATTAAACGGGGGAAAAAAAGAAAAAACACTAGACACTTAGCAAGTAAAACCAGTGTTAATCTTTAAAATTTTCACTCCTGAGACCAAGGTAACGTTTGGAAAATTTTGAGTTAACAGTGCTCAATGTCTTTTTACTCTTCATTTCCAAGCATAGATTCCTTTCAAAACCTTTAAGTGATTCAGATTGAAATTACTAATAGCTACTCATTAAGAAATGAATTAAGCCGAGACATAATCGTCGTTAGTTGAAAATACCAATTAATTCAGTAAGATAAAAATGATATCAAGAAAACTTTTTTTTTCACGCAAATGAAATGATAATAGCCAAGAGAAATTTTAACTATCCAAGAGAAATATTAAACGTATGAGATCGTAATATTCTGTTTTGTTTATGTTTGATAATTGAAATACAATATTAATACAATACAATATAATTAAGATATAATTATATCTTAAATGATATATCAAGTTAATATATGCTTTTTACACATATTAATTTATCATCACCAGAAAAAAATTTAAAAATTTCATATATATGAGATGATGATATCCTGTTTTGTTCATATTTTGAAGTACCAGTACATTAAGAAAAAAAAATTATGGTCAGAATTACCAGTATATGATAAAATATACCGTGTTTCTTGCTCTATGGAAATGCCACAGAGCTTGGTAATTTTTACCGTAACGCCTTGGTAATTTATTTTGGTAAAATTAATAGTAAAATTTAATTTTATACTGTATGTTAAAATCTGGTAAATATGGTGAAATTTGGTAGTTATATCGTGATACTTTAAAGCAGCGTTTCCCAAAGTGTGGTACGCGTACCCCCAGGGGTACGGAAACAGTTCAGCGGGGGTACGCGTTTTTATGCGAAATATCTTGCAACGAACGAAAATTTCAAACATTTTTATTTAAAAACAAAGCAAGTCATAAAAATTTACGATTAAGTATTTTTCCATTGGCTATTTTTTGCAGAGTTAACAGTTAATAATTAGTGGTGTCAACAGACCGTTGTGACTTTAAACTTTTGTGCAAATTTTTTATAGTAAAAAGTACGTACATTTTTTATTAGTGGTGCACAGCGTTACGAAAAATTTAGAAAGGGTACACAAAAGTCATAATTTTGACACTGCCTTAGAGCATGGCGTAAAAATCATTTCTTGATTAAACTTACTTTCCAATTTTGTATTCTTCACTAAATACGTGGTAATAAGTCCTAGAATTTTGAAAATCAGAATTTCCGGTTAAAGGTTAACATACAGAAAAATTACCAAAGGAAAGGTTTTAATACCGTATACTTTGGTTTTATTAACCAGAATTATGGTTTACTTTTACCTGAAATATCATTAAATTACAGTATGGAAATTTGACCAGAATCTTTTCCACGTGTAGCAAAGAAAATAAATATAAGATTTAAATATGTTAAAACATATTTTCCATCCATGCAAGTAATTTTACTCTTATGAAATGATCATCACTGAAAATAAATATTAAAACCTTAACAAGTATGAAAGGATAATATTCCGTTTTTTTTGTGATCATTTTGTTGCAATATTAAGCGAAAGAAAAAACAAAAATTAATTATTTGAATGGATATATCATGTTAATATAACATTTTTATTTCTAATAAAATTTTGCATGCTTGTTTCGTAAACGTTTTATGATCAATTGTTATTCATTGTAATTTGAGATCAACCTGTTTTGCCAAATGAGAGTAAAATGTTTAGTGTTCACGTTTCATCATAGACGCAACAATAGTTAAATCAGTTTGAATTTCTGCAGCTAGACATTCCATGTTTATAACAAAAAAACAAATGTTCAATTCGCTTTAAGCTTTGTAATATATGTAATTCTCAGAAAGGAAAAATCTGAAAGCGCGTTAGTAATTTATTGCGCATTATTTTATTTATTTTCTTTTAAATTAGACAAAGGTAAATACAGTCATTTTTGTTTGTTTGTGCAAGGCATATTTTGAATTTTCTGACATTGTTTGTGATTTTTTTTCTGGCCACATATAGTTTTTTTAGGCTTTTTTATACCTGAGTAAAGTAAATATTTAACTTTGTTGAGATTTGACAAGCATTAAAAACTGGTGTTGACAACTACTTTGATGGTTGACTAAAAACTGGATGAAGGTGTGAAAAACTGATTAAAAAAAGATCTAGAATGATAGACAAGAAATGTGAGGGTGTTTTTATTTTATTTCTTAAGCAATAATTTGTTTTTTTCAATATGTAATTAACAATAATGAAAGTAGAAATTACAATTAAGGGTCAAAGAAAAAAACATTCACTTATAATTAAAACTTGACAACTTCAGTGACAAGCTGAACTTTAAAAAATTCCACATCAAAAAAGTACCAGCTCTCAGGTTGGCGGTATTTTTTACAGCCAAAATTCATTTTTACCGGAACAAAAATTCTAACAATCCACATACTAACATATGGCAGAATTTTTTTTCTGGCTACATGTTCTCTAGGCTAATTTACACCTGAAAAGTGAATATTAATCATGGTAAAAACTGGCTGACAACTTTAATAGCAAGCATTGAAAACTGGTTGAAACCGTCAAAAACTGGTAAAAAAGAACTAGGACAAGAAATTATAATGCATGTGAAGGTGCTTTTATTGTATATCTTAAGCAATAATTGGATTTTTAAACATGTTACAGAATAAATATTTGGACATATCGTATTTTTTACAGTAATAATTACCGTAAAATCACTGAGTCACTCTGATAAATAAACATCACTGTAAAAATTAGGTATAATATTTTAGGGTAAAGATGGATTTTACGGATGATGCACCAAAAGTGCCGATACTTTATACTATAATTTGATTCGGAATTTTTTACAATCTGGCTGGCCTTTTTGTAAAACATTTAATAAACTTTGTGTAAGAGACAGTTGAAGTAAATAGTTTTCTTAACTCAAACTGATAAATGATACAAAATATCAAAATGAAACCATTTTAGTAATCCCCCTGTTTAATGAAGAGCGCATGGTTAAAATGGGAGTTTTTATTTATTTTCCCTTATGCCTGATAAAAGACACCTGGTTCAAATTTGAGAATAATGGTTACATAGAATTACTATTAATTACCCCGATAATTAAGAAAGTTTATTTTTAGTTTTTTTTTCGCAGAAAGTACGCCTGGTCCAAATTATAGATTTCTAACTTGTAAAAACGTGATGTTGTTTGTCAATTAAGGTAATTACCCCGATAGTTGCAAAATATCAAAACACAACTTTTTTTTAACTTTTCTATTACCTTATGAAGAAAATTTTTTCCTAATTTCAGGTTTCTTTCTTCATGTTCGGAACATTACTCAGAAGATCTTTAAATTACCTATTAGGTTAGGTCTGGTTAAATTGAAAGTAAAATCTTTACTAGAACAGTAGCAATATTTATGTACGTTAAATTAACTGAGCGTTATGTTTTTTTCGGTACTTAAAGAATCAAGTTAGTACAATCAAACAATAAATTCATTTCTTGATAATATTAATCATTACTCAATTAACTGAAAATACAACAAATCAAACAGTTTAAAATATTATTACAATCTAATGAAAATTAAATAAGAATATTATTGTAAGAAAATAGGAGAAATTTTAACGATATGGGAGCTGCTTTTTTACACATTACCCAAGTAAAATACATAAAACTGCTAATTTTGCACTTTAATGGAAAAAATAAGATTATTCACCGATCAGTTGACCAATATGCGCCATAACGGCTTTCGAGCTTTCACAGTAACATAACGATTTAACTAGAAAGTTAGTCCTCCAAAAAGATCCATTGCCTGAGCTTGACAAAAATGACATGGATACAGATCTAAAGTTTGGTATTATTACCGAATGCTTTTTTGGCTTGTGTATATCTTTCAATAATTTATACTCTGTGATTGCCAAGTTCATTTTTTAAATCAAAAGTCGTGGCAGATATTCTGCTGCACTTTAAATATTTGGGAAAAATCTGCGGCTGAAAGAGGAAGAAGCTGTCAGGTTTACAATACTATAATAACTAGGATTACTCGTTTGATGATCCTTGAAGACCTTGGGTGATCAATTAAGTAATCCTGGAACTAAAATGAGTATTCCTTAACCTTTTGACGTAGATGGGGCACCAGTGTCCTTTATATTGTTTTTGACATATTGATTTTATATGAATTGAATTGTATTTTTTTCTGATGCTCTATTTATAAGCAAAAAAATATTACAGCAAAACCTCTAGGCAGCGACTACGCTTTGTTCCACAGTAAAATGGTCGTTAATGGAGGGTGGTCATTCTTAGGGTCACCTATACTTTGACTTCAAAATGTTATCGAAGATACAGGATTTTTGGCAAACTAATTTAATTTTAGTCTGTGTCATTTCCTTGGTGCGGAAATGCAACTTGTGTTGGCGTCATGAATGTTTAATAAAAAGTCTGCGTCAAAGATGACAAAACATGAATACTATGTAACAAAAATTTATTTGTATATTTACTTACTTTGCAACTCTAAACCTGATTATCCTATTCAAAGAGAAAATTGTCTATCTAAATTTTTAAATGAACTTTTGTTGTTGGTAACTGGTGAACAAAACAATACTGAAAAGAATGTAATCTAAAACAGTATTCTTATATACAGTTATTGTGCTCCATTGGGAATTAAAACTTAAAGAATGAAACTTGTTAATTACTTTAAATTAAAAATATGTGTCAATTACATGTAAATCCAAGGTTTATATCCTTTTATTTCTATTGTAGTAAAAAAGAACCATTATTCTTTACATTTCACAAAATACGAAGTATCTTTTAGGAAAACTTTCTTCATTCGAAGATTCGATGGAGCATTAAAATTCAACAACGTTCAAATATAAGATAATTCATGCATGATAAAAGTTTTTTTTTATCCGAAACACCGATCTTAAAGATTCAAAAGTGCTGAAAAATTATACTTCAATTTAATCACTCATAATAGCTACTCCGTGTTTAAGAGATCCTTGACAATTCATAACCAAATTACAGTGGACGTATCTTACCAACATTTTATCGAATTCTCCACTGTCTTGTATTTTAAAGATAAAACATTTGTGAAAAATAATAAAGATGAATGATATTTGATAATTTAATTGAGCTGAAAGACTGAAAGTTTATTATAATTTATATTTTACTATTATTTTCTGATACGTTTTTCAAGTAAGTTTTAACGGTTCGTTTATTTTTGAAAATTTATCTATGCGTAGAATAAAAAAAAAACGTAGTAAATTTATTAAATATCAATTCAATGAATATGAAAATTTGATTTCACTTTCGTTATTTTATTGAAATATTTAACTTACAAAAGGATATATTTCCTATATAATAAAGTAAGTTTGATTAGGATTGCAAAACAATTCTTGATAAAAAATTAATTTTATACATTTTAATATTTGTACCTGTTCATTTAATGCGACAATTCTACTACAGTAATTTACGTAAACTACTACTACAGTTAATTAAGTAAAAAAAAAGCAAAAAAAATATATATATACATATTTATTACTTATTTTTGCTTTTTTTGCAATTATATAAACGAGTTTTATAATTTTCAATCTTAATGTATTGCGTAGAATCGTTGCCAAAATGAGAACTAAGGTATTCACTAAATTTCGACAGATTAATATTTATTGGAGGGAAAAAAAAAAACAGAAACACTATCGAAATTTATCACCAGCTAATCATTAGTAAGGAGGGAGGAATGAAAAATATTCACATCAATTCGGTTTGCTGGTGAAGTTTGCTAATGTTTCTAACAGTGCAAATCAAAAACTAAAAAGTAATTAGAAAACAATATCTATTCTGAAAAGTTTTAACAAGAAATAATTTTACCACGTTCCATTTTTTTCTTACAAATTTAAAATTTTTATTTCCGTAGCTACAATTTCTTTCTACTAAAATCTAAATAAAAAGAAGAATATTTGATGCCATATGTCGTTACAATGTAATCTAAAGAAAGAAATGAGTTTTTATTGCCATTACTAGTGTCTCTATCTTGAGGTATTTAGGCTAGTTTGTGTAGCAAATAAATCGAAACAGATTAAGTAAAAATATGTGCATATTTCTTTTTGTTCTGTTTCAATAGATTTTAGTACATAATCACTTTTATTCGAGAAGAGAAACTAAAATGTCTTTATTTAGACAAATGAGAAATTGTTTCAAATGTATTTTACTAAGCTGAATTGATTCAAAGCAATCCAAAGCCGATAGGATTAATTGGTTTATTAGATGCTATTAATGTTTTATGCATAAAAAGTACAATTTTGATACCAATAGCTACCATTTTTGAAATAGGCTCACAAAATAATAAAAAAATCATTGAAATAACTTTTTAAAAACTCAAATTTTGCTGGCCTGTGGTAATTGCCTTCCTACTAGTTCCGTCTGGCAATCAACTAGTTTTGTGGTTTTCAGTCCTGATTTCCTTAGTAGTTATTCGTTTGAGATCAATAATGTTTTTGTTTATCCTTGGATTAAACAATTATTTACGTATAAAATATTTTAATAACATTATTTTAATTAAATGCATAGATTAAAAAACTGTATTTAATGAAGATATAGAATTAATTTTAGCGATATTATATATTCGTGGATTATTTTGTATTTGTAACTATTATTATTAGTCAGTTATTTCGTTAGAATAATTCAATTTGTCATACTTTTATTATTTGATTGTTGACAAGGTTTCTAGAATTATTCAGGTAAGACCAATATCATGGAACACTGTATAACAAATACTCTTTTAAAAAAAGAAGTCGTCATTGACCCAAAAAAATTTACATCTATCTCACCCAAATAAACTTAAGAAAACTGGCAAGGCTATAGATTTATTTAAACTATGATTCATAATTAAAATTTGAATAGTATTTCCAATTACACCTTGAAATTTAATAAGCCCCATGTAATAGTTTTATTTTTTTCAATGAAATAAAATAACTTATCTCAGATTTTGAATTCATATTGTATGTTCGTAACATCTGTTTTTATTCAATTTTATAATCGTTATTGGAAAATAAGCCAAGTGTAAAAAATATTAATAAATCCAGTTCAAAACATTTTTTAAAACTTCTAAACATAAAAAAATACATAATATAAAATATTTTATTTATTAAAAATCAAAAATCAATCTTATCGAAGAGGAAATTTTGGGGTTTATTTTAAATTTGATATATTATTATTAGTCAGGTTCTAATGTCAATATTATTCGATTTTTTTGAACGGCTTTTTTTCAGGGATGTAATTTCACAAATGTATACAGCGAAATCGATAATTTTAGGTAATAAGTATTTCACTGAGTATTACTCTTTAAAGTAGTATCAAATATATTGCATATTAAACAGCAATAGTTTTTAAAAAAATTGGCGATTCAATTCTGATTGTATGGGGATAAGTTTATAGCATTTTAATAGATACATTAAAAATCTATTTCACATGTTTGAATTAAGAAATACATAAATTTAACACCATAATTAAGATCCATAATTAAGTGTCAAATTTTAAACTGTTGCCGTATGTTTTGTACTTCAGCTGTAGAGTTTGAACATTTTTTTATAGCAGTAGAGTGTTAAGTTTTGTGCTATTATGGTTCATAATGCTGAACCATGACGGCATAAAACTTAACATTCTATTACCATTGAAACCAAAAGATATTTAAAATCTAGTCTCATCAGTAGGAAAAGAAAATTACTGCTTTACAAAGTTTCGATCAGGTTCGTAGAACGCTGCATACCCTGCGCTACGTACATACCCCATACATACGCTGCTGAAACGTGCAAAATGAATGGAAGTAATTTGAAAATTTTAATAGTTTTAGAAAGACAAATATTGCGAAGCATTTTGGGAGGTGTAAAATATAATGATACTTGGTGAAAAATAACAAATTCAGAACTTTATAAGAACTACAAAGAGCCAGACACAATAAAGTTTATATTAGTTCAAAAACTAAAATGGGCAGGACACTTGATTAATATAAATGATGACAGAAAGTTCTTCAACGCAAAACTCTTTGGAGCTCAGAAAATAGGAAGACCAAGGATCCCGTGGATGGATTGCCTAGAAACAGATTTAAAAGTACTCAAACTTATAAACTGGAAAAGTCTATCCAAAAAGAGAGCAGCTTGGAACTTGATTCTGAAGAAGGCCATGACTCACTCTGGGCTAACGTGCCATTAAAGAAGAAGGTTCATAGGGTCCCACAAAACTTTTAACACGCCGTGGTTTCTTTTTTAAGTTTTCTAAAAGTGATTTTGTTTTTGCTTTTTACAATATGTAAAAAAAAAATTGCTTTTTCAAGCAGTTCAAATGATTATTTTTAAATTAAAATGATTAAATTTGATTGATTAAATACTGTTTCGATTTTTATCTTGATATTTCCCTGCATAATTTTAGTTTAGATGCAATATTTAATTACCTGTAGATAACACATTGTTAAAATGTGCATTGTTTATCTAAAAAAAGCGTTAAGTATTTCTTAGTAAAAATAGAGTGCATGTTTAATTTAAAAAAAAGTCAAATTGCTTAATAAAACAGTTGTCTATAAATGCGATGAGAAAACGAGAACATTTTATGCTGAAATGTTTTTTAAGTTAATAGCTTTACACCTACAACTAATTAGATGATAATATTTACTTTAAAGAGGCGTGGAATTTATGTTAAAAGCTTTTGTATAAAATAAATATTTACGTAAGAATAAAGAAGACCGAATGATTGTCTGTTAATAATAACCGCTATTAATCAGAGTAGTTCTTGTTTAAAGTATAAAGAAATGCTTTTTTTTACTAAATTATTATTTTAGAAAAGTATTTTGTTTCAAAAATTTATATTTGGTAACATTCATTTCACTTTAAGACAAAATGCTACGAAAAAATTATCTAAGTGTTTATGTATATAATAAAGTGTATACTCACGAGGAATGAGAGAGCAAGCATGTTATTTCGAAACTTTAAAATAAGAAACTATTTACCATGAGTATACAAACAAACTTCTGCTGTCTTTGTAAGAAATGATTTTTTCTCCACGTTTATTTTGGTCTTAGTTTTGTAAACTTTCTGCCAACCCGAATTATTTTTAAAAACCCACATACTGTTAGAAATTTCTCGGAAAAAATTGTCAAATAAAAATTTTTTTTTACAATATGTAAACAAAACATTCAATTAATCATAATTAAGATGGTATTCAAACTGTTAACTGTGAGAAAAATCGTTTATTAACTACTTTCGCCTAATACGGTTAAGCAACCAGAATTTTATTGCAATAACTAGGCCCACCTAATGAAGAAGCTTAGTTCCTTGCAATTGGGTACATATTATAGCCGAGAGGGCTAGACGTCAATCTCATGACAGACAGAAAAAGGATTCGAATTCCAGCGTTGGCACTACAATTTTTTACTCCATTTCCTTCAACACATAAAGAGTTTCCGGTATCATGCACTCCCCAATTTGTGACGCTGGATTATTAGAATACAATACTCCCATTCACGCATAAATGGCAGCACCATAAAGCTGCTTCACAAAAAAATTAGTATTTCAAATCTACTTCGGTCGCTGAAAGAACCAGATAACGTAATTAAACAATATTTCACGGTTCATTTGACAAAACTTAACACAACCTATCTCCAATACCCATTACCTAATGAAAAGCGTAGCTCCAGGTTCTAGTGAAATTTGCTGTTAACAGGACACACACCATTGGTCGGTGAGCATACAGACCTACATTGTGAAAGTGGTTTCGGACAGTTTGTGTCATAACTGTGGGGCTAATAGCTGAGCGAAGATGTTGTTGAAGAAGAGTGGTATTCATAATTCGGTGTCGCCGAGCCGTTAGCGTCAAGTAACGGTCTTCATTGGGCGTTGTTGCACGTCTACGCCCTGATCTTCAGTCTGCATTTCAAGTCTCCAAAAAACGGTTCTAGATCCTGGAAATCACACTTTGTGAAACTCCAATGACTTCTGCTATTGTGGAATGCGTTTGGCCTCCCTCTAACCGACTAACAACTCTCCAAGCTTCTGATTTACTTAAATGACGTCGTTGAGATATCACTCTCTTCGAAACAACGAGCTTACTGAATGTCGATCCACAGTTCATTTAATAAAACATAACCGCAATCAATGCCCATTACCTAATGAAAAGCCTTGCTCCGATGCTCAGCTAAATTTCTTTTTTAAGGGTTTGAAACAATGACAGATGCAAATGGTTAAAAGACCGTATAATTTTGCATTCGTGGTTTTTTAGCCATACTGGTTGTAAACGGTTTCAAAACCATAAAGGTAAAACAATGTTTTTTACCGTTAACTTTACGGTTAATTGGATAGACAGACTGCCGTCAAATATTTTACCATAATTTTAGAATTAAAATTCTAACAGCGCATGTCAACGATGTTTAAATTTATAAAGAATAACATAAGACAGATATATATAAACAGAAATAAATTAAAATCCTTATATGGATCAAGAAATTTTTATATAAAATATGCCTTAACATGCAAGACACGTACATACGATTTAAATAAACATTTTATTTCAAAATGTTGGAAATAGATGTTTCGATATCAATATAATTACCGTTCTCGCATGTTGAAAGCAGTATCATACATTCAAAGGAGCGAGGATTATATTTCTGTGTATTTATTATCAAACTGCAGGTGTTTCATTTACTTTGATGCGAGTTTCGCCAAAGCAGCTTTTATTACTTGTAAGTTAAATACCAACACTAAGGATGATTGATTACCGGTAAACTTTAACACTAAAATGCAATATATTCTAACCAAATCCTTTTCTATGCATTTAAAAAATTCTCTACAATTAAAAAAGAATAAATACTAGTTTAAATAATTTTTATTCTTAATAATTATAAAATAGATGGTTATATGCATAATGTAAAGCAAAGGAAGGTAATAATTTAAAACGAATAAATAAGGGAAGTAGTCTAATAACAGATATTTAACAATGTTAGCGCATTATTAAATTTTACAAAAATTAAAAAAGAAATACTTTTGACGACATGATGTGTTTTCATTATGAATATAATATAATTGATAAATTAATAATATATTTAGCAAAACACACGAAATGTAATTTGTTTCAAAGAATCTTTACTGAAAATTCATATTTATTCAGAGAGTAAACGATATTTTTAATTCTAAGTATTTATTGAGTGCAAATACATTAAGCATAATTCAACAAACACTTTCCGAAAAGTTTTAACTAATTTGTAGAATAATTATTTACTTTTTGAATAATTATTTTTTTAATAATTATTTACTTTTTGTCAATTAATTAATGATGTTTGAAAAATTTTGAATCGTAAGGTATAGAAATTTTCCCTATAAATTTTAATAATCTAATATAGCAAAATACATAATTTGAACATAGAAATTGATTAAATAGTTTTTTGAAAATGGAATTTAAAAACTCGTATATTTAAAATTAAATTTCTCAGAAACATTTTGGCTGATTTTGTTTAACTTTTTTTTTATTTTGCCATGTAAAATTACACTTTTTAAAATTATGTAAAAATTTATAAACCAAGAAATTCAAATTTTTTTCACTAAGATTAAATGAAATAATTAGTATATATTAAAAATTATTTTTTTGCGTGAAATTATCTTTAGACGGATTTTATAGATGCGTGTGAATTTTTTTCAATTCGCTTAAGAAGTTCATAATAAACATTAAAAAGGTTCTAACTTTGAACCGCTCTCCTGATCAAACTATTGGGACCATACTTTTTTGATTACAGCTACCCTCAGAACTTAAGGGTCTGGAATCCAAATTTACCGTAAAAGGAATGGTATGTTTAATAAAAAAAAGTACGTTTTTGTGCCTGATGACGTAACTTAAAATTCAGTCAGCTTTAATGAATTAGCATATTTGAGGTCATCTCGAGAGCATTTAAGCTTGATTTCTAGAACGTGAAAATCTTAGCATTATGTTAAAAGTTATTCAGAGTCTTCCTTTTTTTTTAACAACGTAGACGCTTCAATCTGATTGTATTCCTGAAAGAAATAATAAATAATGACATTTAATTAGAGTGATTGGACAGAATGTCTTGGTAATTTGAAGAATCACCAGGTTATTTGCTAAAAATTGAGTCAGAATCAAAAATTAAACGTTAAAATCTGTAACACTTGATTAGCCTGAACCTTATTCTTTCCTAAAGAATTGGAGTAAAGATCTAGAGGGGACAGGAGTAAAAAATCATCGACAAAGATTCTTTTAAAAAGTTATGCAAAATTATCTCGGTTGATATTGCAGCCAAGGCAAATAAATCCCAAATGTTGTACCACATTATTGGATTCATTACGTGCCATTTCATAACGATTCTCTAATCATATGATACGTCCGTTTTTAAACTCTTTTTATTGCTGAATGATAATTCTGGTTTATTTATTCAAGAGGCAATTTTCGCATTCAAGAGGCATGTAATTGATCTTTGTACACTCAATATTTTAAATTTCAATATATGTTGTATTTCAACACACAAATGCATATGTTTATAATATATACAAACATGTAAGTTTCAACATACAAGGTGATCCGTGATGACCGTCCTTATTATCTTTGCACTCCTTATCAAATATTAAAACAAAAAAGTATACACTTTGAGGGTCGCAAAATTAACATTTAAGAACAAAAGCACTATCAAAATGTAACGTGTCATAACATGTCATATGTCATAAACGTGAACACAGGTTTAGTTGGAAATTGAAACTAGGTGTTTTGAATAATAGTCATGCAATTGAACCTATCTTGTTAATTTTATACATTCGTCTTCCTGTACTGCAATTTGTCTGATTTCCATAAGATTTTGATTTTTACTTTGCTCAAATATTAACTTACAGCTTTCTATGTGTATACTTTTTTCATTTAATTTTTAATAAGGATTCTAAAAATGCAAATTAAGTGCTGTATTTACGAAACACATACTCTATTTGAATACAAAATAATTGCCTGCATAAACAACTTTGAAAAATCGTAATACTCATTTCATACTATTTGTATACTTAAAATTCTAAATAAAAAGTATTAGAAAATAAGAATGTATATATATGAATCTGAAGTTTGGAAAAATTAGCAATTAATTACACCACTATGTTCTACAAAGTGTAATTTTGATAAAGTTAAAAATGTGTTGAAAATATGAACATTGAAAAAATACAAAAACAAATGGAAAAGATCTAGAATGACTGGTTTGGAAAAAGTTAAACTTTTCCTTATTTATTGAATTTATTGTCTTCGCTCCGATTCTTTATGTTTAAGACTTTTTCTCCATTTTCTTTCCGTGTTTCAATCTTTAGTGTTTCGTTTCAATTCCAGTCTTTCGTATACATATCCTGCGGGTTTTGCAAAAATGTTGATTGTTTGACTATTCCTGTTTTTCATTTGACGTAGAATTTAGGAATATTGCCCAAGTATCCCAAACTCTCTTCTTTTTAAATTTTGTTTAAGTTTAGAATAATACAATTCGATTTCTTGTTTGTCATTATTACCCTAAGTTGTTTAAAATCGAAAATATTTTTAATTGCTGTTTTACTGACTGATTGCAATAGATCAGTCAAATCAGCAATAACCATGCAAAATTGTATGTTTTAATTTCATATCGTTAAAATCTCATTAACCATATTCTTATCAGTAGTAGCTGTTTTACGTTGTTATTGAAAACAAATTATAAAACAAATATAATCGATTTGCACAATATAATCGATTCTATTATTCGGCTTCAACTTATTCTTGGAATAATTCAGTGATTAATCGTAATTTTTAAACTGAAATATAGTATAACGAAATACAGCATAATAAACTTCTATTTATTGAAAAAATTATATATATATATTTTTTTTTAATGGCGGGCACTTGGAACTATTGTCCATTGGCCACAGAAAGTGCCAGAACTGCTAACTCTCTTTTCGTTACCCAGTGGGCGGTGGAGCAGCATCGACCACGTCACACTACCACAACCCGTTTATAGGGCGGGTCACATTCACACGCAAAGGAGAAAAGGCATAGGACACAAATAGAGAGAAAGAAACACCCATGCCTTACCCGGGATTCGAACCCAGAACCTTTCCAGTTCCCTGCATCGGCCGATCGGCTTTTTGAAATATTAAAAACTAGAATTTTTAAATAATAAAATTGTTACAAAAATTGAACAAGCTACAACTGTTTCCAAGCTGAAAGCAATTTTATATAATACACCAAATAAAATAAAATTATCCTATCATAATATCATCATTAAAAAAAACTCAAAATAAAAGCGGGTTGACTATTTTAAAAAGACAGATTTATTTTTAGCAATATTTCAAATAATAGAAAGAAAAATCTTCATTTCTTTGGGCGAAGTTTTAAGACATAATTTATAGCTAAATTATTCTCATCAGTTACACCACCAGAAGATACCATCTTTATTAAAAAAAATTTTCTTCAAGCATCTACTTCTACACACCCAGTGAGTTTAAACTTTTGAGGAGAGATCTCCCGCTTAGTCGAAGTACTTTAAAATGAGTTTATTTTTTCCTCTCGCTTTTTGACAAGCTCTTTCGCTTCAAGATATTTACCTACATGCCACGCTTCACTTAGTTCCTCATTCCTGTAGAAAGGGAAAAGACATTCTTGTTGGTATTTTATAGCTTTCCCTTTCTTGCCTCGAGAATAATTACTTTAGAGACTAATATACGAGACTCTTGTGACCTCTGTCGCTTGTTTGCCGCTTTGCCAAACTGTCTTACAAGGCTCCATTTATTGCAGATCATAACTTACAAGTACATCGCCTCCTGCAATAAACCGAGCCGCATAGTCTGTTACATTAACAATCGTATGATGATGAAACTAGATATAGGTTTAGGTTTCGTTCTCTTTATATGTCGATGCGTAAGAGAATTCAAACTACCAATAGAGAATAACTCAGAATGAATGTAGGCAAAAAAAAAAAGGAACGGAACAATCGGAATTTCTTTTTGATTTTGTGATCCTATAATCGCTTGCCAGGAATTTTGTGTGCAGGCACAAAAAATAAACGGACCACCCAAATAACTGTTCATCTAATAAAACGGTCTTCACGTTCTACGATTCAGTCTTATTGATTCGAAAAGTGACCTCAAATATGTCAATTAGTGCAGACGATATTTTAAATTACGAAATCAGACATTGTACTTTCTCTGAATAAACATACATTTTTATCAACGGATTTGTTTACCTAAGCCTCAATTTAGAGAGAATAGCTGCAAGTTTGGAAATATTGAAATATTGTCCTATAGCTTTGTCAGGAGAGCAGTCCTAAGTTTCAGGAAAAATTAAAGAAAAAATTGAAGACTGGCAGAAAAAAACGAGGAAGCAAAATATTTTAACTAATCACTATCAGCCAAAAACATTTCGGAATTTAGCTAAGTAATTGACTTACTAAAGTTGACTTGAATTTAAAGCTTATAAAATTTTCGTTAGCCACTTAAAATATTTGTCCCCACATTCGAAATTTTTCCAGACTGTGGTCCCCTTGTGTTTGAATTCCTTAATGTTAACCCTACTTCTTGCTAATTTCTTCATATTTCGAGAATTTTTTTAAACTCATCGAAAAATGATTGCACACAATTATAGAATTCATGTATCTAAAGAAAAATCCAAGCAAAACTAATTTTTAATATAGTTTTTAATCATGATTTTTTAATCAATTTTTTAATGATTTTTTTAATAATTTTTTTTAAAAATTCTGAAATATTTTCCATCTAAAATTTTTTTTGATAATCAAAATGTAATTTTGATAATCGAAATGTCAAATGTAAAAAAAAAAAAAAATATCCATGTAGACCTTTTTTTTTTTTCTTAAACTAGGTAGGAAATCTCCAACGCTGATGAGGCATTCAATAAACTCCAAAGGCACTATGATGCAAATTATATCCACAGAAAAATTCCGCTGCTTCTTTTCTTACTGGCAAATTTACTTGCGATAAAAAAAATACTGCGAATAAATAAGAATAGGGTTCCTATAGAAAACTTATGTAAAACACGTATAAGAAAAGTGCAGACACTGAGTTCTCCTTTAATTAAAATATTGATTGATTATAGCTTGGAGATCAAGACTGAAAATATGCCATGCTTCTAACTTCAATCAAGGGTCAAATTAATGAACTTAGAATATTGAAGAATGTATTAAATTTAGAGGCATATAATTAATTTATGAGAATGTCACACGTTTCTATTTTTTTCCTCTTTTATTCACGACTATGTCAAAGGTTTATTAAAAATTTAAAAAAAAAAACGTATTCTGTGGACGCTTTCGACACATATATTATATACTTACTACAAATTTTTAAGACTCAAAAAACACTAGTAACTCTTGTTGCATCAGAAATGTTAATGTTATTTGTGGTTGCATTAGAGTAATGTAACGTAACACTTCCTTAACTGTTTCTCGTAATGTTAATGCGTGGCAGTGTTTATGATTTGAAGTGTAGAGAAAAAAGAAGAAAGCATTTAGAAAAAAAAAGTATGATCAAACTTCTGGAATATGGTAAAATTTACTGTGTTTTTTGTTCTATAGAAGCATCTAATCGTTCAATTTTTAACAAAGCACTTTCATAATTATTATGGTAAAATTATCAATAAAATATGGTTTTATGATAGGTGATAAAGTAAAAGATGGCACGTTTTTATGAATTATTTATCTTTGGTTTTCTATGTTATATTAGCACAAGTAAAATCAACGTTAAAAAATTCACAACCTGTTTTAATGACGTCTCCGACCCCTATTTTTTTTAAAAAAAAACATGTGAAACCACGTGCCTATTATATTAATATTTACGCTTTGAAATTCCTGTCTCTATAAACTTAAGAAAAAGGAAACTCAATAAGAATAAATGAAAAATATTATTATACATATATCTATACTATTATATATCAAGCATTAAAAAATTTGTGGCAAATTCTGAATATCATATTTTGAATAATTCTATGTATATCGTTAATTTTTTTGTGACTTGAGCTTTTAACTCATATTAAGGTAAATAGTATGAAATAAAAAAAAAAGTTTCTGTATTAGGTACCATGAAAGTGTAGTATGGTAATACTAAGGTACTTATCCGTTTCGTATCGGGGGAAGTAAAAATATTTTTTTCCTTAGTACCTCATTACTACTGTACTTATAACGGCGATACCAGAAGTATTTTTAATACCACATTTAAAGCAACATTCGTGTCAATAATAGTTTGACGATTTGTGATGTCCTTCGAAATAAGGATCTATATTAGTTCATTTGCAACAGAGGCTTTAAAAATATTAATGTCGTTAATAAAAATATTTAAGAGAATAACAATAATTTTGACAAATTACAAATTGAAATTTTAAAAAAAAGTTTAATATTAAAAAACTCAATTAATAAAGAAAAGTACTTATTCGATACATTTAATTGATATATTTGGTATTGATTATTTAATAAGAATGATGCTGTATTAATTTTAATAATAGGTGCAGATTGAAATATTTTTTTCTAAAAAAATCTTAATTGTTGGAGAAAAGATACTTATTCGTCCTAGAAGAACCATAACAAATCGTCATATTATGATAATAGGTACTACTGATATTATGTTAATTGACGTTTTTAGTGAGTGTTAAATATACTGATATTGATACCAAGATTCCTATTTTAGGTACTTTGAAAATAGCATTTTTACGGTCAACCGAAAGTGGTAAATATCGGAGAAAATTATTATTACGTAAACTTCTGATTTTTCAGAAATATACTGAGCAGATACTGAAGAGTTAATCTTTATTCTGATTTGAGAAACTTCTATAAACATGGTTTGATTAATCTAATAATGTAAAGTCAATGAGAAAAGTAACTAATGATAATAAATGTGATTGTTAAAAAATGTAATGCTTTAGCTTAATTAATTGTATCGGTATTTGTCTATAGCTCTATGGCTGATTTCGTAGTATTGATCAATACCGATTAATTTATATATTTTTTTTCAATCCGTACAAAGAATGGGTATTTACCCAGTTATTTAAAAATTATGCACGAGAAATTGAAAACGTAGAAGAATAGCTAGGATACTAATAAGTCTTTCATTATTATTTTGAAAAAATACAATATTTTCTTCCAGAAGAAAGTTCCATCCCAGGACTGCGATATTTAACTTGTAATCACCACAGTATTTGGAGGTGGCGCCTCATATTACAGAGCGAAATAAACGTTTCGTGTGAGGTCTAAGATTTATTGCGGAAGTTCGTAAGAGCTCTGAATCTTCTTTTCGCTCTCACTTCATTATCTTTATTATTAAATCCCAAGTTTATGAGGTCACATGTGATTTATGGGTTCGCAAATATAAAAGATCTTCAGTTTCCCACACATTATTCATGATCTAAAATGAAGATTGATTGGTGAAGACAAAATATTCAATTCTGTTATATACTTCAGTGCAATAACTTTTTTTTATTTTACTTTATAAACCACAATTTTGTTTCCGATTTGTTAAAATAAAACGTTCATAGATTCTTTGAATAATTATTGACATTAGATTGACATAATTTTGACATTTGAAATATTATTTAGTTTTTTTCTAAAAAATACTAATTCCATAAATATTAAAATTAAAATTTTCAAAAAATGCAATTTTTCTTGGTACAGAAAAAAAAATAGTTCTCTTCATCATTTGTTTTTCTCTTGTAAAAGAGAGAGAATATTTAAAACATAAAAATCTAAAACAAAATGGCGAAGACAAAGAAATCATATTTTTATTAATTGAATAATTGATTTTATATTAATTTCATTAATTGTAACACTATAGATTGATCATGGTATGAGAACAATATAATGTAAACAAAACATATAATTGAGCCACAATGGCTAGCGGGATAGAGCACTCGTCTCTCAGTGAGGTGATCCAAGTTCGGATCCAAGCGATGGCAGATCCATGCGAATCCTGCTCCTAGCTCACGCTGACCACTGAGATATCGTTAAGTATCCCATAGAGATTACAGATCGTGGTCTAGAATTTCTGTCATACTTACCATGAGAGGTTTTGAGGTTTTCCTCTCCATATAACACAAATGAAGATTCTATCAAAAAGCCCTTCACAAGATCATCTAATTTGTTTCATTGCTTCATCAGGGAATCTCTTTCAGGGTTTGGTTAAAAATTACAAGAATACAGAGTGGATCATTAATAATTGTTAAATTAAAAATGTGTTAGATGTGCAACATCGGTTTTATAATAAAAGAAAATATATTAAAATTTGATATAAAAAATATTGATGGGGATATGCGTGTTTTGGGGATTTTCTGAAGCATTTTAAATGAGCTATTTTTTTTTTATTCATTAAAACGCAACTAACGTTATATAAAAAAATTTAAAAACTCATTAGATGTCATTACCACGTTTAAATTAACGTCATCTGGGAGATAAGAATCTTTCAATTAACTTTTCTTTGCACGCACCGTGCTCAAAATTCAATTACGCCTCGAGTTTCAATCATTTCCCGACCGCTAAAAGCAGAATATATTACTTATGAAATTTTGAATAAGCTTCCAACTAAATAGAGTACACCAATTTCATATGGAGCTCTGTACTTAAAGTCAAGACTAATTTTAATTGTTTATTTTTCCTGACAAAATTTACTGAAATTTATTATCAATTTAAATTTCATATCTTCTATTTCCAAGACTAACAGGTACAAATTAAAACCAAAGAAAATATTGAAACAGAAAAAAAAATATCAAAAGCCTTTTTTTTCAAGTGGACTAACAAAGAAGAAAGTATATATATTTTCACTTCATACTTAATATGATTATCAATATATATTTTTTTCAAGTGGACTAACAAAGAAAAAAGTATATATATTTTCACTTCATACTTAAAGGATTATCAATACACAAAACTATGCGTCTCACGGTTTTCGTTTTAAGAGCAACAAAATATAAAACTATTTTCTCATTTTTAATCCATTTTAGAAACAATAGCTTAAAAACATTTTTTTCGTCCACTATAACAGTTAAGAAATTTTGATTGATCTGGAGAAAATGTTAATTCAATATGTTTTATTAAAACTAATTAGAAGGGAAGGAACTTTTTCAAACGAACAGAGTAGTTTAAAATAAGCATAACCTTTTCATCAGAAATTTAGTTTCAGGTTTTGAAATTTTCTGAAATTTGAAGCTAGCTATCAATGCTATCTTTTATTTTTTTAACACTTAGTTGGAGTTGAATCAACGAATTTATTTATCATATAGAAACAGTACTTTCATCTTGTTGGTAATTTACATTTTTGACGTTTTAAGCTAATAAATTATTTTGTACGTCCGCGTCATGACCATGGAGCTTTTTAAAATGTCTTCTGAGAAGAGTTGGCTAGATGGGAGTTGGCATTGTATTTCTTTCATTTTGAGTGTTGTTTTATGTAATTATTTAATCATAGTTTCTGATTTAAATCAGATAAGTTTTGAAAAACTGTATTGTTTCATTACTGTATTGTTGTTGTATCTGTATCAATGCTAAATATAAAAATGATGTATAGTTATCCTAAAAAATATCATTTATTTTTATAAATACCATTATACCCATGTTAATACCATTTATTTTTCTTATTTTCTATTAATATTGTTATCAACTATATTTGGATAGGTAAATGTAAATATTAAGCATTCTTTGCATTTTTAATAAACAAACATCAATTTTTAATTAATAATAAATAAATAATTTTTCGAAACTTTCATTTTTGCTTCATAGTAATGTCTTAATTATTCCAAATGAGTTCGGTTATCCTTCGCAATTAAATTTATAAAATTTTTACCATAGTTTTGCCCAACATTTTCTAATGTTATATGTAAAACGTTTTTCACATCAGTCATCAAATTTTGGATTAGTTTCAGGATATTTTTCGTATAATTATTCTTTAAATTACTTGGAGACTCAATCAATTGCTTGCTCCATTCACTAGTGCGAGCTTATAACATAAAGATTTTAAGAGAAGTTAATTTTTCTTCCATAATTAATATTGGGTTATTATTTAAAACAAATTAGAAAAAACCTCAATAAGCATTAAAAATTACAATAGCTTTCAAACAAATTAGAATTTTCAAAAGAATAAAAAAGTCCCTCACATGTAGTTCATTATTAATACGTTCCCTTTCAGCACGTCAAATTTCACTCAATAATCACATTTCTGTGTGCAGAGTTGTCTAGTTAATTTTCCTTACTAGAAATTTAAAAGGAGATAATTCTCAATCCAATTATCGAATGTAATTTTTTTTAATTCATCGTACTCCTTGTACGTTTTCCTAATCAACATTTTAGTTTCAAGTTTCTTACTCTTATAGTTTTTGCACGGCAAGACAAATTGTAAAGAAGAATTAAAAACCTAAAACAGCAACGGCGCTTACGATTTCTTTATATCGAGAAACAGAAAAATCAAAAATGAGTTAATTAATTCACAATGTTCAGAATTTGAAACAAAACATGTTTCCTAATCCTTCATTTATTTGTAAGTTTCAAAACTCTTAGAATTTTTAACGAGTGTTCATTTTAACAACTCTCACATCTATGAATTAGTTCTTTTGTCTTCCTTCACTTCTAAACGTAATCCGGGGACTATTCTGTCGTGAAAATGAAATGGGAAAAAAGAATTGTAAAGAGAATGAAAGGTTAATTGCGAATGCTTTAGGAGACAATTTAACAAAATTTAGAACATGACTTCAAGCAGTGAAGTTTCTAAGAACATATTCAAGTTTAAATTGCTTAGCTCTTCTCTTAGAAAGTCATAAAATCTTTCATCGGGCACTGGGGAATGTGAATGTTCTAAAACAAGTAGTTCTAATTTGTTTTATAGAAACTCGCTTTTGACGTTTTTTCGAGAAATCTCCCAACCTGGAAACGTCAGGTTTTAACATGTTAAGACATGTAAAGTCATTTTAGCTTAAAAGAAGTAAAACGTATGAGAGTAAGGAGTGAAAAGAATGTAAATTTGTAATGAAACTGTACTTCATGCTTGAAATTATTTTTAAACAGTTTGGCTAGATTTCGGAAAGAACGAAATTACACTTTTCAAAAGAGTGCCTGAATATAAATATTATGGAAATAGTAAAATCAAAAATTAATCGTTCGAGAATATGTAATTTTTAAAACAGTAATGCCGTTGTTTTTAAGGAAACAGTGATTCTTTATATTTCGAAAAATAGCCTAACACGTTTTAATAAACAGAGAACAATATGATTGGTGTTTCAGTTGTTAAATGAAGATCTAATGTAATTAATGTCTAATTCGCATACAATTAAGATGAACAAAGACAGAAATCAAATAATTTCAATTAAAGCTATAGTTGTTAATACATTGATCTAAAAGATTAATTCCTTTAAATAAAATAAAATATAGTTTTAATTCATACTTTTCAATTAAAAAAGTGTTATGCTTGTTTTTCAGTTATCTGTTAAATTAACTTTTTTAAAGAAATTCCTGTGCTTTTTATTCGTTTATTTTTTTTCTAATGTATACTTGTATTTCTCATTATTTTTCTTAAACTGTAAAAACTATAAGTTGCATTTTAAAATAATTAATTTTATTGTAACTACTTATGTTCTTTGCTCGTGGAAATGATTAGTTCAAATGTTGTGATAAATGAATCCTACCTTATGATTAGTATGTTGCGATAGTTATTAAGATCCACAGGTTTGGTAAAAAAAAAAATGTACAATAGACAAGACTAAACACATAAAAAAATTCTTGTAACTAAAGAATACTTATCAAAATGCATAACATAAAAACATTTTTTATTATAAAAAATATTATTTAGTCACTATATTTAATTTGTTGAAAGCATAATGATAAAGTGAAATTGTTCATCTGCATTAATATACTACAATGCAGTGTCATAATTTTCTGTGTATAATCCATGGATTACCTGTTAAAATATGAAAATGGTCTAAAAAGCAAATCTGCCACAATTTTCGGGGCACAAGGCATTGCGAATTTCCAATTGATTTTAATCAGTCATAAAAATGTAAGGGACAATTCACTCTTGAAATTTGCGCATGTGAATTCGAAGTTGCAAACAAGAACCTTATTGGTGAAATATATTTACCACTAAAAAACTTTCCAATCAGGTACACGTTCACATCTCTGAACTCGCGCACGTATCAAGTGTGAATGCCCCTTAAACATCATGCGATTCTGCCCGCCTATCTCCCTGCCGAATTTTATTGGCTCATATATGACGTAGATTCTGACGGTCGGAGGGGCTGTAGAACTCGTTACTTTTCCTGCGTTAAATGAGACGCCATATAATCAACCACCAGTAGCGGGCATTAACCGCTGAATTTGTCCCGCAGTGGACTGATCGTTAAGACACGGTTCTCAGCAGATCACTGAAGTCAAGAATCACTGGCTGCAGTCACTGTGCGGGTGGGTGACCACTTGGATTAGTTTGTGTAGGGACCGAGGGTGTGCGGTATTGTTCTATCGTAAGCGCTTGACTTCGCGTGCAGGTCGTCGGGTTACCGAAGCTGGGGTGCCATCCCCTCGCTGCAGAGGATCAACATTGTGATGGCATGTTTTCGGAACATCCTCAGGGATGTTTCCCAGACCGTCGCAAATAGCCAATTATGTGCTCTAGTGCAGCGTAAATGAACTACGACAACAACAACCATAACCGCTAATTTTTTTTCCCTCTAGGCTAAATCCCCCCCCCCGGATTGAGTAGGAAATTACAGTAATAAACATTTTATAAACATCATATTTATAATATAAATCTATGGGATAAAAATTCCCAATGTCGTCGTTCCAGGTAATTAAAGAAACAAAACCTAAATAAAAACTCCTATTTCATCAAAATTTTCACTAAGAATAGAACTCTGAAACTAAATTAAACTTATTAAGTGCCTGACGATCTGGATGGAAATTCCGTTCTGTTCCCGTATTTCGCTCTTTTTCTAACAATTATAACTAGTATGTCACGCATTATAGCGAATTTCTACTATTTAAGTATAACCTAAAATTTCGATTTCTAATTAACCAATTTTCGATGTAAATAAACTTTGAGGGCTGTTTTTCAGACATCAACGTCATTTGAAATTTTTATTTTTAGAAAATAAGTATTCTGCCAGCGTATTGTGTGCTAATTATGGAAAAATCGTAAAATAGAAATATAAAGAAAAGTCATAGTTTTGTAAAAATAAAACGGGTTTTAGATCTTATATTTTCATACATGGAAAGTAATACCTACGTTGTATTAATTACACTAATAAAAATTGTAATTAAAAATTCTAAAATCAATAAACAATTCTAAGTGGTAAAATTTTGTTTTTATTTGAAGTTCAAGCTCTTTTCTATAATTTAACTATTTATCTATTTTTTATTCCAAATAATTATGTTCTGCAAAGTAATATAGACAAAATCAAAGCTTTGCTTCAATTTCAAATCGATCAAACTTGCAGTTTATTTATTTTGACGGAAAGAGCTTTGAAGAATACTTTTAAACCAAAATCGTTATATCGAATTTCTCATGGAGTCAAAATGAAAAAAATATCAATTACTAATCAATATAGATCAATATAGATATAAACTATATAAGAATGTTTTTTTTTTTCGTTATTCAAAAATAATTTTTCCTTAAAGCATAATATAGATTCATTTTAAGACAGTTGAAAAATAGCTCAAAATACAAAGTAAAGCAGAATATTTTATAAATTTATATCTTCTTTCTCTCAAATAATATTTGGCACATAAAGGAGAATTTTTTTTTTAAAATTAATAATTTATTATTTATTTTCCTGTTAAGCTAACATAGTTTTTATTTCCATCTTTATAGTTCTGTCCTATTATTTACCATAGCGAATTCGCACATTGTTTAATATTTTTTTTAAACTAATTTTTGTAAGTAATTAGTCTTTAAAATCGAAAACATGAGTCTTGAAAATATTTTCTAAACTTCAAAAAATGTCGATTCAGAAATATCAATTTCAAATAATCAGTAATATATAAGACAGTGAAAAATAATCATGCTTTTTGACTTTCAATATATCATTAATCAACAATATTTTCTAAGTCTTCACAGAAAACATCCATAACTTGGCGCCATTTTAAAAGATTTGATGATAGGCCAGAACTAATTGGAAAATAAGCCAGAATCAAAACTGAGCAGAGGATTTAATAGGTGTTTTTCTTTTTCTCTCTGTCAAAAAGAGTACCTGGCACAAATCTTTAAGGGACATTTGAAAATGCAGTTCTTTGAACGGTGAACTTCTTTTATTTTACAGGCAATCCGTCAAACTCAAGAAAGTGGTTGATCTAAGGAGAATCTCATACTGAGAAAGACAACAAAGATTGTTTTTGTACCAGGTGTTAAGCGGGGTGTGAGAGCTTGTTGATTAAGGTGTTTTTACTACTTCTTGGTTTATAAGCAGCGCCGAAAAGGCGTAAATATGTCTGTCATTTGTAGCACATCTAAAAATGAATAACTCAAATGACGTTTTGTTTTATACTTATAATAATGTGTAATTTGCGTTACGTTTCTCCGAAATGAAATGGTTGAAAAAAGGGTCCACAAAAATAAAATTTTTCTAGCAGCCAGAACCAATCTTATAGAGGTTAGCAATATAAAGTAACATAAGTATGAAATTGCTAGAAACCTCTGATGCCCACTCGCTCTGTCCTCATTACTATCTCAATAAATTTTTGTCTACTGGTGATAAACCGATTGTGACATCTAAATTTAAAATATTTAAATTCAAAAGATTCAAAAATGTTTTAATGTATTAACACATTTTGTGTTTTCCAATTTGAGTTCCTGAAAATTTTTTATCAAATTTAAATCTTATCGTATTACTTGGCAACCATTGAAACAGATTTAAATACGCATAACACTAGGCTTAATAAGGTAATGTCATAGGATTACTTTATATTGAATTTAATTTAAATCTGCAATTATAATTTTGGGCAAAATAATGATAATTAGAACCGTAATTGTAGTATAAAAAAATAAGAAAAGTAGACAAATAAATATAACAGATATTTTTTAATAAGGAAAAATGCATAACAGATCATTTTTTACATATGGAATTTTTTTCAGTTTGTATGATAATAGTTTACCAAAATTTCTGGTTTTTAAAATGATAGTTCTACCATCACACATTTAATAACATGTACAAAACTGAAAAGTAAATTTTCTCGTAAAAATGCTCTGAGATATGATATAATTATCAATTTTTGCCTAATTTACCATATTTTGACTTATATTCTAAAACTATATTTTATTGTTAATTTTACCATAATTATCACCAACGTGCTTCAAGCAAAATAACTGTACTTTTTGGTGTTCCCATAGTGCTTGAAATACTGCATTTTACCATATTCTAGTAGTTTTGATTATACTTATTTTTTTCTCTGTGTATCATCAGAACACTGGTAATGTCCTATTTTATTTTGTCAGTTATTTCTAATTTAGCAGCACTAAATCTGATGTCACTGAACTTAGTTTGGCGAGAGAATGGGATAATTTTCCATACATAATACTGTTTTTTATTTATGTTATTAAGATACAAAATGTTCCAGAGATATTAATACTATTTTAGATAAGATAGCTAACAGACCGGTAACTCATGATTTACTTAATAAACCTGCAATAAGTTATTTGTTTGGGCAGTATCTGCAGTAACGTTTGCGATATGTGAAATTTTGGAAAAATATCAAAAGATGAAACTATAATGTACCATGTTAAAAAAAAATAATAAACGCACCACTCCGAATAACTTTTGATCTAATAACCGCATCTTCACGTTCCAGAACTTACACTTAATCATTCGAGGGGATGACCTAAGATATGCTCATTAATGAGGGCAAAAGATATTTTAAGTAACGATTCAAATTTAAAATATGACTTTTTTATAAAAATCTCTTGGGAACTATTCATTCTATTTTACTCAAATGTTGTAATTTGCAATTTAAAATTATTATTCAAAATAATATAAAAATTTGTAATTAAATAATGTGGGAAAATTATATACCTTCCATTTCAAAAGGTGTTTCGACTATTATTAAATAAGAAAATAGACAACTATTAATATATATTTACTGAAAATTATATTTTGTATGAAATTATCTTTGCAAATTAATTATATTTTGCATGAGATTAGATGTGTTATAAAATAACAAAAAAGAAGTCATTATTTAGTAAAATTTTTTCCTTGCATAGAATTATCTTTGGATAAAGGAATCTTAAAATTATGCACAACAATTTTTCAATTCGCTCAAAAAGTTTTCGATATATGGTGAAGTTCGCGAAAAGTATAATTAACATTAAGAGGTCCTAAATTTGGACCACTCTCTTGACCAAAATATAGGAACCATGTTTTCGAAAACATTTCTACACCCTAGATTTTGAGGGTTCGAAAACCAAATCCTTAAAAAAAAAGGAATATTTATTCAGAGAAAGTACGCTGTTGTATCTGATTTCGTAACTTAAAATATCGTATGCACTAATTAATTATTTTTATTTTACAATGGTCGTTAGATAGGTTAAACAACTGAACCAATTTTGGATTTACGACTACTAAGGTATAACTCTGTAGCCTTGTAATGTTAAACCCAATCCTGAAGACAAGTGTACTAATCACGTATTAGGAGAAATTTGCCTTCGTGGAGGACTTTTGAATGAACTAACCCGTATTTGCGTTACATGGAGAGAAACACCACGAAAACCTTCCTCAGTTAGCCTCACGGCAAAGGTACTCTAACCCATGATCTGTCTACCACTGAGGATATTTTAGGTCAGCACTGTGGTCGGTTCGATTCAGCTGTGGAATTCCTATCGACCAACCACCACTGGGATTCGAACCCGGTTCACCTCATTGGAAGGAAAACGCTTTATCTACTGAACAAACGAGGCTCTATTAATAGTGCTTTATTATACTCTAACCCATAATCCATCTACCGCTAATGATATTTTACGTCAATACTGCGGTAGGTGCGAATCAGGTGCGGAATTCGTATCGACCAGCCATCGCTGGGATTCCAACATGGTTCGCCTCATTGGAAAGCGAATGCCCTATTTTATGTGTTACCTGGGATCACACAAATAAATAAAAAATTTTTTTACATCCGTCGTTGAACAGCCGACCCAATTTTGGGTTTACGATTACTAATGTTCAACTCCGTAAGCTTGTTATTTTGAACCAATCTAGAAGACAATGAAACTCCTGGATCAGTACTCCCAGAGGTATTGATTTGTTATGGGAACATGGAGGACTTTGCAACTAGACAGATTTAACGTACACCAGTCTCCATTTACTACACGGGGAGTCTTCGGCAGGCGGGGACCTGTACCCTACCATAGCATATTTGAGGTTATTTCCTCGAATATTTAAGATTGGGTTTTAGGACGTAAAAATCTAATTACTAGATCAAAAATTATTTTCAGCGTGGTCCGTTTTTGGATTTTGCACACTTTACTTTCTCCACCTGTATGCTCTAAGCGTATGATGTAAAAAATAATACCTGGAAATTTACTTCAAAAGTGTTGTCAGAATCAGAGAGGCTGTTCGTTTTACTCTAAATTCAATGTTTATAAAAAATGTATAGTTTAAGAAAAATAAAAAAACCTGGATAATTCAATTTCATTATAATAAGTATGAGTTTAAAGTTCGGTACATTTTTTTTCAATGCTAGCGAAACAATACATCCCTCTTGCTGATTCGTTATTAAAATAATAATTTTTGGAACACTCGCCAGTCCTGGTGTATTTTTTTTCATTCACCTTAGTTTTTTTCCTCTTAAAGTCTATTTGATATTTTCTTTAAAAACGGAAATAAATTTTTTAATAAACTACATGATTATTATAATTTCTTCAATTACCTGAATTCAAAATGCAATTGATTATTCTTGTAATCGATCTGCTGTTCTTGTTGTGGGGAATTTTATTTATTTTGAGAATAATCTTATTCTCGAGAGAAGTAAATAGAATTTTCTACTACATTGGATAAACACGTTATTCAAAGCGAAAAAAGAAGAAACAATTCACGGAAAATAGTCTTAAAATTGCAATGACTTTCTAACAAATTGAAACTTCAAAAACAAAGCTCGTGTCGTGTTCACAAACAAAAAATACACTTTCAGCTCATCAAATTTCATTTCTGTAGAGGTATTTCCGTGGGCTAAGGAGCGCCATTATGTTTTTGTACACTACAAAATTTAAGAATAACGGTTTTCGAAATAAATAAAAAAAATTATTTTTTTATTCCGTCGCAATCCTTGCACACTTTCCTACTTATCTTCGGAATTTCAATTTTATAAGTATTATAGTTTTTCCTCAGCAAAATAATATGTAACATAAAATATAAAACCCAAAACATCGAGAGTAATTTTGCTTATTGACCTTTTTATATAGAAAAATAACTACTTATTTTAAGAGTTCTTTGCGAATAGTTTTTCACATGTCAAAAGACCAACATATTGGGGACGTGGTGGTTCAAAGGACAGAACATTTGCCTCCCAATGAGGTGACCCAGGTTTAAATTCCAGTGATGGCTGGCTGATATGAATTTTGTTCCCGGTTCGGACAGATTACACTGCTGACGTAAAATATCATAAAAGGTACACAGATCATGCGTTAGGATCTTATTACCATTGGATTTACCTTGGGAAGTTTTCTTGGTTTTTCTCTCCATGTAACGCAAATGCGGATTAGTTAAATCAAGACGTTCTATATGAAAGCTAGTTTGACACAACGCTTGATCCAAGAGTCTGCTTGTCTTCTGGGATGGGTTCAAAATATAAGGCTGCGGTGCTGAACTTTGAAAGTCGCTAACTCAGAATTGAGTCGGCTGTTCAACGCCGGTTATAAAATAAAAATAAAAACATATTATAAATAATTATATAAAATATATAATTATATTGACTATTAAAGTTACTGATCGTATTAAGATTAAACTACTAATTCACCCCAAAAAAATATTGAATTTTGGTTGATGCCTAAAGAAATGCGTAATCAGTGCTGCTTTACTGAGTACTTTGAAAATGTTAACTCTAGAGTAAAAATGACACGGATTAAATGAAACAGAAAATATTTTAGAATTTAAATACGCCTCTAAATTTCTATTTTGAGTAAAATTTCTGAAATCATCTAAAGGAAAATAAACTTTTTTTTTCTCTTACAAGAAGCAGGCAAAAAAGATTTTTAAAAAAATCCTAGAAAAAGAGAGGAAGACAAAGCGAGAGACTATTAACTCAGGCGTCTGTCTAAAACATCACCATGAAGGATGGGATCTATTTAAAGATATTTATTTCACTATGAGTCTAGGAAAAACAAAAGCAAAAGCTTTCTCTAATTAGATTACACATTTTGAAAAGTAGTCTTTTTTTCACTTGATTTTATATGATTAGCGATGGTTGTTGCTCGCTAATTAACAAGTCATGTTGCTATCCATCAAGGTTCAACTAATAAAAAAAGGTGAATAAAATTCTAAATAGGCAAATGTAGTATTTCTACGAAAAAAAATTGAAATATTAAATTTGTGTAATAATTAAACCCATATTTTTTGATAAAATAACGTATTAAAAATTTTAATTCAATGAATTTTAAAAAGTATTAGCCCATAGTATTGTAACTGATGCACGGTTATCGAGTTCAACAAGAGTTGCAATTTCCTAAATGGTACAAGCAAATTTATCATCCATCATAATTTTGACCCCTTTCCTGTGTAAGCAAAATTATAATCCATCATAATTTTGACCACTTTCCTGTGTAAGCAAAATTTCTAACTCAAAATTAAAATCAAGACAATAATAAATTTTAGAAACTATGTTTTTCTAATGCTCTAAACAGTGAAAAATAACTTTATTTTTGTCCGATTTAAAATGAAAAATTGGGACCTAAGCATCACTTCCGTGCAAAATTCGATTACCACCCATAATTCCCTGTCTTTTAAATGTGATGTGTCTTACTTGTTTATTTTTGATCTGACAAACTAAATTTTTTTCTCTATTTTAGTTCACTTGAAAAGCGCAGTTTTCATTTTTTTTTTTTTTTAATATTTTTTTTTTCATTTTAGTTTTGCGAATGTTAATTGAAGAAAAGTGTTTAGGCAAGTTTAGACAAGTCTGAAAAATATGATCAAACGAATAAATTCCATTCGGTGAACAACGAAACAAGTAGTAACAAGTTACAATCTATAACGGGGAAGAACTTAGGAGAAAGAATATATTTTCGACCCATCAAGATATAAATATTGACAATATATCCCAATTTCGAAAATTAGTGGAAATTTTGATTGACGATAAAGTTTTAATCTCAAATCGAAATCGCAAGCAAATATTCTTTGAAGATCGCTTGTAGCAGTTAAGAAACGATTAAACATGGTTTAAACATGAAGCTTAAGAGTTAAATTAAGGCTTTGGGCTCTCTCTATTCGAAAATGAAACATAATTTTAATTGACAGCAAAATTATTAATAACTTTACGATAATATTACTAAAAAAATTTCTTTTTTTCTGATATCAATCAGAAAATAATCTAACCTTATGCACAGAGGTGTAGTTTATATTCTAGCCATCTAGTTATCCAAAAAAAAAAAAAAAAAAAAAAACAGAATTTACGGAGATAAAAAGACGAACAAAAGACGATTGGACGATTGGAACTTTTATTATCCATCAATCAGAGAAGTGCCATTTGAGAATTTTAGATTTTCGGAGAGTGGTTGAAATTTAGATTGTAACATTTAATGATCGCAAACATGTCTCTGAAAAACCCGACTATTAATGAGGTGATTTTCCCCATCTATGATTTGTACAGTCATCAGCCAATAACTTCAGAAAATATATAAAGAAAAAGATTAAAGACTTTGCATACATAAATGGAGGTAACAGTAAATATTAACGTGGGGTCGTGAAGAGGGGCCAACTTCAGGGTGCTTCTCCCCTTGTACGCATGCGTTCGCCCATTTGATCATTTCTCATTCAGTTTTTTCAACACAGTATTTTTAAATTTGGTAATTTTTTAGCGCAGAAGTTTCAATTTATAGACGATTCCTTACAGTAGGTAAAATTTGATCTTCAGAATTCCAAAAAAATTTATCTTCAGAATCATATTTTAGGCAATATGCTAAATGAATTTCTTGTTTTCAATCAATTTCAATTCCAAAACTATTTTAGCATAATATAAAAATTGACCATATAATAGATTAATCAAAGCGTTGCCAAACGTAGCAAAATGTATATAATTACGATTAAGATCAAACTAAATTTAATTATCTTGGAGACATAATTATTGGACTGAGATTAAAATAATGAAAACAATATGATTGTTAGAATACCATCGGAACAAATAAATAACTAAAATTAGATATTCTTTACGAGACATTAACGAAAATATTTTCTTATTAAATTTTATTAATAACAAAGTGTATTTTATGTAACACAGCATGTCATTTAACTTATAATAAGCCTTAATTATTCATTAGATTTAAATTTACAAATGATTATCTTCACCCCGCCTTTTTATACAGTCTCTAGATATTTTACTTATGTAATTTATTCTGTTACACATCTCACTTAGGATGCGCTGGAAGGAAAGTAATTCATTTTTGTGTCGAAATAACTCTAATCTGCTCAAGACATGGGTAATTTACTAAGTCATTAGTCAAACTTCGCCTTTAATTATCCAAAGAGTTTGTTGGTTTTCATATATATATTGATGTCCTAGCTTTTTAATCAGATGTATACTTTTCTTAAAAAAAAAAACTTCTTTGGAAGGTAGATAATTTATTTGCAATAATTGTTCTTAATGAAATTTGTTTCATTTAAATGTAATTGAACGCAATGTTAGTTTTCAACAAATTAAACCAATTCTATGATTTTTAGGTAAAGAAGTATTTTTGTGGGAGAAAATTAAGTGTAAAGCTAAATAACTATATTCTAATGATTTTTAACACTTCGAAGACTTAACATGGTTGTAAAGAGCCACTTTGGCCCTTTTCCAGATTGTTATGATGTAGATCAATTAGATATCTAAACTGTTGAAATGTAATCATACCTAATATAATACATGTTATAAACTTGTTCATCTAAATTTTATCGTATTTTATTCGATTTGGTTAACGAAAATAATTGATTAAACAGAACACTGGCTTTTTTAAATATATGTGTATACATTAGTTTCCTATATAAATTAATTTCCTTTTCTCTACAAATAATTATTAGAGATATGTTGAAATACTTTTGTTTTCTTAATGAAACAGGGGTAACTTGTAAGTATTTACCAAAGGGTATATAGTACACGAAACTACCTTGGGTTGTGGGATAACAAACAAAGTACCCAAAGGCCCACTCTGGGCCCTCTCGTCTAGGTATAAAGTTCTATATAGTCTATAAGGCTGCACAGTAAAAAATCCAATAAAAAATATCGGCACTTTGGGTGCAGCATGCGCGAAATCCTATTTACCGTGAAATATGATACTGTAAGTTTTAAAGTAATACTTATTTAAGAGTTATTCAGTGATTTTATTGCAATTATTTAAAACTACTGTAAATCCTATTTTTTGATCTGTAGCATTTTCTGGTAAAAATTAATTTTACTGTAAAAAGTACCGGCCCCCTGAGTTACATTACGGGGTAATTTTTTACAGTGTAACACATGAATAATGATTAAATAAGCACGTAAATTGGATCAAATCAGGAGAAGCCAGAAATACTAAATACTTTTAGTTAGTTAATTTTTAGAATTGAAGAACAACAAAAAAAAACGAGAGTGACTTACATGTCTCCATCTGTCTTTCCGGGTTAGAAATTGCACTGAAAAATGGTTAAATAGCCATTTATTTAAATGCTGTTTTATCATATTGAAAAAAAAAAAAAAAAACAGTCAAAAAATCATAAATAAGATGGTATTCAAACTATTAACTTCAAGAAAAACCGTTAATTAACCACTTACACCTGATATGGTTAAACAACAAGAATTGTATGGCACCAACAAGGCCCACCCAATTAAGCCACATAGCAGCTGGGTACATGCTATAGCCGAGAGGACTAATCTGTCAATCTTATGACTGGCAGAACGGGGGTTCAAGTCCCAGCGTAGACACCACAATACTTACTACATTCCCTTCAACACAAGAAGTTTCCAGTATCCTGCACTACACAATTTGTGACCCAGGACTATTAGTTAACAATAATCTCATTCAAGCATAAATGGCAGCAACATAAAGCATTTGAACATAAAAAAACTAGTATTCCCCGACTCTTACGGTAGGTGAAACAACAAGATAAACTAATTAAACTGCATTCCACTGTCCATTCAATAAATCGCAACCACAACCTGCATCCAATGCCCATTACCTAAGGAAAAACCTATCTCCGATGCCCAGTTAAATTTATTTTTTATGGATTTAAAACCATGACAGATATAAATGGTTTAAATACCGTATCGTTTTGTATTCGTGGTTTTTTAACCATATTGGTTGTAAACAGTTTCAAAACCATAAAAGTTGAAAAATGTCCTTTAGTGAAAACTTTACGGTTAATTGGACAGACACCCTGATGTGGTTATTTTACTGTAATTTTGGAAGGAAAATTCTAACTGTGTAAAAATCAAATTGCTCCAGTTAATAAATTAAAGAAAAGAAGATATTTTACAAGGGCTTATGCACATAATCATGCCATAATGCTCATAGTATTCACTTTTACGATCATCACATGGTAATTTAAACCACTTTTACAGTTCAAAACACCTTTATATCCGAATTCTGTAAGCACAAAGTGGATCAATACACTCCTTGATAGAATCAGTGAAACAAATCATCCGGGGCTAGACATATAAATTATATAAAATCGTATCGTTATAGAAAGTATGTGTCGTCTTTAGTTTATATATATATATATATATATATATATATATAGCATATAAGAATAAATGTATATAGGATAGGCTATAGGAAAGAAGAAACAAACTACATAATCTACTTGTTTTGTCTTAGTTGTAAAATAATTATCAAACCATTCGAAATCTATTATTTTTAAAAGTTTTATATGATAAAAAAATATTTAAAAATTATATTATGTTTTTCAGACTGAGCAATTGACATTTCTGTGGGTTTTGTTCATCATGATTGTAGCTGGTAATAGTGCAGTGCTTATTGCTTTAGCACTTTCAAAGAACCGGAAATCTAGAATGAACTTTTTTATCATGCATCTTGCAATAGCAGGTAAGTTAACTAAATATATAAGTTAGTGTAATAAAAGTAGTTAGATCAATTACCAGATGTCATATTGCGAGTATTATTAAAATCGAACACTCTTTCATTTAGAGCTTTTAATTCTAAGGTCTTTTGAAAGTTTGAAAGCTTTTCTCCTAAAGAATTAAATAATTTTTTACAAATATTAGAATGTGTATTTATTTATGTAATGATAAAATACATAAACTCTATAATATAAAAAATAACAAAATTATATTTCATGGCAATTTGTGTTAACTCAAAACAATGTTTTCGGCATTTTATCTTTCGTTTTAAATGAATCGAAATTATCGTTGAATTGTGGAAATCGTTTTATAATCGTTTGTATAATTTTGAAGTTTAAAAGTGATTCAGTAGCTTTATTTTAGCAAGAATAGATTCTTCTTAAATTGTTAAAATAATTTTAAAAAGTCAAATTTCGTATTTTAGCACAGTTGTCTATAAATGATTTTTCATGGAAGATTTGATAGTTATATCACTTAAAGTTATTCTGAGTAGGGGAATTTACCCGTCTATAAACTTGGATTTCAAGGTCAAAGTTAAAATTAACGTAATATAATGCATGTCATGCAGATGAAGTGTTTCTGTGGCCAAAACGACAAGAAATTGCGATACAAATATTTTAAGCTTAAGATGTTGATTTATTCCGTCAACAGGACGTTTCAGAATCATAATTGATAATGTCGTTTATCCTAAAAACGTGGAAATTCTAAAAACTTTGATTAATGAGGTATTTAATAAGAATAACAAAACTGTACCGTACGAAATTTTTTGCCAACCAAAGAAGTGATTTTCAAAATCTTATGCAGCCACTATTCACAACTTCAAAAAACATGCGGATGGTGATTAAATTTACAGATTTTAAGGTTTTAAATTTATAAAAAATTCATAGTCATTTGAAAATATGGAAGGAGAATTTATCTTGTTTGACTTAATCACTTAAAATGATTGTATCACCAAGTTTAATAGTATCTTTAAATTTAAAGTTGCTTTTTCTTTTTTAACTATTATATCAAAACAGTTAGTTGTTTTTAAGTAAAAAAAAAAAAATATATTTTATTCCGTTAAATATCCCCTTTCAAGATTCTTAAATATCTAAACTTTTTTTAACCATTTTATACCAATTATAGACGGTGTAAATTTTGCTCGTTTATTGATAATATAACTGAAATTTTCTTAAAATATAAGGAAAGGTTGTTATTGTTTTTTTTTTCTCTTTTTGGCAATAGATCTTCATGTCAGATTTGGGAATTTTACAGCTTTGTACAGGTTAATGTAACGTTATATAGACGTTACAGTTTCAAAAGAGTACAGTTGTAACTAGATATAGACGTTACAATTGCAAAATGTTAAGTAAATCCTAGAAAAAATTCTAATGAGTATAATCAGCTCATTAAAAGAATTCGGTTGCCATTATTGAGCCATGCATTTTTTATGAATAAGGTGGATGTTATTTTTTTAATGAACTAATAAAAGACAATGAAATCGAAAAAAAAAATATTTTATGTCTGAATGAATCTGAACTGAGCATAATTACACAATTTTTTCGAGCAATTTCTAATACGCCAAGATTTTTCTTGATAGTAACATGTATCTCTCTCTTGTAGAAATAAATTAAATTTTTTATAATTTACATTTTATCACTCCAAATATGTGTTTACTGTATTAGATACAATGACATTTTTTTGTGCAATGAAATGTTAACTTGCGTGTAGTGTTTCCATTGTTGGGACACTGGCTCATTCATAGTAACTGATGCAGGCTCATTGAAAAGAACACGCAATCACTATGTAATACGTTTGTTAATTCTGATATAAGAAAGAAAATTATCTTTTTAAATATTGCTCAGCACTGATTCGCCACAATTTTAAAATTAATTAGCAACAAAACACAAATTACGTCTCACCGATTTTCATAATTTTTTTAAACTGGAAACGAACTGTGTAGTACAAAATGAAACTGAAACTAATATGTATTAACTGAATACAAAATTCGTACTCCCAGGGAAATGTTTTGAACGTAAATTATAAGGATATAAGGAGATTTTCAAATTTCCTAAAGAATGCCAAACAGTCAACTGTGAGAGCCTTCTATCAATAACGAAAAATTAATGGAGGTGACACACTGCTAGCAATCCCAGCCTATATCTAATCTAAACATGTTTTATTTGAAAAATCTATGAATAGAGTAAAATTTTATCTTCGTATGATTTAAGTATCTAAATTAACTGGAATAGAAAACAAAACTATTACAATTGTAATCATGAAACATAAAATTGATTTTCTTTTCCTGTAGATAACAAATAGACATGACTTTGAAGCATGCTACGTTAATAAAAATAACATGCAATATTTGTTTATAAATATATATATTTAAAAAAAAAAATGGGAGAAATCGTTTGGAAGATAACAAAACAACGGAGGGAAAGAAAACAAAGAAAAATTGACGAGCCGAAATAATAGAATAGTAGAATTAAATTTTACTACTGCACTTTTAAGAAAACATGTATATTTCGAGGAATTATAAGGTTTCATCACTCAAACCTTTTAATACTTGAATTTAAAATCTAAACCAGTCATGTGAAACGTCTATTTTTTTATCGATTTCATTATTTTATTCAAATGTTTTTTTGGCAAGTTCTTAAAAAATACCATATCATTTTTTTATGAATCTAACTTTTTTTACAGCAAGTTGACACACAATAAAGCGAGCTATTTAAGGAGAGGTTTTCAAAATACGATCGCAAAATTTAATATTTGTAGCTATGGGGGTAGTTTAGTGTGCCAAGCAAAATTCAATAACATGTTTTATCTTCACAGATTTGACAGTTGGGGTTATTAACGTTTTGACGGATATCATATGGAGAACAACAGTTGCTTTTTACGCAGATAACATAGCCTGCAAACTTATTAAATATTTACAGGTAAAATAATTTCTATTCTAATCATTTTATTTTTCCTTATTGATTTTTTTACTAAAAACATCGTTTGATGAATGTTACAAAGAGAAAAAGTATTGAATTGATTAGTTTTTCAAGTGTATTAAATTCAATAAAGGATATGGTTTTCGATATTTATATATAAAACAGTTGTAAGCATATTCTACTGATTACCCAATTTACTGATTATTCTACTGATTACCTAATCTACTAATTTACCCAAGGAATATTTGTGGAGTATTTTTCATGTCAATTACATCAAAAAGAAAGGTGCAGAGTTTATTTCTGAAAGATCATTATGGAAATACTGTATTAAACTTAATATTTGCTAAAATATAAATGCTTTCATCTGGCATCTTCTTACATTAAAAAATCACGTTATTGATTTAAAAAAAAATAATAATTCAGAAATTGATGGAAGAAATTTGAACATCCTGACAATTCTAAAATGTATTAGAAGATCCGATATTTAATTTCTAACTAGATTCATAGCATTAACTTCTTACTAAAAGTGCAAAACTATTCATAACGTCACAGTTTAAAAATAATTAATGAGTGCTAAAATATATATCATTGAATCTGGCAATTTCAATGATAATCGCACTATTGATTTTAAAAAAAATATTCGAAAAGTGATTGAAGAATTTTGAATTTTCTGTCAACTGCAAAATGTATATGATAAACAGATTGTTAATATCGTAAACATCTTACTAGATTTATTAAGTGCAAAATTGCAAATACCGTCGTATTTTGAAAAAGTGATGATCGTTAAAATATAAATGCTTTAACCTGTAATCTTTTTGCATTAAAAAAATCACACTATTGAATTTTTTTAAAAATAATTGTAGGAAAATATTGGAGAAATTTGAACTTCGTGTCAACTCTAAAATGTATTCGATTATCTGATTTTTAATATTGCTGACTTCTTACTAGATTTATGAAGTGCAAAACTATAAATCACTTCATATTTTGAAAATGAGTGAGAATTTTTAAAATATAAATGCTTTAACCTGGTATCTTCTTACTTTAATAAATCACACTATAAAATTTAAAAAAAAATTATTAAAGAAATTTGAACTTGCTTTCAACTGTAAAATGCATTCGATCATATCTGATTGTTAATATCGTAAGCTTCTCACTCGATTTATGAAGGACAAAACTGTAAATAACGTCATATTTTTAAAATGAGTAAAGAAGAATCATGTAAAATACCGCGATAAATCCTTTCTTTTCTACGAGATGGAATCGTATAGGTTTTTAAAATATTTTTATAATAATATTTAGGAATTTAAAATATTTTTACAATAATATTTAGGAGTTTAAAATATTTTTATGTTACACAAATATCGAAGCCAATTTAGTTTTAAAAAAACGTTAAACAACTGGCTGTAATTGTGATCAAAAGACCATTAAAATTATTTTTTCAATTAAAAATCTCTGTAAATAATGATAAATATTACACTTATTCAGTAAAAGAAATTATTCAAATGGCGGAATTTTCTAAATTAGTTGAATACAAAAAATTACTATAAAATTAATTTTCATTACTTCTTCCGCGCAAAATATATAAATAATTTTATTTTACAAAAGTGTCGTTTAGACGCTTTTACTCAGAAAAAAAATTTATTACAATTTTGTGAATATTCCATATTCTTTTCTCTTTTAGAATGAAACAAATGTTACATAATAATAGTTTTAGTTATTTTTTAGTCTAAATATATAAATAGCTGTTTAATGAAGCACAATCAAGTATGTTATCTCAATTAAAATATTTTTGTAGCAATAATATTAAATAAATACATGTTTTACGTGTTATTCATTTTTTATGTAAAGCTATCTAGAATTACTTTATTATGCACAAAAATATCATGCTTGCATTAATTTAGTACTATTAAGTTCATTTGTCTTTTCATAGCTATTATACTCAGATTGTTTAAATCTACAAATTAAAAACCAAACTTACTGAAATATAATAAACTCGAAATTTTGAAATTATCATGAACATCAATAATTTCTAAGTTTCTTTAAAAATCTGTATTTGGATTTCACTTTAACTTTCGAATTTTTCATGTGAATATTAAAATTAAATAAATTCTGAACAGCAATTTCATTAGAAAAACTTTTATGTAATTTTTTTTTCTGAATTAAAAAATTTGCAGATCTTCATATTTCAGATCACCGCAGCTGCGTTTTTTTTCACAGTTATCAATTTGATCAACTATCAACTTGAATATAGTAATTTTATTTTAATTTTTAAGCTACTTAAAGTTTTGTTGAAACATTGAGTGTATCTAATTCTGTCTTTTTTTAATAAAAAAAGGAAACAAAAATGAAAAACAATGTAAAGTAAAATTTTAAAACTCAAAAGAAACTGGGACATTAATTTGTTTTGTTTGACATTTCTCTTTTTTTTATCCAAATTCAAAAAAAATATTCATTTCAATAAGATATTTATTCAGATAATGAAATGTCTCTGAAATTTATGTTATCTGTAGAAAAGAATATTTTTTATATATATTTTATGCACTGCAATTGTAAAATAAAAAGAAAACGTGTGCAAGTATGTAAGCTTCGAAGTTGTTTGTATTTTGTTCGATTTTTTTTTTCCATTTCCGCACCAGAAAATTTCTGTGGAGGAATCGATGAATTACTTCTGTCGAAAAGATTGTATTGTTGAGAACTATTATTTAGCTAGAGTCTGATAAATGAAAATACTTGTAAAAACAGAGTTTGAATATTTTTTGTCAGATTCCTTTGAATAATAAATATAAATTTCTCTTTCTTCCCTTGTAGTACAACTATGTTTCTGAATGTCTAGGCTGTTATTAAAATGCATGAGGTATCTTTTTTTTGAAAAATGTGTCGAAATAGTAGCTTTAATTTTTTTTTTTTTTCGTTTTGAAATATCTTGATACTTTTTAAAAGTTTTACATAATTATAAAACAAATATTGAAAATACGCCATATTTTACCTTGCAAAAAGTAGTCTTGTCTACGACTATATATTATTCATTTAAATTAAACAATGTGAAATATAAATAATTTATCTTCAAGTATGCATAATAAATAATATAAAATATAGATAGTGAATTGAAAAAATATTCAATTTTAATATATCTGGTATCATAAAAATAACTAGAATTATATTTAACTATGACTAGTGCCATATTTAGCTAGAGTTTGATAAATGAAAATACTTGTAAGAACAAAGTTTTTATATTTTTTGTCGGATTCCTTTGAATAATAAATATAAATTTAATTTACTTCACGCGAAGTACAACTGCGTTTCTATTATTAAAATGCACAAGGTATCTTTTTTTATAAAATATGACGAAATATTAGCTTTAAATTTCTTTTTTTTTTTTGTTTTAAAATGTCTTGAGACTTTTCAAGAGTTCGACATAATTATAAAACAAAATTGAAAATACGCCATATTTTATTTTATAAAAAATAATTTTGTTTACGACTATATATTATTCATTTAAATAAAACAAAGAAAAATATAAATAATTAATTTAGAAGTTTTCATAGTTAACAATATAAAAGATAAATACTGAATTAAAAAATATTCAACTTCAATACACTTTATGTCTTAAAAATGACCACTGATTTTAAAAGTCAATCAAAGAAAAATGAAAGGAGAGAGAATAGTGTTGTTTTTCCTGTTTGCTAAAGGGACTAGTGATTTTTCTCTAAGTTTTAAAAATTATTACCAAGTTCCTCAATGGATGTCGTTCCAGATTGTAAAAAAACTACAATATTTTTTTTTATGAAAATAACTATTATTTGACTCAGTCTGAGGACAAATGAGTTGGCGTTTGTTCAAACATTTCAGTTGAAATAGTCAGATACGCTTCAGAAAATAATTGTTTTTCTCAGAAAACAGTGCCATCTAGGGATTAATTTTGTAAGCAATTTTGAAACTTTGAGAAAATAAATTTTCTGGTTTCCAGAGCAAAACTCAATAAACCGGATATTTTCATCTTATTTTTTAAATTCATTTTTAGAGCTTGTGGTCTTCATTATGGATAAATTATCAGCAGACATTTTTCTTTTCATTAACTAAAAAAAAAATGCGTTAAATATCACATTTCAAAAGTTAAGCTTTAAATCTTATACAACAATGTAATTCATGCGTAAACACTATGATAATTAAATACAACCAAAGTAATATGATTAAACTAATGTTTAAAAGTATATTTGAACAACACAGCTGAATTACTAAAGACTTGCGATAGTTTTTTTCCTTTAAAAAATTTAAAAATACTGAAGAAGAAAGTAATTTCGTTGGGTTATTTTTTCTTCCAGGCTCTTGTAACTTATTCATCGACGTACGTCTTGGTAGCCCTAAGCGTCGATCGTTACGATGCCATTGCTCATCCAATGAACTTCTCAAATAGCTGTAAGTTAAATATTTTTTTTCTAAATCTCGGAACTCTTTTAAAACTCACATCTTTAAGAGAAATCATATCGTGTAAAATATTAAATGATGTATTGTGTTTAAGTTATAAACAGCCTCCAGTTTTCGAGGCGATTTAAATTGAAAAAATAATCAAATTTTTTGGTATCGATTATCCTCGGTCTAGCGAAAGTTTTAAATAAATTATGGAACGTTGGATTCGAAAACATTTTTTCAAACAATCATTTTGTTAAGAAAGATTTAAGAAATGAAATTGTTCCTTTTTATTTCAATTTGTGTAGTATTTAGTTGAAACTATACGAGACAATGTATGTGATCTATTGAATTAAATTTAGAGTAATTAATGGCAGGGAATAATTTTACAGTGTATATATGTATTTTTTATTTTATATCCGTCGTTGAACAGCCGACCCAATTTAGGGTTTACGACAACTAATGTTCAACGCCGTAGCCTTGTAATTTTGAACCAATCCAGAAGATAAGGAAACTCCTGGTTCAGTACCTCAGAGGCATTGATTTGTTATGGAAACATGGAGGGCTTTGCGACTCGATAGATTTAACGTACATCAGTCATCATTTACTACACAGGGAGTCTTCAGCCGGTGGGAATCGAGCCCACGAACTCTTGGACATGGGCCCAGTGCCCTAGCAACCAGTCTTCCCCGGCCTAGTGTATATTTATAATAAATATCTATTATAAATATCCCTTATCTATCTATTATCTATCCTATCCTTCTATTATTAAATATCCTTAAATAAAAGAAAGCATAAGCTGTGCAAAAAAAAAGTGGATTCTGTTAAATAGCCATATTAATGCTGTACTTTAATATCTATTTATAATAAAGTTAACAATGTAAAATGCATTTGGAGGAGAGGTGAAGATTCTTAGAATTGTCCAGCAACAGCTATTAACTTCACATTATAAATTCAAAACTGCTTTCGGGCTAGTAGGAAAGTTATTGCTGATCTTGAATCTCACTAGTGCTGATCTAAAGTACTAGTACTAGAGCTGATCTGGAATAGATTCAAGATCAGCAATTAAAGTCATTGGTTCTTTAGAAACAACAAATGTTCTGCAGTATCGAGAATTAACAAGGTACCTACTGCAGAGAAATAAGAAAAGTACTACCCAATAGACCCCTGAACATGTGCACAGCACCATTTCCTCGCACAAAAATGTGACATGCTGGTTCTGCCAACATAATCAAATATACCATGCTGGACTAAATATAGAATAATTTATTAGACAAAGACACCTATTGAAACTATTATTCAGAAACAATGAAAAATTTAAGATCTCGCTTGTTCATCTGAATCCTCATTTCTGATACCAACAGGCTAAGATTGCCTTGGCAAATTGGTATTTTTGCCCAAATTTTTTGCTCACTCTCTGATCATAGAGAACTCATGAACACAGTCCATCTTCACTGTAAGCTACTCCATGATTCCGAATTCATCCGATATTGGTGTACTAGAAACTGTCTCAGGTAAAACTTCGATTACTCTTGTTTTGTTCTTATCCTGAATCATTGTTTTGGATATTATCATGCTCAACTTCTGTTGTGTCTACTTCATTGTATCTTGCCTTGGCATTAGAAGTTAAAACATAGTTAAATGTTATTGGAAACTATGTGTGACTTTACATTTAAGCGCAGAAACCGATGCAAGAAAACTTACAAAATATCGGGGAAGAACAATAGTACACACTGAAAACAGAAAACAATTATTTTTCTTATCTTATTAAAACTATTACAAAAAGATGCAAATTTAAATAGATGTTGAGTGAATAAAATAGAAAAAAAGTGCAGTTATGTGATTTATCTTTTCACGAAGGAGTTAAATTGATAACTGTTGATCAGCTCAATTTATAAATAATTATCGTAGTACTAACTTTTCCATATCGCGAACATATGTTCTACAATAATTTATTGACTTTCATCATTATTTTTAAATTTCATTTATTTATTTTAGCTTTTATTTTTCATTTAATCAAAAAGTGGCTTCTTAAGAAAACATAACAGTAAAATTTCACTTATTTACACAATTTTAGTTAGAGACACATTCTTGTGTAGGTTATTAATTAATTCTAATCCACAAAAAAGTGTTTTATAATGAATTCAAAAACTTACACTTGAAAATGCTTCCGTATTAATTTTATTTGAGTGTTCGTTACTTAGCATCACCTACATAGATTGCAACTTTTAATTTGGTGCTTAGATATTTAAATGCTGTTTGTTGTTTAAAATTTCGAAAAATATGTTAGAAGACTTACTGCCAAAAAAATTTTTTTTTTCTTAAACACTCCCTCCATAACAATATGTTTTTGATTGTCAGATGATTTGATATTGTTGTGAAGAATATGCTTTCCTTCTTAACATATTTCATTTTGTTATGCGTGTCAGCATTAGTTGAAAACCCTCCAAACTCCCAAATTTCATTATAAATTATTGATTATTTATGATTCTAGAAAATATGCGCTGTTTTTGAGCTTCTAATATCATTTTGTTCTGATTTAAATTAAATGTTTGGTAAAATATATATTAAATAAATCAAATGACCACTTAATTTTAGAGTCAAGTTTAAGAACTTTTAGAGTTTTTTACATGCAAATAATTGAAATATTACCTGCCCGATTATTGACAGTAAAAATTAGAATTTTTCTATTTTGGCTACTACGCATTTTTAGACATACAATCTTTACTATTAGGAGCATGATTTATTGCTGATTAAAAACCTAATAGAACCTCCCCCCCCCCAACAAAAAAATTCAAATCAAAACACAGTGCGCTGAAATAAATTACATCACTATCTAATTATGAATTTATTGGTATTTGTTTTCAAAAAATCTGAAATAGCATTAGTTGTGAAAACACAAAAACAATTGCTACAACTTTCCTCAGCTTGATTTTATGATCGAGTCACTAATCTTTTCAAGGAAAATTAAGCTGGTTTTTTTCAAAGAATTTAGTTGGCAATTTTTAATATGCCCGCTTTTCTTATGAGTAAAATGAACAACTAATGTTAATGTGACTGGGGGATCCGGGTTCTATCTTAGCGATAGCTGGTCAATTCGTATTCCGCACTCTGCTCGCTAGGACCACTTTGCTGACGTAAAATATCCTTAGTGGTAGACGGTTCATGGGTTAGAGTCCCTTTGCCGTCTGGCTATCAGTAGAGGGTTTTCATGGTAACGCAGTTGCAGGTTAGTTCCGTCAAAAAGTCCTCGAAGAAGGCAAATTTCTCCCGTTACTTGATCCAGGAGTTCCCTTGTCTTCTGGATTGGGTTCAAAATTACAATGCTACGGAATTTAATATTTGTAGCCGTAACCCTAAATTATGTCGGCTATTGAACGATAGTTATAAAATAAAATAAAAGATTATCAATACAGCTTTGGAGGTTTTGGGGATAGGGCATTCGCCTTCCAATGAGGTGGCCCGGATTTAAATCCCAGTGGTGGCGGACAATACAAATTTCGCACCTGGCTTGAACAGACCACATTTTTGACGTAAAATATCCTCAATGGTAGACGGATTTTGGATTAGAGTCGCATTGCCGTCAAGCTAACCATGGGAGGTTTTCGTGATTTTCCTCTCCATGTAACGTAAATAAGGGTAAGTTCCATCAAAAAGTCTTTCACGAAAGAAAATTTCTCCCAATACTTGATCCAGAATTTCTCTCGTCTTCTAAATTGGAAAATTACAAGGCTACGGAGTTTGAATATTAGTAATCGTAAACCGAAAATTGGTTCGGCTGTTCAACGACGGTTATAAAATAAAATACTATCAATAACAACTGTGACACATTTGCTATTTCACTGATATCCATGAGTGTTTTACACTGAAGATATTTGTATTTCCATGTATAATAAAATTTATTTAAACATAAACTAACTCATGGTTAATATGGCAATTTTAGATTTTGCTAAAGAAAATTAAACAGCTCTATTCAGGCAACAGTATAACCTGCACGGAATAGCTACGAAATTATGATAGTGGCTTAAAAAACACCGATCTAAATAGGATTTTTCGTTAGATAATTGTAAAAAATTATTTTTATATAATATTATCTATCTCTCAAATAATTTTATGATTGCTGAAACGTATTGAAGACAAAACTCAAATGTTTATAGTTAAAGACGGGTCAAAAATATGTTTAAACATTCAATATTAGTTCATGAAATAAACTTATACTGGATGTTCTTATATGCTTGTATATCCAGGATATCCTTCAATGATTTGTCTTTAAAACATATTTTAGAATATTTATGGAAATTTAAACAAGAAAGTGTAAAAAATGAAGACAAATCTATACATTTGGGGTACAAAATTAATATTTAAGTTAGAAAGAAAACAAAACCCTTTTTCGAAATATGACCGATTACAGTTAAGGAAGATGGATGTACAAATCAGGAAAACCTATTTAATTTGATAAAGAAGCAGAGGGGGAGTTGAAAAACTATTATTTGAAACGCTTCCAAGTTCAAGCGGTGACCAAACAGGTTCTTATGAATTATAGAACGTTCTCTGTTAATTGTGGTATGGTAGATTTCAACAATGGTTCTATTTTTTTTTCGTTTAAATATAATTTTGAGAACTGTAATGTGCATATTTTTTAAAATTAAATTTTCCCTCAAATTTTCTCCCTGAACAAAAACAATTATGACGTAAACAAGACAGCAGTTAAACGTGACAGATATGCATTTACCGATTCATCGAACGCACTGGAGTGCTGGACTTAAAGAAATGTTGAGACCGTCAACGCTATGTGGAACTGATACGCCTTTATAGACTGCTGAAGAATGCTCTTAGGAAAATGTATCCAGGCCACCTCAGATCAGACTATCCGTTATTGAACGATGAAGCTAATATCAATGACAGCAACAAAACATCTTATTGCAATTATTGTAAGGGGGTGCTTTAATCATCGATTATGCATTCCTAATCTCTTACTGGCTTTGAAGAACAATCTCAGTTAGGTATACTTGAAAGCGCACTGTTGAAGTGACACAAAACGTTCAAAGCTTCTTATGTGTGCAGAGCCCTGATTTTTTCTTCCTGGATGGCTTTTTGAAGCTTATAATGTGATATGACATGACAACTGTTGCACCCTTGGTAATAAATTGGGGGAAAATAGTTTCCCCTTTTTAATATCTCATCATATTATTTGTCTTTTATACACACCTCTGTTCAAAGTTGTCAAGGGAAATTTATTTTCAGACTTTATATTTATTTAATACGAGTGGATCATAATCTGCGTTAAAAAAAAAAAATCTTTACTTTCTGCAACGCCGTCTATTTTTACTGGACGTTTGGGTTTGGAAATTTCTTGTTATAGAAAAGGAGTTTGAAGAAAAACATATTTTTCTCTATGATTAACGATTATATTAAAGAATGTAACTAATTAAAATTTTAGAATTGCATGTTTACTCCTTATATAAAAACAGTTTTTCAATAAATTCACACAGAACATTTTAAACACAATAACGAATTTTACTCTATTGGTCAATAAACAACAACAAGCAAAACAATTTGCAACTGATTCTCAAGTTCAAGTGTGAAAATTTAAAAAAACATACGTTTTTTTTTTTTTTTTTTTTTGTAATCTATATCAAGTTTAATGTTTTCTTTTTCAGGGCGTAAGGCTCGAATACTAGTTGCATCTGCTTGGGCCCTTTCAGCTGTATTTTCAATACCATCAGCTTTCTTGAGCTCTAAAGAAGAGGTGAAAGGCATGTCTCAGTGCTGGATTGACCTCCAACCATGGCAGTGGCAAGTTTATATCACTCTGGTGGCAGCTAGTCTCTTTTTTCTACCAGCTCTAATTATAGCAGCTTGTTATACTGTCATAGTTTACACTATTTGGACCAAAAGTCGAATAATGAGCTATCCCAAATTATCCAAATCATCCTCAATTGTAGCGGATAGCAAAAAAAGTGAGCAATATCACATTTTCGCTTTATTATGTTACGGTTTGTTTTACTGAAATAAAGCCACCGTGCCGTAAATGGACTAAGAAAACATGTGTATTTAAGAAATTTATATGCTAATACATATTTACAAAATGTGACTCAATTACTCCCCACCTTTGAAGGCGGAAAAATTGAATATGATAAATAGGAGGGGGAAATGTCCCGCCAATATAAAGCTATTTCTGTCAACAGCGCATATGTTCCTCGCATTTATATATGACTTGAAACATACGGTGCTGATTAGCATATCCATTTGCATATTCAATTTTTCGTCTGGTAGAATGTGATTTACTCCTTGTAAATTAGTATTTCCATATAGATTTATAGATTTTCTTAATATATGTGTTCCGTTCTCTTTTGTCCATATGTATCACAAGGGTCAAGTTACAGTCAAGAGGCATAAAATCAAGGGAACTTTTTTTCAGTGGGATACAATTCTTTTTTCTAAAAACATAAATAAAACGCAAGGTTTCTGGATGCATATGTGGAACCACATATATTAAAAATAGATCAGCCGTTAATGAAAACATTACTGGAAAGGAATTAAAATCGTGCTCCAGTCCACCTTGGTAACATCTTTTAATAAACTTTTTGAACAAATCACACTCATGATAACAGTGATTTAGTCGTAAATAAATAATGCAAGGTGTAAGTTAGATTAATTATTTCAAAAGGTATTCACACACCCACATCAAATATTTACGAATACGAATTACGAATGTGACGGCCGGAATACGAATGTGACGATGGTTCGAATGTGATCACCATTTACCTTTGATTGTCGTGCATATATGAAGTCAAAGATTTGCAACAAACAATATCAATTTTTTGAGAACTTGAAGAACGACGTAGTGAGCAACAGTTCAAAAATTTTATAAAAGCTTGGTACGTGTCATATTTTATAACTATTATATAATCTAAGTGCTAACTCTTATAAAGAATTTTACGATTTTATCATAGTAAAGTCTTTATTATTGACGGTGTTTTTACTTAATAGGTAATATTATATTTTCATGTATTTTGTTTTTTAAACAATTTCAGCACAATTTGTTTGGACTTCACTGTCAGCTTTACTCATAAAGTCCAAAAGCTATGAGTTTATCAATTATTTGATTTTTTTAAAAAAAAATCGCAAGTTACTGATTGTGCCGCTTTTCCAAATCTGAATTTAAATAAAGAAATTATTTTTTAAGAATGCTTCACCAGATAAAAAACTTAATCTTGCTTATTACGTAATTCAGATTTAATCCTATTTACCAGCAAAAGAGGCACTAAAAAATCAAATTACTTTCTCCATAATATTTCCAATTTTTTAAACTTTGAAAATGTTTTGTTTTAATTGTCTGCAAAAATCTCGAAAAACGATTGCAAAGTTTCTGGATACTTTTTAATTAGACACTGTTTATAAATAAATCAAATTTCTTTTATTTAAAAATATACAAATAATATTGTCTTAAATGAATAATGTTCAGAATTTGTTGAAAAAAGTGTTTTTTGTCTTAAACTTATTAAGTAAATTAAAAGACAATTTATTATCAGATAAATAAAATTTAATCTTTCCATTTGCTAAAATTATGTCTTTTAAAATTTGTATTTTATTTTCGCGTCAAGTCTGAAGGTTTATTTCTTACCAAATACAGTTTAACAAATTGTCTATATTTATTTTAATTGAAATTTGGTCCAATATTAAAAACAAGTTTCATTTCAATTTACTCGAAAGATTTGTGTTTGAATCGCTTATACTTTCCTCCTAATTATCTTCTCAAATTTCTAAGGAACACGAAGCTTTTATACTGAATTTAAAAGTAAAATTCAAATTAAATTAAAGCTAATGCCTCAAAAACGATACTGCTAATTCAAAAGTACACACATTAGTGTTGTACTATATACGAAAAGAGATTGTAATAGTTAGCGGATTACGAATTGCTTTCAAAACCGAGGAACAATAAAGAAGCTTTCAATAAAATTAATGACTACTAAATCCCTTCTAATGTAAAGTGCTCTCAAATCTAAGTTGGGTGAAGACAAGTTTTGAACTGAAATCGAGAAAATATGCTAATTAAGACCGCTTTCAATTTATTGACACTTTGAACCTTTATTGACAGTAACATACATCCTCGCTGTATCTATTAACAGTTATTTAAAACCTTGATCTGACATTAGTTAGAATCGCACACTTTTGAGGAATGTATGTTCTGATATTATATATATATATATATATAATAATAATATTAAGTAGATAGATTAATAATAATTATTAATAAATGTACAGATACACAATACTATGCGAAATGAATTTTCGTAACTTTTGGGCCGGGTGCAACCGAAAAATCACCAAAAGATGTAGACTTCTGCCAACTATTTTTTTTAACCTTTTTTTATTTTATTTATATTTTCAAATACTGAAAAAATGTACTAAAAAATATAAATAAAAAGAGTTTATAAAATTCATTGATCCCCCTTGAAAAATCTCTCAATCCAAAATAATTGTGGTTGTAACATTATATAAAATCCACAATTCCGAAATATTTTTTTCTTGAAAGTTATGGTGCATAAATTTAAAAAAAAAAAAAAGAGGTAAATTCTGATCCGCAATATCACGCACGAAGTTCAGTTTTATTAGAAGCCAGAAAAAACACATAATATGAAACAAAGTATGAACGATAAAAACAATGAGACAACAAGTAATACAACATTCTTAATCGCATTATATTACAGAGAGATGCATTTGAGCTACACCTAACCTGATCTGTGCCAAATTTAAAACACATCACGTTCTAAAGCAATTAAAAGAACATTTGATGTGAAGTATATTTGGCTCAAAAACAAAACGGAAAGTGGAAATAAAAAAAAAACTAAATAAAACAAGCAAAGATCTTAAGTGCGCTTTAAGATCAATGAATCCGCATTTTTATTTATTTATTTATTCTTTTGTTAATTGGTTGCGACAGCGATTCAAAACAGCGATATTATTGATAAGAAATTTTTTTCAGTGCTTTTCTTTATGTATTACAGAGACATAATATAATAAGAAAAGTATTATATACTATAATTCTGCTTGCTAATAAGCTTTTATTTATATATTAAATGAAAAATAAAGACAGAAATCGAAAAACTAAGAAACGAACTAAGAAGTTTTATTTTCTTTTCTTTTGAAAAACTAAGAAATTTTATGGCCTAGAATTTCTGCAAAAAATTTAACATAAATTCCAAAAATGGTTAAATTAAAAATAAAATTACAATTAAAAATAAAGATACAATAATATGTTTGAATGTTAAGAGGCCTGTTGTTAAGAGGCCTTCCACCTATTTTAGAGAATGGCCAAAACATTAAATTCGGAAAATCGCGGGGGTCACACGCATGCTAGATAAAAAAGGTAAAGAATGTTCAACAACAAGAATAGGATAACAGTTGATTTTAGTGATAGTTGTTGAACTTTTCTTAATTTTGCGAAAAATTGAAATTTAGTTTCATTCACTGATAGGATGAAATTACCACTTTTATAACTGCATGCACAACGGTTACACAATTTAAAAAAGATTTAGTACTAAATTTTTTTTTACAGATAATGCGAAACAAAATCGGCATATAAGTATTTCTATCCACACTTTTGCATTAGGTATCACTACTATTCAATTTAAAGAACAATTATAGTGCGAATAATACTATTTTACTAATATTTTAAATTTACGTTTTAAAGTATATATATATATATATATATATATTGTATTTAGCTCGGTTCTGTTTCTAAAATTTTTTTGATTTTTATATGAATTTTAGATATTTTATCTAATTTGTAAATTTTACTCCCGCTCATAATATATTTTACCGAACATCTCATTTTCATAAGCCGACCGGCCTGTGTAGAGAGCAGGGAACTGTCCTTGCATCAGAAAGGTTCTGGGTTCGAATCCCGGGCAAGACATGGATGTTCCTTCCCTCTCTGTACTGTTCTCACTGTGGGAGCGACGTTGGCCCACTTAATATGGTACCCCTGAAAGAGAGGCCAACAAAACCACCCTGTATATGCCTGAATTGACGGATGTTAACGCAGGTGGGCATTGGAAAAAAAATTATAATACATTTACAATACTTTTAAGCTTCTATAAAATAATATATTACTGTTGGACATATAATTAAAAATTTTATTTTATTCTTTCAAAATTTTATAGTCAAAATTCTGGTTTAATACAAAAGTTCCATTTTTTAAACATTGACGTTTCAAGGGACCTATTTTTAGATTTCAAGCAATTTTTTGAAATGTGCTGCATGCATTTCATTTGATTGGTATTATGACTCTTATTCCAAGATAAGCAATGGTGTTCAAATAGAAAAAAGGGGGATTAACGACTTTTGCACATGAAGGTCAGAAACATAAGGTGACTTATTGTTATAACCGAATGATGGATCTTATTGTAATGTTTGGAAAGTAATGCAAAGTAGGCACTCACTCATACCCAGTGTTTTTCTATATTATTGAAAATCTAACTATTGAAAAGAAATTTTTTCTGATATGGTGATACCCTTCAGGGGAGGGTGTTGCACTTTTTTGTGTTATTTGACAATGGTAGAGTTAAAATTTTACATTAAAGGGGTTTTTCAATGTGTTCCCAACTATGGCTTGCTTTTGATAGTTTTTTCCCCTTTTAATTCTTATGTTTTATGCTACTGAAACTTAATGGCTTGACAGCCCATAGAGGGCCAAGTCTACTGTGTCCATCCCAGTTTTCTCGGCCCTTGGCTCTGGGTTGCAACTGCAGATGTTTCAGTGAGGTGGTACTTCGAACGTAGAACCCTCGGTGCTTATACTCTGTTGCAAGTTAAGAAAGAAACCCTTATGCTTGGGGCGAGAGCCTGTTTGCATGTAAGTATACGATAAATGGATGTTAAGCTCCCAGCGAGAACGTATATAAACATAGCAAACTCTTTTGCACAGCTTTCACTTTCCGTAACCTTCGTTTCGCTATTTTTTTATTTATAATAGTATGAAATGAGGAAAAGAAAACTAATTGAATAAAAACTTTTTTTTTGTTTGCTCTCTAAACGATAATAAAAAATAACAGTTATTAACAATCATAACCAATTAACAGGTAATAAGCATTAAAAAATGAGATCTAAAAATCGTGACAAATATAAGTCTTTCTGCTCGCATTTAAAGAAACTAATGGAAAATAATAAATAATGTTTAATTGCAGACGATTTTCTTCTACAGCGAAGCAAAAGTAAAAATAACTTATCTCACATTTGTTTGGTAACACCATGTCAGCATAAGACGCACCATTTTTATTGGTCTAATCAAATTCAATTCTCTAGCATAGTCATTATAGTTGTTTCTCTTTCGAGAGCATATGTTCTCCTTATTTATCGAAACATGCTGCCGTCTAAGATTCCGTCGTAGTAAAACTACGAAACTATAATGTTTTTTTTAATAATTCTATGACACATATCGTAAAAGAGAGTTTAACTTTTTTGTTTAACTTTTAAAAGCTTTTATAATGTTTTAAAAATATTTTTTATAATTTGATAATAATGAAATAAAACAGAACTACATGCAGCCGCGGATGCTTACTTAAATTCTATACCATAGTGGTTTTTCCTTAACTTGTAACGAAGTATAGTCCCAAGCATTCTCAGTACTCATTTTATCGACCTACTGAAGGAATACAAGGCCGTCACCCTTACCCGGTCCAGAGATAGAGCGCCGAGCTTGTGACTCGGGAGCATGTAGCGTAAACATTCAGCAAATGGTTTTCTGAGTAATATTACTTCCACAATAAATTTGTTGTTACTGAATGGGTCAAAGTAAATTGTACATTTTTTTTCTTCTCATTTACAAATTTTGCTTGCTTTCAGCGCCATGTGTTAGAAATGCATAGCGATACAATAATGGCCTTATCAGAAACATTTTCAGATTCGGGTGATGTTGATTTTTATAAGTTAGAACCTAATAAGAGTCTGGAGTTTTAATTGAATTACTAAATTTCAAGTTATTCGGTTAACCTATCTTGATTCATTCGATGCATGTAGCGCAAAAATTCAGCAAATGGTCTTCTGAGTAATATTACTTCCACAATAAATTTGTTGTTAATGAATGGGTCGAAGTAAATTGTGAATTTTTTTCTTCTCATTTACAAATTTTGCTTGCTTTCAGCGCCATGTGTTAGAAATGCATAGCGATACAATAATGGCCTTATCAGAAACATTTTCAGATTCGGGTGATATTAATTTTTATGAGTTAGAACCTAATAAGAGTCTGGAGTTTTAATTGAATTACTAAATTTCAAGTTATTCGGTTAACCTATCTTGATTCAGTTGATAGTTAAAAAATATGTGAGATTAATGGGATCAACTACTGTCAAAATTACGCATGGGGCAATTTTAACTAAATTAGTTTTAATTGCTAATTTTTATTAAAACCAGCTAATAACAGCTGTTTTAGTGCCCTTAGCTCTTCCTTTTGTTCTTTTATATTTTTGTATTCACAGGTTGCGTTAACAAGAACAAATCTAATAGCATGGAAAGCGAAGCTGACAGGAAACGTGCTAGTTCCAGAGGTATCATACCTAGAGCTAAAATAAAAACTGTAAAAATGACTTTGGTAATTGTCTTTGGTAAGTACTGAAATTTACTCACTAGCATGGTCGTTGATGTTATCTACTTACTCTAATGAACGGATATAAAATATAGTTTATTTAAGGTATATAGCTGAGTTAAACATTTTTTTTAAAAAACAGCTTTAATTAAAATTTAAGTTTTATTGTTTGTAAGAAAGTGTCCCAACTAAAGTAAATTGAAAACATTTAAAAATATTATTTTCTAAATAAGGGTTAATTTGAACATAGAAACTACAAATATTTCGTGATACGCTAGCAGCTTTTCGAAATATTTTAATGCACAAATATCAACAAAAAAAATTTTTCTCCGATCAATAATAGGGTCACCTGTTTTATGTACTAAAATTCATAAAATATTTCAAACACACGCTGAAAAATAGCTAAATATGTTGTTCAACAAAATTTAAAAAAAAAAAAAATTTAAAATTTCTTACTTAAAGCATGATAAAAATAATAAATGTACACATTGACCTTAGCTTTTCGTTGAAAACATCGCTAACTTTCTACAAAATCTTCGTCAAAGTGTCAAAGAATTCTGTAATAAGCTTTTTTTTCACTAACCTTTTTTGTAATGAAGAATTCTATAATAATTTATTTTGTAATCATAACACTCATTCTCAAATTTAAAGAGATTTAAAAAGTTAATGAACAAAAGTTAAAATAAAGACAAAAAAAAATTCCAAAATTTCGTTGAAACTGCATATATTTACCCAATTAGATACATCGAAAAATAATTATATTTAATAAAAAAATGTAACTCATTCACTGCTTAAATATTTGTTTATGATTTTGAGACTAATGGTGTCTGTCAACAATAAAGAAAAAAATAAGTCTGACAAAACAAAATCAATCCCTTTTTCAATGAACAAGGATCAAACTTGGACAAGGTAATCATACAAGGGAAACAGGTGTGGAGGGGGTAGGGTGAGAACCCCAGGTGTGTCTTAAGTCAAAACTAAAATTGTTTTCCAAATATTATGAAAGAAGCGGGAAAGGTAATGAACTATATTATTAGGACTTTTAAAGATATAAATGATTCCCAGAAATTAAGCTGTGTGACTGAGGGGTAGGGTTTAATGATTTTAAAAGAAGATAACTCAAATATATGATTATGATTCCATTTATGTAGGATGAAGAAAAATTATTTAGTATCCTAAGATCATATCTTGCACGTACTATACTTGCACGTCGAAGTTTAAGGGCAAGTTTAATTTCAGTTTTAAGGGACTTTAAGGTTGGTTGAATGTACTTGGTTCACATGGGAGAAAATTACTTCTAACTCATATTTATTCAAAATATAAGCAATTTGGGGTCTGAATTAAGAATAATTCGGTAGAACAATCAGATTATAAGTTCGAGATTAATTGGTGAGAGCACTGGGCTGCTAGATTAATTTTCTATGAATAGAAAAAGGCACTATTAAAAAGAAATTTATGGTCTACAGATAAAACTTGAAAATAAAAGACTTTTTTAGAGGAGATTACTGTTGAAACAAATTTTAGAGGTACAGTCACACAGCTTAATTTCTGGGAAGCATTTATATCTTGAAAATGAGACAGCTGGTTTTTAATTAGGGAAGGAAGTGAAAGGTTATCATGGAATGAAGTGAACAGAAATGAGAAATTTCACATAACTATGATTAATTAAAATGTCTAAGAAAGTTGAGCAATTTTTATTTTTGGTTCGAAAGGGTAGTAAAGGGTTTGGTTTCAACGCAAGTATGAAATAAATTTCTAAAACTAAGAACATAATCAGTGTAAGCATTGTTCATTGAAATGAATTATAATCTTTAACAAATCGTCTTTAAAAAGGAATTTGTAATAAATCAAAGAGATTCACATAAAAATAGTGCATTTTTATAGTTCAATGATGAAGGGGTTTAGAGCATTACGCATTTTATATATCTTATGTGCTATGCTTGAAATTTGTCAACATGATTATGAATCACTTATAAAATAAAATTATAGCTTATATAATTTAATTCATAGTTATATACAAAATTGTAAATAACTTATATTATTATAACATAGCTTTTAGAGAATTTGATAAGATAGTTTTTTTTTTTTTTAATATGAAACATTTGAGAGTAAGGGAAAGACATTTTATGCTTCTCTATTTTAGTTTTGCTTCGGAAATTTAAAGTTGATAGGATTTTAACCTATGTCAACCTATGTGGGAAATTAGTAGAAGAACATGCTCAATTTAAACACGATTTTCATTGTTGTTAAAAAAATGAGTTTTTTCCTTGTCTAACTTAAAGCATAAATTTGTTTAATTTTTTTAGTATTTATTCTTTGTTGGAGTCCATATTTTGTGTATGATCTCCTTCAAGTTTATGGAAAAATCCCGGATAGTCAAACGTCTATAGCTGTTTCAACATTCATCCAAAGCTTGGCTCCATTAAACAGCGCTGCTAACCCCTTGATATATTGTCTTTTCTCAACTCATATCTGTAGAAACTTCAGGCAAGTATCAATAGTAGGAATTTCTAAAAATTCAAATACTTTTATTGAAAAGTTAATTATTCCACTTTTTCAGAGATAAGAGATAATTTTTATCGCAATTTGTGTATAGAAATATCTACACAAATCTGTGATAGAGCCTTACTCTGTTTAATAACAATAATTAGGTTCAGATTCTTGCCTCGTTTAAAATAAACTGTACTATTTTCCATTGTGAGATTACGAAACTTATTTTTAATGAAATTATTATTTATCAAATAAATCTAATAATATATTATAATTTAAATAACTAAACGCACTAAATCAAAATTGCAACGTTTAGAAAGTTTAAATTAGTATATTTGAATCAATATTCAATACCTAGAATTCACAATGGTTTTCGATTATGTTTTGAAGCAATTCATACCAATTATGAATTTATATTTCGTTTTATCATATTAAGTCTGTCAAATTATAAGTTAAATTAGTTTTAAAGAAAAGAAGAAATTTTAGGATTTTTTTTTTTTTTAGAAAAATTAATTACACTCTTACTAAAATCGTCATTTAATCAATAAGTATAATAATAAATATTACATTAAAGCAATGTAGGAAAACAAATTAAAATAATATTTTGAATGAGATAGATGCTAAATTAAGTTTTTACTATTTTACAGTTTTTACCATTTTTATTTTCTTAGTTTTCATTTATTTATATGCAATATATATATTCATTTATTTATATTTATATGAGATTTTTGAAAATGTGCATACATAGAATAGTTTTCTTGTTTTCAGTTTTAAACACTTATTTTAGTGCAAAATAAAAACTATCCTGACAATTGTGATTGTAAAGTTTCATACAGTAATTTTGAAGTACTTTTTTTTAAGTATGAGTGCTGTATTACTCTATAATATAGCATTATAGGACAACAGTTTTAACCTCCATTTTGTATACTTGTGTTTTATTAAGTATCAAAACGAATCAAACAAATATGTAGTGCAATAATGCATTATTTACGATACACGTTTTTTCAGATTGATAATTTTGGAAATTAATTGCACATATTGGTAAAAAATATTTATAAATAATCACTTCAAATTTAGAAGGAATCAATAAATATAAACTATGGCGTATTTATAAAAAAAAAAAACCACGAAAATTAATAAAAATAAGCGAACAGTATTTTTACAGAAACTTTGGTTCATGACAGAAATTTATTGAAGATTAACTTTTTTTTTCTACTGTGTTGGTAAACGGCAGCGCACCAAATCGACTGGAAGAAATTAGTAGAATAAAATGAGGTTGTGTATGCCTGATCGTTGCATTGGGCTTGGAAATTTTCTTCCACATCAAGTCACGCACTCATCAGCCTATACAATGAACTTTTAATGGAGTTATGTCAAAGAATTTATGTTTCAAAAAACTTTTATCAAATATATACTTTGGATGAGCAGCTTTTATATTTAGGACAATGTGCGTTTCTGCTATCTAACGAAATTCGTTTACTATTATTATAGCCTTTGAAATCAGTGAGGGAATTATATATAAAACTTAGTTTCTATAATAAAATTCAAGAAAATTAAATAGTTCTATGCGTTAAATTTGTTAAATATTTAAAAATGCATTGGTGTGGTTGATTTATACTACCGAATTCCTATCAATTCTATAAGGGTTGTTGTAGATAAAAAGTGGACAAGTGGGAGAATTTTCAGAAATGATGACATCATCACTATTTTGATTTGTAAAGAGAAGGTAAGAGATACATTGCGGAACCGATTCAAATGAAAGCATTTCAAGTGAATGTAAAAGTGAGTTGAAAATGATGCATCCAGAACGAAGCAATGAGAAGTAGAGAAAATTGAAAAGGTAGTTGCATGATTTAGATATAGCAGTTGTTTCAGTTAATCAGACTACATACATCACGAGATGTAAACTTTTTAATTACTAATCATTTTATCAAAACTAGTAATGAATTAATGGACGATATCAGGATTTCCCATTTCATACTCCTCTTGTACATCCGATACTGAAGTACACCCTCCACTAAGAGTCTTAAACCATTTATATATTTTTACCTAAACAGTGTTTACCTTAATCAATAAATATTTGAAGAAAAATATCCATATTATACTCATTCTTTGCTATTATAATGTACCTTGTTTTGATCGTACTATGAGTTCACGTTCTCTTTAACTGCTCTAATACTAACCTGTTAATCAGTTATCTATTGTGCATTCTGTTTACCATCCTTTATACTCACCAAGTGTGACATTTTAAAAACTATAATATGACATAAAAAATCTGTTACATAATGATTCACCCTGCAAAAACAGTTTCAGTTTTTCAGCACTCACAAGTTGTATGTAAACGTCTCACTGAAAGTTTTTTATCTTTCTTCCCAGAAGGCTGCCTTTCTGCAACTGGATTGCAGAAAAGTTGTGCATCTGTTTCCCCTCTATGCAGCGTCCTTTCACTAATGGTCATTCCAGAGCTTCAGAGTACACCACCATGACTGAAACCCTCTCAACCAGTCATAGGAATTCCACCTTCCATCCCTTGACCAGCATGACCACCAAAGGAGTAAGACAACCTTTTCTAAAACAAGGTTCATCCAAAGATGATTCACGTAAGGAGGTTGCTTTCAACGATCTTGTGGTGACAAATTCCTCAAGAAATTCCAATGTTTGAATTGAATAATTAATAATTAACAATGTATGTTTCATGTTGATGGAAATTTATTGTGAGCTATGTGATTTCCAAGCAATTACGCATAATTTTGTGAAAGTTTAATAATTTTATAAATAGTTTAAGGTTCTGTAATATTGCTTATGATATTTCTATAAAAAATATGTGGCTAAATGAGAGAATAACTAATGCTAGTGATTAAGATTAAGAAAAAGTCTGAAATTATATCAGCGAAAACAAAATATGCCAATTTGTTTAATAGTTATGATAGGTTAATTTATTCAATAGGTTGGTATGCTAAACCAAAAGGATTACTTTGATTCAATTGGTTTGAGAAAATCTAAGTTAAAGCGTACGAAAATTAAAAAATATTTTTAACAAGCGCCAGACGAAGTAAAATGGGTGTAAAATAAATATGATTTAAAACATTTTGCCACTCAAAAAAGCTACTGAATGTTATTCAATTGGAAAAAAAATAATAAATTTAGATTGTCCAAACTCGAATGGAAATTGAAAAATAAAATGTGGCAACAAATTTAAGCTTCTCATTTTAATTCCAATAGGCTTAGTTTCAATTTTACAAATTAAAACAAGAAATATATCTAATGTAAATTTGCAATTTATTTACAAAAAATATTTCCCACTTTTATTTCAACAAAAACTGATTATGAAAATTGATAATTGGTCTGAACTCTTTTCAACTTTATTGTACTAAGAAACTAATGAAACTGTGGTTTATCACTATTTCGTTATAAATCGTTGAATTTTAGTCTGTGACATTGAAAATGTTTATTTCTCTTTTACTTCTCTACGTAACGGATTAAAAATGCTCATACGGAGTAGTAGTAATTACTATATAAGTACTATTTGCTCTTGATTTACAATACTTTTTAATCATTTTGAAGCAAGATTTTTACTGCTAATGTTCCATGATCTTAAAAATTGTGGAACACGTTATACCAAGTAATTATGCAAGTCAGCTGTAACTCAATTGAAGCAGTTATAAATTGAACCATAATACCTGCAAACTAAACCATTTAAAGTTGATTACGTGATCCTAAGGTTCAAACTCAACGCAAACATGTTAACGATATAGATTAAAGTTGATTCGAGTTTTCTCTGACTTTGACCCGAGAAACATTGTGATAATTAACATTTCCATGTTATTATCGTACTGACAAAGAAGCTGACACATACGAACTACTAACGTGTCACACCCAAGAAAGTTGAAAAAATTTATAAAACTGAAACTGCTTAACTTTAGAAATTTTGACACATGTTGTTCTTGCATTAAGCCACAAATGCATAATCTCTATTCGATGAATGAAAACACTATCTTTTGATATTAAATATTCTGTGCCATTTTTTAGCCTAGTGCAATGTGAAAATGTATCGGAAGAAGTTAAATAAGAATAAAAGTAGTTTTGGAACAAAAAATGATGTAACAATGTGAGTGATTCTTATTATAGAAGTTGATAACATGTTTTCCAAATATATATATCTAGTCTCAATAATTTTCTAAAGTAAATTATCTAATGCAAATTCGACTTCATTTGTAATTAAAATGGCATTTGATCCGAATGTACTGATTTTTTACTGCTACTTTTTTTTATAAGAAGCAGTTCTAGTCAATTCTGTCTTTGTTATTAACTTAAATAATGTGAATTATTCGGACAATGATAATATTTATATTGTCAAATTTTAATAATTCATTTTTATTCATTGTTTAATCTTTTTCAAATAAAAAGTTATTTTTAGTTCATAAATAATTATTGGGCGTCAAAAACATTTAAAAATTTTGAGATTCAAACTATATTAAAAAATGAACGTAAAACATACTTTTTTACATTTTATTGTTGAACTTTTGATTTCTTACTATCGTTTGCAACGATTGTTTAATTTAGAAACTTTTCAATCAATGTCGCACATTTCGTTTTTATTTTTATTGATCCCAATCATTTTAATTCTCATTAATTATTACTTGTTACTGTTCCTAAAACATAATATTTATGCTAAAACTTTTGCACAGTATTTTTGTTCACGCAATATTTAAAAGTTAATATTTTTACATATTGTGAATTAATTTCCAAATATCATGGCAATCTAATTGTATTACAACACTTTTTGGTGAATATTTAATTTAAACCGCAAATTTTACGTAACGCACGATGTTGAAACAAAGCTTTAAGCTAAAGTTATCAATTCAAACCTTAATTTGGGAACTTAGTTTTTAAACAAGTAATTTCAAGAACAACTCTAGAAAACTAACCTAACCCATTGACAATCTTGTTACGCCATTTGTTTTAAATTTTAGCGATTTTTTTTATTTTTTTAAAAGTATACAATTTTAACTAAAGCTTGTCTTCTGTAATATGTTTAGTATTTTATACCTTTGTACTATTGTAGTTTAAATTATATTTGTTTTAATTTGGGATCAAATTTAAGCCACTTTACAATAGAGATCCCGAATCGGTCTAGATCGTGAGTGGTTATAATAAAATGATTTTGGTTAATTAATGATATATTTATAATTGAGTCAGCTAATTAAGTGTACTGTTAGAATAATTTTGAATTTTTTTAAATGTCTTCGTAGAGATAATGTAAAGATAGCTTGGTATTAAATTGTCCTTTATTGTGAGCTTATTCCTTTGACCAATGTTAATAGACTGTTGTTTGTTCCACATTTCCAATCATAGATTGTCTCCACCAAAATTGCCACCTTATAACTGACCTAGTGTTTTGTATTTGGAGAATATTATGAATAAATCTCTCCTAAGTGCACAATTTTTTCATTCAATAAGATCAAGAAAAAACTGATTTAATGGCAGAAGAAGCAAAAGTTGAATGAAGTCTTGATAAGTTGCTATCGCCTAGCTTTTTGATGCAGATGGGATAACCAGTGTCTCCTTTATATTTAATTTTTCTGACTTTCTAAACATAAGTAAAACTAATATTTGGTATTTTTTAATTTTTAAAAAACAGTCTAATAGTTACTAAAAAATCTTTTAACTTATCAGAATTATATCTGCTCTAAAATATAAAATATATAAAAAAATTTTATTCTTAATCAAAAATTGACATTGTAAATTAAATATATTTCAATGATGAATAACAGTTTCTATTAGATATAAATAACTGCAAATGTGAAAAATTGTTTTTTGAAAGTGAACCGGGTTAGGACGTTTTGCATTTGATGCAGAAAAAGACACTTGTGTTTCACGTTTTATTTCATAACCACAAATTATTAAAATACTTAATATAACATTTTACATTTATTTTGACCTAAATTAATACAAAATAATGAAAAAAAGTATTAAAAATAGGTTTACTAAAAATTCTGCGTCAAAGGGTTAGTAAGTTAAAACATCCACTTCATGATTAGTATTTCTAAACTAGTACGCTTTTGTAAGACGATATTTCCCAGTGGTAGTGAAACAGTTTCCACAGTTTCTACAGATATTCTGAACATATTGGAGTGTATGGATTCATGTGTACATCACGGAGGTGCAGGGCCCGACTTAGCCTAGTTGGGGCCCGGGGCAAAAACCTCTTTGGGGGGGTCCCCTCTGCTTTACTTTTTCAGTAATGAAGAGCCTATCTTTATGGAGGTATTTAAATTTTTCACCTCACTAAAAATAACAAGAAAAAATTACTAAAACCTAAAATAACTATAAAGTCCACCCCCCTGCAATGGTCAGACGAAATATCATTATGTACTTGTTATTGATTTTCTTACAATTCTATGTCCATCATGCCAAATGCAGCTTTCTGATTGTTAACTTTCTCGTCTAGCTGTGAAAAATTCATATCCTTGCTGACATTAGGGCAGAATTCGGCAAAAATTTCACAATTACGATGGCTAATCAGAACCCTGTATTTTTGTAAGCATATCGCATTTTGCGAAATTTAAAAATACAGGCTTTTGATGGGCCAAATTTGTCCATCATAGTTGTGAAATTTAAGCTGAATCCCGCCCTAGAAAGCCATGGATTTACGAAATATAGATTTGTTCATACGATAGATTAAAGAAGAAGCTAACATAAAACTGACGGATTTTACACTGAACTGATATTTTGATTTAAAAAAAAGTTCATTAAAGAAGGAAATGTACTATAAACTCCTAGGTTTGCGGGCCCCCTTAGATGTGGGGGCCCGGGGCGGCTGCCCCGTATGCCCCTGCCTTAGTCAGGCTCTGCGGAGGTGCCACTACGACAGAAATCTAAATCAGATATCACATAAAATATTCTCTCCGGAACTCCCAATGTCATTTTGATTATGATAATTTGCACTTTAATGTTTGTGCCTGTAATTTATTGATATTCAATCGCCATTTGTATAATCTTGTATATAAATATTTATGACCGTATCTGTGTATATATTTATAAATGTTTATGTGTGACATTTATTACAATAAAGCGCACATGGCAAGATTTCCTTCCTATTTGGATTTGTTTCTCATTTATGAAAAATGTTTAAATTTGAATCTACAAATTAAAGCTGCTATTGAGTTTATACACGTTAAGTGAATATTTAGTACTCGTGTCTTTATTTTTAGTTTTTATAAAGATTGTACACTTATGCTGATTGTTATTCAGACAAACTATTTTCTAAGACGTACGCTTCTAAATTAAAATTTTAACTGTGGTTTTCAACGGTTCAAGCTGTGGTTTTTTAACGTTAACCACAAGGTAAGCAAAATAAATTTAGAAACTCATTTAATTAAGATATTCTACTCGAACTAAACTAAAATAACTTTGGCAAATCTAGTTTTTTACTTAAAAAAAAATCTACCCTTTTAAGGAGTTAAAAGCCCTAGTTTTTTGCTTGGAATTTGGTAAATGTGCTGAAATTTGCTAGTTTTATCACAACACCTTCATAGAGGAGGACTATTTGATGGAATTAACCCGTATTTGCGATACAGGGAAATGAAAACCACGAAAATATTTCCCATTTAGCCTGATGGCAAGAGGACTCTAACCCATGATCTGTCTACCACTGAGGACATTTTCGTCAGCACTGTGACCCGGTGCGAGTTGGATGCCGATTCGTATAGACCAGCCATGTATTACGGACCTCGTTTTCCTAATTTGGAGGCAAGTGCACTTTACCCTGAGTCACTACGGCTCAGTTAAAAAAATGATTCTGCGTTTGTATGTTGTAACTTCTGACAACTTTGATTTAGCATCAGCGATGATGCAATTAATTTTTTTCTTAATACTACCTCTAGCTATGTTTATATTGAAATTTTTTTTTCAAATTGCAATGTGTGTCATGAAAACCTTTTTAATTTTACTATTTTCATCTAGGACACAATTGGCACTGAAGCCTTGCGACAAAACGAAGGGAGCTTCAGACTGGTATAACACTTACAGCTACTTTTACTTGGTTAATTCTTAGTTCTCTATAATAAATTATAATTATATAACAAGCGAAGAGCTCCGTAGCCTTGTAATTTTGAACCCAATCCAGAAGACAAGGGAGCTCATGGATCAAGTATAGGGAGAAATTTGCAGCTGGCGGTTTAGTAAAAGGGCAAAATTGGGAAAATGTTTCTCCCCTATGCACTATTTCCCTATCTAATAACATGGGAAAATCGGTTTTGCTATGTGGAGAAGACTGCAGGTTAAATTGCGACTTTTTACGTGCATAACCGTCAGTGGGTTAACCAGTCACTTTTCATGGCTGAAACTAGCTCATTAAAAATAATCAAGTTCAGTTTAAAAATCAAAAGCATCTAATTGACTTGTTTTTATACTTCCGTATAATAATAAAACTTGAACATTATATGATAAATAAATCTATATATAAAAGTTATGTTTCAAACTATGCATTTTCGTGATTAGGTATTGCTTTGGTCTGCATATTTGACTTTTGTTTGAAAATATGCGATATCAAACAACCACTGCATAACTTCTTTCCATATGCTTTTTTTTAAAAAAAAAAGATTTAATGTTATTTTCAGTAGAAATCTTGCCATTTTTCGTGCCAGAATGATAGCACTTATTCCACATGGGAGAAATAACTTTCATGTTTAAATGGGAAAAATACGTGATTGAGTTTTAGAATATGGATCGAATAGTTAAGCATTCAGATCACAGAATACATTTCAATTTACAAAATCTTGAATAAATTTCGCATTTTTTACTTTAGTTTTAAAAATTGCTGATAAAAAAAATCAAACATTAAAAAAACGGATAAACGCGCATAAACGTAACGATATTAAACATTTAATGTCAAAATCTTTTAGACAATATTCATTAAAGTAAAGCTTTTAAGCTCCAGCAAGAAGTAAACGTTTGTTTTCAAAAGTTTGCAATTTAATTATAAAAAAGGTAAACAAGTCGATGTTAAAAATAATTTGTAATTAGAATTCTAAGATTAAACGGAAGCAACTTTAATATTTTATATCATTTTTCTTCTTGCAGTTAAAATTAACTTAAATTGTATACATTTTATAAATTATCTTAGTAAATGTATTTGTTTAAATGGAATTTTATCATTGTGTGACTTTAAAAATACTGAAAATGTTTAGAACAAAATATTTTTGAACGAAACTTTTGAATTAGTTTTTCAACTGTAAACATTAAATCTTTGTGCTTGTTTAAAATATGTTACACAGAGCGTGTGCCATGAGAACCATGATTGCACATTAGTTACGTCACTTAGCTTTAATTTTCTATAGCACCGTGGTTTTATTCTAGGTGGTAGTTTGAAACCTAAAAAGCTTCGGAACGAATGGTACAAACACGTTAGGGAATTGACAAAGCTGAACACAGATTTGTGTACACTTCTACCACCAAGCCATTGGTCTTAAAATTGTGAAGACTTAACTTTAACGGTCTCTAAGGTTGAATAAGTGATGCCCAGTTTTGCTTGTTAGAGAGTAATATTTCTGGTAGTTTTTTTTATATATGTAGAGCTTGCAATTAAAGAAAGATCTTTATATTAACATAAGATGTTTACATACAAAATTACTTTAGTGAAACAAACAAAAAATTGTTGAAAAGAAATACAACTTGATATACAACTATAAGAAACTGTAGAATATTAGCCTTGAAATAATTTTTATTATTTGTCCCCCAATTCATTCTTATCAAGTCAAGCAAGATCATTGAATATGAATTCAGTTTAAACAAAGCATAGAAACACTGTTAAATTGGGTTAATATCACTGATTTAACACAGTTTGAATAATTATTAGTAACATCTAAACTGCTTTTAACGTTAAAACTTAGTAATCCTCAAAATGGGATCTAATAGCTATTTTTTTATTTTTTCAATAATTTGGTATGAACAGTTCTTTACCCTTTATCATAAAGTATAATGTTGCAAGTATATTGTTTATGCAAAATTTTTATTCTAAAACTCATGCATTTATTGATAGTAATACTTTTTGAACACCAGCAATGAAAATCAGACGTTGCAATAACTAAGACCATTTGATTATATTCACAGCCATATAATTATAAAAAATTGCATATGGGTGATTCTCACGAAATATGACAATTCGGATCAAAAAATTTCTTCAAATTTAAAGTCGTCAAAATAATCTAAATTTTTTTTGTATACTTTTTTAGTTACACTTATTAATATCTTATAGACAGCAGTGTAGTTTATAGACATTTGCTCGGGGAAAAAAAAATAGAAATTCACCAAATATTGAATGCCAGGAAAATGACATATTAGCTTAGAATTTTCAAAAACAGTCATTTTAAGTTAATAGTAAGTAACTCAATTTAAGCCTTAATGTTAGATGTCCCGTAAATTGCTTAAATTAATTCTTTATATCCACTGTAGAAAGAATCCAAAAAAAAATTTTGTTGCTGATATGTACAGAATAAAATTGTGGATAATAATCAATCATTAAATAAATAAATAACTTTGATTACATCCACGCATATAACAATCATACATAAACGTGGTTTTGGGTAAATATTTGCTTTCCCTCCTTACAGTATTAGCAGTTAAAAAAAAATTTCTGGTAACACTTCAATGCCCTGGCATTCATAAGCCAGGAAAATGACAAATTCGCCATTTTATAGCATATAACTTTACTTTAATTAAATATTTTGGCCTAAGACGTTTTTATTCTGTAGAAAACAACAGGATTTCTTAAAATAACTCAGATAAGTTTTAGATGTAATTTATGTTATGAATGGTTTCAAGAAGCCAGGAAAATGAAAATTCAAAACCCTACTCATCTTCAAAAATTTTTTGAAATAGATTTTGAACCAGAAAATTGGTTCTTTATTCATGCAACACGACATGTTCATATAGGAAAGTATCTAATCAATCTATTAACATTAGATTATGATTGCTGGCTTTATCTATTTTGGCTATAAACCACTAAATAAAAGTAGCCAGGAAAATGACAGATTTTCTTGGGACAAACAAATTATTGACTGAAAAAATTAATTTCAACGAAGTTTTTGTAAATAATAGCCTCTGCGTGTACTCTAGAAATGCTTACACCGGTTGAGATAAAAAAATTTAGATATTGAAAAATTTATAGGAAGTTTTGAAGCTAGTTATTATTGGAAACATTGTTTGGGACATGCAAGCAAGGAAAATGACATTTCGAAGTTTAATAAAATTTTTTAACTATACAAAATAGTCAATGCTAGTGCAAAGTTATTTTAAAATGCTAACAGCAATGCTATTTATTACTTTTTTTAAAAACAATTTCTTTTAGTATTAAAGTATTGAATCTTGGAGCAAGGGACAGTGAATTGTCATATTTCGTGAGAATCACGCATATATGTAATGTAATTTTTGTCAAACTTAATACCAAAAATTTTTTTTCTCCAAAGAATAGGTTGCATTTGAGAGATATCAAGTCAAAAAATGCGTAGGAAAATAAGATCACCAAATTAATGTGAAGAATTGAAATTATCATAATTATTAGTGAAAGAAATGTTTTTAATTGGAGATTTTTTTTCCTCAAAACACTTAATGCATAATTAGCATATGAGTACTGCCACTTTTTTTAAGATCTCCTCTCGGAAAAAAAAATTTCAATTTAATTTGTATACAATAGTTGTAAAATGTAGAAGAATTAAAATATATATCTCATTCAACTAAATGCAAAATATGTAAAAATTTTTTTAAGTTTAATGCATTTCACAGTAATTAGTTTTTCTGTGTGTGACAGAACTTTGCGAATAAATCAAGCAGAAAAACAGAGAAGATCTCTATGTCGACAAAAATCCCTAATTTGTCGATAGGGGATCTTTTTAAGCGCAAAAAAGTTCCTTCACCAAGGATAATGATGGAGTTGTATTAAATTGCTTGACAAACAATGGTCGTAATAAGACTTTTTATCCATAGAAATCCCTGAATCTGTAATTGGAAACAAATTGTAACAGAAAAAGAAAATAAAATTAAAATATTAAGCTACCCTTTTTCATACATTGCTGTTTTCTATATTTTTCACAGTTAAATTTTCTTAAATAACATTAACGTTTTATGCCGTAATACATCTCTAAATAGAATTAACTAGGCATGAACTTTTGACAAAAAAAAAAAAACTCTTATTGCTTTTTGAGGTAAAAGATCATAGTGGTAATTCAATGTTTTAGTATTGGAAATTCTAAAGAGAAATTGAAAACATTTCTGCATTATAACTTGGTTGTGGAAATTATTCGAATTTTATCACATTTTATTTAAAAATAAGTTATTGCAGTGCCGACAATTTAAAATCAGTGGAAATGAGATTTATATACGATACAATCAAACGATGCTTTTAACAAGTTTCATCTTCTTTTGATTTTTCATGTCAAGCTTTTAAATGCTATTTCTATCTATTTACATCATATATTTCTGTGTGCGTGTAGTGAAATAAATAAGTGAAAATATAAGTTTGATTTTTGTTTGTTATACTTTAAGAGGCATTGTAAATTCTCCTTACATAGTGTAAATACGAGAGAAAAATTTAATTATAGTCTAAATAATGGAAAATGAATGTGAGTGTTTAATATAATATTTAAAATTCACGTGTAAACATACTTACAATCATATGGATCTTTACCAACTGAACAAAACAGTAAATAACACATGATGTCTTATGTTATAACGAAATTCACGAAACTAAAGAGTTTTGATGTTAAAAAACCGTATAAAATTTCAAATATCAATAATACTTTTTTCCTTTCTTTTTTATTCGGAATAAACATAACGCAACTATTATTAAATATGTTCCAAGTATATCAGCATTTTACATTTACAAAATGTGACATTTTCCAAACTGCTCATTTGATTTCCCTTCTCATTAAACACTAAAATATTTAAAAGAATTTGTGTCAATAGGGTAATTTAGACACTAAGCTCTTCTTTTAGTGGATTGGGGTTCTATTACCAGTATATTACCAGTATAAAGTGTGTATAGAAACCCACAATAATTTAGCTGCTTGGAAGTAAAAGCGACCGGTGCGCGATGCTGACCATCACCAATTGGCCGACAATTGACGGCTGAAAAGGTTTAATTTCTACATCTTTTATATTTAGTCCATGCAAAAAATTTGTAATTTGTTTAATTTTCTACTTTTAGCACACTTTTCCCCTTATTTTCTGGTACTTCCAATTATTTGGTTTGAATTAAGTTATGCGTACATAAATATTATTAGAATAAAAATTCATTGAAATATCTTCTTTCTTCATAGCAATTATCACTGAAATAATCTATTTCCCAATAATTTCAAACATAGTAATCTTTTTAGTTTTTAAAAGTATTTATAAAGAAAGGGTGTTTTTCTTATTTATATAAAGATATGCCTTGTCGAATTAAACGATAACAAATAACGAGAAAAAAAAGCACTTACTAAAGGTTCTATGGTTTCTCCATAATAAACAATAGTATAGTAACAAAGTTCACTGCTAAAACGTGCGTTTTGGTTAGGATGTAACAATTTTAGTCTTGAGTCACACTTTTTTTTATGAAAATCATGAGCATTGATTCATTTTTTTAATTTATATCATTTTTTAAAATTAATTTATTATTTGATTAAAACTCATTTTTTAATACTCAATATCTTTTAAGTGATAGGGGAGGATATAGACTCATTGCACAACTCAGGAGTAATATGTTTTGATGTAAGCATAAGCAGTATTAATTGGGCGAACCTAATCTTCTCAACATTGTATTAAAATTCATTCTTTCGTATGAGATTGTATGTATTTTTGACGAACGATATGAGCTTTAGATTTTTAATTTATCAATATTTGAAATGGATTTTCAGAAATACTCGCAGATTGCGTAGCGTATAAGCTACCGTATATTAATTTCAAACTGGTATGAGAATCCAAAATAAGAGAGCTTAGACCTGGGTTGAGGATCTCAGTAGCCAAGTGGTATTGTTCTTCATCCAAACACTCTGAATCGTTGAGCTAGCGGGTTAGGCTTTTTAAATAAACCTGGATGTAAGTTTGAACCGTCTTTCTTCAATTTGTGTTTCACTTGTTAAATTTGTTAAGTGTCTATAAACCTTTTTTGCATCTAGCATACAATTTTGTTTATATATTTAAATAAATACATAGATAGATAGATCTGAGTTTTAACAAGAGAAGTCTCGAAACATTTAAATTTCGTCAGAGCTCTCAAGGAACAAAGCCTGATATGCAATTTCGAAGATGTAAACGACAACCTTATTAGTAAGCCAATTGGTTCTCGATTGCATTACCAAATTCACACGAATTGCCTCCCAATTTACATTTTGCATGCAGTGAGAATGGCCATTAAAGTCTCAGATAGCGACAGAGAAAACATCGAGTTTCTGTGAACCCCACTGATGAACCTCAGTGCCTATAAGTGACTAGCAGTAGTACTTTGTTTAGGGCACACTAGAGCTGTACAAAGGGCTTTTGGAGTCGGTTTGGAAAACATGTTGAGGATAAACAGAAAACATGCTATCACAATGCTGATCCTTTATTGAGGATCCTCTGCTTTTGTAGCACCACGGCCTGTGCACGAAGTTGAGCTCTTTCGAGTAGAACAGTTTAACGAGGACTGATACCACGCACCCTTGACTTCTTCACAGGCTGATTAAAATTGTTCATCCACTCGATAACAGTCAACATTCAATTCTTGACTTCAGAAATCGACTGGGAACCGTATGATATGATCAGTCGACTGTGGAATATAATTGATTAGCAAATAAGGTTTTAATCTAAATGGGAATAGCATCATAGAGAAATATTAGGAAAATAAATTCGAGTAGTCTAAGGTTCATGTGGGAAAAAATTGCCTCTTCCGGACTTCACTACTATCTTTAAGAAGTTTGTCTTTCATCAATGAAGCAGGGCTTCCCTGGCCGGGCGGTATCACCTGCCAAACACTCTGTTAAGTGAGGAGGTGGCGGGTTCAAATCTTGCCTTAACCCTGGATGTAATCTTTGGGATGTCTTCCTCTAAATTGTTCTATTTGTCCTTCTACTTAAAAAAAGGTGTATTAGCCTTAATTGATCACACAAGTCTGCAAATGCATGTAATTCCAATAAACCAATCAATGAAGTATTTAAATGTTATTTTCCTTTAAATATTAAGTTTTTTTCGAGCCATCTGGGTTACAGTTCAAGATCTGAATCCTTCAATAGCACTATCCAATAATTTATAAGAAATATGATAAGAAGTATACAGATTAAACTGTGATCCAGAAAATCTCAGGTTCGTATGGAAAGAAAGTAAAAAACTTACAATTGAAGAGGCCGCCCTGTCTGATCGATATCGCCAGCCAGACGATGTGCGAAGTGTGGAGGTGGTGGGTACGAATCCCGCTGTACCCCTAGATATTTTCTTCCTGGATGTCCTTCTTTAAATTGTTCTATTTGTCCTTCTACTTGACAAGGGCTTATAAGCCTAAATTTAGCACACAATCCTGCAAATATATGTTGAAGCGATAATAAAGTTAACAATCGAAGCTAGCAGTTAATCATATGATCTGTATTCTTATTAAATAACCATAGTATCCAAACAAGTGTATTCTTGGAAAATTAGAAAAAAGAAAACAGCGGATGTATACAGGCTGAGCTATTAAATCTTACTCCCAACTTTTCATCCACCCATTACATTTTAAAGTTTGATATTTAACCTTTCGGACACCATTGTCGCCTCAGATGGATGACGATGATTTAAAATTTCTAAATCTTAATATTTAGTAACCACTTATTTTATAATTGTAATTTATTATATAAAAATATTACAATATGTTTTTTAAATGACTTAGTGTTTACATTAGGTTAAATGGCATTTTAAATTATTAAGAGTAAAAAATAGTTAAGAAGATTATTATTTAGTTAAGAAAATATACGTTAGATATGTTTACGTTCGTGATTTAACAGTTATGGATACTGTCCTCTATAAAAATACTCAACCTCTGCAATACGATTCTGTGGCTTCAGCAAACAGAAAACTAACATGTTCTACGGCATCTAGTTATCTTAGACGGAAAACCACTTTAAACTGTTTCCAAACATGATTTATTTTGTACATTCTGAACACTTAATGAGTATAAAATATGGTGTTAAAGTTATTTGAAAAATTTTGAGTTTCTGGATAAACAATAGACTATTTTTATCGATATACTTGTGTATTTTAATCAAATGTATTTACATATTTCCCAAAAATGATATTATTTAATCACGTATCACGCAGTTCTAAAACATAATTTTTTTTCAAATTTTACTTTTATCCCCAAGAGTCAACAAACAATCAATTTCCTTACACTTAAGGCTATCACCAGCGACACCTTAAAGCCCACATAGCTTCAGATTAATTGTTAACAGCCTGACTTGGAACTAAAAGCAGTCGGTGCGCAGTGACGACTTCACTGCCTCCAACATGCTTTTCATCATGAAATTGTGTAGCCATAATCTCCTTGATCCTCAGATTCTCAACGGACTGGGGAGGTAATGATTGTATTTTTTGCAGTTAAGGGTGAAATTTTATTGATATCTCCATAAAATTCTCAAATTTTTAATTTTTTTTTAAATGCTTTAAATTTTTAATTTCAGTTCAATAAAAACAATTAACCCCAGCGATGCATATACGATTTACATTAATTCATTATTACTATTTAACCAATTACCAAAAGATATATAATATGCAAACATCTAATAAATAAAACAATATAATATGATATATAAAACTAAATTAATGCTGTGAATAATAAATACTAACAGATAATATTTTACGCCAATAATAATCAATTTAGAAAATAGAATATATTAAATTGAAAAAAAAAACAACTTTATCTTAAACATTAGGTGTTTCAGTGCATGAAATATGATGTAAGAATAATTTTAATTTTCGTTTTGAATTATTTTCTAATACTGATATAACATACGTTCATTTAATTTAAACTTAATATATTAATAAAATCTGTTCAGGTTCCCTACTTTAGACATCACTATAGACCTACCACGTACACAACTATCGAAAAGATTGATTATACCAAACTACTAATTTTCATTTGACGTAACTCAGTTTTGTGAGTCTTTTTTATAAAATAAGTAGGTAAATATGCCCACTCCTCTAATTAAATTTATACAACTATGCCATGCTGGAGACTTCTTAGATGAGAAAGCTATATTTAATGTTTCAATATGCTATCATTAACTTATACTGAACTACCGGGAAACTTCCTAATGTATTAACTAAGAAAGTTTAAAATCCATCAAGATTTGATAATTAATTAAAAGTTAACTATTGGACCAATAGTTAACCAAAAGTTAAATTTTCTAAAAGTGACATTCCACAGATTTAATGTTTGGTTAAGGGCAAGCGATACATAATTTGTAACAATTTTAATTTCGACACAAATTTTAAATAAGTAACCAAAGCAGTGTGTATGTTTGAGAAGTGAAATTGACTAACACAACTTTTAGTACAGTCATGGTTAAAAATCATTTCAAGATTTTTTCATTCATCTAAAGAAAAAAATTATTTATTTTAGCAATATTTTACTTATATTTATTTAGAATAAAAAAAAATTAAGAGATGTTAGAAAGTATTTATAAAAAAAAAAATTTAACATTAAGAAATTAAGAATAACAAAATTGAAAAAAATAAAAAATATTGAAATAAATTTTCTTTCATTCTTTTTCTCCAGGAATCCATTGATTGAATTTTTATTTTATCAGCACAGGTACTCTCTATAATTGTTAAACGTACAGACTCTAGGTAACATACTCAAATACAGATAAAAAAAATTTATTATTTAAAAGAAATATATTTTTTAAATTTCCATTTTATCAGCACAAGTATTTGACTATAATTCCCTAAAAGCAATGACTCAAGGTAATATACTCAAACAATGATAAAAAGAAATTTTATTATTCTTCAAAACTCATCTAATTATTAGATTTTTATTTTATCAGCATAAAATTCTGCCCATGTTGTGCTAAGCGTAAAGACTCAAGGTAACATACTCGAATACTTTTAAAAACTACTTTTATTATTTTTCAAAAGGAATCTTTTGATCTGATTTTCAATTTATCTGCACAAGTATTCGTTATAATGCTCTCAACAATAAGACTTAACATAACTTACTTAAATTTTGATAAAAACTACTTTCAACAAAATAAAACAAAATGCAGAGGAACGAAAAATAAAATATATAATGTAAGAATTAATTCTCTTTGGTTAGAGGAACCCGTATATTTTCTAAGAGGATAAATTTTCTGTGAAAAACCTTTAGAAGAAATTTTAAGATTTTATTTATTTATCATGATACAGTTGCACATTTATGTTACTCGTATGTTTTTAGCATATAATTATCAACAATTTCTGACAAGAAAAAATAAAAAATATTTATAGTGAAAAATATAACGTATGGTTGACACTCTTCCAAGATTTCAATTTAAAATTGAAGTGATAGTTAAACAGTATAATTTTTTTACACCTGATATTTTTTTTCCTTTTTCAATATTTTTAGGGGATAGCGGTGATAAATCCCCCTGATAATTCACTTTCGTCACTGTTACAAAATAAAGCTTTCATTTGAAACATGCGACCTAGTATTTTCTGAAAACGCTTTCGGGTGAAGCGGTATACGTTATTTCATTTCAACTAAAAAAAATTGGCAGAAACCATTCTTCAGTTGTGGTAAAAAAATTAATTGCAACTAAATTAATGTCAAAAGCAATTATATCTTAATTTATTACTGCAAGTTAACTTTCAAAAAGACTAAAGGTTAGAGCAGAAATTGCTACAATATGATTACAGAAACGCATTTCTCTTAATGAAAATAAAATTAACCAAGTAGTTTTCTCATTAACTAATGCTTCATAAGTAAAGCACAGCGAATTTGTTTATAAATATTTGTTTCGAGTGTTAATTAAATTTCGAGGTGGACTGTGCTGTATAATTTTTAATATCATTCAATTTCGAGATCGTCTATTTACTTATTATCACAGATAATTTAATAGCTTCTTACCCTTTTTATTAAGTGAAACTTTGATATTTACGTACAGTGTATAGAATGAAAAACGCTCTTCCCTAAATAACTTTTGATCTAATGATCGGATCTTCACGTTCTAGGACTCAATCTTAAACGATGAAAGTGGTGACCACAAATATGCTAACTAATTAGTGCAGATGATATTCAAGTTACGAAATCTGATACCGTTACGTATTTTCTCAGAATAAACATACCTGTTTTTTAGACGGATTTGGATTTCCTGATTCCAAAGTATTACGAGTAGCCACAACCTGGTAAATGTGGCCCCGATAGTTGGGTCAGGAAAACGGTTCAAAGTTCGGATCTCTTAATGTTAATTTTGCTTTTTGCGTATTTCCCTATATCTCGAGAACTTAAATGAATTGAAAAAGATTTTTTTACACAATTATAAAATTCGTTTATCTAATGATTATTTACTTTCAGTAAACATTTACTATTTTTTCTTATTTTAATTGATGATAATCGAAAAACTTATGAGTTATAAAGTATACATATTTTAAAATAATACGATTTTAAGCGGCAAAAAAATACAATTTGAGCGAAACTCGCTGTCTTTCTCGTACTTGTGCTAACTTTTCTTACTTGACAAGGGTTTATAAGCCTTGACACAAGCCTGCATATATATGTGTTGAATCAGTAAACAAAAATGAGTTTGTAAGCATTTTTTTTCTTTGCGTTACGAGAAAACCCGCATTTTTAAGAGAATATTTTCTATATTTTAACCATATATTAATTCTATATTTTAACTTATATATTGGTAATAAGACTGCCAGATTACAAAATATGAAAACAAAAGTGTAAATAGAGTGATCATTTATGGCACGTTCTTACTGCAGCTCTGATGCGCGTTTGATTTGTTAGTTACCTTGGATTGGCCCGAAAATTGGATGTGCCCAAGGTAATAATATTATACTGGAAAATTTAAAGTTTCTAATTAATCAGGTTGATAATTAATTATACAATTTTAATGATTTTTTTGAAAATTAACAATTATTTAAAAACGGGAGCGAAATGAAAACGAAGGTAAGTTAATAGTAGATAATATTAAGCGCTAAAGCTGCATTAAATATGATCACTATAACATAGCACAAAAACAAAGAGAAAAAAAGAGCTATATATATATATATATATATATATAAATACATAAAGTAAGCATAATAAAGACATAAGTAAGACTTTATCTATTCAAGCATAATAGATTTAAAGCACTTTAAAGCATGAGTTAGGATGATTTTCCCCCTGATTGAAAAATATATTAAGGAAATAGATAATTTATAGCCACATAGCTCCTATAAGTTTGAAATAAACCATAAAAGGATAAATAGATATTTCGGAAAAACATGGCCATCAAAACATTAAAATTACCAAATAAACGGTTAAATGAATGTCAGTCCTAAAAAACTCTTGGTAAACTTAATCATGATACCTAGAACAAGCATTAAAAATCATTTATTTGGATAAATTTACATTTCAGTTTTATTTTTTAAATGAATATTAATAAGTACTTTAATTTTGAAAACTAAAATTTTAGGTAAACCGTTACCATGCGAGAGTCAATACTTACTTAATGGTTTAGATACCGCATATTTTACTACTTATTTGGTAAATTACCAGAATTATGTTTTTCCTACCAGAAATTTTATTAACATATAAGCACAGTTATTTTTCCAGATTTGTTTTCTTCTTGACCTTTAAAATTAAAATAATATATTATAAATAGAATTTTTTTTTATGGATTCTTAAGTTAATTATTATTAAACTATTTTATTCATAACTCATATATATTTGTTATATAAGTATTTTATTATTCATTTTTATGCGTTCCTTCGCTCTACATACGTCTGTATTAACAATATTTTATGTTAACAATATATTTCGTTATAGCAATCGTATTGAAACAGTTAATTCAAAACTACAATTGTTTTATACCATCTTGTCTAAAAAATTCAGCTAGTTGTTTAGGCGAAACTTCCTCACTTGAATAAATGAATTTTAAGGTTTTATCATCAGCTTTTCCCTTAAGTTGGATTACTGCCATCTATTGGCCGAGTTCTTAACTTGAAGGCAGAGTGAAAAAAGTTGAAAAAGAAGTGATTAATTATTAGGTATAGGAATGGGAGCTTTTGATTAATCTGTAATCATACAACTAAGGCTTTTTATTGAAATGATAGAATATTTCTGATTAGGTGTACAAATAAAATAAAAGTTGAAATATGAAAATTTAAAAAAAAAAATTAAGACAATAACTTTAAAAAAGTAATTATTAAGTCGAATTGATTTAGAATTTTTTCTTTTGTCATATAAAGATTGAACAGTGTCAAAATTCATTAAAAATCGAAAACAAGCACAAAGTATACGTAAGTATACAATGTAGAAAATGACTAAGTATGCAATGTATAAAACGAATTCTAAAAATTGATTAGAAATAATTGCATAGTTTTACATGATAATAATCTTGTTTAGAAATACACTTTTTTCTTCTTTTTTCTACAACTTAGGGTAGTACTTAGTTGTATACAAAACAGTCCCTTATTATATTATTTAAATGTAAAATGAAATGGAAATAAATTCAAAAAGTGTAAAGCGAGCAAAATAATGAACAAAATTATCATCGATTTCAGAGTTTCTTTGTATTGATATTTATATACCTTTTAGCAAATTTGAAAAATTCTGTATTGCTTATAGCGAAAAAAAATTTATTGTTTCAAATTTCATATGCTAAGTATTGTTTAAAAAACTTGAAACATATATGAACGTTTAATTAATACAATCAATTAATTAATTAATTAAATAAAATAAAAATGTTTCATAATTCATTCATCTTATTCAGCCTTTCATGAAAATTTCAATTACATTTTATACCTATATGTCATTTTACTGTCTTGTTCATTTCATTAACGTTAAAATGTTTTGTTAAAGAAATTTCGTTTTAGTCAAAATTACGTATAGAATATTTTTTTCGATCTCAGCATTTTTTAAGAGACGGGAAACTCAACAAAAAGTTATTAATTTTAAAATCATTATTACTATTTTTTCAATCATTATTTCAAATGAAAAAAAATATATTATTGTAGAAAGCTCTTGAAAACTTACTTATTTGAACCTGTTTTAGTAGAAAAAATCGAATAATTAAATCATTATGTATCAAACGCTGATAAAGATACTATTGATATTATTTATAAAAAAGGGAATGAACCAATTTGGTTTGATATCAAAACAAATGTTGTATTTGAATTTTAAAAAAAAATATTTATCTAATTAAGCTTAAACAATTTAATTTATCAAATTAGAAATTTGCGTTTGAGCAAAAATAAAACTTTGATAGTTGTAAAGAATCTTATGCCTGAAGAATTTGGTTGCAATTATGAGTACCCGTATCTTTTAAAACTTTTGTTATTTTTTTAATAAGTTGTCTTAAAAATACTATGAAAAATAAATTTTGTACAGTGATTTGCTATTTCCTTATTTAAGTTATACGCTTTCTTTAAATAGTATTTTAGGATATGTAAGAAACGAACTACGAATTAGATTTAAAAAAATATTTTCAAATCAACGTAAAATATGGAATATATAAATGGAAATTGATAGCTGACGCTTAATGTTTCAGTAAATTCTATGTTTAAAATACTTGACTCTTAAAACGAACATATAAATATACAAACTTTGCTTAGTTTTATTAAAAAATATTATAAAAAAATAATAAAAAAATGAGCTTTAAGATGAGTCTTCAAATTTAAAAAAAAACTTTCTGAATTTCATGAATGAAAATAATTTTTAAAATAAAGGTTATACACTTTCTGGTCATTATGGCTCTTAAAAATCGTAGCTCGTACCAAAGATTAACTGTGGAAATTATAGAGAATAACAAGCTATGTGAATAACAGCAGTATAAAAAATATAGCCTCAATATTTTAATCAAAGTGCACTGCAAAAATTCGGGATCAAATTACGGCATAAATACATAATAACACTTTGGGTACATCATCCGTAAAATCCATTGTTACCTTAAAATATTATACCGCAATTTTTACAGCAATAATTCCTTAATTCGAGTGATTCAGTGATTTTACGGTAATTCTTACAGTTAGAATTATCGTATATGAGATTCTTTGTTCCGTAACATGTTCCCATAAGAACTAATTTTACAGTAAAAAGTACCGTCACGGTACTTTTTAACGTAGTTAGATCGCAGTGTGGTCACAAGTTTTATTTTTTTTTTCAAAAATTTTATATCTCTACAATCATTCAAACGATTCCATAACCTTCCGCATGTAAGCTTCATAAAATTCATTTATAAAGGATAATTTCTGTCAAAATATAATACTTAACGGCTCTTTTTTTCCTTTTTTTTATAAGTTAATTCCACAATATTGGAAGATTTTTGTGAAATAACTAATAACTAATAAATCTAATCTAAAACAATTTACTCTTAAATCATTAAATAAAAAAAAACTGGATAAAATCGGTCAATCAACTGCGAAATAAAAATTTAAAAAGTTAAAATTTATTTGATTTCTTACATGGTTAATATAGGTTTATTGATTATTTAGTCGAATATTTATTATGAAATTCTATGAAGTTTTTAGTGGAAATCTATTTAATTTTACTTCAAGCCACCCAAAACTGATACACCAGGTTACACTAGAATTGCATGCATAAAATTCAGTAAGCAAATATAACGCTAGTACCTTTAGTATATTAAAATATCATTCATATAAATTGTAACATAATCAAAGCTTAACCCCGTCCCGCCCTCCCAGGGGGCATCCGGAGAATACTGTAGACTCTAAGTAAAAAAAGAAGATTCAAAAAGGTAGGCTTGGTGGCGATTCATGGCAACACCAGAAGGCCTCAAAGACATTAGTGAAATCTTAAAATTAACAATAGTAGTTACTCAGAAAATAGGAGTTTGAGTGTACAAACATAATAGACGAGGCATCAAAAAAAAAAAAAAAAAAAAAAAAAAAAAAACTTTAAAAAAAGGTAACAAACATATTTTGATGATGAAGTGTACCAGAATTTGTCCAAAGCCCATAAAAACGATACAATTTCAAAAAGAAGAGTTACGGCAAAAATTGTAACATAAGAAAATTTAATTCTGTTTCGGTTGTTCTGTCTGCCACTGACAAAATGTCTAGCGTATGATATTAATGCATTTCTCTTAATCTGCCGTGAATGATCATTGAGCGAGAAATACAAACCATTTAGGGGAAACAATGCTTCTCGAAAGATAAGTTCCAGAAATCATGTATCAAATAACTGCCGTAAAGAACACTTCCGGAGAAGAAAAAAAAACATTGAGCATTTCTAACAAAGTAAGGAAATATTGACAACATAAACGAAAGCAGAAGATGAGCTGAAATAATGATTCCAAGGTGAAGATAAGCAATTTGTCACGTGTCGCAATAAAATATCTGAGAGGAAATCTGAGGATACAAATTGCTTTTCTTTCCAATTGCCTGTACTTGTATTTACAGTTATTTACTTTTATTCATCTCTTCATATAATATACACAAATTATAGTGTTTCACAAAATGGGATTTTTTTTGGGGGGTATTATAGTTATTGTTTCTATATTATTTCATATCTATACTTTAAATACTGTGTATTATGTTCTGGAGTGGGGTGGGTTTCTAAGTGTTGTTTTTTAAAACAGATCTTAATAACATTGGGGAACAAATTTTTTGATGTGTTAATATAAATACTCGATCTTGCCGAATTAAGGAGTGGGGATTTTAAATCTTAAATTAGCTACATATTTTCTTAAAGGACATTTTCAGTCTACTTTTAGTAAAACGTTAATCGTTAATAAAAAAAATACAGACTAAAAATGCTATTTAAAAAAAAAAAAATGTCTCTTCGAGAGTGTAACCCATTGCAAATTAAAAATGAGTGATACGAAATTATTTAATCCGTTAAAAAATCTTATGCAACAGAAAAAAGAATTACCACATACCTATATACATAGATATCTTTTATGTAGCTCTATAAGCTCAGGTGTTTTTCTATTTGTTGGCAAGACTAAAGTTTTTATTGTTCTTGCTAGGTTGTCTTTAAGTACTGCTGCATAGAGTTATAGTTTACGTATTTATTTATAATCATTTTGAATTTTTAAAAAATAAAATCTCAGTAATGACATAGTTATTTAAATTTATTTTTGAATTTTTCTAAAAGGGCTATCGAAATTTTAAACATAAACAGTGCTACACCTCATACTGTCATACTAATTATTGGTGGTAAAGATCCCTTTTTTAGTGTAATAGCATAAATATGTATATATTTATATTATGCGATACTCAGGTAATGTCTCGAGAGTTTTCTATCTTATCTCTAAACCGAGATGGAAATAATTTTAACAATTTTGCTGTCAACTAAACTTAAATGTCCCGAACTCATATTTATGATGGTTCATGTGATTTATTGGCTGCCACACTGATAGGGCTAGAGAGGGGGGGGGGAGTCGTTAGACTGCATAAACTTTAGTGTCGGAGGAGAAGTACAGTTGTGCTGTGCATTTGGCTTAGTTACCATTAAATTCCGCCAAACCAGACTGGATATTTGTAACAAAAACAACAATAACCATTAAAGTTTAAATATATCACACTAAATAATTTAAAATAATAATAAAACTGGTCACCGAAGACGGCTAGTGTCCATAAATTTTCTAAAGAATCATTTTTTATTTACGATAACTTAAACAGAAAAATGTTTAAGCAATCAACCACCTTTAACTTTAATTTTTGTATACAAAACACAAATTAATGAGAATTAAAGGGTGCTTCCAAAAACAAAATTTACAAATTTTCTGAAAAGTTTACCATTTATCATTTAAAACATGCCTTGATTTTTTTTATTAAAATTTGAACCATTATCTTCACTTCGAATTAAAAATGACTGTTGACTTTGACCTGGCTGCTTCAATTTTTGATTCTCATTCTTTTCTGTTTTTCTTACAAAATTCTTACTGAAACTCGTTTTACTTTTTGGTAAATTGGAAAAACTACCACTTTTCCAATCATTGCAATTAATGTTGCAAATCAGCTTGATAGCCCAAGATTGAAGAAATAAGCTCTAGAAATATTTGATATTTTTATACGCTTCGAAATTATGCGTTTATTTGATTTGTGTTTATTTTTACATTCTTGATATTTTATTATGTTCCTTATAACTATGGAATAAAGTCTCTCTATAAATCTATTTTTAATGTTAAAAAATTTCTTCTAAATCTCTTTTTAATGAATTAAATCTCTTTTCCAATCTATCTGAAGCAGATTTAAAACTTCAAATTGATTTTTAGGAGGTGTTTTACTTCCGAAACTCCCTGTTTGTTGCGATAATCGTTATGATTATCCAACAGAAAATACGTTTTCTTTGGAATTTTGATACTTAAAATAGTGTCTTTTACAAATAAATTATTATATTTTAAATAAACTCCTGAAATCATAAAGAATTTGTACGTGAAAAATCCTGTCATTGGGTCAAAAGTTAATGAACAGTTTCATTTACATAGATTGAAAATTTAATTATTTAAAAGTTTCTAAAAACATAAGTTGAAAACGTATAAAAAGGTTAAAGATGCAATGTTTTTTGCATCGGTGCTCTTAGAGATAGAATAAGATTCAGTAATCCTTTCAACTGAAATATTCAACTGATTTGATTCAACATTTTAAAAGTATGTAAACTTCTAATGCAGATTCTGTTCCACACAGAAGTTTTATTCACTGTCTTTGCTTTTTGAGGTTTAAATAAACAAAAAAGTGTCTTTGAGGCATTTTGATCTATCTAAAAACTATTTCGCCTATGGTTTTTAAAGCATAGAGATTTTTTTTTATTTCAGAGAATAAAAAGAATTATTCATTTAACTGAAAACGTAATATAAGGCATACAGAAGTAAATTTAAAATCAAAATAAAAAGATGCTAATGCAATTTTTATAAGTAAATTCCACAATTGTAATGAAAAGGAAATTAAATATGGAATGAAAGAAAATTAAATGTCATAAGAAATGTAAAGTGAATTTTATATAAACTAAAAATGAAAAGAAATGAAATTATAAAAAAGTGACATAAAATGACAGAGGAAACGAAAAGGAATTAAAGTGACGTAGTAAATAAAAATAAAATGACGTACATAAGAAAAGTTTAAATGAAATGCCATGCAAAATTAAATGTTATAACTAAAAAAATGGAAAAGGAAACAATGGAAGTAAATGACGGATGAAATAAAATGACAAAAGTAATGAAATTATGTAAGGAATTAAATATCACATGGAATGGAATATAATATATAATGAAATGACTCATGAAAGATAATGCAATATTGATTGATATAATATGAGAATTAAAGGAACAAAATTAAATAAACAAAACTAAATAAACAAAACATAAAATGCAGATGAAAAAATGAAACTTTTGATTTTTTTTTTTTTTTTTAAATTGGGTTAGAAAATAAGTTCTTTCTCTTGATTTAGGTTTGCACATTTTAACAGAAAGAATTGAACAATTTGATTATCTGGACTATTATTATTATCTAATTCAGTACAAAAGAATTGTAATTTTATACATTTATATTTATGCCCAAACAAAAAACTTCACTTCAATACTTAGCATTTAGATGCTTAGTTTTCAATACTTAACATTTTGAAATTATGTATGGAACGAAATAGCACATGGAATAGAATGATATATAGAATAAAACGACGCATGAAATATATAGTTGATTAATTAATTAACTAGCAAATTTAAGTCAATGAAACATAAAATGAAAATGAAAAAATATAACTTTTGAAAAAAGCCTTGAAATAAGGTTAGAAAATTACCATTGAGATAAATTCCTTTCATTTTTTATTTAAGTATACGCATTTAAACAGTAAATATTAAACAATTTAATTGCCTACACTATTATTATTTAAGTCAGCAGAAAGGGTTGCAATTTTATGTATTTATACTTATCCCCAACAAAAACATTTTATTTCAATACTTAGCATTTTTTTACTAAGAGCATAATATCTAATACATTGAATTTAACAATAAAATACTTTATTTATTTATTTTTCATTTTAAACGTAGTACATTTCTGTGAAAAATGCATGAAATAGCAACGACATCATTCATAAAACAACTTAATCCCATTTCCGCGAGTACTTCCAAACGGATTTCCACCCTTATATATAATTTTTTCCTTTTATTCGTAGCTTGATTTATGAAAATATGCAGAAAAATAGTTATGCCGGACTTTTCTATAGAACTAGATAATGCACACATTCCCTTTTATAAATTGCAATAGATATAAGTTCTTACTGAGTAAGCGGTTTTATTGCATTGAATATGAGATAAGCAGGGTCTTTGCCTTCCATTAAAAATAAGTATTTTATTCAACAACAAAAAATTAAATAATGCAGCAGTTATCAATAAATAATACTAAGTGTAAATCATATATTTTATTTTAAACTTGTATGCAAACATTATTTTATTGATTCGTTCAGTTGGTTTTTGGTAATTTAATAGATATTCATAAATTACTCTTAAAAATACTATAGTTGCTACAAGTTTTTTTTTATTGTAATTCTGTTAGATATGTTTGACATCTTATATTAAAATAATAACAAGGTAATTGTTAAAACGGAAATTTTTATTTTTTTTAAAGATTGCTTCATTGTTTTTACAATTAAATTCCCTTTTAATAATTTATTACCATATTTAAAATTTGTTTAATAAATACTTGGATCTGATTTCAATGGCTCTAACAATTAGTTTCTATATACTTGCTATTTTCCTTTATTTTATAGGTAATTGTAATTTATAATAAAAAGTAAAGCTTTTGTGCGTCTGTCTGTCCGTATGTCTCTCTCGAGACTCTAGAAATTAGTTCTATCATCTTGAAATCTAGACAACGGATGCAAGGGCAAATTTCGGCCATCATTTCTAAAATTCGGTTAAACTTTTCAATTAAAACGTTCGGAAGAGACGTTTGAGAAATCGAATTTTCGCATTGGTTATGGATTAAACCATTATTCCAATTTAAACTATAGACGATTTTTTTTTTCAAATATCTTGAAGATAACATCAGCTATCTTTGCTGCTTATAGTTCATTTTGATAAGAAAAAGTAAAAGTTTAATATTTAATTATTTTTATTCCCTATTTCAGATAAATTCGATGATCAACGTTAACGCGATGGATCGAGCGAACTATATCCCCAAATTAGTATTCCTAAAGTTATCCGATACCACATGTTTATTTTGTTTATAGTAACTCTTTTAAATTGAGTTTCTATAAAATTAAATAATTTAAAATCAATTTTAATTTAAGTGAAAAAAAATTAGTTATGTATTAGGTATGCATTATAGTATTGTTAGTTAAAGGCAAAATTAATGGAAAAGTGACACTAATTAGTTCATGAAAAACGTAAGGAATAACCATACAATTATTCATGACAATAATTAATTAGTTTTGGTAATATGTACTAATTGAAATGAAAACATTTTAGAACACGTGTATAGGTTGTGTTAAGCCTTCTATTTTGGCATTAACATTAAGCCTAGATGGTGTTTAAAAAATGACCTTTTTTTACTTTTTTAAGTTCATTAAGTTCATTAAGCGCGTTATTTTATACCTAAAATGAGTAACTATTCCATTATGTAAAATATCTTCGTTTTTAAAAAATAACCATAAAAATCTGTCCATAAATAACCATAGTTTAACTAATTTTAACTCATTTATTTTTTTAATTCTAATAAGAGATTTGCAACAGGGTTAGCAATACCATACGCTGCCTAATACATGATGATATTTTTTTTTATTAAGAAACCATTCTTCTTATAGTTAAATTTTATCATTTTGTTGTTAATAAAGATAATAAAAATTTAGTAAATGAGGATATTTGTCTTGGAACTTTAGGTAAAAACCTGGGACAAGTAATAGCTACACAGATCAAATCAAAATAGTTCAAAAGACGGCATTATGAAAATTCAGAGGTTAAGGGCGGGACTTTTTTTCACCTTATGGAATAAAAAGAGTAACTTAAATAACAAACCTACAACGTCCTCGGCGTAGGGGGGTGGGGGCGCACGATGTTTGAGGGCTCTCAATCCAGAAATAACACACTAATAGGGGTGCACAACCTGCGGCCCAAGGTAGCACCTGAACCTGAAACAAAATGACCTATTATTTATATTTTTTTGCAAAAAGCAAAAAAAAAAAAAGAAAAAAAGAAATCAGAAATTATGTATTGAGCATTTAAGTTTTTAAACTGGCTAAATCTAAATCAATGTAGTCTTCTAATTGCTTTTTTCCGTGGTTATCACTACAAATATTAAAATTCTTAGAATCCTAGCAATTTTGACGTCTCAACAATTCCGAATGTCTCTTCATAGTGTTCTTGTCTCATATTATAATTTTAAAAACATTTCATTAAATCTAAGATAGGGCGCAATTTTAATTCTTTGCAAGAGAGCGCACTGTTATATCCTTTCTTTTTGAATAAAACATAAATTGTAAATTAGATTTTAAAAAAGATGAAGGAATTGCGTTGTGATTATTATTCCCGCATTTAACACCGATTACCAGATATAACAAGAAGGAATGATATAAGCTAAATTAAGATTACCAGCACAATTATTCTTACTACAATATTAACCTTGATTAGCTGTAAGGTAAAGATAAATTAAACTTAAAGGATTCAAATCCAACAACATTACTATCCTAGGCTAAATATTTTATTTTAAAGAATTTATCATAAATCAATTTAGGTTGACAAGATGGCAGTTACTGCTATACAATTTACATTTCAGGCAGAAGAATTATTTAAATATTTCCATTATTTAATACTACTATTCAACATAAAAAAAATTAATTTATGGGCACGAATAATAAGAAAAAAAAATAAATAAAACTTAGCTGGGAATACACGCATAGCTAGTGCGTGTGTGTGGCCGGCCACCCCGCATCAAAAATTTTCTACTTCCTTCCTCAAGCACGTCAGAACAGAGAATGCCTAAAAAAACGAATTTCATCTCCTTTCCCGCTCATGTATTCATCCGCGCCACAGGCGGCGCTACCATCGTTCAACTGTTCACACCTGTGATGCAATCCATTTTCAAGTAGGGGTGAAGGAAAATATTTGGGTGGTGTTGAAGAGTAGTGTAGGGAAAAATATTGGATGGTTTGATGGATTAAAATAATGAATGAGATCTTAAAATTAAAAACGCGGTGCCCAAAAAAATTAATTGTGCCCATAACTAATTATTAACAGAAATAATACAACCTTAAGAAATAAAATACATTAAAAGGACATACCAACATAACATAAAGGACATACCAACATAACATTCCATCCAGGGAAAGGGGAAAAAAAATCAAAGATTTTTTTTTTTTTTTTTTTTTTTTTTTTTTTTTTTTTTGGAATAATTATTCATAGTTTTAGCCAAAATTCTAACTTTAAGGATGGAATAATAGGAAGGGTGGTGGACACTGAGTTGGACAAATTGCATATAAAAATTTATCTTCTTCAATTCTTCTCCGGTTCCCAGAACCGTGGTTCAAAATGTTTATTCGAAAATTGTTCGTATGGCAAAGTTCCATGTCAGACCTTCTGCAGCAGGTCTCACGTGTTTTACATTTTCATGTGTGTGTCAGGATGATTCTTGATGTGTGTAAGCGTGTCCTGCTCTCTTCCATGTAGCAACCTTCCTTGGTAATTAAGAGATCTCCCTCAACAGACAGGTTACAAAGAGGATCTTGGATTTTACGCTGCTTAGCAATAGGTAAGCTTTGGGCGTTCCATATTTGACCACTGGAACCCAGGCTGTAGTGAATTTGATGGAAAGACTATTTCATGGAATCACGGGTTTTCAGAACCATATATTCATCTGTTCATTAAACTTTTATCCCTAACAGGGTCTTGAATTGTTCTTTTTCTCAAGATACCAGAGACAACACTCCGCAAGACAGTAGCTCTCTTTTCAGCATCAACATCACCCCACAGGAACAGCAAAGGGCCCTTTTGCTTGGCTCCCCGAAGTAATGAATCGACTGGGAAGGGGTACTGCGAATCTGAAGATACGTCGTTTCACAATATCAGACATACACTAGTTTCGTTCAATTCTGACACATTGGACCACACACCTCGGTGTCGAACACGCTTAGCTTGGACTGACCACACACGTTGAAATTTATGAATGTCCAAAACAACTATTTTATAAGTGTTCATTTGGTAAATTGAGAAGTCCATTTAATTCTTTCTGTTCTTTTTGGGAGTATCACTCGAAGCACAACATATAATTTAAACATTTCACAACAAGTTTTACTTTCCAACTCAGTTTCAACCATTCAATTGCAATATTTTAATTAACATTTCCAAGGAGAGCAAAATTTCTTTTCTCCTTGAAAATTAAAAAAAAAAAGACCAAAAATGAAATTTTTTGCAATTAAAAACAATATAAAAACATTTTGACACTTCATGTTTGCTATATCATTTTGGGAAAGTTAATACTTCAGATCCAAACTCAAATTTTTTTTTTTTTTTTTTTTTTCTTTTGAATACTTAATTTAATCCTAACCACAAAGTTTAATTTTAAATGCCTACATTTCAATAATCAATTGTTACGTTTCAATATTCTAATCAAGATTCATCAATAAATTTTTCAAAGCAAAACCATCTTAGTTCACTATTAACAAATATCTATCATTAAAGATTAAATCTATATAATTTATTATGATAAAAATATTTTATTTTTATTTTTTTTGACATTAAGATCCTTTACAATTAGACTTTCTACCATTAATTTGGTTTGTAGATTTTTTTTTTTTTTTTTTTTTTTAAATTTAACGTCTAGGTCTAAGATTATATCTGGAATTTGGTTGATTTTGGCGTAATACAATTTTCATTCTACGTTTCCTTCGCATAACCTCGTGGTTAGTAGGTACCAATTCCTCTCCAGGATTACCCTCCTGACCAACAAAAAGTTCATCTGATTCATTACTTAAACTTTTTATAGTTTTTCGTTCTTCGACACGCTTTACTCTATCAATATGTACACGTTTAACTACTTTCCTATCCTTCAGTAACTGAATTTCAACATTCACAGGAGACAAAATTTTGGTAATTATGAATGGACCTTTATTTGGTTTTAACAATTTCTTTGATAAGCCTGTCTTAATTATAGGTTCATACAAAAATATAATATCGTTTACTTTAAGGTTTTTATCTTTAGCTGATTTTTGTCTATAATTCTCTTGATTTTGAGCTGCTTGGGTTAAGTTCTTTTTGACACTTTCAAAACTTCTCTTTAGACGTTTTGTCAAGTCGTAAGTGTAATCTTTAACTTCAGTATAAGAATGTTTTGATTCTTCTGTGAGTATTTGATGTGGTAAAGTAATTTCGCGGCCATATAATACTTGAGAGGGTGAAAAACCAGTTGTTGTATGAACGGCAGACCTATGCGCCATTAGTGCGAATTCTATGTGCCTGTCCCAATCATTGTGTGACTCATTTACTAAGTGACTAAGGGAATTAATCAAGGTTGCATTTAATTTTTCTACGACTCCATCAGTTTGAGGATGATATGGGCTAGTAGAGTGTTTCTTTATACCTAATTTTTTATATACCTCAGTAATTGATGTTGATAGGAAATTGGAACCACGATCTGATATTAGATGACTAGGGACACCGTGTCGAGTGATAAATTGTTCCAAGACTCTAGCGACAGTGTCACTTTTGATATCAGGAGTAGGATAAGCCTCGGGCCAACGACTAAAATAATCTGACATTACTAATAAGTATTTATTTCCTGAATAAGTTAAAGGTAAGGGACCCATAGCATCAATTGCTACGTATTCCATGGGTTTTGAAGCAACAGGCATTCTTTGAAGGGGAGCAAATCTTTTAGGTAAGTGGGCTCTGCGCTCGTTACATGAATTACACGATTTTACATAATTGCAAATATCTGAATACATATCTTTCCAAAAGTAGTTAGACTTAATTCTTTTTAGTGTTTTGCAGAAACCTTGATGAGTTACAGTGGGTGAGTCATGACAGTAAAATAAAATTTCAGGAACAACTGATTTAGGCACAACTAATCTATCTTCATTATTTACACTAACTTTATATTTTGGTGCACAATATAAAACATTATCTTTTATGAAAAATTTTAACTTATGCTTTGACATATCCGCTTTATTCTCAAGTTCATCAATTATTTTCTTACAAAATGGGTCAACTTTTTGTTCTTTTTCCACAGATTGTAACAAAGTGGGTTCTATAGATGTTATATTTATATTATTTATTTGTTCTATATTTCTTGAGAGGTAATCTGCAGTTACGTTTAACTTCCCGGGTTTGTGAATAATTTGGTGATCATATTGTTGTAATGTCATTACCCAACGTGCAATTCTAGATGTGGGATCTTTAAGTTTGAGTGTGTGTGAAAGGCTAGCTTGATCACAGAAAATTGTGAACTTTTTCCCCAGCAAGTACTGCTTAAAATAGGACACACCATATACAATTCCTAAAAGTTCCTTTTCAACAGTTGAATAATTTATTTCTGCTCCTTTTAATTTCCTACTGGCATAAGCTACAGGGTGTAGAAATTTATTTTCATCATACTGGCACAATACAGCTCCTAAAGCATATTTTGATGCATCTGTGCTGAGCACAAACTCTTTTTCAAAATTTGGTAATACCAAACACGGATAAGTTTTAAGACAATTTTTTAATTTATGAAAGGAGTCTAAGGCTTGTTGATTAAATTGAAATGAAGTCTTTTCTTTAGTTAATTGAGTTAATGGGAGAGCAATTTCGGCAAAATTTGGAATGAACCTTCTATAAAATCCTACAACACCGAGAAATGATTTAACTTCTGTTTTATTTTTTGGTATTTTAAAGTTATTTACTACGGAGATATTGGAATCATCAGGGAAAACTTTTCCATTACTAATTTGAAATCCTAAATATTTAATAGTTTTCATCAAAAATTTACATTTTGAGGGTTTAAGTTTTAAGTTATGTAATTTTAGTCTATTAAAAACCATTTTAAGTTTTTCTAAATGTTCATCTATATTATCTTTTGATGCAACAATTATATCATCTAAATAAACCGCTATTTGGTGAGGCTTAAGGCCAGAAAGAACAACTTGCATGAGACGTTGAAAAGAATTTGGAGAATTTTTAAGTCCAAAAGGGACACGGTTCCACTCATAGAGGCCACTATCAGTAGCAAAAGCTGTTTTGTATGTATCTACAGGGTCTATTTTTTGCTGATAAAAACCTGAGCATAAATCAATTAATGAAAAAAGGTGAGAACCGGATAAATTATCCACTAATTCAGTAATATTTGGGATAGGGAACGAATCGGGAAGAGTTTTTAAATTTAATCTACGAAAATCCGTGCATAATCTAAAACTACCGTCCTTTTTCTTAACTAATATAACGGGTGCAGCATAAGGAGAAGTACTTTCTCTTATGATATTGGTCTCTAAGAGCTCATTAATTTGCCTGTTTAATTCTTGTTTTAAATGATGGGGTGTTTTGTAGTGCCTTTGTCTAACAGGTATATTATCAACTAAGTCAACTTTATGTAACAATGTGTCGCAACCAGTTAAATCTTTGAATCCTGTAGCAAATATATCCTTATAATTTTCTAGGAAATTTTTAAGTTTAACCTTATGGTCATTATTTAAATGCTTAAGATCTATATCACCACCGAATTCGAATTCTTCAAAAGAGTCTTCAATGCTATTACAATTTAAAGTAGGGGTTTGTTTTATACAATCTAAAAAGGCTAACTTTGAATTTTTATTTATATGATAGGGTTGGTCGTTTGTGTTAAGAACAGTTATAGGATAATTGTTATCATTGCATTTATAATTTACCACTCTACTAATTAATAACCCGTTTGCAAACATTTCTTTATTTGGTTGAATTAAAATTTCGTTAGTATGACAATTAACTTTACTTCTGGTGCGCACAATCACAATAGCTTGTGATTTAGGGGGAATTATGTATTTAGTTCTCGAATATAAATTAACTGTTTCATCTTTAATGCAAACGTTACAATTTTTTAACTCATTTGGGCAATCTAAAAACCTAAACTCAAAATTTTTGCTGACTAATGACTGTGTTTGGAAGTTGATTGCAAAATTATTAGCATTGAAAAAGGGAGTACCCAAAATGACAAAATACTCAGACGATCCCAATTTAGGAACAACATGAAAGAATTCTTTAAATTCGATGTTATCAATTTTAAACCTGATCTCTACCACTTCACTAACATTGACACCACTACCAGTAAAATTTTTAATGTTAAGGTTACATTTTTCTAACTTAAGCTTACATTTAAATTCGTTTAACATTTCACGAGAGATAACATTTAATGTGGATCCACTGTCAAGTAGTGCAGGGCATTTTGTCTTGTTTACGCACATCATAATCTTAGGCAAAGAAACTGAATTTAAATTTATATGATTTGTACTTAAATTTGGTACCAAGTGGGTTTCCGGGGGAGAAATCGGCACCTCAATTTTCCCACCCTCAATTAGTTTAAATTCTTTTTGGCAAAACACCTATCTTCCGTATGATTCCTTTTCTTACAGAAACCGCATATCATTGTTCTACAATTTCGGGATAAATGTCCCACGAGGCCGCAACGGTAGCAACTTTTTGGTTCCTTTCGAAAACCAGTTCGTCTGTCGCGATTATTTTCCCTACTTTCTTCTCGTCTAATCTGGGATCTGCTTAATTGTTGCGTCAATTTTTCTACTTGCAATTTTAGCTCTCTTATTTCTTGGGACTCGCTAGGTGATCTTACTGTACTAACGATATCGATAGGACGGGCTACTGCTAAAGTTTCTTCATAATTTATCGCATGTTTCTTAAAATTTACATAATCTTCAACTCCCGCTGAACCTATACCGCGTAGTATTTCGCCCTTAATTCCTTGCTTCGCGGTCGACAACAGCAGTTGTAATCTGTATTCTTCAAACGCAGGGATATTTTTAGGGATGCACCCAAACGACAACCCTTCAATTCGTGAAAGAAATTGTCTAGTAGATTCGGTCGGAAGCTGATACGCAGATGTTAATCTAGTTATGGATGTCGTCATTGAAGTTGAACTGTTAAACCTGTCGATTAAATTCTTTTTTACTTGTTCGAAAGAAGCATTTGTTTTTAAGTCTCTCTGTGAATTAAAATAGTCCTGAGCTTCACCCGTTAGTTTAAGTTTTAGTGCCAAAAGTTTATCATTATTTCCCCACTCACAGTAGGTAGCGATTTCTTCAAGTTTTTCAAAAAATGGGGCAATAGGTTCGTTACCGTTAAAAGACGGAATTATAGGTAGAAAGTCAGCTAAACTGTGGTTAGTATAAACCACCTGAGTCGGAACTATTTCTGAGGTTTCAGGCATGATTAAAAATAATGAATAAAAACTCAATGCTAAAATATTATTTCGAAACGTGCATCACGCGATTTTTCTAAGTTTAACAATCAGACTATTTTTTCTTAAAATTATGTAAATATTTTTACTAAATTTATTATCATTTTATTTCTTATTAATAAGAACATTAATTTAATCTGTTTATTTCTACAAATTGCTTAGTTTTAAACACGATGTAAGAAGATTTCGTTTATGGATTCGATTCAATAATTTACCCTATCAATTTACAACACGTGTAATCCGTTTTCTTTTTTTTTTTTTATTTTTATAAAAGCTTAAATATCTAATGAAAATCTTAAAACATTCTTAAAACACAAAAATTTTTTTTAAAACAAGTTGAGATATTGCTTTTAACTTTAAACTTAATTCACACGCGATGGATTAGGATCATGTGGAGCCAAAATTCCTTTCTATTCCCATAAAATGAACATAATTATACAATTAAATACAATAAATCTTAACAATAACAAGAGATCAAAAATGAAGCATACGCAGATGTAGTGCTTCGACAATAATAACGCGCTTGTATAGCAGTAACAAAATTAATTCAATCAAGATTTAAGCAATTATTCATTATTATTAAAAATTATTTTTGGTAATCACAATTAAATTTTAGCATTAATAATTTATATAATACTTAAAGTTAACGACCAGCAAGTTAATTTTTTTTTTTTTTTTTTTTTTTAAACCTTTAACATTAACACGTGGCCGCTGGTCACGGCACCAATTGTTATATCCTTTCTTTTTGAATAAAACATAAATTGTAAATTAGATTTTAAAAAAGATGAAGGAATTGCGTTGTGATTATTATTCCCGCATTTAACACCGATTACCAGATATAACAAGAAGGAATGATATAAGCTAAATTAAGATTACCAGCACAATTATTCTTACTACAATATTAACCTTGATTAGCTGTAAGGTAAAGATAAATTAAACTTAAAGGATTCAAATCCAACAACATTACTATCCTAGGCTAAATATTTTATTTTAAAGAATTTATCATAAATCAATTTAGGTTGACAAGATGGCAGTTACTGCTATACAATTTACATTTCAGGCAGAAGAATTATTTAAATATTTCCATTATTTAATACTACTATTCAACATAAAAAAAATTAATTTATGGGCACGAATAATAAGAAAAAAAAATAAATAAAACTTAGCTGGGAATACACGCATAGCTAGTGCGTGTGTGTGGCCGGCCACCCCGCATCAAAAATTTTCTACTTCCTTCCTCAAGCACGTCAGAACAGAGAATGCCTAAAAAAACGAATTTCATCTCCTTTCCCGCTCATGTATTCATCCGCGCCACAGGCGGCGCTACCATCGTTCAACTGTTCACACCTGTGATGCAATCCATTTTCAAGTAGGGGTGAAGGAAAATATTTGGGTGGTGTTGAAGAGTAGTGTAGGGAAAAATATTGGATGGTTTGATGGATTAAAATAATGAATGAGATCTTAAAATTAAAAACGCGGTGCCCAAAAAAATTAATTGTGCCCATAACTAATTATTAACAGAAATAATACAACCTTAAGAAATAAAATACATTAAAAGGACATACCAACATAACATAAAGGACATACCAACATAACAGCACCTAAGTATAACATAATAATAACATAATAATAATAATTATTATGCTTTAATATTAGTTTAAAAAATGTCTAAACCTGTAAAAATTGTCTGCGTGTAAAAAATGTCTAAAAATATTAAAAATAATTTACAAAATATAGATATCTTTACCCTGCGTAAAATGTATAATTTTTGACATTTAATTGGGATTTTAAGTACACAAAAACATTATTTAATGGTAATTTTAAAAATATGATTTATAAAAATGCTGCACAAAAATATATTTCTTAACCTTCACTATTGAAGCTATTCTAAACAATTTTCTAAAAAACCACGAGGAAAATGTTTAGTTTCTTTAAAAAATATGTTACATTTTCTCATTTTTGTAACAATCAAGCTGTCAAGGAAAAAAACTAGTTTTATCAGTTTTTCGAGTGAAAAAACTCCAAATTATATTTTTTTCTTTTCGAATCAGTGCAACCAATTTTAAGATAGAGTTTCATATTCTGAAACACAAGATTTTTTTTTTTTTTTGTGAAAAGCTGTCGAATTTCAAAATGTCTTATTGTGGCATGCACAGCGTAGATTTTCTTTCTAAACTCAAATCTTTTCTGCATTTTTTAGTAAATTGAAGAAAAAGTAAAGTTTTTACTGTGCTTTGTTTGAAAGTACCTAACATAATTGACACTAATGCTGCTTATTTTCAAATTCTGTTTTCTAAAACAAGACAAATCTTTTAAGGTTGTTTTTGTAGGTTTATGTTCTTAGCAAGAATTCAAAACATTCTTTAAAATCTTCAAAAAATCTCCTAATACTATAACAATGCTGTTTTTCGAGAAATTTAAGGGAAATGAAATTTTTTTTATCTATTAAATTAAATTGTTTATAAAATGACTTTTTGGTTTTTGTAGTGCACTTGATTAAAAATAAAAATGTCCTCCTCATTATGTTCTAAACACCAGGCATTATTTAAAATGTAAAAAAAACAAAACAGTTTTTGTTATTTATTTTGTGTTTTTATTTCAGAAAGTATAATTTTAGCATGAGTAATGTGAAATAAGGGTGTAATCCTTGCAAAATATCAAAGAAATTGACTTTTAAAGATTTTAAAAATCGCAAAATTACCCACAATGATAAATCAAATATGGCCAAAAATAAAATATGGATTCTCTCAAAATATAAAGAAACCACTTATTGTACTCTGTTTAAAATTATAAATGTATTAAAAGATGCGTATAATTTATGATTGTATATTACTAATATTTATAAATTATAAAATGCATAATGATGCAGGAAGTTTTATGAAATTACAGCGTTCTTCTTTTTTTGATGCAATTTCCAATTAATGAACTGAGTTTACTACTGTAAGTTCAACATTAACTAATTTATTATGAGTCTGAAATTTTTACCTTGATCATTAATCTAAATTACAGTTGTTGTTTTTTTACTAAAGAATACCGATATCAAAAATCAGTAAAAAGAAGCACAAGTTATTGTTATTCCACGCATGTTTGAAGTATTAATTTAAAATAATGAATGAAGGGCTTAATTTAAAAATTATTGCATGCTTTTTTATTAAAAAAATTAATTTCATTGACTTTATGATGTAGTTTAGAACTGTCTCTCAAAACTGGATCAAAATATTGCTAAGTTAAATTCAAGGTGTTTAAAGGAAAAAAATACAATTTTTGCTTTTATAATTGAGCATATTTTAAAGTGTTTTGTTTTTTCTTCAACACTAAGAACACACACTTCTAAAGGCATATAATAATAGAACAAGACATTTTTATACTTTTGCGTATTTTTTATACGCAAAAGTTAGCGGTTAAGATGTATCAAAATATATATTATATATTTTGATACATCTAAACCGCAATATTTATTTTGCGCCAGTTTGTAATGTTATTACATCTTTGTCATCCCTAAACATCATTTATTAAGAATGGTAACAAGAATGGTTTGTCAAGAATTTGATAAAATGGTAACGAGTGCGTTACGGCTCATAGAAAAATAATTGTTTTTTTGCAATACTCAGAGCTAACAATAATAGCACAATAATATTATACGTACAATAATGGTGCAAGGAAGATTTTTAATTTTTTGCTTTCATGCATCAAAAGAAAGATCAATTTATTCACTAAACACAAATCTAATGCATCTTAACAGCAAAAGTTTGAGCAAAACCTGTTATATCTTTGGTATCCCTAAAACTCTTTAGGCAAGGAGTGGAACAAAGAGGAATTGGGTGTGTAGCAGCATGTAACACAAATTCGGGTTAGTTTCATCAAAAGATCCTCCACGATGTCACATTTCTCCCAGGATATGATACAGGAGTTCTCTAGTCTTCTGCAGTGGGTTCAAAGTTACAAGGCTACGGAGTTGAAAAATTGGCAGTCGTTAACTCCTAAACTAGGTCGGCTGTTTAACGACAGCTATAAAATATAAAATGAAAAAATACCATGTTATAAATATTAAAAGCTATCAGATTATCATTTTAAGCATTTTTGCAAATTGTATATTGCATTAAAAAATAATTTGCGTAATTAAGAAAATAATATTAAAAAAATTATTACTTTTTTTAAAGCACTTCCTTTTTGTCATTTCAATTTCATTTTGCACAGAAAGTTGCTAGTGTTGAAAGTTGTTGATGCGTTAGTATTTAGAGTTGTTTCCTTCGAAATTAAATGCCATACAAAAATATTCAGTATTTATCACAAAAATTATATATAGAATTACATTATAATCATTATGTTATATTAGCAAGTTATTCATCACTAACATAAATAATTATGAAAAGGAGGAAATATTAAATTCATTTGCAAATTATGAAGGTGTTAGAGCTTGTGACTGCATCTATGTAGTATTGGTCATTAAACTTCCAAATATAGTGTGGAATATTTAATAAACTCATTAAAGCGAATGACACATAATATTACATTTAATAGCGTTATTGGGTATGAAATTAATTTAATATCAAAACTGCGGCTAAAGCTAGTATTCAAACGAAATTAGCATTTTCAATTCTTGCTCTATATTGATTTGTTTATTAGCTAATGTAAATGTGATTCGTACCGCTAAGCTTCCTGTTCTGTTGTCAATACTGCATATTATAAATTATACTCCCGTTTGAATTTGCGGAAATCTTCTTAAGAAATGCTGATATCACTATGACATGCGCTATTATTTTGTTTTCTCAAAGACATGTAATTATAAAGTAAGCTTCGGATTTATTTTGGATGATAATAAATGTGCTAATGCATGATTTTTGATATCTACATAAATCAACATTCTATTTTTTAAATTGCGTCATAATAAGTTCAAATGTAAAAAATATACTTTTTTTGTAACTAATAGACAAAAACATCGTATAACTGCCTTTTAAGATAGAACATTCTCTTTAAGGCTAAGGCATAAGCAGAAAAAAAGCAAAGCAAGCAAGCGGTTTTTCTTTGTTGAAGATTTTCTTTGTTATCTTTTTACAAATTAAGGGACACCGGAAAATTTTTTTTTCAAAAATAGGGAAAACTCAACAATACAAATTTGCTAATTTTACACGGGCTTTTTTTGCGCAAAATTCAAATCCTAATCGGTTATAGTGAACAAAAATTACAGCAATAGATTTACAATAATGCATAATAGTGCAGCGTGCTTCATCTAAAATAAAGCCACCTTTGATTTTGAGCTATAGTTGCATGAAAAGAAAACTATAATGGGAATTAAAAATGTATATCAAAAAAATAGATATCCATACACATACTTATAAGGAATAATGCATTAACTGACAAAAAAGGACCAAAATTACCAGAATATGACTTAAATAAGAAGGAAAAATAAGTAATTATGAGCCATGAGAAATATTATCAATAAAATGAGGGGAGAAGTTCTGAACTCTAAGTCTTCTCATGTGATAACTGAAATTATGTCAGTTAGTGAGCATAAAAGATCATATTTGGGTTTAATGTCACACACATTATCAATAATATATATATAGATATATATATATTCTCGACCAGTCAGCATCTATAGCTCCTTAATTCTCTTTAGACACATTAGTATAATGACTGCTGGAGATAAAAATGAAAAAGTATTTTGGTTTCAAAAGGAATCATAAAAACAAACTGAAATAAAAAAAAATCTGATTGAAAATATTTAAGATATTAGAACATGTTTTCAGAGTTCTTCGAACTAGAAACGTGAAAGTTATTATCGTTAATTTAAATTACTTAAGATTATTAATTAACGAGTAACAATTAATTTTGAGATTTTCGTAAATTTATATTGCGTTAATATGACTGAGTTTCATTTCGCAAGTTGTATTAAAAATTTAAAACTATCTAAAGCTTAAATTTACTCCAAAATTAATTTTTAAAAAGTTAAAGTATATAATGCCGGTATAAAAAAACTAAATTACTTTCCAATTTCTGGCAATTTAAGCTTAACTATAAACACTCGCCTTATCTTTTTTCTTGTGGGGATGTTTTTTCTGTTTTGAAACCCAATGTAAGTGCATACTAAATCTTTTAGTTTGATTTTGAAAGAAAATTTATATCACGTCTAAATACAGCGTTCCACGATGCAATGAAAGAGTTATTTTTCCGCTGAGTTTTAAGGAGTGGATTTTAAACATTCCATGAAATAATTTATGAAATCTATTTCCGTAGAAAGCATCACAGTTTTTTTTTTTCATAGGATTTATAATATCATCTAAAAGAAAATGAATTGATAAAGATAAAAAATTCCATAAAAACCGTAAAAGGGAAGCATCAAAGATTTGTTTCTTAGACTGCTGAGATAAACTAGGTTGAAAATATAAACGGCTTACTGTATCTTATTCCCTTCTCTTATTCCCTGGGACTCGATATAAGCCGAACTGTCACACATCCGACTGGATTGTTCACAATTCTCACTTGTTCCTCTTTTTATTGTAGAATAAATCCTTATTTCTTTTTTGTACAATAACTACTAGTTTTTGTATGTAGCTACACGATAAAAAATGCAAGATGAAAGTCAAGAATTATATTGACACAAAATATAGTTATTTTTATCTCACTAATATTTGCAATAAGTATAGATCTAAATTTGAATAAATGTATAATGACAGTTAATAAATTAATTTATAAATTGAAATGTAAAGCGAAGAACAGTAAATACGTATTTAGATTTTACGTAAGTACTCTTCATAATATATAGTTTTAGAATCCATGTAAAAAAATGACGTTAAAAAAGTGGATGGTAGAAGCTGCACATTAATATTCACACAAGAAAACCAGAAAAATGCTATCCAAATCTAACTTCTCACTACTGTGGAAAACGGAACCATACTTGTTATTTTTTTTAGGATACGAAGCAGAGTTGAAAGTTGCTTATTAGAAATTTGCATCTGATAATCAAATTGGTTTTGATTGTTTTGATGCTTTCAATGCCATCTTTTTAGCAATAGAAGTTCTAAATTTTAATGAATTTTTTACGATAGCTTATAAATTATTTTATGAATAAAAATATCAATGCTTAAATATATTAAAATACGTATCTACGTTTTTTTAATGACCATCCATAATATTTAATTTTAGAATTCTTTTCTAAAATGGAGCAGATAAACGTAGAAAAAGAAGGATGTCCAATTTATATTTGGGCAATCAAAAAGATATTAAACCAATAAAGAAATTAATCTGAAATTAACAACGAAGGAAACGTGTCACAACTGTAAAAAAAAAAAAAAAACGAGATTTAACCTGTTTTTATTTTAAAAGGAAAAGAAGAAGTGTTAATTGGCAATCATTAGAAACTCTTCCATGATCCATCTGTCAATGAAACTGGTTTTGTTGTTTTGCATTCCGAGTAGTGATTCATCAGAGTTCCCCTAATTTATACAGTACAGTTTTTTTTGTACTTTATTGTAGATAAAAATTTTAAAATATACAGATTAAAAGTGTTTTCCAATTTTATCATACAATTTTCTCTAGCTTTTGATGTATCATTTTTATTTTTCACGATTTGTCTGCATGCTAGTAAACAGCAATGATTGTTTTCATTGCATAGAAGGATAAAAATGGAAGAAGCATTATATCCAGTAAAGAGATAAAAAATATCCATAATCTGCACAGTTTACCAAGTTTACAAATAATTTTCATTTTAATTTAAATAATTTTTCTGCTTGAACAGCATTATTGAGAAAAGCGAAATACTATTATTAAACATCATCATACTATACAATTCATTTTATAATAATAATACATTCTAAGATTCTTGTTAAAGCTCTTTCATTCCAGAAATTGTAAGTAAGTGTTCAAGAGCATTTTTAAAAGCATTTTTTTATAATTATTTTAAAAATAGTTCTTAAATAATCTATATTAAATACTCGTATTTTTTAGCATTGTAAATTTATTCGTAACTCAAAATTATAAGTAAATTCAATATTATATGAAATAAAATTTAATAAATTTGTTAAATGCCAACATGGATTTAATTTTTATCAAAAGTATTCAAGTTGTTGCATTTGTAAATAAATAATTATAACATACACAGATTAGAAAATTAGTATAAAATTCCTATATTAAATATTTGTCATCATTAAACAATATATTAACAATTTTTGATTTGTGCTAGGCTTTGCAGATTGTCTAAGGATTTTTAAAATATTAAACATATTTGTTTGAACAAGTATAAATTACTTTAGATTGATTTATTTTAAATTAAAGTAAGTATCTTATTAAGAAATACATAATTATGTTAACATTACGATATCTTAAGCTATCAGGATGTGTTAATTAAGAAAGAGCTTTTTAGATAATCTTTACTGAAAAATAATTTTGCTAATTTTAATTGCAATTCTAAATTAAAATTGGTAACAAAGAGTGATGTGAAATATGTAATCATAACGTTCCAATATATTTGAACTTCATTTAAGTAATTATATTCTGTATTTATATTTCGCAAATTTCGTATATTTTGTAATTATATTTTTTAAAGTACTCATATTTTGATAAATACGATACAAAATACAAATATATAATGTAAACTGTTCTCATTTATCAAAAATACAGTTCAATTTTATACCCTTAAAATACGTTGCAAATCTTAATAACTGTTGGAATTTCTTATATTATTAATACACATTATTCTGTAGACGTAAAATATTTCAAAATGTATTGTAAAATGGAAAAATTAACTAGCATTCTACTAGTACATTATTTCATTCTTTAAATAAATATTTATGTAATTATAAAATTTGTTTTGGTTAAATATCTAAGCACATTTAACAGAAGCATTTCGTAATGTGGTTGGTAAAAGGTTTATTAAGATATAATGATTACGATATAAGGCGATATAATGAAGCGAAAGATATAATGAAAGATAGCGTGATATAATGAATCATTTCCAAAGCAAGGATTCATTTTTTTAAAAAAAGGATTAGTTTGATAAATATATTTTAAAAACAAATTTTACTAATAATTATAAAAATAATTTTATATTTTTGCTGTAAAAAACATTCTTGTTTATTCATCTAATTTTATGTTTGTACACTTTGAAATCCTTTTTGCGAACGAAAAAAAAAATTCTCGTAAAATTACCGTATTGTATGGTAGTTACATTTCTGGTTAAGAAAAGCATAATTCTGTTAATTAAAACCAAAATATACGGTACATAAACCATTTATTTGGTAAAGGTAACTGAGAATTTGGTTTTTAAAATTATAGTTCTTATTATCAAACGTTTGGTAAAAAGACAAACCGAAAAGTTAATTTAAAGTATCACGATGAAATTATTCAGTTTTGTCACACTTACCAAATTTTATAACTTATCATAAAATCATATTTTATTGCTAATATTAATAATATCATCAACAAAATACTTCAGTTAAAATTACTCAGTTTTTAGTGTTCTTATAAAGACTGAAACAGGGTAAATTTTACCATATTCTGTTAATTTTTATTATACTGTTTTTCTAAGCACGAATTTACTTAACATTTAAGTACCGATATTATGTATCATTCAATTAAAAGCTATAAGCTATACTATATATTCATTTATTTAACAGTTCCTTGTTTATTTTTTTCTAAAAAATAAAAACTGTGAAGATGTTTGTGATTGCACCATAAACGATTATTCATTTTCATCATCATTCATTTTCATTTTCATTCGATCATCATTGTTTAATAATTTAAAACTGGAACAATGAGCTTTTATTACTCCATTAATTTATTTGCAAATTATAAGTAGGCTTTTTTCATACATTATGCAAAAAAAACTTTATCTAAAATTATTTAGAAATAAATTACATTACATTTCGATTGAACTAAAGTAATTCATTGATGAAAAATACAAAAAAATTGAAATAAAGCAACTTCAAAATAGTGTAACACTTTAAGATTTGCCGCTAGAATTTTGAAGGTACAAAAATTTTGTGGAAATAAAATAAAAGCGATCCCAATTTTTTTTGCACATTATGATGTAATTCATTATTTCGAAGACATAAGAAGTGGAAATGAAATAAAACTGCCGCGTTTCTGATTGTTAAAACCTATTAGTTCTTAAAAGAATTAGGACGTTTTTCACACCTGCGAATGAAAGGAATAAAGGAATTTCTCGTATTAATAAATAAGTAAATTCTAATTTCAAAAATTTTTTATAGTAAGAAACTGATGTACTTTGCAAATTCAATATAACTTTTGTAATGTGTAAGAAAAACAATCATCTCACGCATAAAATTGTCAAATGAAAACAGTATTTAAAATATAGCAAAATACTCAAATTTGCATACTTGTAGCTACTTAATAATTGCATACTTGTAGCGAATAAATTTTACAAAAAAATATATAATAAATATTTGTTTAAGTTATGGATAATATTAATCAATTTAAAAAACTAAAAATAATATGCATTTAAAAAAAAAATTAAAAACTGAATCGTATTTTTTTTCTGAGCAAGCAATAGTATTTTAATTTGCATAGTTAAATCTAATTCAAATTAATACATTTTGAAACAAATATGAAATAAAACTTGAAAATTGAAAAACAATTACTATGAGTGAAAAATTATTTACCAATAAAAAATTATTTATTCAATTAAAAAAATCTTCAACTAAACATGCATTTAAAAAAAACGTGATATATATATATATATATATATATATATATATATATATATATATATATATATATATATATATATATATATATATATATATATATATATATATATATATATATATATATATTTATATATTTATATATATATATGTATATATATATATATATATATATAAATATGTTTGGAATGAGCCACAATACTCAAATTTGCAAAGTTACATCAACTTCAAATCAATACACGGTACAAATTAATAGAGTGTAAAAATCAGTTGACTGCACAAATTGATGGTCTGAATAATAAATAGTGATATAGTGATTTTCAATCAATTCATAGTAAAAAAATCAAATAAAATTGTTTTAAAATCTACACCTTTCGTTTAATGATCTAAAACTTTAAATTGATGTATATTTAAAACAATTAAGTTTCTAAAAAATAAATGAGATTTCTTTTCTAAATTATATTAATTATTTTTTACTGTTTTCTTCTTTTAATTAATATTGAAATTATGGAGAACTGTATCTGAAAATTCTTTTAAAACGAGTAAAGTGAAATAGGGTTAAAAATTATCTCTACCTAAACAAGCTCCAAGTTTCAAGTGAAATAAAAATAATTTGAATTTTAACAAATTTATAGAAACCGGACTATTATTTATTCTGCTGCAATTTTCTCTTTTATTTGTCATGTTATTTATTTTATATTTAAAAGCACATTTTATTGCTTTTTTGAAATAAAAAGAAAATAGATAAAAATTAAACATATTGAAGTTATGTTATTCTCTGTCTGTAATTAAGAAAATGTTTCAAAATAGAGTCTCTTATTTTATTTTATTTTTTTAAGATTTAACGTGTAAATTTATTTTTCGCCATTCAGATTTCTGTTATAGTTACAGTGACTACAGAATTTTCTAACATTAAATTTTTAGAATTTTTTATTATTAATTGCGATTTTGTAATGATTTAAATCTTTAAGTAATTTTGCAATTTATTTAGAATAGTTGCTTTTATAGTATGATTTTCAAATAGTTTGCGTCATTGGAAGGGTATTGACACCATTGATTTAAGTGATTTATCATTTATCATACTAAATTTTGTTTTTTGTGTGCTTTTTTGACTTATGATAATTTTCTTGAATTAGTTTTAGTTGAATTATTTTTGAATTATTAGTTGAATTATTTTCAAAATATTTCACAATATAAGGCAATGTGTTGAATGTAAATAGTTATTACTTAAGTGCAAGCTTAGAGATCGATTTGAGTTTCATAACAATCAATTATTGGTATAACATTTATTTATTAACTAGTTTAAAGTTATATAAAACTTGTACATATTAGGCCATCTTTTAATTTAGTTAAAAACTAGAAACAGACTAAAGTTGTATTCAAAAATTGAAGAAAAGGATGTTTAGAACTCGTATTGTTTTTGTTTCTTTATGAAAATTTCAAAACAAATTCTATAACATATTTTATTTTATAATATACATGCGCTTGTTTTTCCTATTCTTACAATTAAATCTTTTAATATTAATTAAAAACCATTTTTTTACTTTGTTATTTTTCTTAATAATCGTAGTTTAATCACAAACAAATACTTTCTTTTAGATTTCAGAAAATAAAAATCTTTTATCTTTTCTCCATGCTTTAATTATTTTTGTTTGTTTTTTAAACAAAGTACTTTGTAAACTAACATATTTATTTAATTCAGTACCTTTTAAACTATCTAACAAAATAAAACCGAGCAAAAAAAATCTAGTTTAAACGAATTGTTTCCCGTTCAATAATTCAGTCTCCTTAAAAACGTAACAAAAAATACAAGAAAAGGTTGTACTAAAATGCTAAAATTAGATTTCCGTCGTATCGTTAGTGTCAGATACGTGAAACTTTTTATTTCCGTTCTAAGATTTGTGTATTGAAGAGTAAATTTTTTGGAGGACAACTTAAGAGATAATGAAAATGTTCTACCTAATTTCTTAAGTAAATTGTTTGAGTTAACAGTTGAAAAAAAGAACAAAATGTTCGCTTTTAGTTCTAAATAACAAATATAAGATTAGAAAAGTTATATACTTTTAAGCTCAACTATTTGTTTCATGTGCATTAAAAATCAAATTCTAGACCAAAAAAGGTTCTAGGAATTACGAATGGTTTCCTTAAGATAAAAAGGTAGAATGAATATACGTTTAAAAATTTTAATTGTATTAAGTTATAATTATTTAATATAATAATATATAGTGCTTTAATAATATAATTAATATAATAATAAAATAATGCAAATTACTCAAAAATAAATCTCATAAAATATAAAATTAAAAATATGATATTTCATTATAATGTATAATAATATATAATTAAAAACGTATTATATAATTTTAATAAAAAGCTATTTTGTTAAATTTTTGAATAAATCAGTTATATTCTTAACAAAATTTTCAAAATAGGAATCATAAATCTTTTATTTACTTCAATTAATACAATATAGAAAATTCCGGATCAAATTACTTTATAAAGTACCGCCAATTGACTACATCATCCGTAAAACCCATTTTTACCGTAAAATTCGCTTTCACCGGAATTTTTACATTAATATATATTAATTGATTTGATTATTTTACGGTAATTACTGTAAAAAATATTGTATATTAGATTTTTTTTATTCCACAGTGTGTTCCGGTAAAAATGAATTTTACGAAAAGAAGTGCCGGCACCCTGAGTGCCGGTACTTTTAAACGTATCTGGATCTGGAATTATTTTGAGAGTAGAAAGATAAATAAATCTAAATATATCTTTTCAGTTTTTTTCTTGCTAAATGAAAAGTTGCCTTACCTTAGTAAGTAAATGTAAGTCAAACAAAAGTATGCGATTGCTTCACCATATATTACATTCCTCCCTATTCATATTCAGCCATATTTTCATTTTCTTCCATATTCTATATTCAACCATGTTACTTTTCTCCTATCAAACACCTCCTCTTTTTTCTCGATAGTAGCCTGTCATTTAAATATTGTCCAACTTCTCAGTTTTATGCTTTTGGTATGTTTTTTATTTTATTTTATAACCTTCGTTGTACAGCCGACTCAATTTTGATTTTTCGACTACCGTACTTTTTTTTATATTTTGAATCCAATTCAATACACAAGGAACCTCGTGGATCAAGTATGAGGAGAAATTTGCCTTCATTGAGGAATTTATGATGGAACAAATGCGTTACATGGAGACGAAAACCTCGGAAACCTACAGCGATTAGCCTTGCCAGCAAGAGAATCCATGATCCGTCTACCACTAAGGATATTTTATGTCACCACTGTGGACGGTGAGAGCAGATTGCGGAATTCATATCGACCAGCCATCACTGGGATTCGAACCCGGGTCAAAATTAAGATGCTTTTACAAGAAAAGAAACTCAATCGTGCAATTTTTTTTATCTAGATCTCATGTTTCTCAAACATTAAAAATAAAGAAAATAACATACAATTCATTGATGCATTTTAATAAATTATATTTGCGAGACAATTCAAATGAATAAAAGATTTCAAAAGCATAAATAATTACATTTAATCTATTACACCAACATACACTACTTTTTTAACATTAGTTTATGGACTTAATTAAGAATTTATTTTTTGTCAATTTTTATTTCATTTAAGTCAATTTTTTGAAAAAAAAATATCATCACGTCTTCAATCTACAAAAGTAAAATTCAGGAGAATATAGCATGTTTATGAGTACCTTTAAATTAATTTAATTGTGGAAGCTTTAATAAGCACGATGAAAACTAAGTTTAAAATAAATTCTTACTAAAAAAGAATCTAAAAGCTACCTCTTCTATCTAAAAATTTATTTTTCTCCATACTTTTACAGATATTCTTTAAATTTCTCTGTGCTGTTTCCAATTAGGGGAGAATTTCATAGTTTGATTGGTGACGCGAACTTTGTTAACAAATGTCAGTTTATTTTTCGTAAACTCGTTCATGTATTATTTAGTAAGATGGAAACATTTATTTGATTTGTGCTACATTGTTTTATTGTATTAATAGTAGATCTCTTTCAACTACAGAAATATCTTGCATTACATCTATTTTATTTTCATCCTATTAGTTTGTTAAAAAGTATTCGAGCATTAGATGCATGTTAATATAAACATAGATATCATTTATAACAGTAAAATTTAAATTCTATAAAAATGAACCAAATTTTTTAAATTAGCTTGATGTATTTTTCTGTTTCATTCAAAAAAACGAACAAATATTTTGAAGTTAGAAGAACTATTAACATCTTCATTATAGAAAAAGTAAATACGCTATTAATTTTTTATCAGAAAGAATAATGTACTAGGAATAGAGGGAGATAAGTTGTTAGAAGTAAAAATATTTTTTATGTGTTTGCCATTATTTAAAATTTAGTCAACCCTTATGAGGTAAATTTTCCCTTATTATCAAAAGTAAATTGAAGTATGAGGTAAAATTTACTTTTGATAATAAGGTAAAATTTACCTCAAAAAGTTTGAAAATCTAAAAAGAGCCCATTGTTATGCGTAACTTATTACTTAAAATGCTTATGCACAAATTTTAAATTCTACTTTCAACAATAAGGATTGAATGAAATTGCACAAATAACTTCTTTGTTTGTTGGCACACAATTGACAGTAAACACTGTAAAAAAGTAAGGATTAAATTATGGTAAAAACAACCAGCAATGCAATTACTTCTTACTTTAAAATCAATTTTTACCATAGCATGTTATCTGAAATACCATTAATTTTACAGTAATAATTACTGAGAAATCTCTTAATTTATAAATATTTATTACTGTGTAACTTACGGTGTAATATTAATAAGGTAAAAATGGATTTTACGATAAATTGGGACTTCGAATGATACAACCAAAGTTCTGGTTTATACCGAAATTTGATCCAGAATTTTTTACAGTGCATGTAAAATCAATTTCGGTAAAAATAAGCGTTAAAAATTACAACTAACTCTTGCCAACATTTTTCAGATTGTAAACAAACTAATCGCAATATTCTAATTGGCGTTTCTTGATATTCAAAGGTCACTAAGTGTACCAACTTGGGTGTTTTCTGAAGGGAAAATATTTCTATTAAGGTGTAGAAACACAAAAATTGGTTTAAGATTATTCAATTATAAATGTTTAGATTTAAATTACGCATATTAAAAATCAAATCGTTTATTAACTCTCAATGTGGTGCTAATCTGAATTAATTGTTCATTCAGACGATTTTTTAAATGTTCAACATCATATTTGAAGCGATATTGCATTATAGTTTTCACATTGTATCTTTAAACCATTTTTATAAATTATAGAGCTTGTCTTAATTTCGAATTAAGTGTAATACTATTTTAATAAAATTTACACTAAGAAAATAATTATAATTTCTCCATAAAATTTCAGTGAGTAGGTATAGTTTAAATGAAGTTCTATTTTAATAATGATTTCATGGGTTCCTTAAAGAAATTTTGTAGAACGAGGTTCGAGTAAATAATTTGAAAATAACTCTCAGCAAAAGTTTAGAAATTCTACACATAAAATTCCTCACGTACGTGACATTTCGAACGTGAAGAGAAAAACTCAAGTTTATCATGGCTCACATTGTACAATTTAGAAAACTATGGAATAAGGTGAACTGAGAAAAATGCACTTCACTGAAAAAGAGGAAGAAGAAATCTTCGTGAAACTACGAACGAAACTTGGAACGAGTTTTTAGAAGTTCTGAAATCATAGTCAAGACAAATATCCATGAGATAAATTGATTTCAAAAAAGTTTCTAATATAAATGTGAATTCTACTATTATAGTTCTAATTACTGATTTTTAAAATAATTAAATTATCATTTTTACTCTCGTTAATTACAAAAACTAATATTACTAAAAACTACACTACTAAATGCTAAAAGAAATTATACTTTGGAAATTCTATTAATGATAATTAAACTAGCACATTTCGTTTTATTTTCCATTATTCTATTTTCTAACGTTAAAATTTCTGCTAATTTCTTGCTCTCAATATCTAGAAAAACATTTAAAAAAAAATATATATTAGCACGAAAAAGCAAACTAAATAACAAAGTACTACATTAAATAGCTAACTATCAGAAAAGAAATGCATTAAAAGGAAATTAATGTGGAAGAACTGATATACATGGTAGCATTATCAGGGGGGTGTTACCATGCAGTCAGTGCGTGAGTAGTTTAAACGATTGGTGGTATATATTACCGCAAACAATCATACCCCCTACTGACTTTCAAAAAACAAAATAAACCAACAACAAGTCAAAAGTCTACATATCAAAACATCATGGTCATACGGTAAATGAAGTTGCTGGATTTGTTGATGTTTTTTCAATGGGCACTGTTTAACGTGTCTACAAGCAGTGGTGTAATGCACGTGGTCACGAAAGACGACGTCGGAATTATGGTCAGAAAAAGATCCTGCATGAAAGTAACCGGAGACGTGTTTCACGACCTATTAATGGCAATCTCTTCCGAACCCGACCGGAATTGCTTCAGTTAGTGAATGATGGTCCATCATAACCTGTTAGTGAGAGAACATTGCGACAGGGACTACATGCTATGAACATTTGGAGTCGAACTACCCGTAAGAGGCAATTGCTCATACAGGCACATAAAGCTACGCGATTTCATCAGGTTAGAAGTCACCGTATGTGTACAGTTGCTGACTGGCGGAATGTAATATGGTCTAACGAATCCCGTTTTTGCCTTTAGTCAAATGACGCATGTTGCCGAGTTCACTGATGACCAGATGAAGCATTTCATTCTGACTGTGTGCAAGGACTGGTTCAAGCCCGAGGAGGGTCTGTCATGTTTTGGTTTTCTCTTTTCGTATTATGGATTGAGACTCCTCACTGAATGGGCCACTAACATGGACCAACAATTATTTAAACATTCTGGATGATCAGGTGTTGCCTTTCAGTCAGCACATTCATGAAGAGTAAGATGGCAATACCTCTATTTTTCAAAAGGACAATAGCAAAGTTCATTGGGCTGGAAGAATATGTAACTGGTTTTATGAACACTCAAACCTCAATTACCTCTCGATTGGCTTGCAAAATCACCTGACATGAACCACATTTAAAATTTGTGGGGTATGTTGGAATAACGGGCAAAACGCCGAAAGCAACACCCTCGCAATTTGGTAGATTTGCGCGATCAAGTCCTCAGAGAGTGACTTAAACAGGATTCGACGTACCTGGAAAACCTTGTGGACTCACTTTATAAGAAAATCCAGGCAGTTATCAAATCCAGAGGCGGTGTAACACGTTACTGAATGATGTTCATGATTTCTCTAAGGGTGACTAATTTTTTGTCCAGTATCCTTATTAAATATATGCGTGAGTGCGCATGTAGTTTGAAAGATGAATTAAACCTTACTTCATTTAAATAGTTTTATACTATAACCTTAAAATTAAAATGATTGCTTGCAGTTTTCGTCACAGCAATGTATGCATTCTACAAAACGAGCGCTATAAATTTCAATTTTGTGTAATGAAAATATTTAAAAATATTTTCGTGCTTAATCAAGTTTTTGCTGAAAAAGTAATTTTTATGCAACTGCCATGTAATGTTAAAATGCGTAAGTCTCGATATTCACTGTAAATTAAAACGAATTTAACTTCTTTTATTAGTAAACTTCAAAATTGTCTCATTTCTGAACTCTCAAAATATAATAGAAAAAAATAGTATAAAAAATTTTTTATAAAATTGTTTTCTTTTCTTAGAAGAAAAGTCAGATGTTTAAAAAGATCTACAGATTTCGTAAATTTAAAATTATTGATTTGTATCTTGTCTGTAGTACTTTTAAATTGCTATTCAAATTATGTATCAATATTAAACACATCATTTAGATAATAAATCCAACTTAACAAAGATTAAATAAAGTGCAATTTTATAAATTGAAAAGAGATATTATAACACAAAATTTATTTCAATATAAAATATGCTATCTTTTTATTTTTATTAGTATTCCAAAACATTGCGACGATAAAAGAAAAGCGTCAACCAAAAAGAAATAATTGTAATTTGACACTTATTTCCACAATAATACAGCGTTGAAAAAATATTACTTTCGTTTAATGCTTTTGAAAAGGTTCATTCAGTCTTATTTAAATTGGAAAATAAGTAGTAAGTGTGATATATATTTTACTACCTAGCATTTTAAAATAAACTGTAAACTGAATATAATATTTGTTTATTTTGCAATACATAATAAGAATTTAGATTACAGACAAAAAAAATGTACATTTTAGGGTTGATGTTTACTTAAAATAACAATCTATTAATTAAAATTTTTCTGGATATTTATTTTTAAAACTATTAGGTGGAAATTTTTTGGAGAGCTATTTAAAAAGTAATTATTTATACAGCTTTAAGCAGAACATTTAATGAGGAAACATTTCTGGTTTAATTCTAAGATATGACATTTTGTATATTCACTGTTATTTAAAATTAAGAGAGAATTCTCAGATTTGAGCAATTGTTTTCTAATTTAATGAATTTTCATGAAGACATAAGTTTATCTAGTACATGATATAGTGCAAAGAAATTATCATTTCACAGTTATTATACATATTCAGTATTAAACACTGATCTAGACAAGACAACAATAATACACATGCATAATCTCTCAGAACACCTATGAGTAACAAAGATCATTCCAATTACCTACTTACCAATTACCTCTCTCAAGCATACTTTAGAAGGTTAATATCTGGAGAACTAACTGGCTAATTCATCCATGGAATGATTTCTCTTTCCAGAAAATCTTTGATCAGATAAGATCTTTGTGGTCTCGCTTTGTTGTTCATTAAAGCAAAATCAGAGTATACTGTACCTTTGAGAAGCAAAAATTGGGTATCAAGAATTTTTCCATGTACCTCAGTACTATGTAACAGGCAAAATTTTTTCTCAAAGAAATAGAGTTAAGTACAAAGATAAAGTAATTTAGTGAAGTAGAATAAAGTAATTTCAAAAATAAGTCTCTCCTAACATATTTGGCGCAACAGCCCGGGGTGGGCACTGACCTTCTCGAGGAAACTTTTCCATCCTAATCTGTTATCAGAAACGGTACTCCAGTTTTTACAGTTCAACAGTAAGGAGCCGTAGTGGTTCAGAAAGCGTTTGCCTTTTACAGAACTAAACCAGGTTGGATCCCACCGATGACTGGTTGATTCGAATTCCACTGACCACACTCACTCCGACTTACTCACACTGACCACAGTGCTGACGAAAAAATATCCTCAGTTGTTGACGGATCATGGGTTGGATCACCCTTGCCGTAGGGGTAACCATAGGAGGTTTTCTTGTTTTCCCCCTCCATTTAACGCAAATGCGGATCAGTTTCATCAAAAAGTCTTCCACAGAGGCAACATTCTTCCAATACTTGATCCAGGAATTCCCTTGTCTTCTCTATTGGGATCAAAACTGCAAGGCTACGGATTTGAACGTTAGAAGTTGTATGCTAAATATTGGGTCGGCTGTTCAACAACGGTTTGAAAAGTTCCGTAGGAAGTCCTTATCTACTGAATTGGAACACCTGAATTTGAGTCTTCCTTTCGGCAGATTCCCAGTTGACCTAGATGAATCCTAACAAACCAGATTCACCAGATTCGCCAGATGAATCCTAACAAACCAGATTCACCAGATTCGCCAGATGAATCCTAACAAACCAGATTCACCAGATTCGCCAGATGAATCCTAACAAACCAACATTAGATTGCCAGCCCACTTGACCCTTTGAATTATGATATAACTTGGTACATCAATTTCGTATAGAGTAAAATTATTCAACAGATGGATTTGTCAGTCAGTTCACCAGATGTTCACTTTATGGGTCATTTCTGGGACACCCTGGGAGAAAGCAACAGGAAATTGCACACCTTTTAGGGTCACGAAACAGCATTGCAGTACAAAATAGAAAGACTGTCGAGGAGAATTCTAAACTCTTTTATATCCAGTATAATTTCGATTATTAAAAGTTTTGTAGAAAACACAAATATGAATAATGAAATGTCTCAAAACTATTGAACACTTTTTTAAAACTACCGCTGCATTACTTACCATATCTGAAGGCTTTAAACAGTTAAAACACATATTATAGTTAAACAAATATTGTTTTTAAATTTTAATTTATGTTAAGTTATCATGGTATATTATTTAAAAAAAAACAAAAAAAATCTTATAAAACGCTAAATTTGTGCAAATGGACATAAGTTAATAAAAGTTTCATCACATTAATATTAAACTGTAAAGAATTAGTTAGAACAATAATATTAAACAGTTTAATTACTCCTCATAAGACGTCATTTGGAGTTTATCTACATTAATTTTGTATTAAAAAACAATCAACAAAACAACTTGCAGACTTAAAAATATTATACTTGTATTCTTTTCTGTTTTGGGGGCCATTTTAACAAAGAATACAAAAAAAAACATACCTATTATTCCTATATTTTCAGTTTAACTTAATATATAAAATAAAGCAGTATTAGAAAAAAGAATCGTGCACGACAAAGAGTAAATTGACATTCATTATATTATTTTCAACTATACCCTTTGGAAATTGAAGCTTTTATGATAATTCCAATTTTAAATAATTTAATTTACAAATAACTGTTTGCAATTAAAAATGTATAGCAATTGAAATTGATGGAATAGGAATAATATAATTTTGTTCATTTCAAGTTGACTACAAGTTTATTTAATCAATGCTGTGTAGGACTTACTAATAGCGATTTTCTGAATACATCCCTCGAGAATACCATTATATTCTGTCCTGATATTTTGAATCGAAGTTTTAACTAAAATCTTTAAATCATTTGGGAAAAAGAATTAAACTTATAGTTTTACAATATTCAAACTTATAAATTAGCAAGCTATTGAATGATAAGCAGTTCTCTTAGAAACATATCTATTTGTTAGTAAATTTATTAATTTTTTAACTCCTGTATTAATATTTGCTCAGAATTGAAACATAAGATGTGAGACTCGATTTATATTATTATAATATTATGGAACAGAAAAGAGTATTTAGCGCTATTTCTTATACACATGAGTTTTATGATTCCGGGATATTGTATGAACATTAAATAGGGGTGTTCGGAAAGAATGTATGCATGCTCAACCAATTCGTTCAAAGAAAGTTTACTTTTAATTAATCATAACACTTGAAAGATTGAGCATTTCTGCATACTTAGAAAGATTGAGGGGGCCAATTCGGCCCTTCCCAGATTCTTATCTTCCATATTTAATATTAAAATATAATCATAATGAATTTAACAAATATATATTGTAGACTTGATCTATTATATTCAAATTCTATTATATTAGCAAATTCTATGGTATTTTTTTTATTTGGTTAACGAAAATATTTGATTAAAATGAACATTGGTATTTCAATTATACGGTATTCAATCAATTATACGGTATACGGTATTCAATTGGTATTCAATCACTAGTTTCTTAGATAAATGAGTTTCCACTTCTCAATAAATTGGTATAAATATGTGAGAATACTGTTTTTTTAATGAAACTGGGGCATCTTAAGTATAACAAAGGGCCCTTTATACGCAAAACTACTTTGAGATAACATATAACAACCAGATAACAACCAAAATACTTAAGGGACCACTTTGGCTTCTACATGTGCGACAAACACATGAATAATTACTTAATTATTCATGTGTTTATTTACTTAATATTCATGTGTCATACATAAGCACTTGAATTGTATCAACTTACAAAGTCGGAAATACTCAACACTTTCAGTAAGTTATTTTTCGAATTGCAAAGCAACAGTAATCGATATGGGCTAAATTTGCTCCACCCATCTTTCTAGTGTTGAAAATAAATGGGTTGTTTTTCAGTACATTAATTATTTTTTTATTGATTTTATAAGTTATAAGTTATATAGGTTTTTTAAAGTTATACTTTATAAGTTATATTTTATAAGTTATGCATAACTTTAAAAGTTATATGCTGTAACCTATGTAATTTTTAATGTTATAAATTATATAATTTTATATGTTATACCTGATTTCATTTTTTTCTTAAATTTTATATTTTTTCCTAATTCGAATACTTACGCTAGTATTGTTGAAATTTATATCACTCATGATGTCCTAATCTTTTTCTAGCCAATTTTACTTAAGCTTCTAACAATTTAATACCAATGTTCACTAAGCTTGATACGAAAATGGCATGTTGGAATCGACAGATACAATTGTTCTAATCTATCACGTAGGGAAAAGAAAAGTCTCATAAAACAAAAATTATCTTTTTGCTGTGTTAGGAGTTTTTTTTGTACATAATTGAAGTGATTAAACTTAATTGAAGTGAAGACGTCGATTTCTGATTTAGTATTATAATCGCTATCAAAGTTTCATTGCATTTTAAATGCTTCACTGATGATTTAAGTCATATTTTATCTGATCAATTGTAATCGAAGTAAAGTTTTTTAAGAAAACTTTTTTCATAAACAGTTATAGTAATTTTCCATGAATGAACACAGTGGCGGGAAATTATCATTGAGACTATCTTCTTTCATACACGGGGGGGGGGGGGGGGGGGGGGGAATCTGGTAAAATTACCATAATCTTGGTAAATGATATTTCTGGTAAAAAAAATTAATTCTGGCAAAAATAAATTTCGGTATTTAAACCAATTATTTGGTTATCTCTACTATTCGTACGACAAGAATCCAGCAAAAATTCCGATTTTCAAAATTATAGTTCTGGATCTTTCTCAAAGCCATCGATTTTACTACAGTAACAATACATTTAAATATGAAAGATCAACTAGATTACATCACTTCTTTTACTTTCAATCAGTGATTTCATTCAATTATATGCAGAAATTATTAATGTTTTTAATGTTTTAAACTGAGATAATAAATTTAAAAATTAGAATTAAAATATACTGCGTTTATGAAAAAAATCGAAGTTTCCGTAAATTAAAACAATTTATAAACATTTTATTAAAAATCATTTTTATTGCTAAATTAAAACTCTGTCGAGAAGTGATTTGAAAATTATTTGTTATAATTATTTTTTTCAATATTAAAGCTAATTCTTCTGCCAGCATTTTTTTCGAATTAGCTACAATTTCAGTAAATATAAACATTTTTTTGTTCGAATAACATTTTAAACAAATTATGTCGTCGCAAATAAAGTAAAATAGAAAATTTTTTTCTTAAAAATTCATGACTGTCTATTCACGTATTATGAGAATTTAAAAGAAAATCAGCGGGATTTAAGATTGTTATCCCGTGTACGTTTCGTGTTAAAGATGAAAACTCATTTTTGCTTTCTTTAATTTTTCAAAATTAATTTTCATGAAAAAGACTACTTTATTAAGCATCCAATGTCCCTTTAATTGGTATTATCTTGACTACATTTCTTTAAATAAAAAAAGAAAAAAAGTTTTTTTTAAATTTAAATTTCTGCTATTTATTAAATATTCACTAAAAAAATTATTTTTACTGATTACAGCAAAATGATAGCAAAACTTTTCAAAAAGACGTGAAAAGTAATAAGTAGTATTTTTTAAAAATATAGTCAATTTTTTTCATAAAAAATAAAATGTTTTTCATTGATTTAAAAGCATCACTCCAGTCTAATAAATGCATCAAAGTGTAGATACTCTTAACTATCAATCTTTGTTTGTATCTATATTTAGTTATCTATAATTAGCTATCCACACCCAACTATATTAATTATATATATATATATATATATATATATATATATATATATATATATATATATATATATATATATATATATATATATATATATATATATATATATATATATATATATATATATATATATTATATATATATATATATATATATTATATATATATATATATATATATATATATATATATATATATATATATATATATATATATATATATATATATATATATATATATATTTATATATATACATATATATCTTTAGCTATATGCAGCTATCTACACTTATTTATCTAAATTATCTATATGCATTAACTATTTATTTATCCAGTCTATGTTTATCTAGCTTTATTAAATTTCGTAGAAAATTCTTAAAATACATAGATTGTAAGAAGAATAAAAATAACAAATATTATGTCAAATTATAATATAAATTAATGCTATAAATTCTACTAACTTCTTGTGGCAATGTTTATTTCGGATAGCGCTTATATTTCTTTCTTTACTTCTTTTCTCACGTACTAAGTCGTAATTCAATACATCAACATGATATCCTCAGAGACTTGGTCGTAAATGATTCCTTCAGAACATGAACAAAGAAGCTTCTGGAAAAAAAGTATTACATATTTCTTGTTTGGTATCCGGTATAAAAAAAAATTCAGTACTTTATAGTTGACTATTTTTTTGTGACAATGTCGACAATTTGTAAAAATATCTAACTTCCTCTAACTTTGTAATTTTGTAAAGTTAAAAAATGTACGAGATACCCATGAACATTGACACCAATTTTTTGCAATTGTAATAATTATATGAAGCTATGAAATTAGTAGAAAACAGCATTCACCGGTATTTCTAAGAAAAGTCAATAATTCAAACAAGATAGCTTAAACTATTTAATAGATCAGGCTAGAATTATTTTTTCTACACGGTGCAAAATTCCATATCCAATTACAGTAAAACGTGCTGGCAGACTACCGGTACGTTTTACTGTAATATCCACTCTTGCTGGAACAGTTTACAGAACAATAAAATAATCTGATACACCGTAATTTTTACAATAATAATTACCATAAAATCACTGAATAATTTTCTTTAAATAAATATTGCTGAAAATATTACGGTAATCTATTTCACGGTAAAATGGATTTTACGGCAAAAAGATACGGTAAAAAATTCTGGTAAAATTACCGAGCTGTATAGCCATGGTGTTTCTGGTAAAAGAAAACATAATTCCGGTTATTGAAACCAAAATATATATATGGTAATTTTTGAGTTCATATGATAACGGTTAATTAACAATTCTGGTTTTTAAAATTATAGTTCGTATTATTCCACATTTAGTAAAAAATGCAGAACTGAAAATTAATTTTAACAAAATAAATGGTTTTTATTCCATGGTATTTATTAGGTGTCATGATAAAATTACCAAATTTTACAAATTTTACCATATATTATCACTTATAATGAAAGCATATTTTATAGTTTCATTTACAAAAAAATCATTTCCAAAACCCTTCAGTAAAAATTACTTAGCATTTTGGTGTTCCCTTAGAGCCAGGAGCATGGTAAATTTTACCTTATTCTGGTAGTTTTTACTGTATATTTTTCTTAGTATAAGGATGATGCACACTAAATACCGGTACTTTATATAGCAATTTTATCCGCAATTTTTTACAGTGAAGTGAAATAGAATTCTAATTTAAAGACCGCTCTTAAAGAAAGAAAAAATAATATTCATAAAATTATAAGACTGTATACATTTTTCAATAAATACATTCGAGTTTTTACGGTTATTATGGTACTCTTCATTAAAGTTCTAAATAAGTCGCACATAATTAAGGTTAATAGTGATTTTATTGTGGGAAGTATTGTTATCGGAAATGTCAACCTTCATCTATGAAAAGGTACCCCGACATGGAGTCGAGTTCACATGTCTTATATACTAGTGAATTGTAATTGTAATTTTTGTAGTGGTAGATACCCTACAATTATAATTAAATATTTCAATTACTTTTCGTGCTAACAATGAATCTTTCAAAGTGCTATGTTCATTAATAAAATAATCCTAAACATATAAAATATTCTTTGGCATATAAATATTTCAATAAATATTTAATATATTTATAATAAAATTTTTTTTGCAACAAAAAAGATTGAATTTTCTATTAGATTGACGCATTTAGTATTACACTTTACATTATGACACGCTCTTAAAAATTATTTTTAAAAAACTAACTGAAATAAACAATTTGTTCAAAACAAATTTGATACGTGCGGTAAGAGAAGATGGCATCAAAAGAATGAAGAATTTAAGTTACAAATTTGTCAGATTTAAACTCGTGGCATTTCAAAATTCTATTGAAACTGAAAAGTTTCTGAACTATAACAGGTTTTCAGAATTTAATAAGAATAGTTAACTTGTCGCTTGAATAGTTTGATTACTGAAATCCCAATTGTTACCTGACACTGATTTATGTTCCACACTACGCAAAGTGAAACAAATGCACGCAATCTTTACATCGTTTATAAATAGAAACTTTGGGAAATGTTGAGGTTTTTCTGATGGCTTTAGAATTGTTTCAGCCGCTGTTTGAATTAAATATTCACCTTGAATTAATAATTTGGACAAAGTGCATTTTGTTTCGTAGGCATATTGATTATTTTTAACAGACAACAGCCAGTGTAATACAAACACAATTGTTGTTTTTAAAGATTAATTAATGTGAGAATTCTTGTATATTATATGCTTTTGTACACTTTCAACCTCAGATATTTCACAGGCTTTAATATTTAGTATAATTAAAAAATAAGTACTTCGCTATTAGAAATTTCTCGGACGATTGTTAACATTTAAATAACATTTTATTAAATTGTTCATGTTTTAATACATAAATAAAATTGTAATTTTTGTTCTTTTTAAATTTTTTAGGAAAAAAGTCGAACAATTACTTTAAGATCTCAATTTATTCAGCAACTATTTTTATTTTAACGATATATTCTATCTTGTGAAATTATATTTTTTGGCATTGCAGTTGAAACACATAAATTTATATTCACAAAATTAAATGAATAAAATCCAATTCTTACTTGAAAAGAAGGATATGATAAATTTTACTTTTGCAAAAGATTTCGCTCGCACGAAATTAAATAAAATTGCAATAACGTAGATAAAATCCTTTCAAAATATGTTTGTATTCATTTTATTTTCTTATTTAAATTCGAATCAGAATATATTTAAGCCTAAATTGTGATTACATATAAAATTTCGAGGGTAGGGGCATTGCAAGTAAAATTAATCAAGAAAATTTATACGAAAATTGAAAATTTTGCATATTATGCAATAATTTTTATTTTTGTAGTAATATAATCGATTTTTGAAATGTAAAAGCAACCATTTAAGCAACCTTCAACTCAAATTTTATTTACTTTAAAATATATATCCACTCATTTAATATGTGTATGAATAGATTTTTAAAATTTTTATTTGAATAATATGATTTGCAATTTTTTTTATATATTAATTTCTTTTATTATAAATTCGATTACAACAAGCCAAATTAATGTGTTTTTTCATAAAAATACACGGACGCAAATGAGGAGGTCACTAAACAATAAGATACAAAACATTTAACATTTAGATGGGAAGGTAATTTAAATTTAACAGTAATGTCTATGTGTCAGCCTTTAGCATGATAAAGTTAAAAGAGTAAAAAAATGCACGTTTTTCAGTATTTGTTCTGAGAAACTTGTCTGCAGGATTTGGTTTATTTTGGTTGTGACATTGAAAAATGTCAATTACGAAGGTACTTAAAATATTTTTGAAATTTAATACTTACCATACTGATGGATTCAACTTTTTTAGACAAACATCATTAAAAATGTATTTGTATAGAACTTGCAATGAAATAGAGCTTAAGGTCTAAAAATCTTTTTGTTCATAAGTAGAAAGGCACAGATATGACACGGCAAGCTAATTTATTTATTTATATAAATACATATTAGTGCACTTTAGCATCCAAATAGAGTCTCAGTGCTGCCATCTAGTGTGGCAGTAACTAGACGTCCAAATTAGACTAGACTAGACTGGCCAACGGTATCCCACCCATTGTAGTGGTCCTGAAAGGGTGGATACCACTTCTGGAGAACGCACTAGGTCTGCTCATCGGGAAGACTGATTGCGCAGCTCATAGGAAATAAAAAAAAATATATATAAATACATATGCAGACTTGCATGCGCAACACACTCGCCACAAACACCTTGACACAGACCGTCCACACTTTGAAATATTTGGATACTCCACGGGTTTTATTCCCATAAAACCCTGGGTACTCATAACCCCATATAATCCTGGGTCATTTCCAATATGTGTTCAATAATGATTGATAAGCGATAGTTGAATTGAGCAATTAAGTCAACGTGTGTAATAAAGTCTACATGAGTAATATATATAGTAAAATTAATAAAGTAAAACTCTTCCGACCGGAATGACCAAAAGATAAAGATCTCAGATCTAGAAAGTAGTGCTGTAAATTTTGATCTTGAAATTCTAGGGGAACATCAATGATTGATTGTAATAAAATCAAATTATAGACTCTGTGTGTCTTTCTTTACCAAACACTTTGTCGCATGGAAATAATGGGTTTGAATCCCGAAGTAACAATGAATGTATCTTTATGATATCTTTCTCTAATCTGGGCTATATGTTCCTCAACTGGACAAAGTCTTTTAAGTCGCACATTTTAACGAGCGAAAAAGCCCTCATGCGTATGTGTAAAAATGAATAAATAAATGGCTTGAGTAGCCGAGTTGTATTTTCTATCCACCTTCTTTCTAAAGTGTGTATACATCTTAGACTGATCAAGAGTGGATATCATAGATCGTCAGATATGATTATTGGTGGATCATTAAATTCAAGCATCACTGGCAGCCTTCAGTGAATGGTTGGATGACCTTTTTGATCAGCCTACGAAGGTAGTGAAGATGTGCGGTACCGGTCTTCATTGAACTATTTTACCAGAAAATGCTCAACGTCACACTCACATTAGACTACCGAAGCGAAGGAAATATCCCTTATGCAGAGGACCTCAATTGTGATGCCTGTTTTCAGATCATCTTCAGGGATGTTTCCCAAATCAACACCAATTGCCCATTGTTAAGTCATAGTGCAACGCAAATAAAGAGCTGCTAAAGCAAAAGTTTTCGACATTTATCTTGAAATTGCATGAATATCTACCTTCACACTTCTAATAATGATCAGTTATACGTTTAAAATATGCCCAACCATCATTGCATACAATTTAGTTAAATATTTAAAATATACACTAATTATTCGTCAAACTTACGGAGATCTAAATACATAACCTTCTTCATCAAGGAGCAACAGATTGAAGATTGATGTCAGTGTTTATTATTATAAGTGTTAAGATTTAACTCCATCTTCTGAAAAGTGTAAGAATACTCGATTCAACATTAACTCTTTCACACAATTTGGCATTGTGAAATAATCACTCACACAATTGTTTGAGTTTTTCGTCACCGAATTCGGATTGGTATTATGCAACAATATTTTTACCGTGTAAAGATTTATATATGTAACGACTAAAGAATGAAACTTTAATAAATAACTACCTATAAAAATCGAACAATAACTACCTAGAAAAAATAGCCGTTCACAACAAAATTAACGTTATTTGAAAGCAAACTACAGGAGTCAAAATGCATTTTCGGGGTTTAAATAAAAAAACCATAATGACTTTTTTAAATTATTTGAATGTATTAATTATTTAGAGTAAAACAAAATTGATGGTCATAGTACACAGAACGTTGCAAGTTCTATGATAGCTAGAAACATGCTAATGGCAAGGTTAAGTGCTTAAAATAAAAAAATAAAAATTATGAAAATGGTCTTCTGCAGGAATGTTCATCAAGAGAAGATGATTATTTCTATTTAGTTAATGCAAATAAAAAAAAAAGTGTTTTTTCTAAAAAAAAATATTTTTGGGTGTAATGTAAGGACACTAACCCTTCATAAATATTTTGGATACATTTTTTTATTTTTACTTCAGTCAAAAATAAAGTTAAAAGAATATACACATTTAGATTGCTAATTAATATATCACAAAAACTTGAAACTTAAGCAAAACCACGACTGCAGAGCCAGGACCTTTTGAAACACCAAAGCATGTTTGTTTGCCGGATGAAAAACAAAACTGAAAAAAAGTGTTTTTTTATTTCACTTTTCTTTTAAGTTGTTTGACATATTTCGGTGGAGTTTTTGCTTTTTTTTTTGCAAAAATAAAAGAAATGTATTTAACTTTGGGAAGAAAATTGGAAATCGCGTAATTAAGGTCTTATATAAAATTTGTGGATAAATATTTTTATGACGTGGTTTTAAGTGGCTTTACTGAAGAAACTAATTTTTTTTCCTCCTTCAAGCAACGTTAGAATAAATTTAAAAAATTTTTCTTCGTCGCTATATTTATTTAAACAAAACACCTCCCTTTCATTTACTCTCCTCTTTTATTTTATTCAAATAAATGGAAACTAATATAAAAGTTAAAAATAAATACGAGAGAAGAACAATTGGAATACATTATCATAAAAACGATTTAAAGATATTCTCTATCCGCCTTTAAAATCTAAAGTCTTTATTTGCATTGAGAAAAAGCTTAAGAAATCGCAATCTCTTTAACGTATTTAGAATGAAAAGCTTATTAAAATAGAAAAAGTTTTTTTGGAAGTTTTTTTTATGAAATATTTTATTACCATCTCAAATAAAAATTGAACAAAAAAAAATATACTAGAAAAAACTGTATAGCGTAATATAGGTTTTAAATATTAAGCTGAAATCGCTTTTTCCCTTCAGAATTTGTAATTTTTCTAAAAAGGAAGGAAAGTTTTAATTATAACTCAATAGGGTACCGTATTGCTAAATAATCAAAATCTTCTCAGAGAATTTGAATGAAAAAAAAATCTTTGAATTGAAAAAAATCTTTATGTAAACAAAATTATCATTTTAAAAATATTAACTAATTAACAATATATTGTGCGTTTTGAAAACAATAAGCTTTCTTTTACAAACTGTCCCAAAATTCATTCAAGTAATTATGATAGAAAACACTGTGTTTTAATAAAACTTAATTTTTTTATTGATTTCAAAAAAAATATATGCAGCCGTGATTGCTTAGGTTAACAGTCATTGTGAAGGACCACAGTTCGATTCCCGATGGCGCCCCCTCAGCGCCTTCTCGATGAATATTAACTTGATTTGGAAGTAAAAGTAGGCATTACTCAATGCTGACCAAATTTCCAACATAATACCGTTGGCCAAGAAACTCTGCAGCTAAAATTTCATGATCACCCTGGCTCTTAGCAAGCTGCTTTACAGAGTAGGGTTATGTATGAAATAGCTTTAATGTTTTTTTTTGTTGTTGTTAATACGTACTCTTTTGTTTGATATAACTGTAATAAACAAAACTTTTCCGACTTTGAATAACAGCTTAGCATAAATGTGAATGAAAATCGTTAATACTCAAAGTTCGTCAGGCTGGTTGGGTCAACTCAAAGTTGGTAAACTCTAAGGCTGGTGTTTTGAGCTTGTTCGTATCAAATTTAGACTTCGAGAAAAATTATAATCTGGAAGGCTAGTTTTGATTACCAAAACTGAGAAATAAAAGTGAGACAGTAAATGTTTGCATACATTGACTGGAAATTGCTTAGTAAGTCGAATCAGTCAAAGTGCAGCAGACTCATCAGGTTTTAGAAAATCACCTGTTGCCTGATCTACAACCAGTTCTTGCTTGTATTACTTACAGCAGATATCGCTGAAAGGCTTACAGCGCCATCTAAACTTCAACTTCATCTTTAGTTTTCAGAAGACACAAGGATGTTCTGAATCGAGCTTGCAGGATTTTACTGTATCGCCAGAAAATCTCACTTTAGCGTGGGAGTAGCGGGTTCAATGCGCCATAACCCTGGATTTATCTTAGTGGCGTCTTTCTCTAAATTGCGGTATCTGTTCTTCTACTTGACATACGCTTGCAAGTCATTATTTTTAATATTTTATAATTTTTATAACCGTCGTTGAACAGCCGACCCAATTTTGGGTTTACGACAACCAGGGTTCTACTCCATAGTCTTATAATTTTGAAACCAATTCAGAATACAGCGGAACTCCTGGATCAAGTATTGGGAGAAAATGTGCCTTCGTGGAGAACTTTTTGATGGGACTAACCCACATTTGCGTTATATGGAGGTAAAAACTAGGAAAACTTTAATCCATGTACCACTGAGGATATTCTGCATCAGTAATGTGATCAGTACGAGCCGGAAAATGTATTCGTATCGATCAGCCATCGCTGGGATTTGAACCCGTTTCTTTTCATTTGAAGGCGATCGCTCTATTTTGTGAGCCACCACAGCTCTTTAAGCCACAATTATGTAACTAAGCACAAAAGCTTGCATACATACGTCTATACTGATAAACAAAATAAATTTGGATAGCATTATTCTGAGGCCTCCCTGGAAGAGCGTCATCACTGTGTGTAGCAGGAGGGGGTTGAATCCCACTGTTGCCATAGATGTATCTTGGTGTGTTCCTATTGTTCGATCTGTTTTTCTACTTGACAAAGGTTTATAAGCTATAATTGAGCACACAAGCCTTTCAAATGCATGTTGTACCAATAAACCTATTATTCTGTTTCTGGATGAATGACTTTTGATATTTACTAAGGGTTTCTTACAGATGTTTTCCTTGTATATTTTCTAACATTTCCTTAACGAATATACTAAACGTTTCTTGGTAATCGTACAAGGATAGCTTCATAATTGGATGGCATACAGTTTCTAGGTATAATTACTAAGAAAGTTCATTATTAAGTTTAATCCTGCAGTACTACTAGAAGAGAAACTGCGTGGATTACTAGAAAAACTCATGGAATCCCAGCTTCCTAGAAATTTTCTAGTAATACTACAGTTCTTTTTTCCGGTGAAACACTGTTCGTCTTGACGTAATTAGTACAGATGATATATAAATTCGCATCTTGCGTAAATTTTTAAAACACTCTAATATGGGCTAAATATTTTAAAAGCAATGTATCGCCCTGTTCTTAAATGATAGAAAAACTATCTTCTGTTTGTAGTTTTTAATGGTTACATATTAAGTGTTCATAACTAATTGTGCATAACTAAAAGTACAATAATAAAATTATAAAATAATTAAACGAAAAAAACCTACGACTACTTTGAAATTATACGAGATAAATATTACTTTATTTAATTTTTAATTTAATTAGTAATTACTTATTTTTATTTAAATTAAATGCACTTTTTATTTTTCAAACTTGATCATTCTATTAAAAACAAATTTAATTTCATTTTAGACTTTTTAAAAAATTCCAATTTTTCAGTATTGTTGGTTAAAATGAAGTGCTGCACATTTATTTTATCCTTTTGACTAAAATTTCGGTAAAAATTTGTAATGGATCAAAGCAAGTGTCTCATTAAATGTTATTTGATTTTGCTATATTTAAGCAGCTTTGAATTTAAATGCAATTTATTTAAAACTCTCACTCTATCGTAATGATTTCTTTGAACTTTCTAAATATTTAATTCAAGTATGTGCGTGTCATTCATTTATTACATATAGATACAAAGTAAAACATGCTTTCAAAATTTTCCATAAATCTTTACATCATTTTATTTTTAAAATATTTTCCTTAGGTATAATTTTTATTAATGCATATTAATGGGAAATATAGGGAAACGAGGTATCTTAGCAAAGAGAAAAAAACGCTTATAACGTTACTGCACTGTATAGTAATAAAATTTTTGGTAAAAAAAATGAACAAATCCTAGTGTTAAAAACTAAATTATACGTTATTTAAACCATTCATTTGGTAACTTTGCCGTCGAATGGTAATAGTTTAATGGAAGGTATTATGATAAAATAACCAACTTTTATCATGGATTAAAAAACTTCATTCTATTGTTAACATTAATAAAATCCTTATCAAAGCAATAAAACTACTTTTTTCTGAGTACTGAGTTTCAGGTTTACCTGACTAAAATTCACTTGCAAATACTTTTCCCAATGAACGAATATCGTTTTTGTTACTTTCTGAAACGTGATCACTAAACTATTTCTGTTCAAGAAACAATACAAAATATATATTTCATTTAGAAGCATTTGACTTTAAAATGGAACACATTATGAATGAAATGCATACACATTATGCTCTTAGAGATCCTTAAAGTTTTAAATACTTGTTTAAAGAGAATCTATAAATATATGCCTTATAAGGAGAGTAAAATCAAATGCATAATAATTTGTAAAATATAGTTAGGGATTCTTATTGTTAAAATATTATATATTATGATATTTTTGTCACTATTTAACTTAGTAAATATTATTTAACAATGGAAATTTTAATGTACAATTTGAAGTAAAAACAATAATCTATTAACCCAAAATAGTGCAAAACCACAAAACTTTTAATTTCAATCTCAAACAACGTTACAAAACCTGAAAAATTCTGATGAAATTACCATACTGGATGTAAATGATATTTCTGGTAAATAAACAATAATTGTAGTTAATAAGACCAAACTATACGGTACCAAACCATTAAATTTGAAAATTTTTCCGTACATAAATTACAAAACTTTACAACACTTACCACACTTAATCACCCATCACAACAGCATATTTTATTGTTATTTTTTTCAAAATCATTACCAAAAAGCATTTCGGTAAATGTTACCGAACTTTTTGGTGTTCCCCTGGAAGCAAAGACACAGTAAATTAGGTTACTAAATTAGACATTAGGTATCGAAATTTAGTATTCAGGAGAGGAAAATAACAAAAATGCCTTTGAAAATTTTAAAATCAAAAGTGAAGAAAGCGTCATGAAAAATAACAAAATATGTTTGATTTCAAGGTAAAACTAGGAAGTATTTCAAATGATGGCCATTAAACTTCTCACTATTAACTCTGGTCTTCACAAGAGTTATGATGGTTTCGGTCCTCAGTATTGACTCGTTAATTTAAATTTCATTAGAGTCTTTCCTAACTTAAATATTAATTTCATACCCCTAACGCAAATACCTTTTCAACTCCGATTTTTTCAAAACCTCTAAAATTATATAATAATGGACGTAAATACACTACTCTGCAATAAAAAAAGAGACACTATCAGTTTTTAACACTTTTTTTAAAATTTCTCATGAAATACTTAAAAAATCATTTTGTAACTTTAGAGGTGTTTAGTTCATGCAATTTTTTATACTTAGCAATAAGGTTTCAAGCTGTCAAAATTTTCAGAGACCTATACTAAATTAAGAAAGAAGTGTTTTTGAACACCCTATATTAGAAAATCAAGCAATAAGCTTGTACCTTGAATTGATTACTTTAGTTCATATTTTCAATAACTACATAAAGTTTCGTAAACTTCGCTTCTATATTTATAGATCTATGGACATTTTTATGGAAAAAAAACTATTTTTTTAGTCTGACATTGTTTGCTATAACTTTAAAAATAGTAAATAAAACTAAACAGAAATTTTGTTATAATTTAAGATTAATTATAAAATTATTATTTTAAAATTTGAAACACAAATCGTTAAAAACTGCTCAAGATATGATCATTTAAAATATTTATTTTATACTACGCATGTCATATTTTTGTAGTGACGCGCGTTTGATTAGTATTTCACAACTAATCAAAAAAAAAAATTCTCATTTGAATTTCTAAAAATTTTAAAAGTTTTAGGCAATTTTCTAAATATTTTTTGTACTTTTTAAAAGAATGCTAAAAACGATAAGGGGTTTTCCACAAATGTTATTTTTTAATATGGAGCAAAATTTATTAAAAATAATATCAGCTATGTGGGGGAGCATCTCCCATAAATATATGCTTTCTTCCGCATGTTTATTTTTCTTATTCCATCTCATTTTGGTGCAAGGACAGTTATTCTAAGGCATTGTCATTCTACATTAAATTTTATCATATAATACAAAATAAAATGTATGGAGCCTTTTATCCCTTTAAGCTTTATTTTAAAAAGTATAAGAAATACTCAGAAAATTACTTGATTTCTTTAAAATTCTTACGATATTAAATTCAGACTTTTTTCATTAATTGTCAAATGCAATTCACTGCAAAAATATGTAAGTAATTTTTTTTCCACACATTTGTAGCTTAAAAGAACTACTTAAAGTACTTATTTCTTGAACAGTTTTCAACGCTTTTTTTTTAAATTGTTAAAAAATAATTTTCTACTTATTTTTAAAATGCACCCAATTTTTTTTTCATTTTATCTAATACTTTTAAAGTTGTAGAAAAAAATAAAACAGAAAAGTGAGATTTTTTTAAAAAAAATTTTCATATCTCCATAAATATTTCAGTTTACAAAATTTAACGCCGTTATTGAAAATAACTATCACAGTCTTCGTTATAAGTTGCACGATTATTGCTTGATTTTCTAGCATAGTGTTCAAAAATACTTGTTTGCTTTCGATATTTCTAGTCGGTCCCTCAAACCTCTAAACGCTTAAAACCTTAGTGCTAAATTAGTGCTAAATCGGATGAAACAAACACCTCTAAAGATTCAAAAAGATTTTCGAAATATTTTTGAGAAATTTAAAAAAAATGTCAAAAACTGAAAGTGTCTCTTCCATTATTGTTAGGTAGTATATGTTTATCACACACTATATTGAATACAGTGCGTAAAATAATAAAAAAAAACTTTTAATAACTTTTGATTTAATTATTGTATAATAACGATGTAATATTATAAGTTATAGTATAGTTGAAAGATTTAAGCTTAAATATACTAATTAAATCTATCGGACGATATTTTAAATTGCTAAATGAGACAAAAATTTTCTTTCTCTGAATGTAAACATGCTTTTTGAACGACGGATTTGCATATATGAAGGATATATATAATTTAGGGAAATAAATCGCCAAAAGATAAAATGAATTTTCATAACTCAGAAACTATTTGTGCAAATTCGCTCTAATTTTGGATTTTTTCATTTAAAATTATACACCCTGAAATGAAGTAAAAATTTATGTACCTTACAATTCAGAAATTTTTTGATTGTTATTAAATCAAATGATGAAGATGCTTATCAATCATTAAAAATATTTCTTAAATTTAATAATCTTTTCCAATAATATGGTGAAGACCAAAAGAAAAAGGAACTGTAATAAGCACTAAGGCTCCTGTAGTTCGGAACGCTCTCCATTTGCAATTTAGAAGCTTTTGAGGCCAAAGTTTCCAGTTATTGGATATATTTAGGGATATTAATCTAAATTCGTTGAGTTCGAAAGTAGTACAATTTTGGACATTATTTTGTATAGCTTAAAATACCATTTTCTGAAATTAAAATTAAGATAGCTCCTTCAAACTATTTAGTTTGCTTTGTGGAACGTAGTAGCCTAGTGGTTAGAGAATCGGACTTGGTCTAGAAGGACAGAGGTAAGTCCTACCGAAAACATGCAATCTGCGTGGGCTCGCAAAATCAGTAGATTCAAGAGTCCGGCGGTCGGTCGCTAAAAAATTTTCTCCCCCTTCAGATCCATGTCTAAATTGAGGAAGTTGACTGACGAGTTAATTGTGCTGCCATCTATTCGTAGAGTTTTGAGCTAAGACGTACTTTCACTCTTGTGGTGCTCTCTTGTCATATGAAAGACTCGTCTTCCTGACTTAATTCACAAAAGGCTTATGGCTGGCGAGCTTCACTTGCCCAAGTGTTATTAGAAAGATCAGTGTGTATTGTAATACATGATAATCTGTATATTATTTCTAAAAATGTTAAGGATTTCCGTTTTCATTTTCATTTCGTTTTCATATTTTGTTTTGGATACTGGATGCTTTTCATCTTATCTGCTCACTAGAATCAGAAAGGCAGTACTTATAAAAATATTCATATTTTAGAAAAAATTTAAATGTAAAAGTTTTTGATTCAAAAACTTTTAAATTTAAATGTCTTCTAAAATGTTATTCATTAAATTTTTTTGAATAGCTATAAATTAAACCAGTACACTCTAAAATTATATTCTTGGAGATTAATTTCTAGGGTCTTCTCTTAAATAAAGTATAAATTTAGTTTTCGCTAGTGCTAAAGTCATTTCACTCTTGGCCAACTTTATAAATCAAATTTATCAACCATGTCTAGTTTTTTCTCTTCGCAGTAGAAGTTCGGTTTTTTAACTTAAACTTTTCTAACGGTCATTTTATCGGAAACTAATAAATTTTACCAAGTTTTCCTTTTTTTTCTTCTAAAGGAGCTTTTAAAATGTCCCATGGGTCTCAACTAGTTTCATCAGTTCAAAAAGAAACAAAAAGAATCCATCAAAATGTCAATCTCTTCATTTACTATTTTTATTAGATAGTTACTGTGCTTGGTAGATAATTAATTAGAATATACTACAAAATGATGATACATTTATTTCAAATTTTAACAAAATTAACGCAAATCATTGAATTTTTGAAGTTTAAACTTCGAAAGACATGAATCAAGATATGTATTCTGTAAAATGATAAGCTTTTAAATAAAAATAGTAAAAGATATTTATATAATTGTTAATCTCATGATATAAGTTATAAAAATATTCAGTAAGATGATAAATATTAGATGGAATTATAAAGATACATACAGTGTAAAGTGTAGGCTTCATTTATTTTCAAATGATTGCATAATAGATTACAAATAAATATATTCAATTTGCAAATATACGGCATCGATACTACTCATTTAACAGTTTTTTTGTCATAACAATTTTTTTCGAGTTTATGACTGTTTTTATGCAAGTGTGGGTATTTTTGAAAAATATGAAGATGTATAATCCATAAATAAAAATATCCTTTGATGTTAACGAATAAAAAGAAAGTCACAAAGTGCGTAGAAGAATTAAAAATATAGACATTTTAAAAAATATCAACTGCAGCTCAGAAGTGCAGAATCAAAATTATTATCCTGAAGTCTAGAAAAAAGAATTTAATTTTTTAATTATTTTTATTTTTTAAATTTAAAATGTATAGATAGTTTTTAACGATTTTTAATTCGACTCAATTTAAATTATCCTAAATTTTTAATTAGACTCAAACATAATATTATAATTCGTTGTGGTTGTATTATGCATGTTTTGTGTTTTTGTGTTTATTTGTCTAAATTTTAACAAAAATAACTTAATATTGGTAACATATTTCTAAACGATAGGTTGAATTTTTGGGAAATGCAACGTCTGTCTTGTATTTAGGAAACCGTTTCAAATGAATGACACTGTGCGAAAAATAAATTTTTTTTTTTTTACAAGAACATGACAAATTAGCCTTTAAAAAAAGGTAAATACGACAGTGAAACCAAAGAAGAAGGTTACTATCATTGGACCGGCTCCTTCCTTGAGTCTCCTCCCATTATTTTGTAGTTGTTGAGGGTAGGCACTGTTTGTCTAAGATCGGTACCCTGACAGCCACTAAGTCTGCGGCAGTCTGGTGCTATGGAAACAAGAAGAGGGCATTTTAGGGAGAGAAGCTTCGGTAAATAGGTCTCCTTTTCTCTCGGCGAAACCAGTCCTAAAGAGGGACCCCGCACCCCTATTTGAAATCATCATACCTCGTTACCATAGTCACCGCCACAGCTCCAGACGAATGTCTGGCAGAGTACCTATCTTAGACAAACAGTACTACCTTTTGACTATTAAATATACTTTAAAAAGTATACTTATGTCTGTTAAGTATTCTTTTTAACATTGCCTAACTAACCTTTAGTTTACTCATGTTTAAACTACTAAGTTCTCTCACAAAAAAGCACTAATTTTGTACTTTTTTAAAGTCAACACATCATGGATATTAATGAGACGTTAATAGTGGTTTTAGCTTAACTGATAATATTTAAAACTGTCTTAATGAGCTTTATTTAGAGATATCAACAATGGTTGAATATCTTTAAACAGAGCTCAATCATAGAGGTAGACCAAAATTCATAAGTATCTTATAAGTATGTATAGTTATCCGAAAAGAACTAAATTGGAAAGTGCAGCTAGCATGAAACTGCATCTCCAACTTTTTATTTATTCCCATAATACAAACAATGTAGGATTCTAGCAGTTTAATTACCTTAAAGCATGGAAAAAAACGGCGAAAAATAATGTTTAAAATGCACCACAATATGTTTTGCTATGGGCCTCGCAAAGTGACTTTTCTATATAATATTTACTGCAATTGAACACAAGAATTCCCTTTTTTTTAAATGATAAAAAATAAATTTTTAAATGTAGCAAAAAGTACACTTTTACGAAAAAGTGTATTTGCAGCACCAAATTGGTACACTAATAAACGAAACAAAATATTCATAAAAAATGCAATAACAATTTTAAATTATTAAATGCATTCAAAAATTTTTTTACAAAAATTTAGAAGAATTCATTGAATTTAGTGCTTATTAAATATAAAACCAATTTTAATTTTAATTGCATAGCATTTCGCTGCAAAAGCAGTGTAATGAATAAAAAATAAAAAAGAACAAGAATTGTTTGAAACGATGGAAATATTCAGTGAAATTAAAATTTCGTATAGAATTGAAAGAAATTTGTTTAATGTTGTTTGCTTCAAAAATGAAAAACATATTGCAACTGATATTTGACTATCTCTTCAACTAAACAATTTTTTTGCTTTTGTATTGGAAAGACTACATTCTCGTATTCTTTTTTTATAGAAATATTTGCTATAAATACTCTTTATTCTCTATTTAATGAAATATTTTTTAAAGAGTGCTGATATTGTAAAAAAATATATAAAAGTGAAACTATAGTTTAAGATTGTTTTATGCTCAACAGTTAACAGTATAAAGTTTCTTTTTTATCTTTTAATAGAAGGTCTTATTAAATATTTCATTACAATTTTATTCGTCAAATCTGCTAAAAATAAATATCTACTGCAAATTCACTTGTATATTTAAGTTAGCAGTATGAAAAGTATCTAAAAACATGAAAAATAAATAACTTTAAGCTCACGTTAAGATTTAACTATTAGCTATTGCAAATGCAGTTCAATTAGAAAACATCGATTAAAGAAAGATGCTGAAACGTAAAAGTTGCTAATAGAAAAAAGAAATAAAAGTTGATAAGTTTTTTTAACTTTAGTTAAAAGCTCATACTCATACAAATAAGCAAAAATATGCTGCATATATAAATAAAATTATATACTTTTATTAACGTAAAAACTTTATTTTTGTTGTCTGTTATTGGTATGAAAGGTGTCAATTGGAAATTTATTTATACAGATTTCCTCCGTAACAGAAAAATGTTTAGAATTTTTTTTTTTTGTTGCTAATTTACATAATAATTTTTTTTAAAATTTGCTTGACATTTTTCTATAAGACATTAAGATAACTACGCTACACTTACTTTAAAGCAAAGCCCACTTGGCGTACATTTGGTCACCACTTTGGTGTCCACTTGAGGTTTAATAAAATTCTAGTGCATAAAATATAAAGCAGAACACCCTAAAAGCGGTTGAACTATTTATTAGATTAACGTGCACTAAGATGCAATTTAAATAGTTCAAGACTGGTTAATTTTAAATATGCTAATTATGTAGAGCATACGATATTTTAGTTGCGAGACATGAAAATCTACTTTTTACCGAATGAACATATATTTTGAGTGATTCGAATTATTGACTCTCTATCTACAATAGCCATAGCCACCATATGGAATATAGAATACTAATAGAGCACTGAATCGTAAATTTATCTTTTTGCGCATTTTGACATATCTTTATAATTATTTAAGCGTTTCAAAAATTTTTTGTTTGAAATTATAAAATTCTTTCATGCAAAGAATATTTTTGTAATTATTTATAAAATTTATTATTTAATATAATGTTGGTCAAACACAGTGTTGAACAGTAACGAATCTACTTAATTTTAAACTAAGTAATTTTAGATAAAACAACTCTCAAAATTTTAACAACACTCGTAGAGCATTTTTGAGAATAAAAATAATAGTAATAAAAAACTTTTAGAAAATTTTATTATTCATTAAAAATTTGGCTGATTTCATTAAAGTTTTAGATTTTTTCTTTTAAAGTTACATAATTTAAACTGAATAGAATATCGTTGCCTTTTCAATTCAAACATTTTTCGACCATTATTAAATTTAATTAAAAGTAACAAATAAACAAAATATAATTTTAGATTGAATTACCTTTGAATTATAATTTTTCGCTTTATACTTTGATTCATTGAAACTGTTCCGATAAGTTGAACTGTGCTTTGAATCGCTCCTTTCATGGAAATGAAATTACCAAATCATGCTCAACCTCCAATATTTCGAAGATCAAAAGTTTTAATTTGTCGAAAAAAAGGAAAGTTCGTTAGAAGTTGCACTTTTTGTGTCTGATTTCTTAACGTAAATTATCGTCAGCGTAAATTTGTATACTTTAAGTAAAATTTATTTCTTGTGTCTGATTTCGTCATTTAAATTATCGCCAGCGTAAACTAAATTGTATAGTTTAAGTTAGTCTCCGTAAGAACTAATAGTGGATTTTAGAACGTTTATATCTTATCCCAAAATGACTTGTCTGTATAAAAAATATATTTTTGTCTGATTTCGTAACGTAATTTATCATCTGCTTAAATAAATTTGTATAGTTTAAGCTTGTCCCCGAAACCACAGATATTGATTTTCCCAAATGGCTTATTGCTCAGAAAAGTTACGTTTTTGTGTCTAATTTCGTAACGTAAATTATCACCAGCGTATATTAGTAAGAATGTTTTAAGTTAAAACCCGAAACCACTAAAATTGGATTTTAGTACTTTAATGTCTAATCTCAAATTGACTGGTTTTTAAGAAAATGTACTTCATTGTGTCTGATTTAGAAACGAAAATTATCGTCATCGCAAATTAATTTAAGTACGTATATGAAACCATTAAGAATGGATTTTATTAAACTCGTAAAATAAAACTCCTAAAGTCAAAAGTTAATCAGGTGTTTTTCTTCCTTTTTTGGCGCTCTTAATAATTGTTCAATTGTAACGATGTATTTGTTAATATACATATTTAATGTATTCACCACTTTAAGCTGTTCATCATGATTATAAATATTTGTTTTCATCTAATACAGTTAAAATAAGTTCTATTATATCTATCTGAATATTTTTTGAATAAATATAAACTCACGTGAAGAATTTTACATTTTTAACAACGGAAACATAAAACTGCCTTATCTAAAAACTGAGTTTCAGGTTGCGCTCTAAAATATGCTAACAAATACTTTTCCCAATGAGCGAATATCGTTTTTATTACTTTGTGAAACGTGATCACTAACTAAACTATTTCTTTTCAAGTAAGAATACATAATATATATTTGATTTAAAAGTATTTTACACATATTTTAGGAGCACAGTAAGTTCATATGTGTAAGTTCATACTTTCAAACACAAAATAGTGATTCCTATTACTAAAATTATTATTATTATATTTCGTCACTTTTTAACTTAGTAAATAAAATTTGTAATAATTTACATGAATTAAAAGGAAAATAATTTAATAACCCTAGATGGTAAAAAAACTACTCAAAAAATAATTCTGGTAAAACTACCGAACAATACGGCAATGGCATTTCTGGTAATATATATATATATATATATATATATATATATATATATATATCCGTTCTATTTGTAATGTCTAACTGGAAATTCTGGTTTTTAAAATTATAGATTTATTGACCCACATTTAGTTCAAAATACAAAACTGAAAAGTAAATTTGTTTAAAAAGAAAATTTGAATTTACTTGATCTTGAGCATATATTATTCAGAAACTTAGCTCAACAATATTGAAAGTGTAAACAAGTAAAAGGTTTAAAAAATGGTCCCAGGCTTAAAAAAATGAAAACCCTTTTGCAATCAGTCTCTCAGATTAATCTTTGCGGCAATGCAAAATTTATTTCATTTTTTAAGTGCAGATGATCAATTAAATTATAAATGCTGGAAACATTGACTGTAAAATGATAAATGATAAATAAAAAGCAAAAAGGCAGACAATGACATTGCATTTATTCTTTGTCAATAACAGCTCCTTATTTGTAATGATGTACTTGACATATTAAATGTATATAAAATTATACTGTAAAACTGAAAAAAAATATATATTTAACAAACTAATAAATAAATTCCACTTTATTTATATTACATTCTTGGTACAATTAATCAAATGGAGAGTTTTTCCGATATTGAAATACAAGATAACCGTTTACTCTTTTAATAGTATCTTTCAATATCAGATATTGGCTTCGTGAAAAAAATACTACAGGAAAATGCCATTAAACAAATCAAATAACCGATTGGTTTGTTTTTAAATAAAATTATTTCATAGAAATAATGCTGATAAAAAAAGAATCACAATAAAACTAATTAAAAGTTACTTAAAAATATGTACTGACTGCTTTAAATACTACATTATTTAACGGAAGCAGAAGGTGAATAATTGTGCTAAGACACTAAAAGGCACATTTAAAAGGCAGATACAGCTTTTTTTAAACTGAAATTCCAATGTCACAAAATAAAAAATGGACCAACCTTGTAACTTTTGATCTAACGATCGGAATTTCATGTTTTAGGACTCAATCTTAATGGCTCGAAGGGATGACTTTAAATATGCTAATTAATTAGTGCAGACGATATATTAAGTTACAAAATAAGACATAGAAACGTACTTTCTCTAAGCAAACAAATTTTTTTCACAAAGGGTTTGGATTTCTGACCCCCAAAATAAAGGGGTAACCTCAATCTGACTGAGATGGTCCCCTTTGCTTGGTCAGGAGATCGACCCGAAGTTTGAATCCCTTCCTGTTAATTTTACTTTTTACGTATTTTACTATATCTTATATAAATAAACGACTTTTTTAAATATTCGATTTCTCAGGAGTCATTCGACCAATTTGTCTCAAATTTTGTATTTTTCCATGCAAAATTACATTCTTTAAAATCATGGTAAAAATTGTATACCATAATTTGTTTTACTATTATTATAGAAAATAATGTATTTATTAAAATAATTGTTTTAATTGATTAGCTTTGGATAAACGAATTATGTAATTGTGAGCAAGCATTTATCAATTCGTTTAAAAAGTTTTCTAGATATGGCGCAATACGTAAAACGTTAAATTAACATTAAGGCTACTCCCTATATTGTGAGAATCAGAAATCCGAAAAAGTCGAAAAAAATTTATGTTTATTCAGATAAATTACGTTTTTGTGTGTGATTTCGTAACTTAAAATATCGTTTGCCGTTATTATATTGCATTTTTCAGGACAGACCATCAAATCATTGAGACCTAGAGCGTGAAAATGCGATCATTAGATCAAAAGTTATTCAGGGTGGTCGGCTTTTTTTGCGCATTGTACACAATAGAGCTTTTTAGGAGAGAACAGAGTTATAATATTTGTCAAATTTACTGCAATCATAATATGATGCTAAGATTAACTATATTATTGTACTTATTAAATTTTATTACTTCTTAAACTTTATTATGGGGTATTACTTTAAGTGAAAACAACATTTAACATTTTTATAAGATTGTTGCGCAATTGTTTAACTGGGTCGGGATAGCCTGGTTGGTAAGGTGTGGGGCCCATGTCGAAGAGATCATGAGTTCTATCTCCACCGGCTGAAATCTCCCTGTATACAAACTGGTGAATGGTGCATGCTAAATCTGTCGAGGTCACAAAGTCCTCCATTTTCTCATAACAAATCATTACCTCTTGCGGTGCTGGTTCGGAGGTTGATCGTGCTCTGGTTCAGGTGCAAATTACGATCTGCGAATGGATGGTGTGACCTCCTTATGAAACGGGCTGTGACGTATGTGTGTGGCATAAATCGAATTCTTCGCCTTATAGGGCACCAATGGAAAACAAAAAGAAGCACACCCTTCTGCTTTAAAATAAGCAAGTTCATATTGACAAATATCATAAGGCAACAATAACAGTTGCTTAGCACTAGTATAGTTCAATGCACTGCAAAAAATAAATACTCAAATATCACGAAACTTTATTCATTTTTGATCAAATTATTTCCTGGTATATGATCTAACCGATTTTTTCACAAAAGAGACGAAATGGCTGTCGTTACTTCAGCGAAAAAATGAATTTAGCCATTCTATTTTTTATCCCCTTCCGCCAAAAAATAGAAAAGCTTATAGAACCTGAAGTATTTAATCTTTCTTATAATAACTTTATCGTAGGCGTCATATAGACGGATCAATGTCACTCTAACAGCATAAGAGGGACATACGAAACAGAGAGAAAAATTGCACCCATGCCCGAAGCAGGATTAAATCCCGCGATCTTCCTCGTGCGAGGAACATTTACTTAACAATCATTCTACTTAACAATCGTCATTCTACTTAACAATCTCCCACAATGTACTAAGATAAGGTTTTCGAGTTGAGAAAACCTCTTCATCATATATTTGAGAGCACGCGTTTCGTCACAAATCAGTTGATATCGTGACGAAATTATTCTCAAAATTAATGAAGTATAGTTCAAGGATGGCTAAATCATGCAAAGGGAGGGTTCTATTTCTGAGAGTGTTCACTACACCATGGCATCCTTGTTCATCATTGAATCAATCTTTTTAAAGGGCTATAATTTCGGTGCATTAAGTATGACAGGGTATAAAATAAATTTTTAAATGATATAATTGAAATAAAATATGTATCAATCTTTTCTGCTGATATAACTTATTTTTTAGTTGATATAATTTGTTTAATGTTATTTATAGATTTATCACAAATTAAAAGAAGAAAAAAAAGTCTTATTGTTTTATTTTTTTATTTTTTATTTTTTTATTTATCGCAAATCAATGATGAAGCGAAAAATATTTCAATATGTAGGCATTGTTTTTTGTTTCATTTGACGTGTTTAAAAATATAATAATAGACATGATATTTTTAAAGATAGGCCACATTTTCGCATTGATTAAAAGAGCAGTAAAATATTTTTTTATTCATATTCCTTACCTAGTCAATAAAATATTTCTTGGTGTAGTTTTTTGAAACTTCAGGAAATTCAAAAGTTTCTGTTGCCAGTTTAATCTAATAATGTCAGTTTTAAATGTGGGTTATAACTATTCTTTTATATAACAATATTCAATATAACATTAATTTAAAAAATATCTTTGTTTTGTAAACCATTTAAACTGCTGTTTAAAGAATAATAATAACATATGATGGAGATGTGGAATAAAAAAGGAACTTATCTTTTTCCTAAATCAGTGAACGTGTCGAATTTAATACGAAAACCAAAACATAAATGTTGTCGCATTCAATTCAAAATATGTTTTTTGAGTGAAAACTATAATTTGTTTTATCTTAATAGTTCGATAAGCTGTTACAAAAGGGTCCATTTAAAATGACCATGGCAGTTTAAAAATACGATGTAACTTTTCTTCAAGATAATTTTGCTGCAGTTGCGACATTATTTTTGAAAGAAAAAAAGTTTTTAAAAAAATTAATTTATTTGTTGTTTTCAAAGATAAAGAAGAAAAATGCTGTTTTATTATTATTTTTTTTCTCATTTCATTGCAAAAAATAGTAGTTTTCTTTTCTATACTCTGTAACAACTATAAGTTTTGTACAATAAAGCAATATTTAACTGTGTCTTTCAGTTTTATCTGCTGCAAAATAGTTGTCCTAAATAGTTATAGTAAAGATACGAATATTGATTTCTATTTATGTTAATCATAAAATTTGGAGTTAGAAACGTAATAGGTTTTTGAAAACTTTCTATTAAAATATTTTCTGAATGAGCTTTTATTTTCTTTGCAATTAGGAATATATATATATATATATATATATATATATATATATATATATAAACAAATTTGAAAATTATAGAAAAACTATTATACTCCAATAAACCTGCGCGAAAGCTGCCGGCAAAAAATTATTGTATATGTTTATATATTATACATTATATATTATACATTATAAGGAAAATATGTAAATAATAAAAATGTAATTAAAATTGTTGCACATCATCGCAGCCAACAACATTACGTTGTACTTTTGAATGAAAAAAGTGTTGTGTTTCTTTATAGCAATGCTGACAACAGCAAAAACTGTAGGCCATGGTGCTATTGGCTGAACCCTATTCAAAAATAATAACACGAGAGCGCAAAGAATTTTTAAATATAAAACCAAACATTTTTTAATTAATAGTCAATGCAATGGCAAGTTCAATTCTAGTTCATGTTCATATATACCACCACGTTACCAGCCATCCGTTCAAATAATTGGATTCTAGAGCGTCATAAATGAATATAGAGCGTCATAAATGAATATCAGCGACGGTTACTGTTTAGGCGTTTATATATAGTGTAGTAAAAAGTAAATTTAAACCTAAATTTTAAATTGGGCTAAATGGTGATTGATGAAATTAATTGGGAAGTTATTACAAAAAAGTTTATCTTTGAAATATTTCACTTTCAACGTTAAGTTGGTTTTGTTGTTATAGATTATGTTAAATCTGATAATTTGAGAAATAATAATACCAATGAGCACCTTTACATTAATGCAATCAAAATAGTTCTGTAGACTAAGTACTTCAAATTTGAAGTCTTCGCGTTTATCCTACACAGAGATAGTAGGTTCGGGGCCTAATACTATCTGCAAAACTAAAAAGTTTACTGCAATATCATCAACATTAGTTTTAGCAAGATTTAAACAATTTGAATAAATTGAATGATGTGAATTTTGAAATTCAGGAAAGTTAATGTACTGAGACTGAGTACATTTTAAGTCTTGATTTAAAGTCAATGACTTTTACTATCAATGTTCTCACTATCTTCTGACTGTTTAATGTTCTGAAATCATGATATTATCCATGGTTTTGGGTAGTACAAAAGAGTGGTGAAGTGATTGAAAAACTTAAAACATGTAATGGTGTCACTCCTAAAAGCACATTTAATTTAGTTAATGGCATTTTCATGAGAGCCAATTTCAGTTCTAACTATGGCTAAACTATTTCTAATTTAATATGAAAAACCACTATATAATGAGATTTTTTTCAATGGCGGGCACTTGGAATTATTGTCCATTGGCCACAGAAACTGCCAGAACTGCTAACTCTCTTTTCGTTACCCAGTGGGCACCTGTGGCGAAGCCACGGCGATGGAGCAGCGTCATCAACGTCACACTGCCACAACTCGTTTATAGGGTGGGTCACATTCACACATAAAGGAGAAAAGACATAGAACACAGATAGAGAGAAAGAAACATCCAAGCCTTGCCCGGGATTCGAACCCAGAAACCTTTCTGATGCAAGGACAGTTCCCTGCCCCCTACACAGACCGGTCGGCCTATATAATGAGATAAAACGCAATTTTTTAATGTTGAAGATATATTGACGACATTTTCTGCATTAACTTTCTTCAGTTTCAAAGTTTACATTATTCAATTTATCCAAATTGTTTAAATCTTGTTAAAAACTAATGATAATGATACTGCAGTAAACTTTTTAGATTTACATATAGTGCGGGGCCACGAACGCAAACGATATCTCTGTAAACGATAAACGCAAAGCCTTCAAATTTGAGGTACTCAGTCTGCAGAACAATTTCAGTGCATTAGTCTCAAGACGCTCAAAGGTATTATTTTTTATCAAACTATCAGATTTGAAAAAACCAACAAAACCAACTTTACGCAGGAAACGAAAAATTTCAAGGCTAAACTTTTTTGCAATAACTTTACAATTAATTTTGTCAATCACCTTTTGGCCCAATTTAAAATTTACATTTACCTTTTGGGATTTACACTGTCCACAAAAGACTAATTCGTAACCAGCACTTATATTAAATTATGACTCACTATCTTTAATCTAATAATTTGGAAGGATACGGTGGTTTATGTAAACATGGACTAAAATTTAATTTGGTTTAGCATTGACTACAAATAAAAAAAATTTGGTTTTACATATAAAAAAATATCTTTGCGTTCTCATGTTATTATTGTGTAAGGTCCAGCAAGTTACAATATGGCCTACAGCTTTTGCTGTTCGCCACGTTGCTATAACGAAACTAGACACTTTTTTTTCTTTTTTCGTTCATTATTGTTGCTGGCTGCTGTTGAGTTACAACAGCTATACAACAGCTTGAGTTTTGTCTTTTTTTTTCTCAGTGCAAGAAATTAAAATAAATTTTCGAATATTGCAAATATTAAAAAAAATAAAGCTGCGATCAGTCACAATTAATCTTCTTTGCAAAGAATCTGACAATTAAAGACATCTTTAATATCACACTTGGAAAAAAATCAATACTGGACAAATTAATTTTTTATTTGAACATGCTCAAACTTGTAAAAAAAGAAAAGTGCGATTTTAATATCCGGAACAAATATCGAGTTTCTTTTTAAGTAGATAGATACTGAAAGCTTAAATGATATATTTTTTAATAACTATATTATTCTTTTATTTGAGTAAGAGAAGTAGTTTAAACTTGAAAGTAAGGAATTCAAATATAAAAATGATCTCTTAGAAGATCTTTCATTATAATGTTTTCTGTTTATTTCGTTTAAATGCTTCAAATCTGTTTAAAAAATTTAAAATTATACATTATTTTTTCTTTACATTTTCATAATCAGTTTCTCTCGCTTTATCATATATTAACATACTATGTATATAGTATGTTATATGTATGTTAATATCATATATTAACATACATATAACATACTATATACATATAACATACTATGCGTTGTCGGAGCCACATTGATTCACCTGAATGGTGCTCTCGGAAAAATTATCAACCCTTTAGATACAATAGGGTCACTATGAGTGCTGCATGATGTTTTTCTTTTGGCAGAAAATAAAATGACGAACATTTCTTTCCTTTCAATGAAATTCATTTCCATGAAGAAGTGACGATAGTTATTTTGACACTTTGACAAAATTTTTGCTCAGAGCATATACCAGGAAACGGTTTCGTCAAAAACGAAGAATGTTTCGTTAATTTAAGTGTCCATTTTTTATAACGGTGTTGAAAAATTTCTTCTTTAATTGGAAACCACTTGTTATCCTCTTTTTTTAACATATTATTTATTTATTTATTATTATTATCTGTCTACTTATCCTACAAGCTCTTTCTATATCTTCTTATACTGATTGCTGCACATCAAGCTGTCAACCGAAACAAGTGATCCTAGCCCGTCGCATGTAAAACACCCTTAGCACTATATTTCTCTAAATTTTTGAATAAACACCGAAATTTACCCTGGATACAATTAGTGCAAACTATATTACTCTGTCGAAACAATTTCATTAAAGGATACATGCCTTATAGTCTTTCGAAATTTTTCATGTTTCTGAACTAGTAGTAAAATTAATTGTATTAAATATAAATTTTGGTTCAATTATCTTAGTTAGTTTATTAAAGAACCAATTCCAAAAGTTTCTTTGAAACTGACATTTGTTTTCTATGATTGTTAATTGCACGTGTTACAAACAAAAATTACAATTTTACAAAACAAACAAAAATTACTATTTATCTTTCCAATCGCCAAATTAAATGCTCAGTATAATATTCTAATTTTTGTAATTTTTAGCCCACTGACGGTTATGCACGTAGAAAGTCGTAATTTAACCTGCAGTCTCCTCCGCATAGCAAAACCGGTTTTCCCATGTTATGAGATAGGGAAATAATGTATAGGGGAGAAACATTCTCCCAATTTCACCCATTTGCTAAACCGCCAGTGGGTTTTAAGGATGCTTTTTGTTATATATGTTATAAATTTTGTGTTATATATTGTGTTATAAGTCTTTTTTAATAAATGCAACAACATTGTTACAAAACTACATGAAATTTATTTCTTAGAAATGGTAATTTTTTCATTTAACTATGACTTACTGCAAAAAATTAATTATTATAGCAACCGTACTCCATATAAAGAACATTTTAAATTATGCGTTATTTTTGTGAAATGCTAATTGATAACGAGTTTAAAAATGACAAATAAATGAAATATTTTCTTTTACTTTACTATATGTTTATATAGTTTAATTAATTAAATATATTATTATCACAAATTAGCAATCATTTTAAAAAAAGTAACAGAAAAGAAATGTATCATTTTTATTTTGAAATGCTTTAGAAAATTGACTCTATGTTTTGAATAATAAAATAATAATATCAAAGAGCGAGATTATATCATTTTTCTGTAAATAAATACTTTAACAAGTATTTCATTGATTTTAGGCACTTTTTAAGGGTTATTCTTAATGAAACATTTATTTTATTTTTAAAAGTTATGTTCTTTTCTAATATGTATCGATAGATTGTCTTATCTAATCATTTCGGTCCAGATCTAGGATAAAAAGAAAATAAAAAATAAAAAACGAATGAGCTTAGGATTATTGGCTTAATTTAAAGTTTATTCAATTTATCGAGAAAAGTCTGAAATAGAAAGAAGTCTAAGAAAAACGGAAAATATTTTGAGTGTCTTAAAACAATTTTTTTTCTATAATAAGTTACTTCCTCGACATACATCATGTGCAGAACATTTCAATTCCATTGAGGTAACCATCCTAGATTTCATTAAAAAAATGCTCCCAAAATTCAAATTCTCATAAAAGTTTAAAAAATAAGTGAAATAAGTGAAATGTTTTGGGAAAGCGTAAATATTTATTTCTGAATAAATAAACCTTTTAGAGGTGTTTATGAGGCAATCATTAAACTTCAGGTACACTGTTAGAATTTTCATTTTAAAATTGCAGTAAAATATCCGGCAGCAGTCTGTCCATCCAATTAACCGTAAAGTTTACGGTACAGAATATTTTTTACCTTTACGATTTCGAAGCCGTTTTTCAACTAGTATGCTTAAAAAATTATGACTACAAAACTACGCGGTTTTTTAACCATTTGCAATTAGGATGGTTTCAAATTCGTAAAAAACGAAATTTAACTGGGAGAGCAGGACACTGGACAGTGCAGCCCAAACTGAAGATTACAGGAGACTGAAAACTCTTCCTGTGTTTAAGGGAATGAAGGAAATAATTTGGTGTCCAGACTGGAACTTAAACCTCCGTTCTGTCGGTTATGAGATTGGCAGATTAGCCCTCTCAGCTATAATATGTACGCATCAGCAAGAAACTAAGTAGCTTTATTAGGTGGGCTTAGTTATTGCTATAAAATCCTGGTTTGTTTGACCGTATTAGGTAAAAGCAGTTAATAAACGATTTTTCTCACAATTAACTGTCTAATAACATTTTATTTATGGTTATTTGACTGTTCTGTTTTAATATAGTAAAATAACAATTAAATAAATTGTTGGTTAACCATTTTTCCGAGAAATTTCTAACAGTGTAAGATAGTGTAGAACTTTCATTCTATTGACAATACGGTAAACTTAAATGTTCCGTTCTAACATGTACTTCTTTCACGCACAAAGTCGTAATCTAATCTGTCTTCTTGAGATCCATTGAGAATTCTGCTCAAATTAGTCGTTCTTTGAAGAAGAAAGACATATATTTATAGACATATTAAATATGCTCTACGTGCTTTTTAACGTAAAATAACATTAATACTGTTAACATTGATACTGTTATCAAAAATGAAATCAGTAAATTAATCAGTAATTAAAACATTATGTTATGAACAATTTTAATGTTTCCTTTAAACGTTAGATTTAATATGAAATAAATGGTAGGTATTCAAAACACTTTATCTTACTTTGGAATGACAGTGAGTTTCGTGTTAAATATGTATTTCGGATATAAAGTCACACCGAAAATAGTAATTACGCTTTATAGTAAGCTGCATAGTTAGTTTCTGTAAGCAGCTGATAATTCCAAATAATAGATCGGAATTAAGGCCCGTTAAGTATCAAGTCATGATTCATTTGGACTATAATATGATACACAAACGTAATACAATATGTTTATAAACTGTATATTTAGATAACGCGGAACTTGGGTGAATAATGCAGAAATAAATTAGGATTTGTTTTCTTTAGGAATAGACATATTTTATAATACCTGTTTAAATTTTATTTTCGTGAATCATATAATGAAAGTTATTACTCTTAGTTTTGAATAAATTTTAGCTTATTGTTACAAAAATGCTTTTGACTCTAAACGAATAACTGTAATTAATTTCTTAATAAATCTGTACTTATTATTCAAAATACATTCGGCAAAAGTTTGAATAATTAGATTGTAAGTTTTAATACAAATCTGTTCTATTTTTTTTCCTAAAATATAGAATAACAAGGCCTAATTTTTTAAAAAAAGCATTTAACTTTAAACTTCAGCTACATCACTGCTTTTCAATTACAATTGGCGTGACGCTTCAAATTTGATTGTTTCGCATCCTACAGACGCAAATTTATAGCATATTTGAGCTATGATATGTCAAAAAATTTTTTTTTTAATTTGAATAATGATCTATATCCACAAAATTATTTATCCCATGTCAGGCATGTTAGTTTATACCGAATGAAACTCGGTACTTTACTTGAATTTTGCAAAATCAAGCATGTCTTTCAATTGAGACATGAAAGTACTTGTTTATCAAAAAAATTGAGATTAATATTATATTCTACATTATATTTGCATCGAAACTTTTATCTTAAGGATAAATCAGAGAAGTATTAAGTATTATTTACAAAAAAATTGGGGTTTTCTTAAATAGAAAGTTTTAACATTGTCACGCATATGGGCCTCACATGAGGACATATATTTTTTGTTTTGTAATGTTATTCACAATTACATATGTGCTGTAATTTGCATTTAGTCCTCATTTGAAGATTCCAAACAGTTCTTGGAAATCTCATTAGATGGCAGGTGATTCAAGACCTTTAAAAGAATATCATCTCTTACGAAGTCAATAATGGAAAATTCAGGAAAGAAGTAAAATTCTTTTCTATTTTTTGGAGGTATATTGCATTGCTGGAAAGGTTGGTATTATTTTATATCTTCTTATACCTTTTAAAAGAAGTTTTGATATTCAGTTTTTCCATGATTAAAATTACATTGATAAAGTATACCGCAAAAGCATATATCCTCATTTGAAAACGAGGAAATCTATTTTTGACTATGCAGAACAAGAGTTTCCAAAAATAAATTCCAGTATTATTTATATTCCAAAGTCCTGAAATGCTTAATAGGTTTGTAGCGCATCTAAGTATTTTTATTATATAATTCATATGAAAAATTCATTCACGATAGGTTCAAGATTTGATGGAGTAAATACAAAGCACTGTTATGCACAAAGATGTATTATTATTTTATACCATCAACAAGTGTCTTTCAAAATTCTGTTAGAAATTTCTCTGTAAAATGATTATACAACAATTTATTCAATTATTATTTTATCTTTTTCAAAACATTAAAAAAAAGCAGTCAAATAACCGTAAATAAAAATGGCATTCATACTATCAACTGTAAAAAAACCGTTTATTAAGTACTTTCACCTAATACAGTTAAACAACCAGAAGTATATTATATATATACAAATATAACATAATTAAAAAAATAATAAAAAGATTATGGAAAAATGTAAAGGTTCTCATCAGGATGCATATCTTTACGATAGCAAAAGAGACATTTCAAAGTAAAGAATAATTAGCCAAAGAATAAAATCACTCTTTATAATGCATCTACTCCTATAAAAAATGTAATTGCAAATGAGTTTAAAATGAAAGAAGCAAAGCAGAAAGCAAACTTACGATATTAGGTAAAATAAAATAAACATGTGTTAAAATTAGATACATTATTCTAATAGTTAACGAAAATTGTTAAAAAAACAAAATATAATGAATGTATTTTAATATTTATCGTATAAAATAATTGGTTAAATATATATATAAAGCATATCACGTTACTGTGCTGCCATCTATGAAAAGAAATACTTTAATAATAACAATTATTGGAAAAAAATTAAGCAATAAAACCCATCACAGGTAATCAAGTTAATAAACACAACAACAAAATAAATATTTAAATAGCAAAATCATTAATGAAAAAAGGAGAAGTCTGCACGTATAACCAGCATCCATCGGGAGTGTTGTTCGTTTATAGGTCAGAGCTCCATTCATACTTATAAAAAAAAACTGTTTATTACAATGGGAAATCAAAATTTAAAGTTATTATATACAGGCTACAATATATATATATATATATATATATATATATATATATATATATATATATATATATATATATATATATATATTGATAAAATATTAACGATCATATCAACACTTACGCTGTATTTAACACGACATTATAAACAATAAACAATATCTCGTTATAGTTCTAATAAAATGTAAGGAATTGGATTTAAGAGAATACTTAGATATTAAATTCCCATTACTATAAAAAAAACATTGCAAAAAAAAGTGATTTATTTTTTAAATTCCTTATTATGTTTCCTCTCAATAACCTAAGTCATTCTCATAACAATCAATCAACAACATCTCTTTGAGAAAGCTCATAGCTTATTCAATAATGCAACTATAACTTAATAAAATAACTTGATAAAAATAATGCAACTATAACTTGATAAAAATAATGCAACTATAACTTGATAAAAATAATGCAACTATAACTTAAAAAAGAAGAAATGAAAAGAGTTGTATTTTTTTGTATTTTTTAATAAAGTATTTCTGTTAAATTCACATTGCTATTATTATTTTCTAATAGTTTTTTTTTTTTAAATAGATTTCGTATTCTCGAAAAATGTTAGGCAATATAAAAAAGCATATATATATTTCACGTTTCTATATAATTTAAATCAAATAAACAATTTAGAAGAAAAAAATATTAGTGAAACAGTTTTAAAAAATGGGTGAAAAAAATTAACTTTTTTGTTTGGGTTGATTGCAATAAAAATTAATTGTTCAATACAATAAAAACAATAGTTTTTATTGAGGTGAAAAGTAATGAAAATTAAATTGTTTTTGTGATAAAAATTAATAATTTTACTATTGGCAATTGGATTTAACAAAAATTTAATAATTACAGAAAAATTTGTTTTGGCTTTATTATAAACGTATACAAAATTTTAAAAATTAGCATTTGCGTCTTGTTTTACATCACGTTTGTAATTGACAATAAAAAGTTAAAAGAAGATCACTGTTTCATTGCTAAAGTTTACGGTAATCATAATGATGTCTAAATAAATCTTATTAACTAATTATTTCATACACGTCTTTGCAAAGCACTATTGAAATTTAAGATGATAAATAGTTGCCCTATTTGTTTCGTAAATAAATATTTCTATGGCAAATAAAAAAAAATCAGAAATATTTACAAAATTATACATTGTTCATTAACATTGTTTCGCATGCGTGACAACAGATATGATGTACACTGAGAAAGAAAGTGTAGTAAAAACTAACAGAAAACTTAATATATATCTCCCTTAATGGTAACATTATAAAAGAGCTTTGGTAATGATTTTGGTAAAATTAGCTATAAAATTAGGTTTTATAGTAAGTGATAAAACTTGGTAAACGTGGTAAAACTTTGTAATTTTAGAGTATGATTTTGGAGCAGGATATAAAATACATTTATTCAAATAAATTTACTTTTCAGCTTTGCATTTGTTTCTAAGCTGTGTGGTAATAAGAACTATAATTTCAAAACCCAGTACTTCCGGTAAACGGTTAACATACGAGCAAAAAATTACCGAATGAATGGTTTAAATACTGTATTTTTTTATTACTCAGAATTATGTTGTTCTTTTACCAGGTTTCCTTACCCGACAGAACGATAATTTTACCAAAATTTTTTCTTCGCGTAGAAAGTATTGTGTCACAAACGAAATAAAACAAACAACTTCCCGAAAAATTGGGAAAAAAGTATCTTTGAAAAAAAAAAAAAACTCTATCATTAAAGTTTGTTAAGAACAAAAAGCGTCTAAAAAAAAAAATTAACTGAAAATAAAAGATAGTGATAGAAAAGGGTTCTAAGTGTTGCCAGAAAAATATTTAAAAATGAAACAAAAATCAATTCAATAATAAACTAAGACTATTTAGTGTTAACTTTTTTATATTTCTACTCCTTGATGGGCATCTTTATCTTGACATGTTTTTTTTTCTTTTAAATTTTAAGTGATTTATCAAAAACCATCATGTTTAAGAGATATAACTATAATCATTTTAGGGATTTAGATTGTTAGAAACAAGAGAGACATTTTTTTATTGCATCATAATAGAAAGTTTTAAATTACGAAGCCTTATAAAAGGGTATTATTATTGGGTTGCTCAGAAAGTAATTTCGTTTTCTTACGAAGATAAAAAGCGATTTTCTAATTGTGGTTGGTTGGAGTTTATTGGCACAAGAGCCAGGGATGGCCATGCTGTGCCAGACACTAGGTTTAGGGGTTATTGTTTTATTTATTATTTGTTTAGAGTAATTGATATAGTCCTTTGGTTTTAATAAACTGGATAAGATTGTGATGTATAGAGTCACCTAGCAAGAATAAAAGATCAGGATAAAAAGCAACAAAAAAGTTTGTTCCTCAAATGTTTGAATCGTTTACAGTCAGTTAAAATATGTTTAATAGTATAGTCGGTACGACACAAGGAACAACTGGGTGCAGGTTCGGCTTTCCAGAAATGTGTATGGGTAAACCTGGAATGACAGATGACCAGTCTATTAACTAAAACCTGGGTTTTGCGATCTGAAGATATAGTTTTACAGATATCACGGTTTTTCTTATTGTGAATAAATATATTTTATTAAATCATATATTGTCTGGCCCAATACTTCTTGCCATTTTTCTTATACTAACATGATTTCACGTGTATTAAATGTCTATTCTTTGTTGGCAAAAAACTGATCAAGGTGAAATTTAAACTCCTAATTTGAAGTAAAGGTTTCACCGTCTGAAAAATTTCGTAGGTATCGGAACTTTGTTGTCGACAACCCATTTCTTATTCGCAGTGATGAAGCACTTAAAAAATGATAATTTATTTAAGGTTTGAGAAGTAAATCACGTACGTCAACACAAATTTCTTTACGCTACAACAGCGATTCTCAACCTGTGGGGCGCGAGCACACTAGAAGGGGGGCGTGAAAATATCCAAGAGAAAATATTATTCAAAAATATTGATTAACTGACTGCAAGGAAAGCACACATACGCATAGAAACCAGAATACATATTTAATAACTTATTAAAGTAAAATAACTTATTAAATCAAAACTTAGGGTGGGTGAGCCAAAGGTGGCCAAGGCTAAGCTTTGAGGATTTTTCCTAATTTGCTGGTTAAGTTGTGTGTGGCTGAAGTTTTTTTGCAAAATCTTACACCTATCTCTAATACATATCGCATATACTTTTAATTGTAAAATAAAACTTCATTTATTCTATAGTACAATTTCACAATTGTAGTTTTTGCCCTTAAGGGGGCCCATATAAGGTGTATCATTTTTATATAATTTACTACGGTTACAACCATAATTAACACAATATTCAGATCAGGACTCATTTCTTTCGAAGCCAAAGCTTCTCCGTGAATCATGCAATGCGTCCAGACGCACTGGGACGATTTTTGTTTTATAAGTGCTTGAATACTTTGGAATCTTCTTGACATTGAACGAACACCACCGGTGCATATTCCAACTCAATTTTTTCATGCTATGTTTGCCTCGTATATAAAATCATTTAGAATAGCAAATAATGCGAGTGTTGTTGTTTTGCAGAAAAGTATATATATTCTACTACTGACATATTATCACGAAATCGAACATGGGTAATTAAATGAGCATCCTTATTACTATCGGTTACTTTCTCGAGCTGTATTGAAAATGATTTGTCACTCAACTTACAGAAAAAGTGACACTGTACATTTTCAGCTATATCACCAATTCGACGAACAACAGTACCATTTGAAAGAGGTATGGACTGCAATTGTTTTGAAAAATTATCTCCAAACATAATTTATTACATATAGAATTATCTTCAAACGTACTCACTATGAAACTTTTCCAAATGTCGTTTAAGTTTATTAGGTTTAATGCTGTCTGCTGCCAACATTTTTGAGCAAATGATAAACAGGGACCTTTCTTATTCATTTACTTCAGTACTGGTAAACCAAAAATTTAAGTATTCTTGAGAATATTTTCTTGATTTTATTTTCGGAACCAAGCTCGTCTGTACTTGTTGAGACTTGACTATCGTCTAATGCTCGCATACTTCCCCTTAAAAATTTATCCATGAGACTGCATAAATCTGCTGCCGTGAATATTTAATTCGGTGAATTGCAATTAACAAGAAAATATATATAACATTCACATTCACGATAGATTCGATAGCGATAGAAGGATCAATTCGAATGAGACTGGCTGGAATTTAAACTTGCGTTATCAAAAATTTTCCTTCTTCCCATGAGAAAACATTTGCTCTGCGTATGTTCAAGACGCCATCGGTGGTGCGGATGCCTTTCCACAAACATGACTTTTTCTTATTGTTTAGTTATGCTTCGGTTTTATTTTTTTTATTATTCAAAAAAATGAATGCTCTGTTTCTAAATTTAACTCATCCCGTCTAGGTTAACTTTCAATAACAAATATTTCTACGTTCATATTATTTTAACTTTACCTCCCTGTTTGGCTTTCACTTTAAATTTAATATTTAAATTTTCCTCGCTTTTACTGGCTTCACCTGTTCACCATCCCATTGGCAAAATACAAGATTGAAGATGATTTCTTCCCGACGTTGGCTCGCTTTTATTTTAGTTTCGGCAGTTAATTGAAAATATTTTAAAAACAGAATTTAAAATACTCAATATACATTATTGTTGTGTACAATTGTGAGCGCGGGGGGCGCGATGAAAATTATGATTGAAAACTGGGCCGCACATACTAAAAGATTGAGAAACGCTGCGCTACAACATGAACCCATATATCGTGTTTTGAGATTAAACCTTAGGCTTTTCAAATTATTATAAACGATCGACTTCTATAAATTTAATGTTTCTGTGATCTCAGGACTTTGTATCAATTAATGCCTTTATTGTGTCTTCATTAAATTCAAGTGACGTGGCGCTGTATGGAAATTTTGCAAACCAGTTCGGCGTACTGTCAATACATCATCACCAAACACGTCTGATTTTTTTTCTTGCTTGAGCAGAATTTTTCCCTTTTTGATTATAAAAAAGTAAAATATGCCGAAAATACTACTTTTCACTTTCCATAATTGAAATGGCATCAACCAAAACCTACTGCGTAAATTCAATCTAACTTTTTTTAAAAACATGCCTTATGTTATGTTCCGGAAAAAAAACGAAATTTCTTTCCGAACAACCCAATAGCACAGTTCAATTTTCTCACGAAATAAGAACATATTCAATTTTATTATTTTAAAAATTAGCAATTTTGACTTAAACTAGTCCCATTATTTAGCATGTTTCATTGCATCTTCAACGAATCCAATTTTATAAATACAAATGTATTTATGTTCTAAAATAGCAAAAAAGCATAAATTTAGTATTTACAGGATAGTTATTTTCAGCAATAAGAGAACTTTTGTATTAAAATAAGAATCAGATTAGAAGGAAAACTTATTACAAAGCATAACTAAACTGCAGAATCGTCCTAAGATATGTTTTTCCTCACAAAGAAATAGCTTAAATTTAATCAGCGAAAAATTATCTGCTCTAGAACTCAGATATCTAGCAATGGGTATAAGGTTTATCAAGTTTCACAAAATTGTATGCAATTCATTCTTTTCCTTTCGAAAAAAGTCGTCTTAAGCGAAGATAACTCTTAAACCAGTCTATAAAATAAAATAGATAGTGATCGAAATTTTCTTCACTGTTACTCCACTTTATATTTGTAATCAAAGTTCCATTTTAAATTTACATTTATTATGAAGAGACTTAAATAGAAAAATATAAGATAGGTTGTCCATTTTTAATTTTTTAAAATTTATATTTACTCATTACAAAAAATCGTTTCTTAGAATAAATAACAATACTATAATAAAGAAATTCTCAATACTATATCAACTATATATATATATATATATAGTTGATATAGTATTCAACTATATATATATATTACTATATCATAAACAAAATCGAGAAAACATTCGTTGTTTTTTGCAGTTTTTGTTTGTCTGTTGTATGTATACAGGGTGCGTTCTGAAAGTAATGCGCATGATTTTACTTTGACGCGACTATCGATCACAGCGCACTCAGTTTGGTCAAAAAATTTGGTGGGGGATTTGTCCTTCCAAACAAGCCTGGTCTCAGGTTCCTCCGAGCAGTAGGAGCGGTAGGACGTGTCTTCGCGCAAAAACTATTTTTCGATCGAGTGACGGCGTGATGGAGTGTTCGCTGGAACAGCGGTACGCGATAAAGTGCGGCTTCTGAAGAATGCGACGGAAACTCATCGCATGCTTCAAGATGGGTTTAATTAGGAATGCATTTCGAGATCTCAGTGTGGAAGGTGGCACAAGGCCTCCAAGGAGGGTCGGGGGAAGTTCACCAACGAGCCTCGTTCTGGACGCCCAACAACAGCCCGACCCGATGAAAACGTTCAGCGTTTGCGTGAAGTTTTGAAGTCAGACCGCATTCAGGCAATCGCTAACACCCTGAACTTGTCAAAATGTGTGGTACATGGGATTGTGACGGAGGATTTGCAAATGAGAAAGGTCAGTGCGAAGCTTGTGCCGAAGGTGTTTCTTCGACTGAAAAGAGAGCTGAAGGGAAAGCACTGGGAGTCGGTGGGGAACATCCAAGCTCATGTTACAAGGTTCCTGAGAGGCATTCCTGTCGAAGAGTTCCCAGGTGCCTTCCAGGCGTGGCAGAATCGTCTCCGCAAGTGCATTGATGCACAAGGGAACTATTTTGAAGAATTTTAACCATTTGTACCCATAGGATCAATAAATCTATTTTTCTCAGAAAATGCGCATTACTTTCAGAATGCACCCTGCTATTTATATTCAAAACAAATTCTGTTTATGCAAATTGCTGCTGCCTAATTTATGTTTTGAAACTGAGGAAATTTTTGTTTTTCAAACCAAACCTGTAGAAAGTACATTTTTGTGCCTTTATTTATGCTTTATACATGATGTGTTTGCTTTGTTCGAATGTATCTCTTTGTACTCTGTATTGTATCTCTCTGGACTTTGTACATACAGATGTAGAAATGAGGTAGGATGCACATAAAAATGAAGATAGGATACACAGAGTACATCCTACCTTCATTTCAACATGGTAATTATTTTGTGGGTAAAACCAGGCTACGTTATTCATTTTAATGAGCATATGTTATAGAAATTAAAATACTATTAAAAATAATTGAATTTTTTCTTCTTTAAAGTTATTATTTTGACTGCAAGAATTATGACTAATTTGAATTGAAACATCATTTAAAAAAGCATGAACTTGACTTCCTCTCTTGAATAGAAGACAAATAATTTACAACTAACACATCATACTTATTTTCCTCATACAGTGAAGATGAGCAGATTGTTGAATGTCAAAATTACTTTTATATGAATAGTTCATTTTAATGCATCAATTGAATTCTTTTGTGTACAATCTGAAATAAATGTACATTTTATTTTTATTATTGATAAGGTAGGTTCAGCGCTTGTTTTTATTACGCTATATTTAAAAAAAATCATTTAATAAGACTATCTTTTTCTCAATCATGCTACTAAAAATGTTCAGGTTTGAAAATATATTAAAATATCTTTTTCAATAAAGACGCATTAAAAAAACTAATCAGATAATTCATTTTCACGTTATTAAAAATTTCTGATTTCGAAATTTATAATCTTATAACTTATTCTCTTATAAGGATATATTTCTTTAACCTATACTTTGAAAAACATAGTCACAAAATTATGAATTTATAACGGTTTTATACATTGAATTTTATGCCAATACGACCTTTGAAAAATGCTTTGAGCTAAAAATTCTTTTTTCAAAGTACGCTATTCCATTCCTGGATGCTTGGGTTTTATTTTTAGAATTTATCGAATACTTCTCCTTTGGTGTTTGGGGAAACATGTATATTACTTTATAAAAGACCTAGTTTTTTTCAGTAACTTTAACAAATATTTACTTTTACTGGTAGAAACATCACCAAGTTCGATCGATGCATATTTGTATAAGGTCTTAAGGATAAATGGGGTTAGAATCCTGGAAACTTGTAACTTCCTTCTTACAAAGAAGAATTGATATAGATTTATATAGATATTACTACGCGTTGATTTGATTGCAGTCAAGTAATTTTGAATCCTTATTACAACCTGTTTTATTTTAAATCATTTAAAAATCTAAAATTAAACAATATAACTGTGAAACTTAACTTATTAATGTTCGACATATAATAGATTTTTAAGAGCTTTGAAGAAATAGAGCCCTCAATACCACAATGAGGAAAAAAGCATGATAAAAACCACTAGAATAAGATAAAATTTACCGTGTTGCATGCTCTATAGGAACATGAAAAAGCTGGGTAATTTTTGCCGGAGTGCGTTGGTAATAATTTTGGTAAAATTAACAATAAAATATGACTTTATAAAATGTGATAAATTTTTGTAAATGTGGTAAAAGTTTTGTAAATTTATGATGATAAACTTAGAGCATGGCAAAAAAAACCATTTAATTGGTTTAATTTACTTTTTTGTTTTGTATTTTTTACTAAACGTTAGGTAATAAGAACTATAATTTTTATAATTTTAAAAACCAGGGTTTTCGGTAAGCAGTTACCAAATGAAAATTTTAAATATTGTACATTTTGATTTTTATTACTGAATTATGTTTTTTTTTTATCAGAAATCTCATTAGCATAGGGTACGGTAATTTTAACAGATTTTTTTTTTCTATTAAATTAATACGACTGAGACTCGAAGGCCAGACGTCCAGACATGATATAATAATCTCAGCTCTCACTGGTTGCAATTATGACTCAAAATATTCCTAGTGCTTGGGGTTTCATGGGTTAGAGTCCACTAGTGAGACTAAACGTGAGTTGTTATGAAAAACAAATCATGACTACTTTCTCACAGAAAAAAACTCAAATTTGCCTAAATCCTTGGATCATGAGTGCCAATTTCTTCTGGTTTAGATTCCAAATTGCAAAGCGATAAAGTTAAGAATAAAAAATCGTGTTGCTTTTCACATTTAATCTTTTTATCTGTAAAAAATCATAGATGATTATATTTGAAATACCTTAACAATAAAATACAGTTTTTCAGATACCTATTTTTTGTAATAATAATACAGAAATGTATTAAAGATCAGTTTTTTTTTCATAAGGTCTGCAAGTGGTAAAATTTAAAAAAAAAGGTAACAAAGAATTGTTTATTAGCATAAGAAATGTGAGTGAGTGATTAAAGTTCTTGGCGCAAGAGCCACGATTTGGCTGTACCGCGAATAAAACTAGGTTAAAATGGAAGCAAGTTGGTTAGAATCAAATATTGAATAAAATTAAAACAACTTGGAAAAAATTAAAATTACTAGGTTAAAACGGAGACATCTAGTTTGAAATCTGAATTAAATGGAATTATAAAATATAATTTCTTTAAAATAAAGCATTAAGTTTGTCAGAGTTGGTCGTTGTGTCACTATGTAAAAATGATAAGTTTGGGAAATTGTAGATGAAATACTGTCGCCTTTTAATTTAAAACACTTAGTCAAAAAATGCTCTACTGTAATAAGTTCATCTGAAATGTTTAAGATCAGTTTTTTTCACAAGTCTGTAAGCGGTATGATTTAAGAAACAAGTGAGAAACAATTTTTTAATACCTTAAGAAATGCAATATTTAATTTCTGAACTGTTACAAGCATAGTAACAGTATTTTGAGCGCATTAAATGTAAATGGAACATGATTTAATGAGCTATATATATTTTTTGAGAGACTTTAATAAGAAATGCTTATTTAGACTGCAATTTGTTTTTGGATCTATCACGATATATTTTCTTTTTAGGTTTTAGAAATGGTTTGATGAAAGCATTCGACGTACTGGGACACTGTATTGGGACAGGTTGGTCCATTAAATCCCATTACTCACTATTAATCATTAGGTCACTACTTAACAAAAATGAAAATTCCTTCACTTAGATGTTTTTCCGTCTAGAGAAGATGGAAATGAAATCTTATCATAAGGAAATCTTATTGAGTTTACTAAGATAGTTCACGTATAGATTGATGTTTTCTGCAGTTAAAAATTCAGTTTAGTTAAAGATTGACTCATCAGAAGAGTTAAATCTTTTAAACAGAGTTCTCAAATATTGTAGTCTTGTTATATACCTAACTCACGGATGAAAAATTTGGTATTGAGTAAAATTCAGGTGCTAGCCATCTTTTCGACACTTTGGTTCTAGTACAGTTCAAACGGTGTGAAAAACGATCTTTTCAGTTCTTAAAATTGGTATGCTTCTATTAAATTCCATCGCCCCTATTTAGTACTTTAAACAAAGTACGATTTAGACAACTACGTAATGCATATAAGAAGTGTTATTCCAAGCCTCAAACAGGAGTTAGGCAGCAAACAAGTGGAACATAATAGAATAAGTTGTTATAAGTTGCTAAGAAATACAACAGAATAAATTATTTTATAATCGGAATAATATGTTTTATAACCAGTGCATTACTTTAGTTCTGCTATATTTTTCTACGTGATGTTTCAAAAATACATTGAAAACTTGTAAAACAGATTAACTTAATTAAAACTTAACGCAAGGCACTGCGAATTGATTCTTCGACACTAATACACAATGGAAAAAAACACATTTGTCTTGATTCATACATGTCATGTAATCTACTTTTTATAAATACCCAAATAACAATTATAATAATAATAATAATAATGTAAATTTTGTAGACTATTTAATTAAAAAAATATAGCTATTTTTCATGATTTAGTATGGCGACTAGAATTTTTTTTAACTTTAAGTAACTATAGCACGAAAACCTTTATAAAAATAACTAACTAAATAGATTCGAAATAGTTAAAGAAACCTAAAAACTCTGCTTTGAAAACAAGCAAATTAGTTTGTAAATATTTATTGTTTTGGCTTTATATACTCAACCACATGAGATTTCATTTATCCCCATTTGTAACTAACTAAATTTGAATGAAAATTTGAATTGTAAACAACAAGACGATGAGAAAGAACATTTAAAGGTAAAATAAATCTCCAATTTCTCCAGAAGTAATTGAGGCGCAGCTGTAAACCAACTACCAACTTTTGTTCTTAAAGTATTTCGAAATAAAAGGTGTGGAAAGACTTTCCAATTATCTCACTAAGAGCTTTGTGGCGTTAACAGCTTCACACTCAATGTAATTTTGTTCCTTTTTAAGAAATAAATCGACGACACCTTGCAGTAATCAGTTCGTTTATTCACAATCAAATTTTAACGGTTAAATTGCTTCATCCGATCCCATACAATACATACCGGATCTCTAAACAACAAAAAATAAGTAACACTGCTGTGTATCAGAGTTTGCTGCAAACAAATATTTAGAATGCAAAGCAAATGAAAATAGTTTGAAATGAATCGATGTCATTCAAAATTTTAGCTTGTACAATAATATTAACTTTTTCTATCATTGAACTGTTATTAACGCTTTAATTGTGAGCAATCTATTGGAACTCGCCCAAAAGTTATAAAATTATAACTTTATTAAGGTATAATTTTTTTTTTGAAAAAGACATTCATTCAAAAAAGAGAGTGCACAATGTGTCAATGCAACAAATGATTCTTAGTTGTTATTTCGTAGACTATTTTCGAAAATAAAACGGCCTTATTTCTTTTATTATGTCATTATAAATCAATCTTGTAATGTACAAAATTATTTGAAAAAATGCAATTTTTTTTCTGTTATTAAATAATTAGATGCTGTAACTAATTTTGAGAAAATAATGCTTAAAAATACAAAATTACTATTTCATTTTAAAAACTAAAAAAGATCACACCACAAAATCTTTCAAAATGTCATTTTATAACTCAAAGAAATTTAACCATTTACTAAAATTATAAGCCCGATTAACTTTACATTGGGATGCCTGCAAGTGACGTAGTGGGAGTATCTCGATCCTGATTGGTTGTTGAAACTTGGCTTTAGTTTTCGTTAGCAACTTTACCATCCATTCTATTTCGAGTAAGCCAAACCCGTCAAGCATTTATTCCTTTAAATGGCACATTCTACATACTTTCAGAAAGATTCTTTCACAAAGATTTCAATTCTTTTACTATGTATTTCTTATTTAACATAAAGACAGGCACGAAGCCATGTAGAACATAAAGAAACTAATGCATCGAAGTTGCCAGGTACACAAAACAAAAATAAATCATGGTTAAAATAAAATACGAAAACAACTAATAAATTAAGTTAAGTAAAAAACGTAGAGGAGAAAGAATTCTATTTCAACAAATTCGATGAGGTGATATGACACTGTATTTAATTAACCTTTCATTAACAAACATTTTAATTTGTGTGAGGAAACTAGGCTCAACTCTAACAGGTCAATTTGCTTATTACTGGCACTGACGTCATAGGTCATATGTGTGGGTATCAGTGTTCTTCTTCTTCTCGAAGTACAAGTATTAATTGATTCTTTAGTTAATAAATAAAGAAAAATATGTTTTTATGTTTTGAATTTGACACTGGTGATCTCAATTTTTAAACAAAAAAATGGAAAGTGATCCGGCTTTCAACAAACTGGCGACAGTATTCAAGTCGTAAAAATGATTCATTAAAGTTTCCTTTGATTCGGACTGAAAAACTACCTTGATTAAATTTTTAGCTTATGTTAAGGCAAGTTTCGCTTCTTTTTTTTTTTTTTTTAATATCATGAGTTTTGAATTATTATGTACGAAAATATCTGATTCCTTGAACGGAATTTCTTCATCTTAATTTCTTAATCTGAAAGAATCCCTTTGTAGGAATCTTTGCCATACACAATAGAAAAAGATCGTCAATGCGGTTTGTGCGGAGGTGCATTTGAAATTATCCAGAACTAGAAAATGACATTTTTGTCGATATGTAACTTTACAAAAAGCTAAAAGCTATTTTTTCAGGCTGGTATGACATGTCATTACTACTTCCCTTCAGTTATCGGATTGGACTTCAACAGATAATTCCCGGACAGTCCATCAATGGTCAGTGAAGTGAAGACCACCTAAGGTGTCAACATGATGGATAAAAGAATTGCCGACTGCGTATTGCAAGTCTGTAGTTTCAGTCCATCAAGAACTAAACACTTTGACTCATCCTAAAACCACCTTATACTGTGATGCATTCTCTTAACAAGCTTCAAATAAACCACGAACTATTCAATTTCAAAGTGGCCGGATCATGCTATTGGTCAAAAATGATATCACTACGTGGATAAGGTATATTTTGGCTGGCGTTTATAACTTAGGCTACAGATTTTCTTTTCACATTTGCTCTGGACTAATTGCACTCTTGTATATGCAAAATCAGTATTAAGTCTTATTTCCCTTACTTTTACTCAAAGAAAAATTATCATAAAATTGTGCGAAATGTAACTAGCATTTCTTTTGCCGAAATATAATAATTGAAAGAAATTTTTATTTAGTCGTATGCTTTATACATTCTAAACATTTGTAACAAAAACAAATACTGTCTAGAGTCTTAGTATTTACATAAATTACCTATCAGGTCTTATAAAAACTTAACCCCAAAAGTACTGTTACTATTTGTCGTGCTATTACTGCCTTTTTAGAATACAGTAAATCGCATTACTGTTTTCTATCAAACAGTCATTTCTTTTATTTAAATATTTTTTTTAAATAATAAAAAAACACGATTGGCTAAAAAAAAAACAATTGAAAATTAATGTAGTTATGTTTCTTCAGACTTTAATGAACCTTTAAGTTAGGAATAGAAATAAAGAAAATCAAAAGCTTACTTGTTTAAAGGCTAAATTTTCAGCAAGTTTTCAAAATCGCTTAAACGCCAGTAAATATATACCATTCCGTCAAATAGTGATGTTATTTTCGACCAATAGCGTAATCCGGCCACATTGAAATTTAATCGCTCGTAATGAACCTTGCCAACATTGCGATGCATTTTTGCCAAGGGAAACATTTAGTGACTTTTGTCGATTTTTATTTTTTTTGCATGCATTATTTATAGCGATAGAAATGACATCATCTACTTTAACGCCACTCTCAACATTTGCTTTTAGATTTTTAACACATTTAACTAAATGGATAGTTTTATGTATTTTATTTATCAAATTCATCAGCTACGCGGTCACCTAATCGCTCCAATACCCTGTTCACGCATGCGCAATGAACTGCGGCCTTTTATGTTACGTCTGTAACCTTATTTCCAACCTTCGTATAGAGCAAACACAGGAATAATCCTGGAATAATGTTTTCAGAAATTAAATTGTAGTATATCAACTCTTGCCAAGCAGTTTTTATGCCAAGCAGTCAATTTGTATCAAGTTAAAAATACATAATCTAATAAAATTTTGTAGAAAAACGAATTTTTATCTAATTAGATTTGACTAAAATAAAATCATAAAACAGCAACTGCTATGATGATAAACCGCTCATGACAAAATACCAAGCTGGTTAAACATACTGACATTTTTGCGTTCCCTCTAATTAGAATTAGAAAATAGCATTCAGAAATTAAATATCTTTAACCTGACTAACAATAAAAAAAAATAATAATAAATACTTTTATGGAGAGATGCGACTTAGAAATTGACTATTGAAAGGAAGAAAACATCCTTTGATATAAGATTTTTTTCTTTGAAGTGCGTTCTGAATTCTTACAATTTCTTTTTCAGTCGCCTGCAATTGAAAATCTCATTTCTTAGCGCTTTTGGTGAAAAACACAATCTAAAGACACTTTGCTCCTTAACATTTCGTATCGCAAGAAGTAAGATTCTCTATCCGCTTTTTTTTTTCTTTTCACAATTCAATTTAATTTGCCACCTTCTTTTTTATGGTCACTTCTTGCCAAAAAAATAGTTTAAAAAAGGTATTTTTTTATATATTAAATTTTTATATTGATGCATTTTTTTTAAGAAATGTTTTTGAATTGTTTATTTATTACGTTTCGAAAACCTTACATTTTTTGTGATATTGTGTGCATTTAACTAAAAGGTACACTCTTTTTAATAAAAAAATTAATCTAATCTAAAACTAAAAATGTGTAAAATTAAGATAAGCACGTTAATGTTCTTAAGAAACTCAATTATAAACTCAACATCAAATATCGCAAAAAAGTTTTACACTTAGAGTTAAAAAAAAAGAAGTAATTTTTGTCTGTTGGACGAACTAGGATGAGATGAGAAAAGTTTCAAAACGAATTTATTTGACCTATTTTTAAGTCAAGTTCTCACGCTATAGGCTAAAAGTGAATTTAATGCACTGAAATGAATAAGTGCTTTAATATAATTTATTATATAATCGTTGCTTTTTTTTAACAATTTAACTGTTTTATTTTTTAAAAAAAGAAAGTATTTTATAAAATACGAGTTTCGAAAAACTAAACAAATTTTAAAAAATTTTGGTGGAAAAAAATGTGAATTACTACTAGAGTAAAATAATAAAAAAAGACTGTAAATTTTCTTTTAATATTTAACACACAGAAGGGAGATTACATTCGTGTTTGTTTTCTGCAGTAAGCCGAAACCGATTTACTACAAACAGTCAAAAATGCAATAAGAAGAAAAAATATGGTCAAAACTACCAGAATACCGTGTTTCCAGCTCTAGGGGAACAACAAAATTTTTTTTATTATTATTACTGTCATTGAACAACCGACCCAATTTTGGGTTTGCGACTACTAATGTTCAGATGGTGAGATTTGTTATGGGAACATGAAAGATTTCGTGACTCGATAGTTTTAACATGCATCAGTTACCACTTACTACTCGGGAAATCTTCAGCCGGTTGAGATCGAACCCACGACCTCTTGGACATGAGCCCAGTGCCATACCAACCAGGTTCCTACTATCCCAGCCGTCACAAAAAATCTTTGTACTTTTTATCAACCGGTTTTATTAAGCAAAATTATGTTTTTACCCACTTGCAAAATGGGTGTTGTTTTGGGTTTGATGGCATGCGCACCTTATTTGGACATCATCACACTTTTCAACTGTGTTCAAGAGCAATAGTAAACAGTGCGCATGCGTCGTCATTGCATGCGTTGCGATGGCGTCCGCTGCTATTTGATATTTTCTTTAAAATTCTTTTTATTATTAACTTATAATTACTTTCTTTCGCGGTGATTTTAATATAAACATAAATACCGAAGACAGAAAAGTATTTTATAACGTCTTGAAACACGTATATAGGCAGGATTTGGAAACCAATCCGACGGCAAGAGGACAAACATCAATTGAAACAGTTTTGGCAACCCATGAGTTGAAATATTGTGGCGTTTAACGGAGTCAACGGAGAAAAAAAAAGTATTTGACCAATGGGTAACCAGTGATCGTAATAAGGCGATCACATTTTTTTCTTATCGTTTTTATTTAATTTTTTTCCAGCGATGCAATCGCTACACAGTGCGATAATTTAACCAGGATATTTTTCTCCATGTACATGTTATTGTGCCCCTCAATTTACGTTTCTTAGTTTTAGATTTACAAATCTACTTGTTTAACTGGCTATTATGCTATAATATAAAACAATGAAATGTTTTTTTTTAAAATTATATTGCCGTGTTTGTTATAATACTTTGGAAGATTCGTTAAAAAAATCCAAACTTAAGACAGCGTTGTAATAGATCGTAAATTTATATTCTTATTAAAATATTCGAGCAATAATAAATAAAAAAACATTTTTATTAATTATAACTGTTACGATGTTTTCTTAAATAATAAAACTGAATATTTTATTAACATTATTTAAAAACTTTACTTTATTTTAAATTAAAAGAAATCTGATTAAGTGTTTCTCATTCTAATTATATCTCATATGCAATTTAATAATACATTTCTTTAATTTATTTAACGCAATATCTTACTTAATTAGAATCATATAATTCGGAACGAAAATGTTTATAAAGTTTTTCTTTAAGAAAATTTATAATTTTCATGAAATTTTATTTAAACTTTTACATGAGTAAGCTTAATGTTTATATTTTCTATATTAGTTTATATCTCTTATATTATTATATTATAAATAAATTCATATTGAAGTTTTTAAATGTTCAAACAAGTTTCATTTTTATTTAAAATAGAAGCTCGTTGCATAGCTTTATGAAATAAGCATTGAATTAAGTTAAATAACTTTTACACTTTTATTTTGTGAGATAAACTTTTTTTTTCATTTTCATTGCATTTATATCTGAGTATATATAACGTGCGTCATAAAATAAACAACTTTTAAGAAAAATTTATATTTATTGAGATATGGTTCAAACTGGACGAGTGACGATGAATAAAGATACAAAATTTTGCATAATATTTACAAGCAGGATAAAGATAATTTTTTTTCTCTTCATAAGAACATATGATCTAAAAGAGATACAAAAATAATGTTAACCACAATATTAAATAGTTTTTTAATAGGAATTTTAAAAAGTATATCCATTTAAAATAAGTAATAAAATAATTTTTGAAAAAAAAGCTGAATGAGAATTATCAGTTCAGCATGGATGAGCAATAACAAATAAAAAACATGAAAAAAAATCAATTTCCACGCAATACCGACACATCCGGGCTTTTAAAGAAATTAATACAATCAACCTAGAAAAACGCCCTACATTACTAAATTACTAAACCAGCTAGTTAGTTGGAATTAAAAGTTTCATGCCATCACCAGAATAGAATTGATAACTCATTGCATCAATTAATTAGTGGTAATTAATAATAATTAGATATTTAGTAATGCATTGCATCGTGATGATAACATTCTAAAATTATCTAATTTATGAATGGAAGTTAAATAATTTTGGATGGTAACTGACTCATTTGCGTGACAATCATTTAGTTCATTTTTATATTTTGAAATTAACAAACTGATTTTACAAACAATCCAAAATTGTATGAAAATTGCATGAAGTCATTTAATGGTAAGCACGTTTTTTAAATAACGAGCTTGAATCAATGAAGTGATGAACCATAATTTTTCCAATGAATGCATTCAGTCATCAAGCTGAGTCTTATTATTGTTTTCAGAGAAGTTCTTAACAATTTTTCCTCGACTCTTCTAGATGGAAGCACAGTACATAAAATATCTCATTCTAAACACGTAAATCATGATGTCTTATGATTTCAGGCGAGATTTTTTATCAAAAACGCTCTCCTGAACAAATAGGAAAACATGGCGTATTATACTACTCCAATCCTTCAAGAATTTAATAATTGTAAGCGTTTCAAATAAACATCATTTTTATGCACAAAGAAGTTTCTTTTTTCATCTAGAAGTACCATAACTTAGAATACATTAACAAGCAGTTTATTCGGAGGAAGTATATTTTTGTTTCTTCCTAAACTTGAGTTTTTACTTGCACGAATTAATTTGTATGCATTAGAAGAAACCTTTGAAGCACATAAATGTTTACTTAAAACGTTAAATAATTTGCATGTAACATATTTTATATAGTGTTTAACATTATTGAGTATTTTTATTTGTCAGCATATTTGCAACATTCTTTTAAAAATGCTCATAATTTTAGTTATCTTACTAGATAATTCTCATCCATTCTTTGTGATGCAAACGATATCAAAGAACCATTATCAATACGGAAAAACAAAATTTGTTAGAAATCTAGAAATACTAATTATTTCAAGATGCAAGAATTGTTTTGTTTTGCAATTGAATTAAATTATTTGGTCTCGTGAACCATATGAAATATGCTTTAATTTAAATACGTATAGTACGTATTAATCTAATGATAAAAGATAATCGATATTTATAAAGTTTTCTTAAGGGACATATAAATATATAAGTTGATGGAAAATTAATGCAATATAAGCAAAAACTTAAGAAAGCAATAATGTTACGTGTTAATAGCAAATATAGTTAATAGCAATACATATTAATAGCAAATAGAAAATACATATTACATTGAGTTGATAAATAATATGTATGGAATAACAAGTATTGAAACATTTACAATTGACATAGATTACACATATTACATACATACAATGAAATGGCTATCTATCTCACATCACAATAAGTTTATTTAAATAAAATAGCAAAAAATACCAACATATATTTTTCAAATAAACATTACCCTGTTTGCATTTAATTTAAAAAAAAAAACATTTATTGACCTGTTGAAGAAACACAAAACTAAACAATATATCTTTTAAGATTAGCTTAAATTATTATGTTACTGTTGTATATGCTTTATGCTTTCATTACAATATAACAATTTATATTTTAAAAGCCAATGACTAAGATTCAAAAACTGATTTTGGTTTTGTATAGAAATTTTCAAGACAAGTTATTAATCATTTTTCAACTAATTGTAAATATTTTATATTTTTTTATAAAAGAGCCTCAAACAAATTTACTTATTGCTTTTAATTGATTGATATCCTGTCAATAAAACAATCATATTTAGATAATCCAAAACTACGTTAAGAAAGAAAAGATTCTGGGTTTTTGCCATGGGCGTCCCAGGGTTCTAATTTTTGAAGAGAACGGAAGCATAATGCTTAGTCACAATAATTTTCTATGTGTTACATATAAGAAAAAAATGTCTTACATTTATTGAAAAACTACGAAAAGGTATCTGGATGTTGAGAAAGATTGAAATCTTGAGGAGGACTTTTAGCGATTTCTAATTATTGAAGGGGACATATACTCACCAACGACGCCCATGGTTCTTGCAAATATCGGCAATAAAACTGTCACTATAATAATAAATCATTTTTTAGTAGAATTAAACATTTTTAAATTTTACAATATCTTAGGGATGTGACAACTAACTGGAACATACGATTGAATACAGTTAACAGTTAGCACCTACTGATATGTTCAAAAACAGTCAAACAAAATCTAACATGTGCTTAAGAATGGCAAATTATAACTCATTTCTTATTTACAAAGCTGATTCTTACTTAATGTGATAACTCTATTTTAGTTTTAAATTTATATTGAAAATTTTCAACCAATAAATTATTTTACAATCACAGACTTTAATTAGAATAATTGAAGATTATTTCTCAATTGAATTGACAAATATGGCATGAAAACCATTTACACTGTACAAGTACATATTTATGCTCTGAGAAAAAAAGTATGGTAAATATTATCAGAATATGGTTAAATTTACCGTGTTTTTAGCTCCATGGGAAAATGAAAAAGCTCAGTAATTTTTACCGAAGTGTGTTGGTAATGATTTTGGTAAAATTAACAATAAAATATCGTTTTGTTACTAGGGAGAAAATTTAGTAAGTGCTGTAATAATTTGTTAATTTTATCATTATATCTTAGACCATGGCATGAGAACAATTTATTCGGTTAAGTTTACTTTTCAGTTTTGTATTTTGAACTAAAAGTGTGATAATAAGAACTGTAATTTTGAAAACCAAAATTTCCGGTAAAACGTTTTCATATGAACGGAATTTTAACCAAAAAGAATGGTTTAAATGCGATAAATAAATAATAAAACCAAATAAATGGGTTTCGAACTTATTAACCAAAATTAAGGTTTTCTCTAACATAAATTTTATTTTCATATAGAATAATAATTTTGCCAGAATTTTTTTCTCTGCGTGTTTACTTTATTTATTATTTTTTTTTATCATTTTAGGCTGACAACGATTAAAAAAATTATAAAATAAATTGTTCAAAAAATATAAAATTTTTGTTTTGTTCCCGTCTTTAAATAAAGTTATGAAAATTTATAACCAAATAAATGCCATGCCAGAAGTCGAAATATTCCAAAAACGGCAGGTTTACAGTTTTGAGTTTTTGGTAGTGTAACTTTCTGGGACATCATCAAACATGACTGCCCTCCGATGGTCTTCAGAGTTAGCCGATGATTGTTTGAAAAAGGGTTGTCGTATATTGGTCATTGGGTGGAAAGTGGAATTTCTGTGATGAGTCGTTAAAGTCTCGGACAGGGTATATTCTGTTGTTCTAGAATGTCCACCACTCTTGAAGGAAGGGAAACAGATGCACAACTTTTCGGCGAGCCAGTTACAGATAGGCAGCCTTCTGGGAAGAAAGATCAAAACATATGTCATCAAAGCAATCACCGGGTAACTCGAGAGAATGAACTCGATTTAAGGGATCATTCTATAATAAAACATTTTGTTAATTCTTTGTTACACAAATTTAAACTCTATGTGTTTAACAAGTTAGAGACTTAACAAAAATTAATGAAATTTCCATTGAACGAAACAATTACGTGCAGGTCTACACTGTTAGAAATTTCTCGAAAAATAGGGTCAAATAGCAATTTATTTAATTGTTTTTTAGTCATATTCGGTCAAAACAGTTAAATAATCATTAAAAAAAGGTGATATTCAAACTTTTAACTCTGAGAAAAATCGCTTAGTAACTATTTTAACCTAAAACGATCAAACAAACCGAATTTTATCCGCATCAACTTGGCCCACCTTATAAAGCCACTTAGTTCCTTGCAGCTGTGTACATGCTATAGCAGTGATAACTTATTTAGCTGTCAGTCTCATGTCAGGCTGACAGGGGATCGAATCCCAGGGTTGATATAACAATATCTTTTAAATTCTTTCGACATACATATAATTCTCTGTGTCCTGCACTCCTCATTTGGTAATAAGTGACTTTTGAAATACGAAACTCTCATTCATATATAGATGGCAGCACCACTGACTTGCTTAACACAAAATTTCTAGTATTTCCGATTTCTAATGATAGATGGCGCTACCAGATAAACTAATTCTACGGTTTATTTCACAAAACACATCTCAACAATAGCCTAACCATAATGCCCATTACCTAATGAAAAGTCTAACATAACCTAACTCTAATGTTCAGTAACATTTTATTTTTACGGTGTAGAAACAATGCTGACTGTAAACAGTTACAATGTGGCATTCATTTTATTAGACATTTTTATCCTTTTTAAAGGAAAGCAGAAAACCTTCTAAATCTTGAGGCAATTTAAATTAAAAATTCTCTTGTTTGATTATTTTAACACTGTAGTTCAATCCATAAGAATTTTTTTGCAACAATATTTGCAAAGATTCAAGAGAGATATTGAGATGTTTAACAGAAAATTGTTATTTCCGATTATCTTCATACATAAACATACTTTTTCTGTCAGTTAGAAAGATTTCTTTTAACCCTTTGGCGCAAATGGGATACCAGTATCCTTTGTATATATTTTTTTTCATGACGCTCTAAGTACAAACAAAACTATATTTTGGTATTTATATCTATAAAAAGAAATCTATTAGTTACTGAAAAAGATCTGTTAGATAATAGGAATTATATTTGTTCTGAAATATAAATTCCAAAAACAGTAGTTTGAAAAAAAACTTTTTTATTCCTATTCAAAATATATTCAATAATTAAATTTGTAAATTAAAGAAATTTTAATGATGAATAACTGTTTCTCTTAGATGAATAACTGTTTCTCTTAGATCTAAATAACTGCTAATAAGTGCAAAGATGAGAAAACTATTGTTTGTAAGTGAGCCGTGTTTGTATGATTTTACCTTGAACGTAGAAAAAAAAAACATCCGTGTTTCATGCTGACCTTTGACCTGAATTATTACAAAATAATGAAAAAAGTATAAAAAAAAATCTGTTTATTAAAAATTCTGCGTCAAAGGGTAAAATATCTAGACGAAATTAATTAATTTAGAACCTTTCATTTTCATTTCCCGTTTATTTATATATTTTTTTTAATTCAGATAACTGTTTTTTTTCTAATTTAATTTTTTAAAATTGAAATAAAAACTCAAAATGTTTTAAAAAAATTGCTGAAATTAAGTAAGTAAAATTAAATTTGTTACTTTTTGTTTGCAATTTTAACTCTCCTTTTACATTTTTACTTTGTTTCGCAATTTTTTGCGATTAGGATTAAAAATGAAAAACTTTTTCTTCAAAATTAAAATTAGAAAGTATATGAAAAAATAATTTACTAAACTGTTGTTATTTAAAAAAATAATTCTTTCATTATGTTAGATTTAATTAATTAAAAGAACTTAAAGAAAAATTTCTTTATTCAAACAACTTCTTTAAAAATATTTATATCTTGTTAAAATTCAGCCAAGCTTGACTAAGAAAATTATTTTCAAAATTTCCATTTTAATAATTCCTAAAAGAAATTCGAGGTAATGGTAAACCTTTATTCTTCTTTTTCAATTCAAGCTTCAATTTTCTGTTAAAACTTTGATTTAAAAAAAAATTCTCCCGTAAGATTTCGTATTACTGTGATATTAATTTTTTTTTCATAAAACTACTTTTTGCACAACTTTTTGTATTTTCATACATAAAATCAAGATTCTTTTGCGGACAAATGGTTTATTTCTAAGTTATTAAAGTAGAGCAAACTGTTTTTGCAATTTTTAATATGATAAGTAACTAATAAAACAAAGATGTAAGGAAGGGAGGTATAAAAAGCAACTAACGATAAAAAAAGACTCCCCTTTTAATTGTGGGCTACTATCTTAAAGTCTTAAGTAGTCACTAAATTTTTAAAAAAAAAGGAAAAAAAAATTCGATTCTTTGAAATGCTTTTGTGTAGAAATTTTATAACTTGATTATTTTGACCTGTAACAATATTTGGGCTTCGTATCATGATCATTAAAATGAGTTTTATGACTAAAGACTATTTATTATTTTCCCTGATTATCTTGTAGATGGAACTGAAAGCCAATCTAACTCAAGCTCATGTAACAAGTTCATCTAATAAGAAGTCGAAATATTGTTGTGCTTAATTCGGTCACCGGACTTAATAATATTTAAAAAAAATTATTATAATTTATTTAAATATTTTTGTAAGCAGAGATAGTTTTATCCTTTTATCCATATGGGCACCGTTGTTCCTTTTATAGATTCTTCCTGACGCTCTAAATACAAGTCAAAATATATTTTAATATTTTTTCATTAAAAAGCAGATTAATGATTACTATAAAATCGGTTAGATCATTTGAATTCTATTTGTACTTATATATATAATAAAAAAATGGTATAATTTTTTTTCCATTCATATTAAAAATGTATCAATAATTGATTTTGTAAAAAGAAATTTCAGTGATGAATAACTGTTTCTTTTAGATCTAAAAAACTGGAAATAAGTTCAAATTTAAAAAATTATTGTTTGGAAGTAAGCCGTGTTTGGAAGATTTTACCTTTGACCCAGAAAAAGTTACCAGTGTTTCATATTGTATTTCATATCCAAAAATTATTAAAAAGCTAAATATAATATTTTTAAACTTATTTTGACCCAAATTAGTGCAAAATGATAAAAAAAGGTATGGGAAATATGTTTAAAGAAAATTCTGTGTCGAAGAAATAAAAACTTGATTTTTCGACCTCTACTCTAACAAAATGGCTTCCTCCATTAAAGTACTATTAGCTGCATTGAATATCTTGCGACTAGAACTTGCAACAAACCTAGTATAACTCAAGCCGAATTAAAAATTAATTCAATAAAAAGTTGTACTTGATGCATTTGGGTACAGTAGTAACCAAAAAGTAGGATAATTAAAAAAAGACGTTATTTAAGTGATTCAAATGCTTTTTTACATGATAAGAGAGATATAAAAACTATTTATTTCGGCTTCAAAAAATATTTTGTGACTTAAACTTTTATCTTTAAATATATTTTTCCTACATAAGACACAACTGCATTTATTATCTTACAGCTTTTTTATTACTTTCGCTAAAATAAATGTGCCTAGAACTCAAAATAAATCTAATATAAGTCAAGCCAACGTTGCAATTCAATAAAAATTAGTGGAATTATTGCGTCTTATCCATTTGTACCTATCGTCTTTTTAAAATGACGGCCCTTCTTTTTTCCTTCCTGAATGAAGTAGAAATTATAGCGCAATTGTTTCATTATTAAGACTTATTTCGTGGCAACAGGATAGTTTTAGCTACAAAAAAACAAAAAAAAAACATTAATAGCATAAATTTTTGTGTTTTAGTCTAAAGTCAAAGTGCAGTACTATTTTAATACTAAAGTGATAGCTTACACAAATATCCACTTAGCATAAACAAGTACATATGTATCTCCACTTCTTACATATCGGTATTTTATATAAATACCAAGTTTTATGGCCAAGCTTTGATGGTTTGAAAGGCTCTGCTCTGGATAATTTATGTAAATCATATCGTTAATATTGCGCTAACGTTCGCAAATGTTTACAGTGAAATCTTTTCAAACAGAATGGTCAATGATAATTGAATATAGAAAAAGTTATAGAAATATGATAAAGCCAAATATTTTCCAAAGTTAGCGAATTCGCAACAAACTGTTTCTTTGTGATGTTTCCAGGGAGATAATAGACTACTAATAATTATCAATGCGCAGAAAAATCTTTTTCTCTTACGTAAAAAGCTTTAAATTTTTCACCGAACACATTCCTCTGATAATTTGTAAGAATTGCCTATCATCTTAATGTTAGAGCTAATTATGTCTAAAAAAAGCTCTGAAATAAAGCAATTAAAAAATTGATTTTCTGAGAGTAAAAAAAAAGTTCATTTGAGACTATTGAAGGTGTTTTTTACTTAGACATGCAAAGAAAGTACAAATAAATGGCTTTTATGAATCACGATCTATAAATAAAATTGTTATCATATACGGACATACGCATAATGGTACTCTCATATATCATGTCAAGTTTTCATATGTATTGAGACTGTTGTGTGAATAAAATAATAAAAAAAAACATAAGGGAGAATATAGTTGAAGAAATAATTATACATGGTATTACCTAGCACATTATCATTCCTATAAACTATCACTTAATTGGAAAAATTTTGATGTATTCAATATCGTCTCATTAAAACTCTTATCTATGATTTTTTGTGATACTGAAGCTAATTTAAAAATAGTTTTAACAGTTTTATACAAACAGTTCACTTTTTTATATTATTTTTATACCCAGCGTTGAACAGCCGACCTAATTATTAGTTTACTATCATCAATCATTCATTCCATCAATCGATCATTTTCAGAGTATTGTAACAGTTTCCATAGCCAAGGGGATCCTCAACCATGATACATCAACCACTTAGAATATTTTACCTCAATATTGTGGACACTGTGATCTGGGAGCAGAATTCGTATCAACCAGCAGCAGCTGCACCTCATTGGAAGGCGAACGTACTAGATAAAGAAAGTACTCGAACGCAAAAATACTAGAGCCTGGATCACCACGGCTCTAGTATTTTTTGCTAATAGTAAAATTCCCTTACCATTTACCGATAACAGTGATTGATAAAATTTGGAAGTATCTTTATAACGCATATCGTGTTGATTACGTTCTCTGATAAATTCAATTTAAACTATGTTAATTGACACTCGGGAAGTGAATATTGATTGAGTTTAGACCCGAGTATTTTCGGAAATTTTAACTGTCGTGTAGTTTGGAATATTAATTCCAGCTTTAAAATAACTATAAATAACTTTTAAACCTATGAAACATTTTTGTAATTTTACGAAGTCCCCGATACACCTTGCCGATCCATCAGTCTTTAGGCCATTATCTTTTGGTCTCGCGTTGACCAAGGTTGGTCTAATTAGTTTGATATAAGACAGATTTGACCAATCAATGGTTTGATTTGGTCACCGAGCTGCTTAGTAGCGAATCCTTCGTGCAGAGCAGCTTCATGATGATAGATATATACTAGGGGTTTCCAACTTAAATGAGGTGGGGCCACCATTAAAAACACCAATCAAATGGTGGGCCGCAACTTTTTTCAAAATTTTATATACAACACTTTTATGTTTGAAGGAACATTAAATATTACTGTCAGATTTTTATCAAGTTGTACAAAACAAAAGTGTCGAATTACAAATCAAAATAAGAAGTAGATTCTTAAAAATATTTAATTGCATATTAAAAAATTCTGCTACAATAACTTTAATGTGCATCTATGTCCTGAAAAATTATTGCGCAACAGATATCATTTTGTTAAAATATAAAATAACTGCTAAAGATATTAAATGACAACTAATATATTTTAGTTCGCGGGCCACAAAAAAAGGCTTCAAGGGCCGGATGTGGCCCGGGCTGCCAGTTGGTAACCACTGATATATACCTCCAAAATTACATAGCAATGTTTTTAATAATGGTATGAAAATATTATGAACAATGCTTTTAAAATTTTCAACCAATGTCTTAAAAACTTTTTTTTTATTTCGGCTTCTAAAAACATCGAAAAAAAATTCTCGAACAAAATCTCAACCTCCTACAACTGGAAACTGAAAACTGGAACGCTCACAAGTAAACGATACGGACCAAGTTTACTACTCCTAGTTTAAAACTTAAAAATAATATCGTATATGAATGAAATTGTTGATAGTTATCGATACTTGCCTGAAATTTCTGCAGATATGGGTGGAAAAAAGACAGTAGATCATCGGATTGGCTGCACTGTTTAAAGGGGCCAAGCTCTGTATGAATGTAGATACAGCTATTGAAGTCTGACTATCGGAAATCTGTCCATAGACTTGAAGGAGATCATACACAAAGTATGGACTCCAACATAAAATAAACACTAAAAATAAAACAGTTGAAATGAAACTTTAAACTCATATATTAGAAGCTTACTGATTCAAATGTTATCTGTATAGTTCATTAAGTTTATTCTTATAAAATATGCAATTCACAAGAGATACCGACTGAGAGATAAAATAGGCACACAATCAAATTTTATAAAAATTATATATATATATATATATATATATATATATATATATATATATATTCACTGTAATTTTATCTATTCTTGTCTCCACGTGGACAAATGTTTGTTTTTAGAGCGTCTTCACTTTGTAATAACTCTCAGGGATAACGGATTTTCAAAGTTATTGATGTATCAAAACTTAGCTATCCTCAAAAAGCAACAAACGGCAATCCAATCTTCATATTTGTGAAAAATGGATATAAATTGTTCTTCTCCTTGATCTTCAATTATAAAGTGATTTAAAGAAAATATATAAAACAATATAATATATATCCAAATGCTTCAACATATTTTTTTTTGTAGAAAAGTACAATTTCAGATTTAATATTTGATTTTACTTTATAATTTAAATTTTAAAGCTATAATTTATAATAGGAGTTTAACTTACTAAAAAATTTACTGTAATTTTACACTTACGCAATAACTGTAATTTTACACTAATTTCAATGACAAATTACCTTACCTACATTAGTGACAAATTGGGATATGATGCTGTAGAACATTTAGTGGAATGCAATGTTCCATTATCTTTATTGAACAATATTTACTTTACATTATCTCATCTTGCATTATCTCATTTAATATTATCTTACTTGAGTTAATATTCTGATCATAAAGGGCAATGATATGTTATCATTTAATTTTAGAATAATGACTTAAATAATCAGCCCAATGTAACTTTTATACATTCCACAAATACATAAACATATTACGTCAAGAATTTAATTCTTTTTCTAGTTCAAAAGTCAAACACTGTTCAGCCAACAGCAGTACTAACCCTTTTAGAAAAGACAAAAAGAAAATTAAAAAAGCACTTTTAACTATAATTTTGAACCTACCCTTATTATTTTAAATAAAAACGGAGATTCAAATTATATATATCTGACCCCGGCAAGACTCATAACTCTAAACTAATGGTGTCATAACTCTAAAATGCAGCATATGAGAAAAATCAACTTAATGTGCTATAACCCTTATTCTGAATTAGACTCAAAACTGCTCTCAGCTGGATAAATTGCGAGTTAGAAACGTGACACTTTTTGAGCTTCATACATATTTTTTATTGACATAACCTCAAAATTGCGGTTTTTGACTTGTGTCAGTTTTCTTGCATGGGTGCGATATATATATATATATATATATATATATATATATATATATATATATATATATATATATATATATATATATATATATATATATATATATATATATATATATATATATATATATATATATATATATATATATATATATATATATATATATATATGTATATGTATATATATATATGTATATATATATATATATATGTTCAAAATGAAGATAACACAAAGGTAAATTAAAGACAAATGAAAAAAAAAAGGGGGGAGGGGTAAATAATAATAAAAACAAACAACCGGGGAAAGAAAAAGAATAAATTTAAAAAAAAAAAAATGATAAAGTTTTTTTAAAAAACCGGAAAATAAAAGATATAATCTTTTCATCAGCTCACACGATTATATCCGAAAAAGAGTGTTTTCTAATATTGTATAAATATAGCCAAAGCAAAATATATCAATACAATAGTAAAATACAATACTATTGTATTGATATATTTTGCTTTGGCTATATTGATACAATATTAGAAAGCATTCTTTTTCGGATATAATCGTGTGAGCTGATGAAAAGATTATATCTTTTATTTTCCGGTTTTTTAAAAAAACTTTATCGTTTTTTTTTTTTTTTAATTTATTCTTTTTCTTTCCCCGTTTGTTTATTATTATTATTATTCCCCCCCTTTTTTTTTTCATTTGTCTGTAATTTACCTTTGTTTTATCTTCATTTTGAACATATCTTATGAGTTCTATTTACTTACAGCTTATGCGCAATAAATGATACTTATTGTTTTTCTTAATTTTTTTCTGGTTTTTTTGTATTTATTTATTTTGCTGTATATATATATATATATATATATATATATAATTTGAGAGCAATAAGTTAACGAACTTAATGCTCAAACAAATAAAATAAAAATAAAAATTCTTAATGTATCATACCAAAAACAATAACCAAAGTCATTTTCACAGTTTTGATCTTTGCCCTAGGTATTATTCCCCTTGAGCTGGATCTTTTTCTGTCTGCTTCATTATCCGTGCTGCAAGTACTCTTACTTTTACTCACACAACCTGTACAATATAGAAAAAAAATTCAAACTTGTTACGAGAAAAAAGCCAAAACTCACATTATTACAATAAATTGCATTTATATAAAAGCATCGTTCCTTGAAAATATAACACACATTTTAAATCAAGTACAAGAAATTGTGCATGTTACCAACAGTTTCCTAAACACCGACTTTTTATAAAATCCCTAGGTGTTTTATAGAACGCCTGGCCTTTTCAGGCAATGTATTAAGTATGAGACTTATTATGCTCTTTAGGTATAGTATTTTGTATAATTGCAACTGCTCTTTGGGAATGATATAAAAAAAAGGTCACGGTATATGGCTATTAGTTGAAATTCATTCCCCCATAAATGCAAATAACGCTGTGGAAACGTAATGAAAGACTGTCCCGTAAAGAAGATTTAATATCTATATTACCGGCAGTGTATTAAATGCTGGGAATTTTTTGAAATATCATGACATTTTATAGAATACCTAAATGTTTTCCGTACATTAAAGGTTTGTTATTCAGCCTTCTATAGAATAATTATGTAACACGCGAAATGTTGAAATGTTTCATACCTTGCCGGACAGTTTTAGGCTTTCTATAAAATGTCTAGGTATACAAAATATTTAACACTTAGTTCACAACAAATACATTTTCAGTACTTAATACATTTGCAGTGTTAGGTATATTATCGAATAAACTTTAACATGTAGAAACCCTTAAACGCGAAGAAATTCGATTCCTTTTTCCTGTTGTATTTTGCAGTTAACAAGCAAATTAGAAAATTATTGGAAACGTGATATATTTTTAATATAATATTTCTTACATTTCTTGAATGTCTGATTTTCAGTACAAACGTTAAATTTACATACACTATAAAAAATCTGTTGAATAGTTGCCAATATTTTTGATGTTCAGTTAAACTAATTTTTTGCAATGCATGTAGTCGCATTTTTATTACCTTTTTTATATGTTAAAGTTTGATTTATTTATTTATTTGTTTTTATTTCGTTTTGTTTGTTTATTAACGACACATATTTTTACAGGCATCAAAATCAAATAGCTTCATTTCAAAAACATTTCGTTTGAGATTCAAGAACAATTTTATTAGCATATTCGCACTAATTAATTAAAACAATTCACATTTTGCGAATTTCATTTATATTTTTTTTTGTACCATAACTGCGGTCGGTTCTGTATTTAAGGTATCCGACTAGGTATCCAAAAATTCTATCTTCTGAAACAAAAACATCCTGTGAGAATTTTATGTAGAAAGTTATCAACTGTGTTTTGAACTATTATTTTAAAAGCAAGTGCATATACTACTGAGTTAGAGATCAATGTAGTTGAAAAAAGAAATTATTAAGAATTTCTGTACGTGACTTGCATGTGCGAAAAAACATGCATAAAAAATTAAATTTTACTTTTTTCTCTTAGTCTGCAGTTCAAAACATGTGGGCTAAAATCAGAAAAAAATTTTGAAAAATTGTAGACAATTAATTTTAAAACAATATGAGATATCAAGTTTACGATGGTGTAAAATGCACAAAAATTTTATTTTGATATAAATGCAATTAAATATTTAAAATTACTAATCTATCCTATGTTATCACCTTACACAAAAACTAATTATATATATATATATATATATATATATATATATATATATATATATATATATATATATATATATATATATATATATATATATATATATATATATATATATATATATATATATATATATATATATATACATATATATATATATATATATATATATATATATATATATATAATAAAATATGTTTACTTCAGTGCACAAAAATCTTTGAAAAGGAATAAACCAAAAAAAAGCACAATTTTAGATGTTGTATTTTAGAGAATGCGTACAATAACAGATTATATTAAAATGTTGCTAAAACTATTAAAATAATATTTTGACTTATACCTATTAAAATATCAGGTTATTATAAAAAAATACAATACATTTTAATCATTGCTTTTAATTTTTTAAATATGTCCAAATAAAACAATTTTCATAAATAATATCTTTTACAATTTTGAAAATTTCAAATATTTCTCGTTTAAATTGGTAGTCTTATGCGAAATTAATAAGACTAGAATTTGTCCCTTTCGTGATAAGAATAGCGTCTGAAAATTGTTGAATGCAATCATAAAAATTCCTGATGTTTATATTTGCATACAAATTTGCTGGAGATAAATATTAATGGCTTCAATCTCTCCATTCTTTACTTTAAATTGCTCAATAATAAGGCAATAAAGTCTTCAAATTCATTTCTAGTGAATCTAATAAAACAGAAAAATCAATGGCTTCGCTTTCAAATATGTATTTTAAACATGTAATTATAAGTTTTCGATTCTTTCAATATAAATTTATTGTTGCCTCGGGAATGATGAACACACGAAATTAAATTCATTTATTCAACTACAGACAACTAGTTTGAGAAATAATAATATAATTAAGAGTTTCGTTTTGCGTTGTTGAGGTATTATTTCCTAAAAATGCATACACATGAAAATTAGATTATTTTGATTTAAAAATCTTTCGAAGCAATGAGATTATTTTTATCAGAGAAATATAATATTAAATTTAATTAATTGAAAAAATACTGAAATCATTGTAAACAATTTTTTTCCTTTTCCAAATGGAAAAGTTATACACTGACCTACAATAAGGGAGGAGACACTTTCAGTGTTTGATAAGTTTTGTCTCAAAAAATACTACATTTATTTTGTGACTTTTAAAGTTGTTTAGTCCATGAGGTTTCTTTTATTTAGCTGTAAGGTTTACGGCTTTCAAAGGTTTAAAAAAACGACAATAACTTACAAATGTCAAAAAATTATTTTTGAACACCCTATGCCATAAAATCAAGCAATATGCTTGTAACTTATAGCGATTACTTTGGTTGTTAGTTTCAATAACTGCATTGAATTTTGTAAATTTCGTTTAAATATCTTCGGAGATATCAACACTCTTATAAAAAACTAATTCCTTTCGTCTTACGTTTATTGCTCTAACTTAAAAAAGACCCAATAAAATTGAATAATTTTTGCAGCAATTTAAAATTAATTACAATATTATTATTTTGAAATTTGAAAAAAAAGTCGTTAAAAACTGCATAAGATATGAGTTTTTAAAATAGTTCTTTCAAACTGCGCATGCGTTAAAAAATAGTTAATTTTCTTAATTTTGAAGTGAATTGTATTTGGCCACTAATGAAAAAAGGTCTGATTTAAATATCTTATAAATTTAAAAAGTTCCAAATTATTTTCTAAGAATTTTTTGTATTTTTAAAAGAAATCTCAAAATGAAGAGGGGTCTTTCATATTAAATTTTTTCTTGCTGTCCAGTTTTATTATAAGATAGTATAATTTCAAATTCTTTTTCCGAGCATTCGCAGAATAAAAAAAAAAAACTTTAAATACTTATATTTTGCTCAATTTTTTAAGAAATCTTTTTTAAATTTGAAGCCAATAACTTTGTTCAAAATTACTTGCTTTTTTTCGTAATTTATTGTCTGTCGATCAAACCTCTGAGGGGCCTCCCTGGCCGAGTGGTATCGCCGGTCAAAACGCTCTGTTAAGCGTGGAGGTAGCGGGTTCGAATCCCGTCGTAACCCTGGATGTATTCTTTGTGATGTCTTTCTCTGAATTGTTCTATCTGTATTTTCTACTTGACAATGACTTATAAGCCTATATTGAGCACACAAGTCAGCAAATGTATGTAATTTCAATCAACAATAAACAATCAAACCTCTGAAATCTTGTATGAAAAATCGCATGAACTAAACAACACTAAAGTTACAAAATTATCTTATCATCTCAGTTTTCTTGAGAAATTTAAAAAAAATTTCAAAAACTGAAAGTGTCTATTGAAGAGTAGTGTATATGCTAAGAACTTACAAGCAAAAAAATCTTGCTGTTAATACGTGAAATTATTGCTACACTACGATGACAGACATTTTTCAGGGATACATATTCTTTAATAAAGAAAAGTAATTGCAATAATATTCTCAGTATTTATTCATAATACAGTTAAAAAATTTTTAAAAATATTATTATTTCAAAATCTATAGAGATTATTTTGCATTATTGGTACCAAAATTCAGTATTTCGAATATTGTATCATGTATAAGATATTTCCATTAATTAATTTAAGTATACTTTTGTAAATTTAGTTTTTAAATAAAGAAAATTAAAATTGATTCCCAGAGCACAGTTAGATAATTAAAATTAAATGCATATTTTATTGATAGCTATGAGGGAAGTTGACACACACTTTTTATAAAATTTGAAGTTTTTCTAGAGAAACCAAATTTTTTTAAGCATTTATGAATTGCAGAATAAATGTATATTGAACACACGAACACAAGACACAGAAAAGTGATTAAATAGTAGTTCTAAGTAATTTTAACATATAATATATACATTCTAAAAGTTATAATTATTTTTTTCACAAAAATATTCATTCATTTCTTTATTCCCTTACAAATATTAAAGTTGTTTTTGAGATTTATTCGGGTTTTCTTTGCGAAGTCAAGGTTGATTTGAGGTTTATTTGAAGTTTAATTCAAAATTCAAAAAGAAACTTAAAAGATTAACCTGTCAATATGTTTAATCAAGGTGCATATTTTATTCACACTTGAGTTTGATTAAAATCTACTTTAGAGTAACCAGCTTAGAGAAGTTGTTTTAGAGGTACTGGTTATTTTATCCTGTCTCCCTGCCTCCAAGCAAATTTTATCTGAGGTGCAAATAATTTTACCTGATTTCAACTAAAAGTATTGCTGTGTTATTTACGAGCTTGGTTTTAAAAGGTGAAAATGAGGTTTAAATGGATGTTCATTAATGAAGTTATTTTTGATGCAAAACATAACATCATTTTCTATCTCAAGTGTATTTTTTTACGTCTGTAAACCTCTAAACAACCACCATAACACGTTATTTTTTGTAAGGATTTCAAATATCAATACTGCTACCATGATGCAGCTCTGCATTTGATACAATTAATTTATTTAATTGTACCACTGTAAATTAAGCTAATACCCAAGCAAAATAAAAATTCCATCAGTACAAAAGGATATTTAATGTCATACGTACTTTTCTTGCTATCAGCTACAATGGATGATGATTTTGACAGCTTAGGATAACTCATCAATCTACTTTTTGTCCAAATGGTGTGTACAATGACAGTATAACAAGCAGCTATTATCAGTGCTGGTATGAAAAAGAGACTGACAGCTACAAGACTGATGTATAATTGCCATTGCCATGGCTGGAGATCTATCCAGCATTGTGGCATACCTTTCACATCTTCTTTGGAGCTCAGAAAAATAGATGGGATGGAGAAGATGGCTGATAGCCCCCACGCCGAAGCAACTAATAATCTTGCTTTCCTCCCTTAAAGCAAAGAATATTTAAGAAAAATACAACACTGGAGTTATCAAGATCACAAAACAATAAGTAAGCGGAAATTTTTTATAGCCCTAAATGATACATGTAAATAAAATTGGCAGTAATTTGCCAGACGTTTTTTTTTCTTTCCGGCAACTTAAGGCTATTATTTTGGCAATGTGAGAATGCAGAGTGGTATAGAAATGTGTCGTTTATTCTTTAATATTTTTTCATTAAAGTACTTTCAATTCTTCAGATATGTTTAAAATCAAAAGTATTTTTTAATCTACTTTTTCATGTTATACATTCACTGATCATCAACTTTATAAAGACCAGTGACCACCTCTTAGTTTTAAGCAAATAATATATTGCGTCACGGTATCAACAAAAGTATCACCACCAGTTTCTGTCATGCGTTAGGATCTTTATTTCATGCAATGGCTGTTATTTTATATAAATTGCCATGCACACGTTGTGTAACTGACTTATATAATGGCTATAATCTCTTATATTACCCATAATATAAGACAATAATAAGACAGAAGTCTTGTGATATTATACCCAAACATCGTTGTTTCAAGCCAAAGGCATCTCGGATTATCACTAAAGCTAAGAATTTGCTGTTCTGTATGCCCATATACAATGACATCTCGTAGAGGTCAAGTCAAGATTTATCAAGGTTGTTTTACAAGAAGAAGTTGACCAAATGGTATTGAGCAATACTAAAGCGATTAGCCAATTAGTGTATAATATTAAAGTGCATTTTTTATATGATATACTTACAGCTATTTGAGAAGTTCATTGGATGAGCAATGGCATCGTAACGATCTACACTTAGGGCTACCAAGACGTAAGTCGACGAGTACGTTACAAAAGCCTAAAAATATTTAAATTTAGATGTTATTTCAGCTTCAAATGCTTTTTAACTTAAATTGAAGGTATATATAAGGAAAAAGAAAAAGTGTTTTTATATTATATAACACACGAATCAAAAAATTATTTTTATTTTCTAAAGGTTTGACTAGGGTTTTTTTCATTTATCAACAAATTTATTTGGATTTTTATGTAATAAAACCATTTGGCTTCAATATTTTCAGTAGTAACACGGTGCATGAGGCACATTTCTAAATTTTCTGTAGCAGGCAATTACATTCAAAATAATCCACTTCATGGGTTTTTACATACCTACCTCAAAATCCTTTTAATATCCATCTACATACAAGAATCTTAAAAATCAATTTTTAATGTTTATCATTACGATTGAAAACAAATCTTTTAATTGCCTTTCAAATTGCAAGTAAGAACGCTAGATAATACTTGAGCTAACGTATAGTAATATAACGTCAAGCATAACGCTAGATAATGCTATTTCTGTAATAATGCTGATTCTATAATTTTCTTCCATATTATTTTAAATTTCAAACGATGTATCAAAGAAAATTACACATTAGTACTAAATTTTGAAAATTCGAATTTTGAATCGATTTCAATTATATTGATTTAATTTTATTACGATAAACTAAATTAGTATATTTATATTTTACAATATAAATTAGAATTAAATAATCGATGTAAATTTTATGATATAATTAGACTATTTAAATTTTAGAGCATCATAAACATGCGAGAAATTTCTATATAAAAATGCATAACAGTAATTAAAATATGGATTTTTATTCTAAATAATATTTTACTTATTAATTTTAAAGTATAATTTTGTACAAATATTTCCAAAAATCCTATATATATATATATATATATATATATATATATATATATATATATATATATATATATATATATATATATATATATATATATATATATATATATATATATATATAGTTTTTATAAATAAACATAATTAAAATAATTTTTTAAAAAAGTATATTTATAAAAAAACAAATAATTGTTTTTTTCCTTCTTTAAATCTGTCTTAGTATATTGAAGATGAAATAAAATTTTCTTTCGTAAAATAAAATAAAAAAAAGTTTACAAACCTGTAAATATTTAATGACTTTGCACGCAACATTATTAGCATAAAACGCTACAGTTGTCCTCCAAATAATATCTGTCAAAACGTTAATGACACCAACTGTTAAATCTGTAAAAAAAAAAAATTATTACATTTTTCTTATTAAACATAAATATATTATTTTAAATACAGATTTAAAAATTTTAACTAAGATGATTTGATCCGATTACTTTTTACGGGTTCATTAATTTTGCTTGCTTTAAACAATGGATACAATTCAAGAATTTTCAGTAAAGTTAAAATATCAAATATGCTAGCTTTTTAAATTAGATTATATCAAATCAGGAAAATAAAACAATTCATAATGTAGTTTTTTTTAGCTTAAAATGGCTTTTGTATCGTACCATATTAGTTACTTATTAAGAATAATTAGAGAGAAAATTCTTCTCTAATCTAAATTTGTCATTCTGTTCTTCAGAAGAATTCCTTATTTGATATTTAGGTCATTGCAGGGTTAAAAATATTTTTATTAGATTTCATCATATTAAAAATTTAAATTCCATCTGATATAAAAAAATATGAATAATTATATCTATCTGATATTACTCAAATATATTTTGATAAGCTATACAGAATACTTAGCATTTGCATGATAAATGTAAATTATGGTTGTATTGAAAAAAATAAAAATCTTTCATTGAAATGAGTCCCGCAGTGGACTGATCCAAAAATCCAGCATCATTGGCTTTTGTCAGTAAGCGGCTGGGTTACTAACTTGATCAGCCTGCGTAGGGACCAAGATTTTCCTCGTTAAACTGATTTACCGTATAGTGCTTGACTTTGTGAACAGGTCTGACGACCTGCTCACAAAGCGAAGGATTATTAGCGAAGGACTGCCAAAGCGAAGGATTATTGATTCTCTGCAGAGGATTTAAAGTGTGATGGCATGTAGTCGGTTCATCCTCAGAGATGTTTTCCAGTCCCTTACCGATAGTCCATTGAGAGCCGGAGTGGCTCAAGGGATGGAGCTTCCGCTTTACCATGGGGTAAACCGGGTTCGAATCCCAGCGATGGTTGGTTGATATGAATTTCGCACCCATCTCGCACCGACCATAGCGCTGCTATAAAATATCATCAGTGGTTGACGAATCATGATTTACAGTCCCCTTGCTCTCAGGCTAACCGTTGGAGGTTCTCGCGGTCTTTCTCGCCATGTAACGCGAATGTGGATGAGTTCCATAAAAAACTCCTCCACAAACGCAAATTTCTCCCAATACTTAATCCTATACCTAATACTTAATCCCAATACTTGTCTTTTGGATTGGGTTCCAAATTACAACGCTACGGAGTTGAACATTAGTAGTCGTAAACCCAAATTTGGGTCAGTTTTTCAATGACGGCCATAAGATAGTCCATTGAGCAACTCTAGTGCGACTTAAATAAAGTACCTATTATTGAAACGAACAAGCTATTATTTTATTCTTCGATTTTTAGTGCAAAAATGCCTTATTTTAATCGAATAAAGTATCATAGGAACTTGAATAACAGAAAATCATTTAACTCCAAATGAAAAAAAAATATCAAATGAATTTTCACTAATTTTATTGAAAGCATTGATATTATTCAACGAAATTTTCAGAGAAAAATTAATAGTTGTAGCCATTTATAAGTGAAAGCAAACAAAAAAACATTAATATTGCATTTCTTCCATTTTTAGCATTTTTTAGAATATATACATTTCATTGCTTTACGAGTTAGTCTTTTTTGATTACACATCCTTATTTTACTTCTATTATTTTTCATTTAATATATATTTATTGTCAGTTTAATACATTTCAATCAATATTCAATTTATTTCATTTTAATTACTTTCTTTAATTTACTCGGTTTTTACATTTAAATTGTCTTTCATTAATTAATTTCAAAAATGGAAAATTCATCACTGATAAATTATTTGCACTCAATTGAAACATTTTCTAATCATGTTGAATAAATGAGAGAAATAATTTTACTGATAAAAGAACTTTATTAACGTTCGAGATTAAAAAGGAGTAAAATGTACTCATTTTTATAAAGTAGAATAAAAATGAGTTAATTTTTAATGCAAAATGTATTTTTTAGTTTTTCATTTAATATTAAATTCATCATCCTTTCTGGGATAATAATCAAATAATCATTTCAAAAATAACAAAAAAAGAAAGATAAATTACAGAATTAATCCCTAGCTTTCAGAAAGCTTAAAACAGCTTATTTAAAAGGATGAATTTTCTGTACAAAAATATCACGATGGAATAAATAGAAATAAAATTAAAAATTTATTATCTCAAAAATATAAATTAACTGGTTTTATCTTTAAAATGAACACTTGTGCCGTCATTTGTCAAAATACAACTAATACTAAAGGATTACAAAAAAAAATTAATTCCGAACAAAATATTTTGTTTAATCGTAGAAATGGTTTTCTTAATCCTGAAATAATATGCTTTTTTTAATAAGATAAGAGCTTGCTATTTCGACGGATAATAACAAAATTAAATATGATTATAAAGTTGCACTTTTAATTAATAGTTTATATTAATTATTTAAATAAATTGCCGAATTGATTCATTATATATCTATATATTTTGTGAAATACGAAGAATACATCTTATGCCACCCTGTTCTTACTTCTGATAGTCCCGATTCCTGCCGACTACATTTTTACTAAGCGTGTAAATTAAGGAAAATTTGCTCATGTGTAAATTGAGATGAAATAAATTATATAAGTGTGACATGTTTATGAAACTTAAATAAAAAAAAAAAAACTTTTTCTTTCCTACTAAGAAATGTTTACAAATTATGATATATACGAATTGGGATATATATACAAATAAATGGAAAAAAGCACATACAAAAGTATGGAAACCCAATGAAGTAATTTATGAAGTCCACTGCTAATGCTATCTAGCAAAGGACATTCATTGAATTTTATCATTCTTTCCCAATTCTAAGAGACGATTTGTGATTCAAAGAACTAACATAAATCAATTTTTAAAAATATAATAATAAAATTAAATATAATTTTTTTTAAATATTTGTATTAACTTTTATGACTAAAAATTGCATAATAAGTTTCGTTTCGTTTGTATAAAAATCTACATCATATGTAGTAATGTTCATGAAATTACAACTTATCTATACATTTGAAAATTTAAGGAATATCTATTTAAGAATATATATTTAAGATAAAAATGCATAGAATTTTTTTGAGTTTTAATTATCAATAAAATTATGAAAGATGGATCTGTACGAATTATGATATGACTTGTACGAATGAGTTAAGTGACTATGCAAATATTTCCAAATTAATTTCATGTTATTTTCAATTTTAAGTGTATTGATTTTAAATCAGATATATTTTATCAGATTTAGTATGCTTCCTAAAATATTTAAAAATAAGTTTTTAAATTTATACATTTTTCTTGTCCTTCTCAAGGAAACATGAACTACTGTAACAATGTTTTGATCAAAACCCAAATCCGATACTTTAATGCAAGGTTTAGAATGGAGATGAAAAAAAATGAGTAATTGAAAATAACTTCGAAGAAACTTCGAATCACTTCCACAAGTGAAATAACATAAAAAGCATATGAAAGAAAAAATGTAAAAGCTTTACTTAAATGAAAACTTTCTTTAAGACCTTTCAAAAACTGCCTCAGATTAAAGAAAATGCACACTTATTTCTGTTTCTGTTCAATACAAAGCAAGCATTCTCTACTGAGAGTCTGCTGTATTTTAAATCATATTTCTCAAGTCTTATCGAACGGGAGAAATAGCTTGAGATTTCAATTCATATGAATTGAAATTTATATTTATGTTTCAATTCATATTTAATATTATTTATAAAATACTATTACTCTAAAATATTTTGAAATTGCTATATTTCAAACAGAAATTTTAATAAATAAAAAACAGTGCAAAGCTAATGGTTAAGGCAGAATAAAAAGGAATTTCGTTCTTAAAACTATTTTAGTACAAAAAATAGGAAAAAATCTAATTGATTTTACTTTAATGATCGGATTATCAAGAACAACGATGTGATTTTAAGGTTTAGATAAGAGAACTTATCAATATTCTTGTAAATTAGTTTAATTTGGGATAGCTTTACAAACTCAGATATTAAATCTATATGGGTCCCATACAGGTTTCCCCATATTGTATTGTAAGAAGTTATAAATTAACAACATTGCAGGTTTTTTTCACAACGAAATGTTATTCTATAACTTAAGGTGTTTTATTACACACTTAAAGTTCTATTTAGGTGATCTTGTACGCTTCTTTGCACATAGTTATTTTTTTATAACCAGAGGTGTTACAGCAAATATTTAAACTTTTTTGTTTTAATGTGTAAAAAGTACACCAGATAATAAAAAATACACCCAAAAACATACACAATTTATTTGTATCTGACAGGAGTGAAAAATGCACCTCAATTTGAAAATAACATCATCAATATATACCTCTAAAATTGTTTCTGTGCAGCTTTCGATTGTAAAAAAAGGAGTACAAATCTATCAGAGAATGACTTTTATAAACCTCTGACAGGTGAAAAAATACACCTGAGGTTGAAAATGAGATCATATTTAGCAGCAGAAATAACATCATCAATATACCTCAATTTCAACTTCATTTATACCTCATATTTACCTCAAAAACAACTTATTTTTTTGTACAGGCAAATGTTAAAACTATATTATTGTAATAGAGATACTTTTCATCAATTTATATTTATTTGAATAAATTAATTACCACAAATAATGAAAAATGTAGATTGGAGCCTAGGTGGCTCAGGGAATAGAGAGATCGCATTACAATGGGGTGAACCGGGTTCCAATCCCAGCAATTTCTGGTTGATACGAATTCCGCACCCGATTCGCACCGACCACAGTGCTGACATAAAATATCCTCAGTGGTTGACGAATCATCGGTTAAAATTCCCTTGACGTCCGGCTAACCGTGGGAGGTTCTCGTAATTTTCCTGTCCATGTAACGCAAATGTGTGTTAGTTCCATGGAAAAGTCATCCACGAAGAAAATGATCTATAATGTAAATGTAATTATAATTACAGTTTCTTTGAAGTTGTTTTTAAATTTGTTCAACGCTTTTATTTTTTTAATTACAATTTTCACAAATTGAGCGATTTATATAATCTTTATTTTGGAAGTTAGGATATTTTACAACCGGCAAGTGGCTAGTTGTAGCATTTTTAACTTTGGCAGCTTTTTTATAAAAAAAAAAAATATAGACCCTTTTCAAGCTTAAAAAAAATTAAGCAATTAAAAAATGTATGGCATTCATTAAATAAGGTTTTTCTATTTTGAAGTAATTCTTAAAATATACACTTTAGATTTTCTTTACGTTATTAGGTTCTCCTTAAAGTGTTGTTAAGGAATAAACCTTAAACAACATTTTAAGGTTCATTTCTAAAATACGAAGAAAAATTTTAAAAAACAAGTGTGAAATAAAGAAGTTTTCAGAATATTTTAAAATAATCTTAAGTGTCCCATATTTATTTCATTTCATTTTATAACCGTCTTCAGACAGCCGACCCAATTTTGGAATTACGACTACCAATATTCGATTCCTTAGCTTTGTAATTTTGAATCCAATCTAGAAGACAAGGGAACACCTGGGTCAAGTTTTGGGAGAAATTTACCTTCGTGGAAAACTTATATATGGAAATAACCCGCATTTGCGCTACATGGAGATGAAAATACCATATTTATTAAAAATAATAATTAAATAATCATGGAGGAAATTTTTGTCGAAAACGTGGTAACAGGGTATTGATTTTCAGATATTTTTTTATTCGCCATTTGTTGTATTTAGTCACTTTATAGCCGATGACAACCGCTTTTTTGGCCTATAAATTAACCTAGGACTTTCATGACATAGTTAATAAGGCTATGATACTTAAACATAGAATATTTTCAACTTAAAAATTTCTATTTTAAATTTTAATTTAAGCATAGAATATTTGAGAATTTATTGAAATCTATGGTGTAATATCCTTTTTAATTCTATAATGAACAATCTTAAAAATTGTGTGAAAAAAGATTTTTTTCAAGTTAACACTCAATCGTGCTTATATAAATTTAATGGTGTATTAAAGCCCTAAACACCTGAAATACAAAAATTTTACATCAAGATCAGTAAAAATTTCATAAGTAAAACATTTTCGCTTCCGAAAACTCCAATATTAACGTCTTTTGGACATCATCTGTAATGGTTTACGATCGATAACAAGCTGGCAAGTGCTTGTGGTTGTTTTCAAGGCTGTTTTTCAACAACAGAAATTAAGTCGTTAAAACATGTATGTATTTTTTAAAAAATTGTGTAATAAAGTTATTAATAATTCAATTTTTAATTCACTGTAAATTGTATTAAATAATTTTAAAATGTATACTTTCTAAATATTTCTGTTTTATTAAGCCTAATTCAAATTCGTTATTCTCTCTGTGCTCTGCTTAAGCTTGATTAAGAAAGTAATATTACTTTACGAATTAGAGTATGCATGCCAGCTGAATTATTGATTATTACTTTATATTGTGTCTCCTAAAAATTACTTTACTGATTCGTGCATGTATCATCTAACTTTAATTAAAAATTCTAGTACAACAGAATAACAAATATAGTTGCGACTACTATAGTCCAAGTAGTGTAAAAGAGTATTCTAATTTTGGTTTTCAGATATATTTAAATTTTTTTACAGTGAATATAGAACGGTACTGTGACAAAATTAATGACTGCATCTTTTAGACTAACGTTATCCATGAATTATTGATAATTTCAGAATATCATATATTAAGTATTTAAAAAATGGTAGTTTGCTTACCTGCAATAGCCAAATGCATAATAAAGAAGTTCATTCTTGATTTCCTGTTTTTTGACAGTGACAATGCTATTAACACCGCGCTATTTCCAGCAACAATCATGATGAAAAGAACCCACAGAAATGTCAGTTGTTCAGTCTAAAAAGAGAAAAAAAAATTAATTAAATTATGCTTTTATTTTCTATCAAATATTTGGACATTAAATGAAAATAAAGGAATTCTTACACTGAGAAATGGTTCAAAAGTTGTATTATATATATATATATATATATATATATATATATATATATATATATATATATATATATATATATATATATATATATATAGGGGAGAGTCGGGTAGCCCCGCCCACTTAAGGACTATTGCTTATATTTCTGTATAATATTGAGTAATAATCAAGATTTTTGTATGTTTCTATTGTTTTATCATTTAATTAAATAATACAAAAAGAATAAACAAAAAAAAGAATAGTTTAACTTAAAAAAATAGAAATTTAAAAAAACATGTTTTTCAGCTCTTTTCAAAATGTGTCGGGTAGCCCCGCCCAGTTACAAAAATTATGTTTTTTGATTGTTTTTTCAGGTGTAAATGAAAATGACCAATGTATTGACAATAGATAAATCTTATTTATCATTTTTATCACAAAATTATTTTTTTTATTACATATTTATATACTTTTAGTGAATTCTATCATTTATTAACAACAAATGTTATATTTTTTATTATTATTAATAATAATAAAATAAAATTTTTATTATTATTATTAATAATAATAATAAAAAATAATAATAAATGTTATATTTTTTATTATTTTTTATTATTATAATATATATTAATATATTATAATATTAATATATATTTATATTAAATATTTAAGAAAAATAATTTAATTTAAGTAAATCTTTGGAACCGTACATTTATCGACGAAATAAAAGTGGGCTGTGATACCTAACATTCATGTGAGCGGGGCTACCCGAAATCCAATTTTTTTGTAAATTTGTAATTACTCGAACAATTTTTCACAAATAAACTTCGTTCTTTGTGCAAACTAAACTTAAGACTACATACTTTAATGCTGTATGTATAGAAAAAATTATTTTTTTAATATTAAAATGAAGTTTAATCGAAACATTCAACCAATTTTTCTTAATATCATGACAACTGTATTCAACATATTTTCAAAACTATTGTTTACCATGTCACCAGCTGCATAAATACTTGAAACTTTGAAAATAATATTTTTTTAATTTAACAATTATTGTCCGATGGCCCATTGACTTGAAAAAATATTCTATACATATGAAATTGACATTGGGCGGGGCTACCCGACTCTCCCCTATATATATTCCTTTTTTTTTTCAAGTTTACTTGATAACATGTAACGAAGCGAAGTGGTTAAAGCAGTTTTCACAGTATTCTGTAAAAACTGTGGTATAATATTTTTCTTAAAAATGATATTGACTAACCCAAAAAATTTAAAAAAGAGCAACTATTTTAAGTTAACCCCAAATCGAGTGTTCATTCACAATTTGTTGGAATTATGTGTATTATGCCTTACTATAATTATAAATTTTAGCAAAACTGAATAGCAAACATTTTGGCTGTTACTTTACGCCAAGTAAAGAACATTCTAGCTGTTTCAATGCACATTTTATATCTACCACTGAGGTAGATAGGAAGAGCTCACGCACATTCACACCAGACGTAAATTATTTTTGCTTCCGAGATCCCTAATGTTGGCACACTTTGGATATCGTCAGTTGATTGTTGACGATTGGATTAAGTTTGTTATCGTTTTCCAAGCAGCTATCTACGTAAACAAAAGTTTGGCATTTAATACGCACTAATGTTCTTAGTTGCGTAATAAGGTTATTTATAGATCAATTTTAAAATCTCTTAAAAACCTTATACTATAATTTTATAGTATATAATTCAAATCCTCTTTTGTTCTGCCAATCCTAATACGAATTCACCCTAATTTTTCTCTGCGCAGCGCGAATATTTGATTTACAAACTGATTTTGTTTTCAAATCTAATGTAGCCATGCATCATGAATAAGCGATTTTTGCTTGTTTTTGTATTGTAAAAATATTTTTGCTGACTCTTACGTGTTTCTTACCCTAATGTAATTATAAATTTCAATATTACTAAATACTAAAAAATAATTCCAGCTACTTTACACCAAGAAGAGTTATCAAGCATTCTACACTGTGTACTCTAAAACTACACTGTGTACTCTAAATTGGCTTTTGGTGTAATGGAATGTTGTTAACCTACGCCACTTTTATGTAAAATAGTTGCAACCATGCTTTTGGAAATATACTATACCATACAAAAAAGTTTACAGACAAGAAATAAAATTGGACTGTTAAGGTTTTAAATTGAAAAGAAAAGCATGAAAGAACTGCAAGTATTTATTAACAACTGTTGAAGAAGAATCTTGTGTATCAAGTGTTACGCTAAAATTTGTGATGCAGAAATCCTTAGAAAAGCAAAACAAAAGATGATGTCAGCTGATTGATCTGGAAATTAAAAAATTTAAATAGAATTGGTTACGTTCTACATAAACCTGTAAAGTATAACAAGTTTTTGATCGGAAGCCTCTGGGCAATAGAAAAAGAGGAAGACCTAAAAATAATTGTCACAGGATGATTGTAATTGAAATGAAGATAGGAAAGGCGTGAAGGGATAATTTTTAATGCGCATATAGTCAAAACTTTTTCCCCTTGTTAATTTGCCATGATGGCTCAGGAGATAGAGTGTTTGCCTTTCAATGAGGTGAACCGGGTTCGAATCCCAGCGATGGCTGAGCGATACGAATTACACATTCGGCTTGCACCGACAACTGTGCTGACGTAAAATATCAACATTGGTAGACCTATCAAGGATTAGAGTATTTTTGCCGTCAGTCTAACCGCGGAAGATTTTCGTGATCATCATCTCCATGTAACGCAAAAGTGCATAAGTTCCATCAAAAAGTCCTCCACGAAAGCAAAATTTCTCCCAATACTTGATCCAGGAGTCTTCTGGATATTGTTCAAAATTACAAGGCTACGGGGTTGAAGATTGGTAGTCGTATAAAATATATATTATAAATATATGAAATATTATAGATATATAAAAATATGAAAAATTATATATATAAAAATATGGTTATAAAAATATGAAATAAAATACATATTTTTATGCCCATTCGAATCAATTTAATGACTTCATTGCAAAAACATTTCGTTTATAAAACATGCACATTTTTAGTAATATATTCATACTAAGTCTTAAAAACTACTATTATTATTTTCAATTTTATATAATTTTTGGCACGATAACTACAGTTCTGTTCTTAAAAATGCATTTAGTTTACTCAAATGCAAAAAATGTTGTCAATTTTGCACTAAAATATTTTCAGTATACTTCATATACTTATTTATAAAAAAAAAATATGCGCTGTCTTAACTGTTCTTAATCACTTATTTTACTGTTCATGACGTGGTGGGTGCACTATTTTGAGGAACATTCAGAAATTACAATTTTTGGATATTAACATTATTTATTTATTATATTATATTATAAAATTTATGGATATTAGGAAAACCATTTTTTTTTTTTACATTTTGTAAAAATATTTCAGGCATAAACTGACAAAGTATTTTTTAGACAAATTTATTAATTAATTTCATGCGTAACATGAAAGATAAACCTTGAAATCAATCGAAGAGATTTATCATGACTACTGACAATTGACTGCAATTGTTATAAATTTAATCATTAGCATAATCTTATTGTTCGTTTAGTGCTAAATTTGATATATCTATATCTTGCTTTATTAAATTTTTTCAAAAATATTATTTTTTCTAGCCAAAGTGAAACAGACGAAAAATCTGATAAAAAAAGATTTTCTGTTTAGATTTATTAAGCGATTCAATAAAAATCACCAAAATGAATTAAATTATCCCATTCATACTATTCACATTATAAAAATGAAAATTCACTTTACGCAATTAAATTATTTTACTTAAGTAAAGTAAATTACCCCACTTTTTCACCAGCCGGCTACTATATACTTTTTTTTCAAATTTACAAGCATATTTTTTAAAAAAAACACAAAACACAAAAATCGTATGGAGAAAGCTCAGGACTATAAAGCGGGTGTTTGATTGTCTCTCACTATGGTGCGTTAAGATATTTTTGATGTGGGAATATGCATTATCTTCTTGGACACTTCACCTCCAATTTACGTCTAAATCATACGTTTTCACTACGGTGGTTTCAGAACATGCTTCAGTATACATATTCATTGGTTTTTAATCCTTATTAATTTATAATTAAAATCCTTTTTTTTAATCTTTTAACCGTTAAAAACAAGAATTACAGTATATCGGTATTATTTGCAATATAAAAAATTCCAGATCAAATTACGGCATAAAGTACCGGCTTTTTAAATGAATCACCCGTAAAATCCATTTTACCATCAATAGTTTACCCCAATTTTTATATCATTAGAATAATTGAGCACTTTCAAGGTAATTACGGTATATTAGATTTTCTGTGAAAATTACGGTATATTAGTGATATATAAGAGAAAATCAAATTTGCGTGCAAAACATCATTATTATTTTTTCTCGTTGCTTTGATTCACTTGGTGAGTAGTACGTTATTTTCAGTTGTTATTCTGTATTCAAAAAATAAAATTTTGATAGCAATATAATCAGATAAACTTCGTATTATTATTTTATTACCAAAAACACTAGACTAGTGTTATATTATTTTCCATATAAAAATTTAACTTTCGCTTAAAAAGAACAAAATCCCTTTCAGTAAATAATTAACATTGTTTTCGTGTTTATTTTAGTTCATTAGGTTTAGAAAGTTCTTATATATTCATAGAGTATCAATTTGCGTTTTTGTAAATAATAAACATGAGGCAAAAATATACTTGACAATAAAAAATACAGAGCCAATGTTTACAGAACTCCGTATCTAAAACATTTTATTTACCCAACTGCTTTTATATAAACTCTAGGAATCTAGCGGGGCTAGATCTTAGAATAGCGTAAGAGGGTTTTCAGTTAAATGAAATTGAATTTGGGGTATGCGAGTTTAAAGTAGTATATTCTAAATATTTTTATTGTAGAGTTTTGTATATGGTTGCTTTGCAGAAAGGCATATACGTATAGTTACGAACTTCCTTAACTTTTACAACTTTTAAAAGATAACATGAGTTTTCTCGTTACTTTTGCTTTATGTATTTAAGTAAAAATGAACGTTTAATGTAAAATTCGCTACATATTATATGCATAATTTTTTTATTTCTTGTTTAAATAATTATCAATATAAATAATGCGCTTATTTAAATATTGTGTTATATACACTTATGGAATTACGTTCCATAAATATACCAAAGCATAACATATGTTTTTTTTTTCAGTTTACAACTTATTAGTACTTAGAAAATTAATTGAAAATATTTTTAGTATGAATGAATGAAACATGGAAAATAACAATTCAAAATTAGGTCATATCTAATGAAATTAATAAACTATCCAACTCATCATATATATGAAACTAAAATAGCATATATACAAATAAACTGATATTTCTTAATTTAGTAAAGACTACATATTCAAAAATATCAAAGACCATTTTACAATAATTTCTAAAAAAAACATATTGGAAAAACATTTTTAGGACAAAAAATTTATTTCATTTAATCTTTGTAACTTTGAGGTGCGTTAACCTGCTCTTCTTTAAAAGTGAAGATATATAGCAATCGTTATAATATATTAAATTGCCTTATAAAGTATTTGAATAGAGTTGGACGTTTATGATCTGTAAAAAATATATCTTAAAACCGATGTGAGAACTGGTTAAAAAGTGAATTTTATCGTAACCCTTTTCTTTCGGTTTATTATTTTTCACGTTTAAGTAAGGGAATATATAGGCCACTACCTCCTATTGTTATACAACTACACAAAGGAAAGAGGTCAAAGACCCTTTTCTTATGTGTGAAAAACTGAAAGAAATGATTTTTACCACTAGGTGGTCAATAAAAATAATTCTTTGAATGTGTTTGTCTACTAGTTTATAATATAAGGAAAAAGTTTACCCTCAAAATACAGATTAAAATTCATTGCTTCTTAGAACACTTAGTAAGTTTAAAAATAGTATGTCATCATTAAAAAAAATATTTTAAATTTAAATCGAAACTTAAAGGTTTTTATCGAATAATTTCTGGACTATGTAAGAAAATTTTTAAGTTATTTAAGCATAATTTCAAATTACATACTTAACAATTAATAGTTATCGCTTTCCTAACTGCTTCACATTTCATAAAGCTTTATTTACGTTTGTTACATCGTTTTCTAAAATTTTAACTGTAGAAGAAAACAAAAATGGCGTGTTTAGTTTATTTATTTATTTAAATTTTTATAATTTAATTTTAAGTCCTTTTAAAAACTTAATAAATTACTTAAAAATGTATACTGTAATATGTACACGAATTGCAGAACTAATTATAGTTTTTTTTTTAATTATTTATCTAGAAACAGTACCTTGGCAGAAGTACCGGCACTCATGGTGCCAGTACGTTTTAGATTAATATCCTTTTTTAACATGGAGTTTTACGGAAGAAAAAAAATCTGCTAATCCGTCAATTTTATAGTAATATTTACTAAATCACTGTAATTCAATAAACATTAATTAAAAAAATACAGAGTAAAGTCTTATGGAAAAAATGGATTTTATAGTAAAAAGTACTGGCATCCTGAAAAACGGTACCATTTACAGTAATATTTCAGGAATTTTTACAGTGTCAGTCATGCTGATAAATTATTTTTGTTTGAATAAATTTACTAATATGTATTCAACTGTTCAAATAAATTGTAGTCCCTCACTAAATTTTAAATATTGATTTAATGAAACATAACAATTGTTAATTTTATGTTGATATAAATATGAACTGACGAAAATTGAATTGAATGTTTCATTGATCAAATATTTTTTGCTTAAAACATTATCTTACCGAAAATATTATAGAATAAATTTAATGAGAAAAAATAACAATGGTTTCATCTATTGTTTTGAAAAGAATACTTTTACAAAACTTTTCAGATATTTTTAAATCCTGATTGGCATATCATAATTCCAAAAAATTCAATTTCTTGTCTACGATAAACAATGTTTAAGCTCAATGGGCGTTTCCTTTAGCCAGAGAAAATATAAAAGAAATAGTTCTTGCTGTCATATCTGTCCAGCTTATGACAAAGAATGTCATTTTCAAGCCAAAAATATTCTTTTGTTACCTTTTTCTTTCTGATTAAGTGTCATCGGCTTGGCCATAATTTAATTATTCATGGGAAACAAATAAAAGTGAATCCGTCATTTGGAATAATCTTCTTCCAAAAGTGTTTTGAGAATGTGTTATAAAGAATGAACGTCAATTCTGTTGAAACTATTTTAGAAAAGGGACTCATTTATACTTTTCTTAAAGAATAAAATTACGCTTGTTTTTCATTTTTACAGATAAAGGAATGGTTGGGCATCTATTATTTTAAGAATAATACATGAAAATAACATTATTTATAAGGCAGATAGTTACATAAATATTTACATTGGGAAAAATTCAAATGAATCATAACTCGCGTAGATAAAAAATTTAATTGTATCTGGTCATTTCAATTTTACTTTCTTTATATAATAGTTGAGAATGAAAAGCTTTGCATTGTATTTTATACCCACTGCGTATTTACAAAAAAACTCTTTTATTTTTGATTTAATGACTGGATTTTCATGTAAAGTGCGTCAAAAAAAGACGGACCACCTTAAATAAGTTTTTAGTCTAATGAACAGATCTTTACGTTCTAGGACTCAATCTTAATGGCTCTAGAGGGTTACCTTAAATATGCTAACTAATATATGTTGACAATATTTTAAGTTTCGAATTCAGATTTAGCATTAATGCAAAATTTATAAAAGATTTAAAACTCTCTAAACTCTCTATTTTTCAGTCTCGTTTTATTTTTAACAGGCTTACTTATACATCATTTGATAGTATTGAAAAAAATTAATCAAGTTGTAATTTAAAATTAAAAAATGATGACGTATAGATAAGATTAGCTGTTTGTGAAACGGAACTGGAGTATTGAAAAAATCGACAAATAGAACTATGAATAATAGATATTCGATGTTAAACTCGATGCTTTCGGCAGGCAATTAAATATTACTTCACGGATATCGAAAATCTAGTTAGAGACTTGAATGTAAGATAAATTTTACAAGTCTAATCCAAATATTCATGTAAGCAATAATGACATGCAAGAGTTACAAATTATTAAACTGGAAAATAAAAATCAATGGAACTAATGTTACGAAATCTGAGCAAATAAATCTGTATTTTTGTCATGGATATATTGTTCTTTTGTTCTTTCGAAAAAGCAGCAAATTCATTTCTCAAAGTTACAGATTAGATTCTTTCTTAATAAAATTAAAGAGGCATTTGTATAAAATTAAAAACTAAAGAGTATATAATAAGTACACTTTAAAAATATTTTGGTTTGAAAGTACTGACTATATTTTCATCTCATATTTGTTTATATCAGGTTCGAGTATAATGTGTTTGCGTATGCATGTGTCTAAACTTATTGTCACCTAGGCTTCCTCCGATTTAGAGATTTCAGATCTTAAGCCTTATAAATACACTTTACACATGCTAGGCCTCAGACTTTGATTATAGCGCTTCACTGCTAGAATTTTCATCTTAAAATTACGGTGAAATAACCGGCAACCGCACGTACAGATAATTAACGATAAAGTTTTAGGTTAAGAAAATTTTTTACCTTTAGGGTTTTGTAACCCTAAAGGTAATTTTGATATTGTTAAATAACCATGGATACAAAACTATATGGTTTTGCCAATATTTACCAACTATCATGGTTTTGAAATCGTATGAATGAAATTTAAATGGACATTTGCGTTAGGTTATGTTAGGCTTTTTGTTAGCAAATAAAAATATAAAAACTGGAATTCAACAAAACCGAAATTTAAGTACAATAAATCAAAATAGAAAAGCGCTAAAAGGAGCAAAACAAAAATTTTCTTTAGTTCACATTTTTAATGTGGTAGTACTTAGATAAAATCAAACGAAATTTCAAAAATAAGCATGTCAGCAAACTTTTATTTACTTTTTGTTTATATTCACTTTTTAAACATCTAATACACTAAATTTTTCATCATTTATATTTTGTGCAGTTTCATTAGTTCCATTTCCACATCAATACACAACGATTTTTTTAATACAGTTTCTCTTGAAATGACTGCATTCATTTGTGTGTCTTGCTTTTCCTTATTTGGGTTATTATTTCATAGTTTCATTATATTTATTCTCGTTAGATTCGAAAAAAGGGGGAAAAAACCTCATTTAAGATGCACATTCTAATACATTTATAACATTGCGCCAGACGAAATGGTCAATTTTCCTCGTGAAATCCGAAATCTCGTTCAATTCGATTTCGTTATAAGTGGGACCTACTGCAGTTGCAAAATATCCACGAAAAACCTTTTAAAACAACTATATCGTGATGTTTAAAAATGTAGAAATGTCGCTATACAACAAGCTATACCACATTTTCTACATCATAACAGAGATATTAAATGTTGTTATAATAGCATAATTGTTATCACCGTAACAATGAATTATTTATTAAATAATTCATTGTTACGGTTAAATAAAACTATTAAGTACCTGTTAAAAAAAATTCAATGATTTCTTCTAGTTATTTAAGTCATTATTATTTGTAATTATTGAATTTATCATTGGACAAAACAACAAATAATGCAAAATTTAGAAAATAATTACATTTTTTCTTATACAATAGACTTAAATTACTAATTGTACGCTTAAATCTATATTTTGAAAACAATATTTAAATTTTACTTAACAAAAAATATCATACAATGTATTTATCAATCATATAAAAATCCATTTTTATCAATCTGTCATCAATAATATCACATACTTCTATTTTTATTTGACTCACTAACTGTTTAACTTTATTATCTTACACATATTATAAAAAGTTTCAAAAAATGTTTCGAATGGGATACATGAATTTTCTATTTTTCCTTATTTCAATGTTATTAAAGAAACAACGAAACAATACCATAATCACGTTTTGGAAGATCATAAAATCTCTGTTTTATGGCTTAGACAATAACACGAGTCCAAATAAACTGGAATATAAAATGACAAGTTAAGAACAACAATCCAAAACAAATGGTGGCAATTTTATGTCCTGATGTCTTATAAAACTTTAAATAGATGAAGTTTTTTAGTGCAAACTTTTAATAACTAAATAATTTAAAATGATCTTTTACTTTATTGTTATTTTTTATCTTATCTAGTTGAAAGTTTACCTAACATCTTAATACATATTTTAATTGAAAATATTTTTTATTCATCTACAGCAGTAGAATTGTTTATTTAAACTCGATCTTTTATAAATAACTATTTTTAAGGCAAAAACTGATAATTATTTCTTATAGAAAATATCAAAAATGCACGCGTTCCGTACACTGGGGTTACCTAGTGATAAGTAATGATACACTGAGTCACTAGCGTTTTTGAAGTTAAATGGCTTTTAGCACACTCTCAAAAATAATAATCTGATTATTGAGATGTATTTTGATAGTTTTGAGATCCATTTCATCACGGAATCACGTGATTGATTTGTGACAAAACCAGAACTCTCAAATATCGGACGAAAATGTTTCCTCAACTCGAAGCATAGTACTCCGTGGTAGATTGTTAATTAGAAAGACGAAACTAGAATGAAGAGTAGACGATTGAAAAAAAAGTGACGAAACAAGCTGACCGTCCTTCTTATGTTTATGCTACTATCTGTCCTTCTTGTTTTGTTTGGGTAACTTTTATTCACCTATATGGTGCCCAAATTTAAAATGATTATTAGAAAAGAACTTGGCGCTACAAGATTTTATTTTCATTTTTCTTTTTTTTTCCTTCAAAAATATAGAATGACGAAATATTTTTTTTAAATTTTGATGTATTTTGTTTCTTTAAAAAAGTGACATTAGTTATTTCGTCACTTTGACAGAATCTTTGATCCAACCCTATGCCAGGAAACGTCAAAAACAGAGAAAATTTCATAAAATTTGAATATCTATTTTTTACAGTGCAATAGCAAAAAATGTTTTGCTATTGCACTGTAAAAATAACTATATCTATTAATAGATATAATTTTTTCAGGTTTTCTCGTCTGACTCAAGGACAGTATAAAGTTTTGAAACAGTTGCATTATCTGTGATAACTTATTGATCTAAAAATTTCGTTCATTTGTTTTTTTTCATTAAATGTTAGCGATGAACTTTGTCAAAACCATAGTTCATAATCATTCTCATTTTATACTAGTCAGAGATTGCTATCGATAATCTAATTTAACATTCATAATCAATCTAGAATAATGAGTGGGTTTTACCTATGATTTGAAATCTTTATATATGTTAATTTATCTAATATATCATAATATACAACAATATTGCACTTTGGATTGTGACTTCGTGCAATGTCTTGGATATTAATTACATGAAATATGTTGATCAATTAAGATAGTAATCATGACTGTAGACCAACTGATGAAGACAATGTTTGTTCGGATGTCACAATACTAAAGGATGAGGTTTAGATAAATAGAACAGCCTAATCTGTTGATAAATCATGAAGAAGTAATACAAAATGTTGTTCTATATTGCTGTACAGAATTTCAGATAACTGTAAAATAGGAGGATGCTTGTAGAAATCAATGAGATACTGATCTATTCTAAAGCCAAAAGAGGATAATATATTGAGTATCATAGAACTATTTGCTTTTGTTGGATACAAAAGTCAAACAACATTTGATCCGACATCCAAATAAAGTTTCTAAGAATTTGTTAAATACTGATTTTAAAGTAAATTTAAAATAATGGCAATATTATTATTAATACTAATAATAACAGTAAAAATAAAATTCATAATACTGGTGAAACGTACAACAATAATAGCAAAATTAACAATAATAGCAGAATTAATAATAATAGCAGAAGCACTCAAAACTAAAAACTAGTTTAATTCTTTTATTTGATTTTTTATTATTTTTCTCCTAAACAATTTTTAAAAAAACTTTAAAAATCTTTTAAAAAACTGTGTCTGTATTCGTTATTGAAAAGGTCTACTCTTTGCTACTGTTTCTATCTATTTTAAGGCAATAAATTAGACGTACCAAAGATCCTCCAGAGAAGGTGGTGACTTTTTTATAAATTAACCTTATCTTTTTGAATAAAGGTTCACTTGCCACATTAAAAATGAGCTTTGCAAATATATATTGTAAAGAAAAATATATTGTAAAGCATACTGTAACTCTTCATTACAATTTAAACGAAATATCCAAAGCAAAAACCTAAAATGTGTTCCCAAATTTCTAGGAAATGACCTCATAATCACGTCAAAATAATTTTCATCAATAACTTATTTGTTACTTGAACATTATAAATTAATAATCTAAATAATTCAAAATTCAAAGCATTATGTGGGATAATAAAAATATACTGGGTAAAACTGGGTTAAAATTAAAGTGTAAAAAAATCCATTTTATTTTTATAGTTAATTCTATTTCAATCTTTTAAATTTCTATTTATTCTAATAATAATTGAAAATATCCCATTTGTTTCTGCTCTAATTAAAGTGAAAGCCTTTTGTTTGTGCCTAACTTTATACAGCATTTTATTTATGAAAAGAACATTGGAACTCGCCCTGGATAGTTTTTTAAAATGTAAAATTAATCTTTTAAATAAAACAAATTGATGTTTTTTATTATTCAACAAAATGAGTCAATTTTCAAAATATTTTAAAAATCCAGTAATATTTGGCATTTGAGGCATACAATTTATATTTTTCTTAATTTTTTAAACTCAGATAGTTAACTAAAATACTTTTTTATACATTTTTATTTACATTACATTTGTATTTTATTCTGATTCATCTTGCATGTTTTTTATCTTTAAAAATTCTCACGAAATTAAAATACAAAATCCGTACTCCAACTGAACCAGAAAGGCAAATAAACCATTTTATAAGCATTAAAGTTTATATAACTTACTTGTTTACTAAAACCCCAGAATTTTTTTAATTCATATATTTTTAAAGTTAAGACGATAAAAAGAAACTTTCATTTGCTTCTATTTAAATGAAAATGGAATTATGCACCATATTATGAATACATATTACGTGTTTTCTTTTTCTGCTCTTTGTGATGTAAATGTTTTCGTTGAAGTTCATTTTGTAAAGAATAAACTTAAGCAGTGCTTATTCTATAAAGTAGAAGCAATTATTCATGATGAACAAAGTATATGTTATGTTAACTGATTTAAAAGTCACAATACTTAGCTCATGCAAAATACTATTTTAGAGTAAACAAACTTAAGTACCTAAAATTCCAAGATCTAATTTAAGATCTAATCTTTTAACCAAATTACAGCAGTTTATTTCTTTTAACTTAAACATGTATATGTATAATAAATAATAAAAGTATTAAATATTTTTATTTATATTTTCTTTTGAATGTTTATGCTGCTAATAGAAATATTGCATTTTATTAAAAAACAAAAACAAAATTTTTCCGGAAATTTTGTGTGCAATTATTTGCTAAAACGACTGTCAAAAATTGCGAAAAGCAAAACAATTTTTCTTAACACAATAGAAAGCAACTTCAAAAGTCTAAAAAGGCAATGACTTCGCTTAATATTTTCATTCAAACGCTATATCATTATGTTTTATAAGCTGTTGGTTCTCTGCAACTAAAGCAAATTGTTGCTGGTTCGTTTAGTAAAATGCGTCTATGGCCAATGCCTAATTTGTTTATTAGTACTTCAATCTTTCTGAAAGTATTTAGGGTTTTTAAGGGAATAATTAACGTTTGAATTCATGCAATTTATTATCGACTTTTATGTTCCATTGAGAAAAAAAACAATTCTTTGAAAAATATATGCATTTATGAAAAGATAAAGAATGAAATATATAGAAATGAAGTATACTGGAATTCGAAAAAACATTTATTACTACCTCTATTAAAGTTGTTACATTAAACAATCAAACAAAATTAATAACCGCTGTGTTTTTAAATCGCACATCATTTTATACTTTTATTTTATTCTGAATGCACTGCTGTTAACTTCTACCAATTAAGAGTAAGATTTTCTTCAATATAGTTATACTTTTTTTTAATAATCTTTAATCTTATAAATATCATTTTTAACTATTTTGATCTCCTTATGATGTATGAATAATAAAAAGTATATAGTAATATATATATATATATATATATATATATATATATATATATATATATATATATATATATATATATATATATATATATATATATATATATATATATATATATATATATATTGAATAATGTATAGTGAACAATATATAGTTTTTTATAATATATATAGTATATAATATATAGTAAATATCTAACAATTATCTTCCACAAGACAATAAATTTTTAAAATAAACAGAAATAGATTTCATTTCAAAAACAGTGGCAACACATTGTGCAAAAAAGGTCTGTAACTACGGTGGTATTTTTAACAGTGTTTCTACTGATCTTGTGAGCTTCTGTGAACTGGTTTTTCCATTTGAATTTTTTTTAAAATTTTTTCTTGTACAATGATATTAGTAATGATGAATTCTTTGAACTTGAAATGAATAAAATTTCGGCCCAAGTAAGTGTGGCATTCAATGTGTTAATTTAGAAATTTCAGCACTCCAAACATTGAAAGACAAATCATATATTTTCTTATAAAATATTTTGACATGAATTCTTGGCAATACTTATATCTTTCATCTCTGTGTACTGTATAAAATCAATAATAAATTGCTGTTATTATATAGTTACAACTAAGGCCACCATTCATTTTAAAAAATGACAATATATTTGTTATTTTTAATAATGGTTGCTAGAGAAATACTAAATAACATTGCTAGAACACCCCAAAAGTCAGTACGTATTAAAAGAATACAAAGAAACATTGCTCCATTATTATTTAACGTTGCTCCATTAATACACTGGAGACAAAAATAAAATACTAGAAATTGAATAAAGGGTTCTTAGAATGTATGTACACAATAAAGATATAAAAACGAACATTTTGGCTGGTCCTTTGTTTAGTTTGACTTGATACCCACCTAATCAAAACAAATGTAATCTAAAAAACTAAAAATGTGTTAAAACATAAAAAAATACTATTTTTCCCTCACAAACTCTTTATTGAATAAAAGAAAGAGCAAGAGAAGTAAACATTACTTCAGAAAATATTTCCATGTCTACAGATTATATCTTACTTAAGATTTCCATTGTCACGCTTTGTTCATTTCCCAGAGAGTTAAATATTATCCTCCAGGAAGTAAATAAAGAGCTCTAAGAGAAAACTATTTGTGTACCTGTCAGCTTTCAGTGATTGCTTTTTATTGTAGAAAACACACTTCTGCAAAAGAAAATGGACTCAGGACAAAAGTACTACACATGTTCCATCATTATTATTTCAAATCACAGTCTCTCATTTTGAGGGTGTGTTTACTTGTTAGTGTACTTAATGCGGACTCTTAAATGAAAAAGGAATATTAATGTCAAAACATTTAATATTTCTTAATAATAATTATTAGATATCACGGCAATTTTTTTAAAAAATGTAATATTTAGTTTTTCTTATACTTCAGTTTCAGGTCAATAGGTATACCAGTTTAGTTTGGCTACCGTTAGCTAACACGCATTTCTGACTATCATCAATGTACTTGGTTCCAAAATTTAAAAATGTTCTCCTTGACCAACATCTGACTTTTGACGACGGTTTTATTTATTTATTTTTTCATGTCGAAGTACGATCAAATTTAAAACATATTCATAGCATGTTTAGGTATTTTAAGGTGCGTAATTAATATACTTCAAAGAGAACTCAATAATTTTATGTATTTATTATGAATGCGTGTCTATTTTTAAATTCTTAGCCTCTCCTATTTATTTTGAATAAATTTATGCACTGTGAAAAAAATAATATTACATATGTATCGTGTTTCTGGCTCTATGGAAACACCAAAAAAGCTCGGTAATTTATACCGAAGCGCTTTGGTAATGATTTTGATAAAATAAACAATAAAATATTGTTTTTGATAAAATTCGGTAAATATGATAAAATTTGGTAATTTTAACACGATAACTTAGAACATGTATACAAATCATTTATTTGGTTAAATTTACTTTTTAGTTAAAATCAGAATTTCCGGTAAACTGTCACTATAGGAACGAAAAAATTAACAAGTGAATGGCTTAAACATGTGAATGGCTTAGTGTTACCAATTATGGTTTTATGTTTGTTTGTTTTTTACAATTACGTTTCTTTTTATCAGATATTTAGCTACCATAGAGTACGGTAATTTTATCGGCATTTTTTTCTCCGTGTAAGGTGATTTTCTGAACTTTGTATATTTTTTTCGAAATATAATTCTGAACTTCTATTCCGTTTTCTCTGAGCTTCTATTCTGAATATATTTATAAGATTACACATTGTTTAATAGTTTCCTTCTGTTATAAACATAAATTACTTAAAATAAAATCCAAAGTAGGGGAAAATGAAATGTATCTCAACTAAAAGTATTCTTTTTTACTTGCCTACCTTTCAACACTTAAGTTTGCTGCTGAAATTGGAAAATGCCAAAATTCTAACTTGAGTTTTTGCTGGTGTTTATCAAAGATTGAATGCTTTGTTTATAATCTTGAATTCGAACAATATTCTGGTTTAAGACAATACATCTTACGCCACACATTATGTCGTTTTACGGAGAAAGAAATTCTAGTAAAATTACGTACTGTATAGCAATGACTTTACTTTTAAAAAATCATTCTGGTAATAAACCTAAATATACGGTATTGAAGCTAATCGTTAGGTCATAATTTTCTTGTTCATGTGGTAACTGTTTATCAGAAATTCTGGTTTTCAAAATCATAGTTCTTATTACCACACATTCAGTAACAAATGCAAAACTAAAACTTAAATTTAGCCGAAAAAAGGAGTTGCATGCCATGCTCCAAGGTTTTGTGATAAACTTAACAAATTTTACAACATTTACTAAATTTTTATTTTTTTTTAAAAAAATACAATATTTTTTACTTCATTTTACCAAAATGATTACCAAGGCCCATCGGTAAAAAATACCGAGCTTTTTAGTATTCTCATAGAGTCAGAAACACGGTAGGATTTAGGATATTCTGGTAGGTTTGACAATAATTTTTTATCAGTGTAGGCAGAATTATTAATAGTTAGCAGGCATTTTAGACAAACAACAGGCTTACATTCACGTTATAAAACATATTAAGAATAACCAAAATTCTATTTTCAATTGTAATTTTTTCTATGTTTTAAGCGACTCTCGTTCACTTATTTTAATGTTAAAATAAGTAAAAAGTAAAGCGCACGATGCTATTTTCGAATGCGTTTTTCTAAATCATAAAACTGTTTTACTGTATAAAGAGTAAATTTATATTTTATGCAAAAATAACTGTATTCATAATGTGCTTACGAGATATTTTTACTTCTTAAATTTAACAAAACTCAAAGAATGACTTTTTTCGAATTTCAAACTTTTTTTTGCCGAAGGCTATTTGAGCTCTCAGAACTGTTTGCTTCTTATGTCAGTTTTAAATTTTATGACATTTAAATTTTTTTTTGTTTAGTCTATCTCTTTTTTATTTATTTACTTGAAGAAAAAAAACATTTTCCAATTTTATTGACAGAAACTGTCGTGATTTTTACAGATTAAAGCTTTCTATATTTAGCGAATTTGAAAAGTAAGGAAACAATTTTAAATCTATATTTTAAATTGTACCGTTTTGTTTAAATAAAAAATAAAACTTGTTTTTTTAAAAACAATATAAAATATATTATAGTACAATATAAAACACAAGTACTATATAGTACAATATAAGTACAATATAAAATAATATAAAATATATTATAGCGTAGTACTTAAATAACAATTCTATTATTGAAAAATAAAGATTAAAATACTATTTTGTCTTTTTATGAGTTGATATTAATACACTGATATATAACTGTATATTTTTTTTCAATTTTGCCCCTTTTTACTATTTTATGTTATATAAAATATTGGAAAGTAAACGTGAATGATTCATAAAAGCAAAAATAAAAATCGAAAATCGTTATTAAAATTCCATGCGTCTCAGAACAAACTGCAGAAAGGATCATTTGAAAATCGTTTAAACTTAAAATATTGTAGAATGTTTAAAGGAGGAAGATAGTTTTTAAAATTCAAAATAATTCATGCTAAAAGAATGATTTGTTATATTTAAAATACTAATACTACAAATTAAAATTTTTTTTAAGTACGGGAAATTAAAATAAGCCATTTTTAAAATTTTAAATTTTTATCAGTAAAAGCCTTAAGCAAAACTTCTTTCTTTTGTTGTTTTATACTTTTATTGCTATATTTTCTCACATTAGTTACACTCTTTTTTAGTTTTTAACTATTTTGTGAGTATTTACCCTTATATTTTATTGTTCTGAACATAACATTCTAAACATTTCAAATTTGATATATTTAATAATTGCTTTACTAATTACTCTTATGTAAATCATTCATTCAAAAAAATATTTTTATTCGTTGAATTATAGAATTAAAACAATATGCTAAAATTCACTCAAATTTAATATTATGCCCTTATTGCTGTGAATATAGTTTCCTAAGCGTTACAGATTTAATAGATTACATTAAGTTAAAGTCCATACGTAAAATCATTCTGTTCAAAACAAATTTTTATTTGTTAAAGTAAATAATTCTAACAATTTGCAACAGTTCAATACAATTTGAGTTTCTCGTCAAAAGCCTTCGTTCAGATAAATATGAATTTCATATAAATTGCATGTATTAGAATGTATTGTATTTTACTCTAAAATATAACAATAAAAATTATATGGATCGAAAATGCTTAGAGTGCGAAGATATTTCCAAATAAAATACTGGTTTATCCGATACATAGAGAGACACGTGTTTTGAATTTCAACACAAAGTTACATGTAGCTCGCATACCAATATTTGATGCACTTGCATAATTAAGGTGTTCGGCCAAACGAACGAATAAATTATGATGTGAAAAGCCTATTTAGCAAATGCTGTACGAGATTTATGTGGTTTAATAGAATTCATGTCGAAAATATAGTTGCTTTATGCTATGCTATATGTAAATAATATGACATTAGCATGTAATACGTCCACACAGTCATTTCATGAATATTAAGGTATTTTCTGAGTATTAATGTATTACAATAAAACTTAAATACTTAATTTATGGAAATAATCAATAGTTAAAATTACCCTCTATTTGCACCAAAAAAATATTAATACAATATATTTTACTCGAAGGCCTATTTATATAAAGAAAACGATATTTTGTTTCATTTTAAAGATATATGTATAGTAATTAAGTCTTTTTAGTTAATAACAACTAATATTTAAATTTTAATAACATTTAATATTTATAAAAAATTTATCGAAAAGATCCACATTCGCTTGTAAAACATAAAAATGGTTTAGGTCAGAGAGCTTATAATCATATATTTAAAAATAAATAGGTTGATTTATTGACTATATGGACAAATAAAAATTTCTAATAAAATTTTTACAAGCATATTTTTTGTTAATTTTGGAAACAAAAATAATGTTAATTGTACAATTGAAAAACTAAACTATATTAGTATTAATTTATATGTCACCATTTGATCAATTAGATATAATTAAGATATTATTAGATATCATTAATCATAGCAAATATTTCTGAAGTATCCACACGGTAAAAAAAAATTTTGTAATTTAACACCGAAAATGATAGCAACTTCTTCACATCAAAGAAGGGAAATGAAGCAAAACAAAAAACTCTAGGTTCCTAGGGTCTTACACCATAAAGAATAGCACCCGAGAAATGGAAACAAAACTTACCCCATTGTTAGTAATCAATAACAGTTTAATTTATATTTACAGTAAGATATAATACATAAATGAGTCAATAAAAGTTTAAATACTATATAAAGTAAGAATCAATAATTTAGTATACCTTAATTTACAAAATAAAGATATTTGCGAATCAAACACACACCGCACAGAGAGAATATGATGAAGAATTTGAACTAGGCTTTACAAAACAGAACCGGATAGAAATTATAAATTAAAAAAATTATTTAATACAGTTCATGGATTTTTAAAAATTAAAATATAGCTTTCCTAAGTACTGAACTAAAAACATACATACATATTTTAACAACGAGCTTTTGTTTTATTAGATATTGTGTTGCAACGTAGAAGAAAATAGTAAATTCGCACCAAATTGTATTTGATTGTAAACAAGCTAGTGATGTTTTCAAATATGCCATAACATTGGTGTTTTTGAAACAAAACAAAAAATTCATGTATTGTTTTAATGCACTTGAGCTTGGCGTAAACTTTTATAATGTAAAATTTTTTCATTTGTTATAACCCTTTAAATTGCAAAAAAAAAGTTCGATTTAGAGTTAAATTGAAATAAAGTGTTTAATCACACAGACAATTTTTTGGGTTGTTCAGCATCTTACACGAAGAGATATTACACCGCAAATTTTATAGTGTAATGCAGTCGTATATCTTGTTAGCAAAATTTAAATTTACTTAAACACATATTGTAAAAACACATATTATAAAATATCCAATTACTTTATTAAGTAGAAAAATAACCTTTACTGTCTTATGTAACACTAAAGCGTGACTTCTTTTAATCCGAAATGCAATTTTTAAATAAAATAGAAATTCATGTTTTTAAAACAACAAACATAAGAAATAAAGAATATGTGCATTTTCTATTTGAAAACAACCAAGAAAATCATTAATGTTCAAAATCGAAAAGGTGCGAGGAACTTAATGGATTTTGTTACTCGCGTTTCTAGAAATTTTAAACTGGTTTTCTGAAGAATTCGAGTTGAAAAATATGAAAATATAATTCAAAGCGAATGTAACAAAAGCTTAATTTACTTTCAAGAAATTTACTTTACACTTTCTTTTTAAAACACTTTTAAGTCTAGTTGTTTTCTCTTAAGCAGATGTAACAACATTGTGTCAAATTTAATGTATAAGTTGAAACTAAATATAAATGGTAAGCGGCTTAAGATTATGTTTTTTATTAGATATAATTCAATTTGTTATGTACTATTAGTAGTTTGGATGTCTGGAAGACAAGTTATTTGTAATTTAACTCTCAGGGATTAAATTCTGTTTTCTATTGTATGAAAAAAAATCATTAAATTCAAAAGTACATAAATTTAAAATGCTATTTTATTAAAATAATGTCAAAATTTTATTAAAGAACACATGTATAGAGCATCATATTGTAGCATGCAAGTGCACCTCGCTCCATGTGTCCTTAACTTCAAACAGATAAAAGATGATATATTTATGTATAGGTCATACGAATACCTGCGAGACATCTAGTCTTCTGTTTCATTTTTATAGAATTAATTCATTCATTGGATTAATTCATTTTTATTGTTTAATTGTTAGCCTTCAATTTGCGTTAATAAATGTTTAATTAAAATATATATAGTCGATATCCTTTTCTTATGATTTAATATGAATTTTTTAAACTCTTATGTTTTTCCTCCAACTGAATTTTTTTTAATTTTTAATTGAAAAACCAGTAAAATAATTATGTATGTGCTAATAATTAAAAACTCCTTTAATTTACTTACATGTCTATTAAGCGTATAAGGTAAGTAGGTAGGTACTAACCGCAGTCAGTGATGCTCTACTTTGGTGTACTCTTGAGAACCATGTTTTTACAATCAGTTCACTGCGAGACGTTTAAGCGTACAAAGTCTAACTCTTTTTAGAAAAAAAAATTGATTTTCTTTTTGTGCAGATAAAAAAAAGTTAACAATTAGATGTATGTACTGTTACACTACACTAAGACGTGAAAACAATATTGAAGTCTTCTATTGTATGGGTACCTGGACTTTATTTGATATTTTTAAATGGAGAGATCTATGAATCTTTTACCAACTCTCCATTTTTTTAAAGAGAAATCGACCATTATGAAAGCAAAATTTTAATGGTGGGAGAAGGTATCATGTCTAATAGCCATATGATACTCCCACAAGTCTTTAAAAGAGGCACTGTTACCTTTCTAGGTCAAAAGTCTCATATTTGCTATTTAATGGATTCATTCCTTTTTAATGAGCAGTTAATGATATATATATGTATATATATATATATATATATATATATATATATATAAAATTTGAAGATTTTCTGGAATAAGAATATCGCTGGTGGTATTGGCCATCCAGTTCTCCAGATCTGAATCTGATAGAGTATATTTTAGACACTCTTGTCAGACGAGCTACTCTTTAAGTCATCCACTGTCATTACATACGCTAGAACAAGTGTTAACCCACGCATAGTCTTCATTCCCTCTTATCCTTACCACACCTCTCTCCTTACCACAGCTTAATTTACAACAAAAATTATCAAATCCAACAATACAATTCAGTTAAGGGGGGGGGGGCAGATTCCTGACTTGAACAGACTTCTTTAATGTTTCAAGGATAATTTTCCCAATGAAACTGTGATTCACTATTCTCTGTGAAATGGAACTTTTCTACTAAGTTTGCTTTTTTATGTATGAATTCATTAAAATTCTATGTGGAAATCAAGGAAGAACTGTGATCGAAATTAGTTGCTTCTGTGTTTATTTGTTAAAAATAGACACAGAAGGCAGGTTATATCCTAAATTGTGAAGGGTTAAAAACTCGTTTATTACTTTTCACTAAAGATATATTACTTAGAAATAATCCGAAAAATAATTCTTAACAACGTCATTGAAATTTCTTGGTCCCATTTTGATTGCATATGATGAGAAGGAGCAGTTTTATATAAAGTTGATTGTGCAGCGAAGCATAACTTAATTACTGTTTAATTATTGTAAAACAGTTACTAAATCATAAAAAGTTATAAATAAGTTTATCATAAATTGTTGCATAGCATGGTAACATCATAAATTTACTCCTGCCCATCATGAAATAATCAAAAGAATAATCAAAGAATAATCAGAAGAATAATCAAAACCAAAAGCGTAATAATATCAGAGACTAATACTAAACAGAAATTATAAATACATGCTACGGCTAAAATTCTTAGCTTCTTTTATATTATTAAGTTCTTTTTATTTTGTAAAGACTTCTAAAAAACAAAATTCTAAATTATTATAAAAAGTTTTAAAAGCTAATGGCATAAAAGCATTTTTCTTCCATAGAATTGAAAAAAATATTTTAATTATCTATATCTATTAAAAAATAATTTTTTTAATAGAAATGATTAAAATAATGTAATAATTGAATAATTGCTTTCAACACAAATAACGTAATTATTTATTTTTATCCCAATTAACAAAGCCCATTTCATGTATCTGGCAGAAAATATTTATACAACGCTCCATACAATATACTTCTATTTCTATCAGAATGCAAACTCCAATTTAAACGGATTTTTCTTCCAAAATTTCCACAAAAATGTTTCGAATCAAACAGTATACCTCACGGTATTTCAAGATTCATTGTTGTTGTCGTATGTCATTACGGCAAAGGGGGTGCGCTTCTTCTTGTTTTTAAATGGCGCCATCTATTACCAGGAATTCGACTTATAACACACACATACGTCACAACCCATTTATAGGGTGGAACCATTCATTCATTCTTTCATACATTCACAGATCGTAATTTTAAACTGAACTTAACTAGAGAACGATCAATCTCAAAAGCAGTATCCCACAAGGTATGATTTGTTACGGAAACATGGGGATTTTGCGATCCGACAAATTTAACATGCACCAGCCACCATTTACTACAATGGAGAGTCTTCGACTGGTGGGAATTGAAAGTACAACCTCTTGGGCGTAGGCAATATGCCCTACCAACCAGGCTATCTCGGATCCTCAAGATTTATTAAAAAGTGGTTAATTCATTACGTAAACAGCATAAAACAAAAATTTCCAAATTTACTACCATACTGTTATAATTCTATGAGAGTATAAGAAAAATCATTCTGAAAACAGCCTTTTATTCTAATCATTTAACCATTTCTAAAGAATAAAACAATTCAAAATTGTTACATTTACAACCAATGGGTCATACTTTCAAGAACATGAGAAGGACCTTTCTGAAAGCGTTCATGGTTCTGACGATTTAACTTGTGTGAAACACAAAATAGCCCGATATCGATGCATGTACAATCAAATGTTTCAAGAATATAAAGAAAGATCATTGTTTTGATCATTCAACCATTCTAAAACATAAAAAAAGAAACGAAAATCCAAACTTTGTGCATTTATAACAAGTTGAATATATACATTTTTGAAAATACACAGGAAAAACTTCCTTAGCATTTCTTAGTTATTTTATACTTGAAAAATTTTAAAGTAAATTTTACATTTTATACTTAATTCTTAGAAATATTACGACAATTTTTGGACATAAATTGCGTTTTCTGTGAGCACTGAAATATTCGGCCTTTATAAGACAATGTTACAAATTTTCAAACAAAAATTTTATGTAAACACAGTTATGCTTTTTTTTCTGAAAGCATTAAGATATTTTATTTTGAAGCGACTACAAAACGTACATACCAAGACAGAGTCTTATTTTGCATAATAAAGCTTTATTCCTTCCAATAATATTCGTGAAAAGCTTTTTTCCTTAAAATTCTTCCGAGTTGGAGAAAAGTGCATGATTTATGAGATTTCATATTCTCGCAAGTCTCTCCATCATTTCCACTTCAAGTGCAATGTCACTTACAGACGAAGGCCCCCCGACTGGATTCCTAACGCAGAAGAAATGCCCCCATCTCAGTTCATGACTTTGTCACTGCCCAAATTCATGTCACGAACACACATGACTTTTCATTGTCACTTGACTAGCTAATCTTTTTTGACATGGATTGCGATTTATTTTTATTTTATTTTTTCAAAGTTCTTCAAAGATTGTTTTTTAAACAGCAAATTCTGACATATGAATGCCTACGTTGGTTCAATTTTTTCTTTCATTTTTGACAAAATAGAAATATACTGTAAACTGTATAATATCTACATGTCGAGAAAACATTCTTATTTTTTTTAACGAAACTAGATTTCGTTTTTAAAATTTAAGCACTCCATAGACTTAAACAAATTGTAATTTGAAGCTAAAATTTAGTTTTGGGAAATGAATTTAGCCGACTGTGCCTACTTTTAATCCAAAATCTTAAACAATCAGAAAAAATAATGTATGGAATTCTTTATACATTATAACATGCAAAAAAAAAATTACTGAAAAAATTTAAATTTAGATTATTGTATTTTTAATTATTACTCTACAGAAATGGATACGAAAAATTCAAAAATTTTCATCCTTATTTCACTGTAAAAAATAGATACTCTAATATCACGAAACTTTCTTTATATTTGAGGAAGTCTTCTTCATTCACTGGTATATGCTTCGTGAAAAGTTTGCTTTAAAGTAACGAAATTATTATCGTCACTTCTTCGAGGAAACGAACTTCATCAAAATTAAAGAAATAAACCAGTTAAAACTTAAGTGATAAAATTTTAAATCCTTCCCAGATAGAAGGGTAAGGTTGATTTTAATGTCAGCAACAACTTTTATCACAAAGTCGAACAATGTTTATAAATAACTATGACCACCTGAAACAATTTTAAATTTACCTGAGTGAGTTTATGCGCTATAAGGTTCACATTAAGCTTACTTTTATATCCAGATTGAATCTGTTTTTACAAAACATGGTTAGAAAAATCTTTCGAAATCGAGGTTGAACCATCAATAGCGAATCAAGATTGGAAGAGTAGAGAATGTCAAACCGAAGATTAATTCACCTTCTCTTGGTTTATTTAAGATTTTATAACCATCACTCAAACTAGGCTTATTTGCGCATTTTTTTTTTCATTTTTTTTTTACATACTTTCTTCAACGCTTAAAAAGTAAAGGTTAACCTGTTATAAAGTTTTAAACATAAACAAAATGTTGTTTTCGAGAGTCTGGGCATAGAATAAAAAAGAACCAAAACAAGGTTTAGAGTAAAAGCTAAAAATTGCATGTTTTTATTTACTTTTTCAAGAAACCAGATTTGGAATACTAATATATTTTCTTAGTTTAAGAAAGGATTAATTAGTCAACCTACCTAGGAGAGCTAAATGAACATGAAAATATGTTGCCGTAATGTTGCCTATTATTTCGTTTTTTTTTTTTTTTTTTAAAGAATAGTTTCTTTTATAACATGCGTTACTCATAACAGGTTTTCAATAAATGTAGTCAATATCTTTTGATTTTAAGCTGTGTAGTAGGACTCAGTATATTAGTATAGCATTCTGAAGTCCGATATAATATATATTTGCTATTTTATCATAAAAGTGTTATTCTTGGTATGGAGTAGTTAATATAACTAAAATATGTAATAAGGTTTCTTGTAAGTGTAAAAGCTTTTTGTAATTTTTTACGTTAATAAGAAATAAAGTCGGAAGTGGCGTTCCGTACTACAGTTGTCTAAATTAAGACTGATACCGATTTCTGATTGAGAATTTCAATTTTATCTTCAAATTTAGTTATTTTGTTTACATATAATTTGTTTCATCGCTAAAAATATATCCCCTGTGACCATAATACTTTTAGAATCTAAACTTTTTTATGGGACTTTTACTTCGTGTTCTTTTCTGTTCTTTTTTTCTGTTTAGCAGAAAGTATGACTTTTCTATATCAATGACTTTTGACGTTTCTTTTCATAGAAATTATAAAATTATTCTCGATCACCAACTTTTAAGGGAAAAACATTGTGTTTTACGATTGCTCCATTGCACATGTAATAATGATAACAATAAAAAGTTATTGGTACATAAGTAAAGAAAGATATGAATCTCAAAGTTTCAAAAGATAAAAGTTTGAGGCTGTTGAAATCAAACATGTTTCCTTATACAAAAATACATTTTAAGCTTAAAATTGTTTTAAATAATGATTTTACGTAAACTGCTCTAGATAATATAATGAAAAAAATAACGTTAGCCAATGTCAATGCTACTTAAAATATTTAAATATTTTCTCTTAATATTATGTTTTTTTAATCCGTGCATATTCCATTATGTAATTTTTAACATTATGCAAAATGTTAAATGTGAAATCCAAACAAATGATTAAAAATAACAGATAATAATAATAAAGCAGATAATTATAATATAAAAGACTTTGTTAAGAAATCAGAATTATATACTAATAATTAAGCTCAAAATTATTTACCAAACAACGTTTCTACCTTACTAAAGTGACGCAAAATAATGGAAAATTTAAAACTACACGAAACTCAAAACTAAGCGAAATTCAAAGTTAACGAAAATAGTCTAAAAAATGAAACGAACAAAACTACCAACAAGATTCAAAACTACAGCTGGAACTCAAATCACTTATTTATCATCCTTTAATCTCATAAAAGATTAGTTTTAGTTATTGTATTTGAAACCTAAGTCAAAAACTCAAGAATTACATGCAATCGAATTTGGAAATTATTATATATTTACATAGAATTATACAAATATAAGTTTAATTATATTAATTTTAATAGGGTTGAATTAAATTGTAAATAAGAGTATAAATCTATTTATATCGTATACGGGTTAAAACCCGTGACATAAATTCAAGAATTATATATAAAAAAATTAAGAAAAAGTATTAGATATTTAATTCTAATTATAATAAATAATGTTCTTTAATTTGGAAGTCGACACTACAATTTATAGCTTCTGATGTAAAGTAAGCCAATGGGAACAATGTGCATTGGATACTATTGTCAGAAAAATAAATAACTCAAAATTTTATCATAATAAAATTTTAAATTAAATCAAATAATAGGTTATTTCCATTGAAACAAAGAAGAATAAAAGGCGAAAACCTCATTTGTTGTAGAGTTTAATTTTTAGAAATTTTCGTACAATTACATTACAGGACAAGGAAATCTTTAAAGTTAATTCAGATAAATAAATAGCGTTTGGCTATTTTTTAATGTGAAAATTAGATTTTTAAATAGCTTCAGCATGAATTTGGTAAACATTTGTCCCCATAAACAATTTATAAACATGAACATAGACACTTTATGTTTGAGTTAGAAACTGTATTTGTCTATTTAAGTAAGTACACATGTCGATATAGCTGGAAATGAGTTTGCTGACAGTTTGGCCAAAGCAGGTGCTGAAAAGGCCATTATGACTGTCGCTCCTCTTACTTACTTGGAGCATTTTTCTATATGTAAGGCAAAGAATATGGCCATTTGGACGGTCCTGCCGGTACACTCATGGTATCAGAGTAGGTGCCCAGGGGGTCCTTGGATCGGGGCAGCAGTAGACGAGAACAAACTGCCATTACTCGATTCCTCAGTGAACATCTGTCATCAATGACTTATATCGATGTTAATAAACATTTCAAAATCTAAGTGTTCTGCTGCCAAGGCCTCCTCTGACCACATTTTATCTGGTCTGGGACTTACCAGGCAGGACCTGGTTCAAGTTTCCCTGTTGGTGCTAGACTTTCTCAGAGTGAACGAGCTCATGGACCTGATCTAACTCTTCTGGTCATGGGGATGAGAACAACAACAAGTAAGTTCAAAACATTCAGCATAACATTTATTCGTCAGCTATAATAAAAATTATACAGACAAAGGAATAGACTAATGATTTATTCTTTAAAATAATAAATTAGTGCTTTTTTCATAGATAATTCTATCATATGGTACATAAATGGAACTGAATTTCTGAATCTTTGTTAGATATAACATTGATTACAAATATCTAACTGTTTTTAATGCTGGGTATTCTCTAACTGAAAGACTATAATTGCGGAAATGAAACATTTTTGATTATATTATTCGATCAATCGATCGTTGCTTTAAAATGTACTTGTAGGTTTGTGTTTGAAACACAATCAGCATTATTATTTATTTTTAAATAGATATAAAGTCAAATAATAAAATATTTTATAAAACAAAACAATTTTACTCTCCTAAACATGGAAAATTATTATAAAATTTCCAATATTTATGATTTTTCCTAACTATGAATATTTTAGCCAAGAAATATCAGTTGTATTATTACATTCCAAAACATTGCTTGAAACACTATTATATTCCAAAACATTGCTTGAAAATTTGTCTGTGTTTGAAAAAGTACTATATTATTATTTAATAGTCAAACAATAAAATATGGCCTGGAATAAAACTACTACATTCACTAAATATAAAAAAATATAGCAATTTTTCCAGTAATTATAATTTCCCCAATAATAGTAATTTTTCCAATATAACCACGAAGACTTAAAATAAAAGAATTGAAATAAAATTTCTTTAAGTTCAAATCAAAATTGGAATTTTGATGCATTTTTCTAAGTACTGCACTCAAAATTCATTTATTCAGCATAAAAAGAATTCTTAGCAAAACCATGTCCGTTGAGATGTTTCAGTGTAGCATTTATCGAAGAATGGTATCTTCGAAAATGACATCATGACAGATTTAAAGAAGGCCATAGGTTAAAAGAGAAGACATATATACGTTTATGGAAACAATAAAAGAACATGGAAACGGATGGCCCATGGGAGTATTTTTTTTTCCCTTTTCCTTTCATAGTTATTCTCATGGGTGTAATACGTGAATGTAAATCGCTCACCTAATTCTACAAAGGGCAATTTCAAATAAACGACATTTCAAAGTTTTGAAAGGTTTTTTAAAATACTCGACGACAATAAACAGTTTTAAGATCAAATAAGTAAAGAGCTCAGGAAAAAAATTAAAGTTTTATTTCCGTACGATGTAGGACAACATTTAGATATAAATGTTGGAGTGTTCAAAATAAAAACGCCGTGTCTCCAAGGTTTAAAAGCCTTAAGGAGAGAATGAAGTCTAACGCAATGCGATCTTCAAATTTCTTGTTAATGGTATTTTGAAATGTAATCGCAGTTGCAGAGGGTCTGACTTTTCAATAAAGGAAATTATGTGAACGTAAAATTATATAAGGTTTTTTTTTAAAGTAAATAAATAAAGATAAAAGATTTTCTCCGTGATTTGTGGAATAAAGGTGGGGTGTTTTTAATTTACTTTAATGTTATAATTGTGTTACACTCTAGGGAGCATTTGTTTCGATTGATTTTTTTGCAGATATAATTTATATAAACGTTAAGCAAAATGAGGTTTAAAAAAATGACTCTTTATGGGAAAAACGATAGAACTGCCTTGAATCACGACCGCATATTCACGATCATTTGGTTCTTTGAGAATATCGAGATTCATAAAAAAATTCTGAGAAAAAAAAATTATTTTACAAACTGCATACTGGCGTCTTGCTCTTAACACCAGCTTGCTTTTGTGTATTTGTAAGACCACGAATTATTTTTTTATTTATTTATATTTTTTGCATGGTTTCAGCTGAACTGTCAGAATTCCCATTTTAAAATAATGATAAAATGACCGGCATCAGTCTGTTCATCCAATTAAACATAAAATTTACGGCAAAGAACATTTTTTACCTTTACGGGTTTGGTTTGAAGCCGTTTACAACTAGTGTGGCCGTTTACAACCATGAATACAAAACTGTATCGATTTTTCTAACCATTTACAATCACCATGGTTTCAAAATCGTACGAAAAGAAATTCAACAGGACTCTGGAGATAGTTTAACAGTTTTATGGAGCTATCATCTATGCGTGAATGAAACTATCATATTCTAATAACCCAGGATCACAATTTGGAGAATGCGGGACACTGGAAACTCTCCATGTGTTATAAGGAATAGAGAAAACATACCAGAGTAACAGTGCGACTCAAACCCCCATTCTGTCCTTCATGAGATTGACAGATTGATTAACCATCTCGGCTAAAATATGTGCTTAAAGAACTCGGCTAAAATATGTATAAGGAACTTAATGGCTTCATTTGGTGGGTGGTCTAGTTGGTGTGATAAAATTCTGTTTTTTTTTACCGTATTAGGTGAAGCAGTTAATAAATGGTCTTCTCACCGTTAACAGTCAATCTCACCATCTTATTTATGATTATTTTAGTATTTTGTTTCTATATAGTAAAATAACATTTAAACAAATTGTTATTTAACCATAGAAACTTCTAGCAACAGTTTGTTAATCTTCTTCGAATATTCTGTTCATCATTGATGATGATATTTTTTTTTTTAAATACCTCGTTCAGATTGTCATAGACAGGGCTTAATCCGTCGAATGCTCTAATGGTCTTGATGAATGGTCTTGACAGGCTCTAATGGTTTTGATTATTTTCGCTGCCCTAACCGTTCTTTTGGTTTCACCTCTATGATGAATTGAACACTCACCATTGCCACTTATTCTTTTTAGAGTAAAAAAAGAGAATTTTTCGTTCACGCCAAACTCTTTCAATTTCTAGAAAATTTCACCACATCTCTTTCGTATGAAAATTCAGAGTAAGTTTTCACACGGCATCGATTTCGACAGTACATGACAGAATTCCATGTAGAGTCACAAGGAATTTTATAGTTTGAAGTGCACTTAAAGTATCTTTTGTGTAAAAAAAACATGATTATAAAGCAATGCAGAAATTAGGAAAACATATTCTGGTACACTTTGTTCTGCAATAATGTTTCATTACATCAGGCAGTTGTTGTAAATTACTTTTTATGTCACGAACACTAACTTGAATCATATTGTGTCATTGCTATATCTCAACATTTAATGAAAAAAAGTTTTGTGGTGTCACGTTATTTATTTTCTTTTACTATTAAACTATTTCTATTCATTGGCCTTGAAAGAAATATTACTTATTTTATTCAACTTCATCATTCCTACTCATAAAATTTCTGTGAATAAATATTAAATTTAATAAATGTGTTATTCTTCGGCGATTTTATAGCTTGAAGGAAAAATTTGCAGGACAAAAATAAGACGCTCTTCGTGGTTGGACTTTTATCATAATAAATCATTTGCAGAACAAATTAAAAACAATAAATTACCAGAGATGATATGCTGTACCGAGGTAACCGATGAATATTTCTTTTAAGTAATATAGCTTCAATACACCAAAACTATGTCAAATGCAATGTAAGATATGTCTTTTGCATGTCAAGAACAATGTCAGATATGCCTTTGACTGCTTCAATCGTTATGTCCCAATATCATTTCATTTCTTAGGTTATTTTTAGATTAACTGAAGCATCTTATACCACCTATTAAATATTTCCAATTGTAAAAAACAAAAGCAAACATTAATTTTATAGCATTAAATAATTAGTTGTAAAAAATTAAAAATTGCTGGTGAAATATATTTTACAGAAGTATTTTAAGTTAGTGGTTCCCTGCCAGCAAAATTGAAAAGTATCTTCAGTAAATTAGATATTCCATTGTTTACTGCAAATTATTATCACTAAAAATATCTCTTGATGAGCATGGAATATTATTATTATATATTTTACGTTGTTAATTTTCAGAATAATTTTTGTTTTAATTGTGTATTAATTTTTCATTTGTGTTGTGAACCTATCGTAAATTTGTCAACAAAATAATTTTCTTAGAAAACGAAAGGAAGGCATCGAGAAGTGGAAGAAAGCCGTTTTAAAAGCTTTAACATAAAATAAAAATCTATTTATCAAAACTATCTTGAAATTTAACATTTTTAATAAATTAGTAAAAATGAATGTTAAGCATTCATTAAATTAGTGGCTAATTTGAAATTATTTATAAAAATGTTTTGAAAATAATACTTTGTTCAATACATACTACAGAAACGAGATGTAAGCTTAAAAATTGATTGCTTAAATAGTTTTTCTTAAAATAAATAATGTTAATTTGAATTCATTAATTTATGGCTTGTAAATCATTCCTTATACTCTCGTCTTGAAATATTCCTGAAATTCAAATTAATTATACTCAATATGCAATCACTGTAACATCTATTACAGAGGAGCATTATATTAAAAAAAAAATATGATTAAACGTGTATTTTAAAATTTTTTATGTGTATCTTAAAATAAAATGTATCTTTAAAATTTAAGCAGAGTTGCACGAAACTATTTTGTCCAAATCTGTAATTATAAATAATATGAATTTCTTAAATCTCAACGGTAAACTAATTCACGTGCTTGCATAATCTTCAGATCTTTTGATCATAAAATATCATCAATATACAATTATACATAGAATGATATTTATTATATTATATTATATTATATTATATTATATTATATTATAATATATTATATTATATTATATTATATTATATTATATATATATATTTATATATATATATATATATACATATATATATATATATATATATAGATATATATATATACATATATATATATAGATATATATATATACATATATATATACATATATATACATATATATACATATACATATATATATATATATATATATATATATATATATATATATATATATATATATATATATATATATATATACATATACATATATATATACAGTCTATAACAACAAAAAAATCGACGCACCAAGGAGTTGTCAGATTGAAACGAAAATCGGTGGATAGGAAGACAATGTACAGAATAGTAAATGATTAAAATTTCAGAACAATTGAGTAATTTATTGCAGAGTTACAGTAACAAGTTCAATAAGGTGTTGACCCGTCTCTAGCCTGGATTCAAGCTGCCACACGGCGTGGCATAGACCGATAAAGCTCCCGGATGGTCTCTTGCGGTATTTCCTGCCAAATTCGATCCAATTGTCGAACGAGGTCATCAACATTCCGTGCCAGATGCAATCGCCTTCCCATCATATCCCAGACATGCTCGATGGGAGAGAGTTCTGGTGATCTGGCAGGCCAAGGAAGAGTTTGACAAGCTTGCAGACAGTTCATAGCAACTCGTGCCGTATGTGGTCTGGCATTGTCCTGCTGAAAAACCAGCCCAGGCGGCTGCAAAAGGAACGGTAGCAAAACAGGTCTTAGGATGTCGTCAACGTACCGCTGTGCAGTAAGTGTACCTCTAATAACGACCAAAGGGGTCTGGCTGTCAAAGGAAATGGCACCCCAGACCATAATGCCTTGTTGAGGGCCGGAGTGGCGTGCAATAGTGAAGGCAGGATCCCCCTCTGCCCTGTGCGTCTCCAAACACGTCTTCGATGATCGTCAGGACATAGTTGGAAGCGGGATTCGTCGCTAAAGACTATACGTCCCCAGTCGGCATCATTCCAGCCTGATCGAGACATGCACCAATGTAATCTGGCTCGGCAGTGTGCGTCGATTTTTTTGTTATAGAGTATATATATATATATATATATATATATATATATATATAATATCAAATAAGTACAACACTAGTAATAAAAACACATAATTATATAAATATAAGAAAAATTGTTTATAGTATTAAATTATAGAATTAAAATTAATATTATTGACAAATTTAAGATATAGAAAATAAAGCAGTTAGAAAATCCTCAATATTTTTTGATAAACTCAAACACTCTGTTTCTCATTGAAAGGATCGATGGTTTAACTATTCAGGTTAGACTCAATTTTAGTAATGCTGGGATTTTCTCTTACCGAGGATTATTTTTGTTTAATAATTGTCGTAAACAGGCCTTTTCTACCATACATGCTGTGCCTAAAATTCGTCTGACCCATTTTTTTTTCAATTGTGTTCCTTGCTTTTCATTTTAGTATTTGGTTTTATGAAAACATTTTATTAACTTTCGGCTCTTTTTAATCTATTAATGGGTGATTTTTGTTCGATACTATTCAAAATAACATTTCTGCAATATTAAACTCTTTCCACCTTATAAAAGCTAAAACGGTATAAGAAGCAGAGTAGTTTGATGGTTTTATACGACCCTAAATAATTTATTTCTGGGGTCGCAGTTCACCATAAATAAAATTTCCTCAGACCATATTACTTAAAAAAAAATCCATTTCCTTAGTGATGTATCTTATTTTATGCCCCCCTCTTAGTTTGACGATAGGGTTTATAGACACACCAAAATAATCTGACTATTTCAACGGGATTAACAATGCCTTCCTTGAATCAAAACTTGCTGCATCATAGACTATTCCAGACTTATTTTTCGATGCACCATTTAGAAAATGCCGTAGTAGTGTAACTGCAGTATCTTGCTATAAAGTTTTGAAAATTTATGTGACAAAAGAGTTGCTTCCAGCTGACAGTTGAAAAATTTGTAAATGTTATGATTGTGCTATGATTTTATTTCTTACAAAACATTCCCAGCGAAATACCCAGAGACATGTTAAAATAAATCATGTTTGATACAGGGAATCCCAGCATTTTTGCTTCATAGAAATTGCTTTTTCAAAATCATAGCGCATTAAAACTTCTTTCTATTGTATTATATAGTATTTTGTAAAGGGTTCATTTTAATTTCCTAACACATTCCTGATTTAGTATACGGGTATTAGTAGATTTTAATAAAAAGTTAGTTGTTGAATCGGCAAATAATAATAAAATGTATTACACGACGAATTTAAATACCCAAGATATGAATTTTATGCATCTTTTACTTCAGAAACACTTCAAAGTTTCATTCCGTTTTCATGTTCTATAATACATTTAAAGTGCATTTTGAAACCTCTGATGTATTTTAACAAAGACGAAAATTTCTGTTCAATTGCTTTAAAAAATGTTCTCTTCAAATTTTATTATATTATAAAATTGCCATTTAGGTGTATATTTCAATATCACTTATAATATGATTACTGGAAGTCTATTTCTTTTGAAGCATTTCAGAACAATATCTTTTAGTAGTATTGAATTTTAACTGAGAATGTAATGAAATATTCCCGATCCTGCGTAGTTTTAAAAGAAGCAAAGCATAAAGAAGAAACTTGCTCGATTTCATTTTTACTCAATTTTACGCTTCTTATCATCTTACTTTGAAGTCTTTACTGGATAAAAAGAATCTCAAATTTCACCATTAAATTTTTTTAAACTTTTTTTAGAGGAGATATATTACTCCCTATTGTGTATATATATATATATATATATATATATATATATATATATATATATAATGGTTGTTCCTTCAGATAAAAGAATAAAAAATGAAGCAGGTATCCGATAACATAGCTCAATCTTAAAAATAAACTGCATCTTTTAACTTTTATCTACGGTTACAAAAACATTATTTACAACCTTTTAGTTTTCCACTCACTTTATTATAGGTTTAACAATCCTGTTTTCGTCTAAGAAAAGGAGGCATTGACTTCAATTAATATTATTTAGAATTTTTCAACGGGAAATAGCATATCATTAAGTACCAACCGTAGTCATGTTAGCTTATATTTTGTTGAGGAGTTTTAATATATTTTTGACATAGACAGTTAGTGAAAGATTTAGTAAATAAATGGATTAATTAGTTAATGCGCATAGAGGCATGAAGAAAGACAAAAAGTTAATTCATAAGCAAACTAATGCATCAACGTATTAATGAATAGGAAAATCAATGAATGGATGATACTGACGACTACATTTTATGTGTTGCTCTTTCTCGTGGATTCAGCCATTTTTTTTAAAATCTCAGTATGCAAAAAAACAACAATATATATAAATTCATTTATACTTTCTTTTTATTTAATAATTTTTTTTTTCAAATAGAATAAGTCTTACGAGCTACGTGATTTTCCCACTCTTTGCACTTTCCGTCTCTTCGTTACCATGGTGTACGTAATTCTGGTATTTCCCTACAGCAGTATTTTTCAGTAAGAAGTAAGAGTACAATGTCGTGGGAGAAAAGTAAAATTTGAATACACCATTATAACAGTTTATCTTCAAAAAGGGTAACAGGTTAAGGGGAGAGTGGGAAAATTAGGTTCTCTTGGGATGCCTATTTTATTTACAAAGAGTATAGTATGCATCGCATCGAAAACTTGAAGAAAGTTAGATTTTCAATAGAAAGTTGGTTGAAATGGTTTAAAGCGAAGTTAGACGTATATATATATATATATATATATATATATATATATATATATATATATATATATATATATATATATATATATATATATATATATATATATATATATATATATATATATATATATATATATATATATATATATATATATGTAATACAAAAAGTATAATACTTTTGTATTAATAAAAGAATTAAATCTCTTTCGTTTTAATAAAATGTCTTTGTTAAAGAATAAGCGTAGAGAGATTCTATTTTGGGAAGTCAAGGCTGATAAACATACGATTGAGTTATTTATAGAATCTCTCCCCCTTTTACTTCCATATAAGGAAGCATGAAATGATTTTCCTTAATGCGTAAGGATACAAGAATGCCAACGACTGTGCCTGTTTACTCAAATCTGTGTTAGTATAAAAGCGAGAGCAATGCTTTTCGCATGGCTTTTTTTCCATCATGTTGTGATCCTGAAAAGTTGTTCCGGAATTGTCCAAAGTCTTGTCCACCCCCTCCCTTGCGGAGTGTGATGTTAAGTGTTATCGATACCAGCCTACTACCATTAATAAAGATTTTTTGAGTGTAACATGGCTTACGACTGCATTATTAAAGCTAAATACACCACTGATAACAGAGATGAAGCTCTGTTATTACAAGACGCCAGGATGTTTACTTGCTGAGGAAACCATTGTTATCTATTTTCCGGCTGACTACAACGTTGATAAAACCTCATCACGGGGGACGAAGGACGAAAGAAAGAAGTGCCTAGTCCGCGGTGAAAAACGAATGAAGGAAGGTCTGTTTTACCACTCCATCTTTAACTACACCTTCATCGCTGTGAGAATGCTGACGTTGGCTCGAGCTCGTCACATGCCTCTCTGAAACCCATAGTATTGATCGAGATGACCCTACAGTGTCCAATCTGGAAATGACCGATGACCCTACAATTCCGTAGTGCTCAAATTGTGAAAACAAAAGTGAATGTGCGCGATTTATATTAAATTTAGAGAGAAACTTTTTGCTTCTTTTTTAAAAGTTCCTTTCTCATGAAAGTCGAAGAAAAATTTGGCGAGTGAAAAAAGAAAACAAAAGTGAATTTGCGCGAATCTAAAGCATGAATATTCAGGTAGTGCAATTATATTTTTTGTTTCTCTTCAACATAAAAGTCATGAAGGTCAAAGAACAGTGTGCAGGAAAGAAAGTACTGTAGATATATTTTTTTTTATCCTCTTATGTTTCTTTCTCACTAGCATGATTGAATAGTTTATCGAAATCGGAGATGAGCAGTGTTTTAAAATTTTCATTATGAATAACTGAGTATATTTTATTATGAATAGTTAGATTGCAGTTCTTGTATTTATATTGCTTTTCTTTAAAATGATGATATAATATTGTTTTTTATCGTGCATTTAAAATGTTTTTGAAAGAAATAAATGTGATTCAAACGTCAATTAAATTAGTGACGGCAAACAAAATTAAGTTATTATTTAAACTTTTGTTTCCTAATGATTTTTCTAGATTAAACCGTAACAAAATTCTAAATTTTTCAGAATTTTCTTTTGAACCTAACGATGAAGAATTTTCAAACAAATTACAAGAAATTTGTAATACTTTCAATTTTTCGGAATTAGTTAAAATTTCAGACATTTTAAATATTTCCAGTGAAGGAAATAAAGATGAAATTGCAAAGCACATTTTAACTTGTTTATGTGATTTTGATATCTTAAAAAATTCGATAGTAATGGAAAATCTCTCTGAAGATGAGGATGAAACTAATCAGTTTCAATGTAAACAAACTCAAACTGATTTTGAATCACATTTACCAATTAAAACTTGTGTAAGTCAATTTACGCAAGTTAGTTTAAATACTAAAATATATGTTGATAAAGAAATACAAACTCATGTTTATACTGATAAAGATATGGCATCCTATAGTCAAAATTCTAGCAAGGATATAAAGAATAGAGAAACAGAAACTAAATTAATAGTAAATTTTTCGGATATTGAAGCAGTTACTCCTATGTTTAAAGGAGAAAAACACGAAAATATTAATTCTTGGTTTGAAAATTTTGAAACTCATTCCAATTTATTTAAATTATCTGATATGCAAAAATTTTTATTTGCGAAAAGATGTTTAAAGGGTAATGCCTTAACATTAATAAGAAGTGAAAGTTGTTTAAATTCATATGAAAAATTAAAAAATCTTTTGCTTGAAGAGTTTGGATTTGATTGTAATAGTGCAGAAATACATGCAATGTTGCAAAAAAGAAAGCAAAGATATAATGAAACTCTTCAAGAGTATTTCCTTAAAATGAAAGAAATTGCCACTCAAAGTGATATTGATGACTTAGCTCTAATCACTTACATGATTCAAGGAATACCAGACCAAACAAATAATAAATCAATTCTTTATGGAGCCAATAATCTTTTTGAATTTAAACAAAAACTTAAAATCTATGAAAAAATTAAAAGTGACTTAGATAAAAATAAATTTCAAAATAACAAGGGACCATACATGAAGAAAATGGAAAACCCTAAATATGACATTAGGTGCTTTAAATGTAATGCACCAGGACATAAAGCTCCGGCTTGTCCTAAAAATAAAAGTGTAACCCCGAATGTGACAAAACCCAAAATACATCATACAACACAGGAGATCCCAATAAATCAGTGTAAATACTGTTCGAAGAAAGGACTTTTGAATCAGTTTCACATGGGCTCCTCGTGTGTAAACAACCCTAATGTTGTTGAAATGAACGTTCAAAATATGACAAATAAACAATAGCAATTAATAATATCCGGATATCAAGCGGAAAATAAATACCTAAATGGATATCAAGTGGAAAATAAATACCTAAATGGATATAAAGTGGAAAATAAATACTTAAATGGACGTCCAAAACCAAAACAAAATGAAAATGTAAAAAAAGAGATATTATTGAATGTTGATACCGGGTCAACATTGAATATAATACCAAAAGACCTTGTGTCAAAACTAAAAATTCCTATTAAAAAATGTGAGGAATTAAATGTTATCCAAACGAAAGGACAATTAACACTTAACAAAATTTGTGAGTTTCCCCTTAAGATAGGCGAAATTATTAAATCAGCTAAGTTTTTTATAATTGATACTGATTTACCATATGCTTTACTAGGGTTGCAGACTTGCAAGGATTTTTGTTTGTCTATTGACTGTGTCGGGCCAGTTGTTACTCAATTTGGTAAGAGATTGATCACCTCTGCTAATTCTAACAGTGACAACTTATCTTTGCACATTAGACAGCAAAATTCTCAAAGTGTTAGGGTTAAAAATGGTGAAAAAAATAAAAGTTTAAGATGTTTCAATAAAAGTAAACATTTTGAAAAAAATAGAAGTTTAAGATGTTTCAATAAAAGTAAACATTTTGAAAAAAATAGAAGTTTAAGATGTTTCAATAAAAGTAAACATTTTGAAAAAATAAAAGTTAAAGATGTTTCAGTAAAAGTAAACATTGAAAAAGATAATGTTAAGGATAACAAAAATAAAAAGAAAAGGAAAAATAGGAAAAAGAAAGAAGGTCCAAAAATTTCAAATGATTCGAAGATAGTACTAGGTAATGTATGCACACATTATCAGGTCAATATCGACGAAAGAATAAAAAATGAGAACAAAATACAAAATGAGGACTTAAAAGAAATTTAAAAAAGTTATGATGATATTTTTGCAAAACATAAACACGACGTGGGAGAAATCAGAATGGAACCACAAAGAGTCAGGTTAACCTCAGATTTACCTATATCTCTAAGGCCGTACAAAACATCCCCAAAACAACAACAGGAAATTGATTTACAAATAGAGGAATTGTTAAAAAATAACATTATAAAAGAAAGTTCATCCCCTTATGCTGCCCCTGTAACTTTAGTCTTTAAAAAAGATGAAAATAAAAAGAGTCGTTTATGTATTGACTTTAGGAAATTAAACCAAATTACAAAAACAGATTCTGAACCTCTACCTTTAATACAGTCTTTAATTGAAAAATTGTCTAATAGTAGTTATTTTTCTAAAATAGATTTATCACAGGGATATCATCATGTTCGTATTCATCCTGATGACACTGAGAAATTAGCATTTGCTACTCACAACGGTCTATTTGAATACTTAAGATTACCTTTTGGCTGGAAGAATGCACCAAGCATTTTTCAACGTACAATTCGTAGAATTTTAAATAAACATAAAATTAAATTTGCTACGAACTATTTTGATGATATTATTATATTTTCTAATTCTTATGATGAACATTTAACCCATCTTAAAAAGATTTTCGATATTTGTAAACAAGAAAACTTGAAAATAAAACTTTCAAAATGTTCATTTTTGCAAAAACAAATAGAATTTTTAGGATATGAAATAAGCAATGGGATTGTCTCACCCGATAACCATAATATTGAGGTGATTAAAAAATTAATGCCCCCTAAAAATGTAAAATCATTGCAAAGATTTCTTGGATCAATAAATGTTTACAATAAATTTATTGATGGTTATGCAAATATTCGACATCCTTTAAACAACTTGTTAAAGAAAGATGTAAAATGGGTGTGGTCAGAAAAATGTCAACAATCTTTTGAACTGTTAAAAAATGCTATTATTTGTAAACCAATTTTGAAATTTTTTAATCCTATTCATGAATGTCATCTTTTTGTTGATGCATCGTTAATTGGAATTGGAGCTGTGTTAAAACAGACAGATGAATGTGGTGTATTGCATCCTGTAGCTTTTCATTCTCGCTCCTTAAGAGACTATGAAAAAAATTATGCAATTACAGAACTTGAATGTCTTGCTATAGTCGATTCTCTAAATAAATTCCATAATTACCTGTTTGGCCAGAAATTCACCATACATACTGACCATGCTGCTTTGGTTTGGCTAAAAAATGTTAAAAATTTAAAAGGTAGATTGTTTAGATGGTCATTATTGTTAAGTATGTATGAATATGATATTAAATACACAAAAGGTTCTACTAATTTTGAAGCAGATTGGCTTTCAAGAGATGCAACACATTCACTTGTCAAATGTAATAGTAAAAATAATGTTCATGTTTCACATATGTTAAAATTGAATGAAATAATTGAAGCTCAAAGGAAAGATAACTTACAAGGTAATTTTGTTGATATCAATGATGTTTTATGTATACGTAAGAAAAATTTTACTAAAATAGTTGTTCCATTTTCGCTGAGATTAAAACTTCTGCAAATTACTCATGATAAATTTAACCATCCAGGAGTGCAGAAAATGATTAACTTAATAACCCCTGTTTATTATTGGAATAACATAACATCAGATATAACAAAATTTTGTAAACATTGTCATACGTGCCAATTAAATAAAAAACCGCGACAAAAAAGATTTGGATTATTACAATCCTTACCTCCTGTGAATCAGTCTTTTGACTTAATAGCAATAGATAGTGTTGGTGGATTGAATTATTATAATTCAACAAAAAAATATTTAACTTTAATTATTGACCACCTAACAAGATACATTTGGGCTTTTGCGTCAAAATCCATTAGTTCAGAAACATATACAAATTTTTTACATCAAATTTTTCAAAATCAAATACCTAAATCCTTGTTGAGTGATCGAAACGCCGCCTTTACGTCTTCTCATTTTAAAAAACTTTTGAAACATAATAAGATTCAACAATTATTGACAACTGCGCATCATCCGCAGTCAAATGGCAAGGTAGAACGCCTTGGTCAAACAATAATTACACGTTTAAAGTGTAAAATCAATGAGAAACCTACTAAAACTCCATGGCCTACTTTGTTAAAAGATATAGTCAATACTTATAACTTAACTCCCCATTCTGTGACAAAATTTCCACCTGCATACCTCATGCATGGTAGACTCCCCTATGAAAATCCTTTAAATGAAGAAATCTATCCACCTGTTGAGGAAGCTAAAAAAATAGCAATTCAAAGAACTAAAGAATATCATGAAAGAAATAAAATTTACTATGATGCTAGATTTTTAGATATAGACTTTAAAACTGACGAATTAGTTATGTTTGAAGAATTTACTTATCCTAATACGAGGAAGTTGTCACCTCCTTTTAGTGGACCGTATAAAATTCTTCAAAAAATTTCAGAAGCTAATTACAAAATAAATAAAAAGAATTGTTTAAGTAAACAAAATTTTGAAAGAGTACATGTATCAAATCTTAGGAAATATAACTACCCACAAATGTTGAAATTAAATCATGAATAGTGTACAAAACAAAACAAAATATGTTACTTTCTTCAATGGAAGAAGTACACCCTATATTTTTTTTGGGAGATCCGAATCGCGTGTGGAGATTTACCTCAACATCAATTGGATGTGAAGGCGATGAAAGTTGAACTTTTTTTTTCTCAACAAGTTGAGAAAAGTATTATAAAATATTTTTGGATTGACCCGTCTGGATCTCTCAATATCACTGTGCTTCATGAAATTCTGTTTTCCTCCATTTTAAAGGGGAATACAGATTTTCATAAAGTATATAACCCTTTAACCATACAGAATCTTAAATTCTGATTAAAGACACTTGTTGTCCAGTTCATTTCCATAAAAATTATGTACCTCAAACCAGATACCTCAAACTACTTATCAGCACCTTGTGGAATCAATGCCACGGCGGGTGCTAGCAGTTTTGAGGGCTAAAGGTGGTCCTACATTTTATTAGAAGGGTGGTCATAATGTAATGGCTCTGTATGTAATGTAATGTAATGGCTATATATATATATATATATATATATATATATATATATATATATATATATATATATATATATATATATATATATATATATAGAGAGAGAGAGAGAGAGAGAGAGAGAGAGAGAGAGAGATAAAAGACGTACTTGTTAGTTTATTTTTTAAAACTATTATCATTGCTGTAAAAGTCTGAAAAACAAATTCTGTAATGAATAAGGAAAGATAAACTATATAAAAAATTTTAAAGTCAATAAACTTGTGCTTGGGGAAATAAATTGTCATTATTTGTTGACATTATTAACGTTATTTGTTTAAACAGTATCAGTTTTAGCAATGGCAAAATGACCCCACTTCCGTGTTCCAACAAAGGCTGATATTTTAATCGGTAATATGCTGTTTTATGCTATAATGACTGATTATTCAACTTTTACTTTCTATGTTAATCAACAGGCTGGAAAGTTTATATTTTGTCATTAGCGCTCTGTCTAAAATGCAAATATGTGCCCTCTTTTGGAATGTAAAATTCTTTTATTGGAGGTTGGTTAAGTGTGATCCAATGAACATTTAAGTATTCAGTACTCTATCAACAAAATTTAATATTTAAACATTCGTGCTTATAATTATAAATGTGATTATGTTTATAGTATATGACGTGATATTACGTATATGACGTGGCCTTCTAATTTGATTAAATCTTATATATTCTATATTAAATTGCTATAAACTTCTACGTATTTTAATTTAAAAGTTAAAGAAAATTTTAAGAAAAATTAGTTGTAGAAATAAAACTATGGACATCTCGAGCAGCACTACTTGGATAAATAAAAATTACATTTAAAAAATTAAGAAAAAAGAAACCAATGAAAAAAATATAATAAATAATATAAAGACCAGCACTGGTACAAAAACACAAACCTGCAAAATCACTAAATGTTCTAGTGCTCTAGCTCTTCTAGCTTTTTATCGCTTAGCTAAGAAAAAAATCATGATCTCAATTCCGAAAGTTAGAAGAAATTCGAAACTCCTGTTAGTTCTTTGGAACAAAAAAAAATCCTAGCTCTTTAGAAGACCCTCTATCAACTGCATTCTTGGAGACAAATGCTGATACGTGTCTGGTTGCGACGTTTTAAAGTACCATTAAAAGGTTCCAGAACTGAAACTAGATAATTTTCGCAGACACACTGTGGTTAAATACATCTGAAAGAACAGAATGAAAAGAAACTGGAACCGAAACTGTCTTTTCTTTTATTTACTTTCGTTTTCTACTCTCCAATTACTTTTTTTTTAGCGATTCTTGTACTTCAAAGCGACAAGAAAATGATTGTAGAAATCGTAAATCTGGAGTTTCAATCAAAATAAAATGTCGCCTTATTTATCAATATTCTAATGTATTTCAACTATGTATAATGCAGTTAATTAAATATTTTCTACATGTTTCATGTTCTCTGCATAATATGCCAAAAACAAAGAATTTTACCTACTTACGCATTCATAATTATTAGTACTTTGAAAGCGATATGTTACTACATAATTATATATATTTTACTACTTATCGATTGATTTTAAATATTGCATTGAGCAAAAGGTAATTTCTGTTTTTTAGTGGAAAATAAAAATATTTTTTTCTGCATAAAAAATTGAACTTTAAGTCAAATATATTCCACTCTGTTTGATGACCTTTTCGTCATATTTCCGGTAACTTTACAATCCTACATCTATGCAATTTATGGTCCATATTACGAAAACATTCAACCAATCGCGATTTGAGTACATCATTATGACTGAAAGTTTTGCCACTAAAAATGTTTTGCTAACTTTAAAATAAATGATAATCCGATAGTGCACATTTCTGGCTACACGAGGGATGCTACATCATTTTTCAACCAAACTTCAATAATTTCGTATGAGTTTTTACAGATGAGTAAGGCCTCACATTGTCGAGGTGGAACACCATGTCTTTAGGATTTGCAATCCCTCATATAGCCCTGATCTTGAACTATCGAATTATAATTTCGAAGTTTACATATATTTGATGACCGCAAATTCTTCCTGGTTGACTTTTTTGTTGAAAGAACCAGAAGTTCAAAAAGGGAGAGACCATTTGGTTATCAGAAAAAGGGAAAACGGTTTCATCCAACAGAAAGAATGATAGTTGAGTGATTGAAGTTTTACTTTGCACTAGAAACCCGAAATCACAATTTACTTGACATATATAGATAAACTAAATATATTATTTTATTTAGATATTTTACTACAAATCGATATACACTCGACATATTACTGCATTTTCTAAGACTACAGAATTTAAAGAATAAATAAATAAATTGTCCAATAGGGATAAATAAAAATTGGAAGAATTATCTTGTTTAGGAGCATACTATGCTAGAAGAAATCAGTCGTTTTTTAATGCAATTTGTTTTTTACGTGCAATGAAAATGGAAAAAAAAAGCTGAAATATGTTAAAAATAAAAGCGTGATTACTGACACAAGCTTAATACGAGGGTTGCTATTTATATTTCTGGCCTTGGCAACAGTAAGTGTTGCTAATCGACCGCAGAGATTTTAATCGAAAGTTTGATATTTTTAAACATAAATTCAGCAGACGATTTACCATTATAGCTTCATTTGTGTTGTTGACAGTAAATTGAAAAGTTCTTCTCTTACAAAAAATGGAATTGAATCGTGAACATTTTCGTGCCATTATTTTTCATAACTTTCGACGTGGATTGTCAAGACAAGAGTGCTTCGATGAACTTAATTCTTTATTCAGCGATAAAGTGCCATCCTACAGCACTGTAAAAAATTGGTATAACGAATTTAATCGTGGTCGATGTTCGATCCAGGTTGAATCCCGTGCAGGTCGTCCAAAATTCGCTGTTGTGCCAGAAAAGATCGATGCTGTGCGTGAACTAATAAAGCAAGATCGTCATGTGACATACCGTGAGATAGAGGCGTCTTTGGACATTAGTATGACTAGCATCAATAAAATATTGCATGAACATTTGAGCGTAAAAAAAATTTGTTCGCGTTGGATCGAGCATAATCTGACAAACGCTCAAAAAAAGGCTCGTGTCGATTGGTGCAAGGAAATGTTGGAAAAATACGTTCAAGGTACATCAAAGGCTGTGTATAACATCTACACAGGTGACGAATCATGGATCTATGCATATGAGCCGGAAACAAAACAGCAATCAACTGTATGGGTCTTCCAAGACGAGGCAAAACCAACAAAAGTTGTTCGAGGAAGAAGCACATCGAAACAAATGATTGCCTGTTTCTTTGGCTTTAACGGTCACGTGGCAACAGTGGCGTTAGAGAAACGCAGGACGGTCAATTCTGAATGGTACACGACCATTTGTTTGCCAGAAGTCATCGGAGAAATTCGAAAAAAGCAGAAGAACAGGCGAATCATTCTTCATCATGACAATGCGAGCTCTCACACATCGACTCAAACAAAGGCTTTTCTGACGAAGCGAAAGATCGAACTGATGGGTCATCCGCCGTACAGCCCTGATTTGGCACCCAATGACTTCTTCTTATTCCCTGACATCAAAAATAAATTACGTGGACAACGATTTTCGACCCCCGAAGAAGCGGTTGATGCATTCAAAACGCATGTTTTGGAGTTACCTCAATCGAACTGGAAAAAGTGCTTTGAAAATTGGTTCAAACGCATGCAAAAGTGTATTGATCATCATGGAGAATATTTTGAAAAACAATAAAACCAATTTCGATCCTACATATTTGTTTTTTCATTATTAGGCCAGAAACATAAATAGCAACACTCGTATGTAGCAAAAAGTGTATATCATACACTAAACGATAAAATAAATAAAAAACTTCATTTTTTTTTAATAAAAAAAAATATTAATACTCAAAAATTGGCGTCAATTTTCAGGACTCTCCAGATGTGCACGACAAAAATAAAAGAGATTTGAAACAAAGACATTAAGCTGCCGAAGACAAAATGGAAGAGCGTTCGCCTCCCAATGAGGTACCCAAGTTAAAATCCAAGCGGTAGCTGAAAAACATGAATTCTGCTTACGGCTTTCACTGACCAAGGTGGTGATGTAAAATATCCTCAGTGGCTGACGGATCATGGGTTAGAATTCTCCTGTCTATCGGCTGACCAAGAAAGGTTTTCGTGGTTCTCCTCTCCATGTCACGCTAATGTAAGTTTGTTCCATCAATAAGTTCTCCACGAAGACTAGTTTGTCCCGATGCTTGATCTAGGAGAGTTCCTTTGTATTCTGGGTTAGATTCAAAGTAACAAAAATTTGAAAATGAGCATTGATAGTCGTAAACTCAAAATTCGGATAAATGTTTAAGGCCATTTATATTAATGCATAAAAAATAGGAAATAAATAAAAGTGAAATTTGAAACTAAAAAATTTACGGTATTCTAGAGAAGACAGAAAACGTGAAGTAGAACACGAAATAGGAAAAACAAAGGTAGAAATACCACAGTGGCCGAGAGAGGCAAATAAGTGCATGGTACAATTCTACGCTTTATGGAGAGGTAGTGAGGAACTCATATCATTAACAAGAGAATCGGTATTCATATCAATGAAGCAAGATCAGCTCCTTAAAAATGAGCTGATGTGACAGGGAAGAATTTTGGAATGTGCGTCAGGAGAAACTTTAATCTTATCGAGAATATCTTTCCGCTTCAGTTTATTGAGATTAATCTGTTTGATATATACCCTATAGTCTTTAGGATGCAATGAAGATACAACAAAAAAAATATTTCTTCCGAAAATACTCATCTGAAAGTTCCACACTAGTTTTTTTAGAAACTAATAGAAAGTTTTAGAGACTAAAACGTTTTGAAAATAGTTTGACGTAGCTGAAAGTGATAATGTATTATAACGCAGGTAATGGAAATCACTAAACGAAACAAAATAGCAAATATTATATTCTTTCTGTCACTGTTTTAAGCCGCTAGATAAGTATACAGTCAAACCTCGATATCTCGAACTTGAAGGGAGAGGAGAAAAAATTCGAGATACCGAAAATTCGAATTATCGAAAATCGCATGTTATCGATGGTAGAATAAAGAAAAATGCTCTTTACATACTTTATTTATTATTCCATATTTATTCTAAAAACGCTTTTTACACTTTCATTTAAAAAAAGATTCAATTGTTGTTTGCTTTAGAGATGTGTAAGAAAGTTTGTCTATAACACTTTCTAAGTGGACTATAGATTTAAATGTCTCCTCTGACATATTCGGCTGCCTCTCAATAAATCTCCTTACATTGTCCTCTGCAGAAAGTGCTTGTTTGTTAGTAACATTAGGCGGCAAATCTTCGATTTCCTCATCCTCTTCTTCTGATAGTTCATAAGAAGCTTTCGTTTGAGCAATGATATCATTGTCATCCCACTGACCACACACTGTTACTGCATCATCTACGTTTACAAAGTCATGAAATTCCATGTCATCAAGATTCATGAGTCCGGTCAATCTGTCCCAATCATTTTCGGTGTAGTTTTCAGCAGAATTAACGATATTGATTGTTTGACTACTTTCGTGATCTTTAATGAATCCAGCCTTCTTGAAGCCATTCATTATCGTAGAGGAAGACACATCATTCCATGCCTTGTCAGCCATTCGCATAGCTTGTAGAACACTAACACCGGATGGTAAAACCCCATCTTCCATTTCGGACAAAATTTTTTTAACCACTTGATGACGATACTTTACTTTAAAACTTTGGATGATGCCCTGATCAAGTGGTTGAAGTTTTGAGGTAGTGCTTGGGGGGAGAAATTGAATTTTTACGTTTTCCATTTTAGGTATGGTATTGTGGCCCGTACAGTTATCGATGAAAAGCACAATTTTCCGTTTTTCTGTTTTCATTTTCTTATTTAAATCTTTAAGCCAGCTTTCAAAAAGGTTTGATGTCATCCAAGCTTTTCGATTAGCTTCATATTCTAAAGGAAATGATTTTATGCCGCTGAAACATCTTGGTTTTTTCGATTTCCCTATCATCAACGGTTTTAACTTTTCTGTTCCATTCATATTTGCACAAAACAATAAAGTTAAACGCTCTTTACTTCTTTTGCCTCCATGACATGCTTCACCCTTTACATGCATAGTTTTGTCTGGGGTGCATTTAAAAAAAAGTCCAGTTTCATCCGCATTGAAAACGTCTTTTTCGTCGTAATCCTTCACGATCAAGCATATTTTCTTCCTAAATTCTTCACAAACTTCTTCGTTTACGCAAGCACTTTCACCACACATTTTCAGAAATGTAATGTTGTTACGTTTTTTAAAATTTTCAAACCAGCCATTACTTCCTTTGAAATTTAAGTGGCCTAATTCTTTTGCGAAAGATTCAGCTTTTTCTTTGATTACAAGTCCATCTAGAGGGATGTTTTGACTTCTACATTGTGTAATCCACATCATAAGGCCCTTCTCCATATCGGGAAATTCACAGTTTTTTAACTTCTTTCGCTTGCCTAGGCCATCCTCGAACTTTTCTAAGATAACTGCTTTATTTTTTAAAATTGTCGAGAGCGTACTGCTTGGAATTCCAAATTCTTGTGCAATTTCCTTTTTCTTTTTAAAATTTTTTTCAACTTCATCAATGATTTTCTTCTTTATTTCTATGGAAAGCGTGTTTAATTTTCGTTTGCTAGCCATTTTAAACAAATGACTCGCCAAAGATCCAACATCTAAGTGCTCTAATTTTTTTAATAACAAAGAAAGGAAACTTTTTAGGAGGTCCCTTGGTCTAACAAAACAGGCATGCATTCACAGGTATCTTTCACCCCTTGTTACAATGATAAGAAATTTTACAGTGTTCTTGGAATCCACCCACCCTTTTGATTCTTGTTCATGGGGTCATTTCTGGTTTTCTTGAGACCACCCCCCGAGAAATAACCTTGCAGAATAACAGGACAAAGAGAGCTAGATGGTCATTGAATTGCAATGACAACTGACTGAAAAGAGATAAGGAAACAATAAAGCAAGAATTTCTACTTGTGGGGTTAAGAGAAGTGATTTCAATGTGTTACTGTTGTCTTTATGTCCATTTTTTTTAAAAAAAAGTTTATCATTATGAGAATTGATCTTCTATTCTTAAAATGTTTGATTTTTTTTAGAATATTTTTTTTTATTTTCAGAAAAAAAAATCTATACTATTTATGGAAAAAAAATTCAAGTTATCGAGGGAATAGAAAAAAAAAAATTCGTGAAATCAAGTTTTTCTTAACATTGAGTGTATATGAAATTTGGAGGGAATTTTTTTTTCTTCGAGATATCGAAAAATTCGTGAAATTGAGGTTCGAGTTAGCGAGGTTCGACTGTATAAACTGATTGTAGACAACTATAAGTTTAAAAAAAAATATTGAAATATGTTTCATAAACATTTAATACTATAATTCGTTTAATCAAATGTAACTTTTAGAAACATTAATCAAAATATTAAGAAATACATTATTTTTATTTTATACAAAACGAGTTTTTATGCTTAAGCAAGTTAATTCCTGGATTTTTTATTATTAAAGTTTATTATTGTAGTAAATATCTCAAAGAATTATTTAACGAAGCATAAATAAATAATTTACAATATATGGTTTGTTTCTAAATAATTTGATTAAAACTTTATTTAATAAAACACTTAATAAAACATTTATACACATCACAAATCTAGATATTTCAAACTTCCCAATATCAAGAAACATTTATAGATATATATTTGAAGGAGAAAGAATAATAAATTAAATCCAACTGTAACTATTTTCAAAAAACTAATGAAGCAAATAACTGTCGTCATTCTTAAATGAATGATTTCAAACTCTTGAAGCATTACCTTTAAGAAAATCACTATGAAAACTACGCTTTGTAAAGAGTAAATAAGTAAATAACGTTCAATTCAACCACATTTTTCATTTTTTTATATGAACGTAATATACTCAATTGTAAGTAAAAATTTTTTCCTCCATTTCTTCTGAAACCGAGTTTAAGTCAAAGTGGCTACTTTTCGGAAACGGGGTGGTGAAAAATGGATTTCCAGATAAGATAGAGTAAGTTCATGGAGCCTGGGGGCATAACGTATTTTTCTGAACAATTTTAAAGAAATATTTTTGGTCTTATTGGATATTAATCAAATAAAAAATCCTTCGAGCTTAGTAGAAAGCAAGTATAAAGATTTTATTACGAATAGTTTTCTGTTCCATAAAATAAAAAAGGCGAGAAACCAAAATTAAAAGTATATAGTGACAAAAATAGCTGTAAATGAGTTTTACTGGTTTAAAGCTAGAAATATAATAATATATATTGATGCCAATTTAGCTAGAACAAGCATCTGCATATAATATACATTAAAGAGGAAGCAGCAAATAAAAGCACAAAAAGTGTAGTTTAACTATTTGAAGCAGAATTGTCCTTAAACATATTTTTAATTTTTTTTACATTATTTTGAATTAGTTTAGGTCAAAATAAGTTTAAAAATACTATATTTACCATTTTAATATTTTAAAGTTATAAAATACAGCATGAAAACTGATATCTTTTTCAGCGTTAAATGTAAAATCTTCCAAACACGGCTCTATTCAAAAAATAATTTTTCAAAATTGCGCTTGTTTGCAATTATTTATAGATCTAAGCGAAACAGTAATTTTTCATTGAAATTTCTTTCATTTACAACACCAATTAATGATGCAGTTTTGAATATGAATGAAAAAATTACAACTAATTTTTATTTCAGATTTTATATTTTAGAATAAATTAAATTATGAGAATCTAGCAGATTTGTTTAGTAACTAAAAGTCTATTTTTTATAATTAAAAAATGCAAATATATATTTTTACTTGTGATTAGAGTGTCAGAAAAAATTTGTGTAAAGGACCCTCTGCGCTAAAGTTTTAAAGAGCTGATGAATGATTTAGGTGCTATTAAAAATATCATCATTAGTGTCTAAGACACGGAATAAAAAAGGATTTAAATATACTTCGAAACCAATTAAATTACCAAAAGAATTTGTTAGGATAAAATCTGACCAATGAGGATAAGTGTACAAGTAGTGCCATTTCTAATACAGAGTTACGAAAAGGAAGAGTAGCGGTTTGAAAATGAAGATGGAATAAACTGGAAATAAAGATTTAAGAAAAAAGATTTCTTAACAGTTGAAAAGTAGAAAAAAACTGTTAGAAATGTTAGAAGAATGTTAGAAAAAAACTACATTTATTAGCATTATTTAGAATATGAAAAGATTCTCAAAATTCAAGTCTAAACAAAACTACACTCTTCAAGATTCTATTTAAAAAAAATCATGAACAAAAGTAGCAAAATAAAGTTTTTCAAAAAGATCGTAAAGCGTAATCGAAAAAAAAAATCTAAATTTTTACTTATTTAATACATTACCTAACTCGTTAAATTTATCTCCTCTTTCTTTTATTTCACAAATCCTATAAAATCAGGAAACACTTTCTTCCATTTTGTTCTTTAATAAACAATATATTATTTTAATTCGTTTCACTGTTTTGACTTAGAGTTTCACCTATAAATTTTATCGGGTATTCGTTTCTTTCACAATTCTAGTAAAATATCATTGAGCGTTTTCTAACAATATTTTTTTAAATTACCAATCAAAAATATTGATTTTTTATTGTGTTTCATCATATCTATATAGTTAAGATATTTTTTGAAATTTTATACTCGTTAGAATACTTTCATACATGCAATAGTCAGAAATAATTCAAAGACAATGGTGAGAAAATGTCATTGATAATATTTTTCGATAAAAAATCATAAATATCTACTTTTTATTAAATATTTATTACTCAGTTTTATTATTTATATCTGTTTAGTTATTATTTAGTTAAATTATTGGTATTATTTTTTCAACCTATTACACATGTAAACTTTCCAAATCATTTCCATTTATAAAAATTTATTAAAGAAATAGAATTAATACATTTGTTTAAAATTAAAATTTATTTTTTGCACCAAACAATTGAAATTTGAAAATAATTCATTTCCTTAATTAATTTATTCAAGACATTGTCAACGAAATGATTGGTCAAATGTCAAAAATAAAAAATTATAATTTGCTCGAAACATGATCTATCGATAGCGAAAGAAATTATTACATAGATTAAAAATTATTTTCAAAATGATGGTAATTTTGTTTAGATTTTAATTTTGAATAAAAGAATAAAAAAATTGAATTGAAGGCAGATATTTAAATTAAAGACAAAAACATTCTAGAATCATCATGTAACAAATAAAAAAATATGTCCATTTGCTTAATTATAATTTCTTAAATACAATGCATTTTTTCGTATTTTGTTCTTTTTTTTAACATCGAAATAAAATCGACAGTAATTTAGAAGTGGTGTATATAAAAAAAGACCAAATGAATTATAGAAAATTGCACATTTTTTTGTAAACTTTTTTGTATAATTTAGTATGATTAAATTCTGTTCATTTATTTGCAGAGTTAAAATACATATTCAGCTTTTACGCATGGTTTTTTGTTTTTATTATTAAAACCAACAATATTGGCGATTTTTTTTCATGTAGAAGCTTCATTAATTTAAGAAAAATCCTGTAATTTTCTCTCCAACTTTCTACCAAATAAAAATTTGCAATACTTTTTTTATACAGAAGATTTTTATTTTCTTCATATACTTATCTGAGAATAAAACATTATGTACTATTAATTTGATTTCTTTATACTTTTCCAACCATGTACTGTATTTATGTGTACTCATTTATTCATTTCTAATGTATTTGTGTGACGGATAGTGTACACTGTTTTAAAATGTTTCAGAAAAATTACTAAAATATTTAACAAATAAATTCAGTAAAAAATATTTAAATGTATAACAAATAAATTTTGAAAAAATATTTAAATATATAATATATAAATAACAATTTATTTAATTCTAATTTACCATATTCAACTAAACAAGTAAAATAACCATAAAAAAGAAGGTATTCAAACTGTAAACTGCGAAAAAAATTGTTTATTGACTCTTAAACAATCAGAATTTTATCAGTGTAAACTAAGTCAACCTTATGAAGCCATTACTTAACTCCTTTCAGCTGGGTACATACTTTAGCCGAAAAAGCTTTCTCAATATCTTGACCGGCAGAACGGAGTCTCAAATCCCGACATTGACGCTAGAATTTTTCTTCAATTCCTTCAACGCATGAAGATTTTCAAATGTTTTGCACTTCTCAATCTTGGAACATTGGAATACAAAACTCTCACCCTCGTATTGATGACAGCACTACAGCATTGCTAAGAAATCTATAATTCCCCATTTCTTACGATAGATGGCACTACCTGATAAATCACCTTCCACGGTTCATTTGGCAAAATACAATTCAATAACAACCTAACTCCAATGTCCATTATTTAACACGGAGCCAAACATAAACTAACTCCAATGTCCAGCTAAATTTTTAATTTTATTATTTTAAATCAATGCTAGTTGTAAATGGTTACAAAACCCTATAGTTTTGTAATCAGTTTTTTAACCATATTAGATGTAAAAGGTTTAAAAACCGTAAAAGTAATGAAAAGTTCCTAACCCTAATTATGGTCCCCGATTAAATGGATAGATAAACCACTACCGATTATTTTGCTGTAATTTTAGAATAAAAATTTTAACAGCGTATTTAATATTATTTTTTATTTTCAATGTTTATTTGATAAAGCATTAATTCGTACATTTTCTATATCGTTTGGTTTGGTCCACATGTATGTCGAATACTTCCGATTCCGGAATATGTCTTAGGTCCCTAAGTACTAAAATTTAATGACTTTGTAGGTAAATTTAATAACTTTTAATAACTTATAGGTACATTTGATACCTATGAAAAAAGAACCTATTATCATAATACTAGTTGTATCTATTACCAAATTAATTAGGCACCATTGATATCAATAATAGTTTGGCTATTTTTCGTAGTTCCTGAAAACGAATAAGTGCTTTTTCCATTAATTTTATATCTTTGCAGCATATAACTTGCTTTTTATATTTAATTCAATTACCAATAATTTTACAGTATATAATTTTATTATGAAGAAGAGTAATAATAAACCAAGACTAAACTGTATTACTAACTTAAGGATTACATAACAGATTGTCTCATTATTTAAAATGGAAAAACAAAGTTGCTTTTGTTAGGATAACAAAATGTAAACATTGTTACAGAATCAATCTTTCGTTAAGCTAAGTCGATATTTCTTCTCTTATCTGAAAGAGGCAAGTTTTTGAAATCAGATATTTGCTGTAAAATTCAGAATATGTTTTATCATATTTAGAAAATATTAGAGTCTTTGTATTTAGCATTAAGAAAATCACAGAAAAATTTAAAAACCTTAACTATTGATATTTCCATAAGATCACTATCTTCGTTAAATATTAAATAATTATGTTCTTACTAATTACTTACAAATTTTTACTACCTGCTATTATATTAATAAATTCAATAGAAAATGTTTAAAGTAAAAAAGATAGATTGTAAAAGTAGTTATTGTAGTGCATTTGAGAATAGTTATTGTACTAATTTCATTTATTGCATTATACTAATTTCAAAGACTAAGATTATTGTATTTTAATTGAAAAGCTACTATACCGTTGTTTACAAAATCAAAATCCAATCTGACACTCAAAAGTCAATAGTATTTTTTTATATCTAATTTTAATATGGTTGAACACATCGTCCGGATCGTAACGAATCATATTTTTTTCTTCCAGAAGAGAAACCCCAACAATTCAGTAAAAGCAACGTTCTTTTTACCACATTAAAATATCAATTAACTTTAGTTCCTAAATATGATTTCCTATACTATGGACAATTTAAAAAAAACATGCTCCTCAATGTCAAAATTTAATATGCTATGCAACGCGATCGATTAGTTACGATTAGATAATTATTTTGTTAGTATTGCTATTCCTGAATCCTTGGAGTTGAAATGTTATATCAGATCAAAATTAATGTGCATGAATTATTCTTAAGGACAATCCACATTGACCTCTTTTCTTAAAATTTCTCCTAACCTAACGGGCACCTGTACACTTTAGTAACACTTAAAGAAAATGGTTGGTTGATACAATAAATTTAAATTGTTGTCACTCTACTATTATAATTTAGTGTCACTGCCATATTTTTGTTTATTTTTGTACGATTATATCATGAACAACAATCATGTTTATAGTATGAAAAAATGGAAGGATTTATTTGAGTGATTAGTTTTCAAATTGCGTTTTTCTTGCTTTCGAACTTTTTTTTATTTTGTGCATTTACGTAGCCACATAGCCACATTTTTTGTCTAATATTTTAGTTTTATTACAAGTCAAAAGTGATGTTTTGTTTTTGTTTATTTCATTCTATCATGTAATAAATTCTACTACAAACAGAGAACAGAAGAAATATGCAATTATAATTGCAAATTAGAATACAATCGTAAGTTTAAAAGGAAAAATAGTGCATGTCCTTCATATCAATAACCATTTTATTCGAAACTGAAAAAAGGTTTAATGCAATAGAAAAGGTGAGAAATTAAAATTATTAAAATTAATTGTATTTACTTTACAACGTATATTTATGTCTTTATGAACACACGAAATCTTTAAAAAATTAAAATCTAAGGATTTTACCGAGCTAAAATAAAGCAAATAACTAAACTATTACAAATAAATTGAGTGTAGATTGTAATGGCACAAGGTCCAGAGAAGACATGCTGCGCCAAACACAAGGTTTTAAAAACTGATTGAAAGATACTGTAAAGCACATATATAAATTGGGTAAAATTGGTGAAAACTCTAAAACAATGTAAAAGTAAATGCAATTGCATTCATAGGTGAATAAAACTTGATAAAAATAGTTAGCACAATAAATCAGTTATATAAAATTTAGAATACCAATAGCGCGTAGAAACACAAAGCTGTTCTACGCGTAGAATGGATGATGGGATTCATCTAACAAGTCTTTCATGCATAAAACGGAGCTATCAAAAATGGTGAATCAAAGCTGATTAAAACAAAGGCGATTACGATGGTAAATGACAAGAATCGAATTTCTGAATGTTTTTTTCGCATACGAGTATTAAAAGGTGGTATATATGAGGGTTGTGCATCATAAAATCATCGTAAGCTTAGTGGAAATAGGGTGTCAAATAGGGTGCGAAAAAGATGACATGACATGAAAGTAAAATGTCAGAGCTAGATGCCTCGAAATCAAGAAAGAGCTGATGACAAACGATATACTTTCAATAATTCTTAACAGTGAAAGCGCGAAATTCACCACTAAATATACGTAACGCCGTATGATGAACTGTGTCTAGGCGTTTTAAATCAGATGCAGTAACCGTGCCACAGACTGTGCAAGCGTTATCCAAGAGTGAAAGTATAAATGCTTGCAAACGGAGTACAACGATACAATCCGCATCCCAGAAGGTATTTGAAAGTACTCACAACATGTTTAAAGCTTTCTCACATTGTTTTCTCAAATATAGGATATGAGGTAAGAAAGTTAGTTTTCATAAAAACTTCACCTATTTTTTCTGAAACAACTGGTATGACAATGCTATTAATAGAGATTACGAGATGAAGATACATGTTACGCAACCGACAAAAGTGGATACAAGAACTTTTAGTGGGTGAGAAGGTATTACCGTTTCGATCACACCATTCTGAAATCTTATTGACTAGCTGAAATTGCAGCACAATAACACGCATATGAGATCTTATACATGACAAATTCAGATTATCAATAAAAAGTGAACCAAATACGACAGGAGGTAAAACGTGCTTGAAAACATGACTGTAATTATCAGGACTTGAAACTGCAGCCAATGTCTCCCCAAGTATACTGAAAATATCAGCAGGATTCTAGTATGTGGTACCGTTCTTTACAAATATATGGTAATGAACTTTGCGGTATATGCCAATTGCTCTTTAGACTCTCAACCAGACTTCTCTGGAAGATGTCGTAAAAGTTACTGATGACACCACTTTCAAGATTCTTTCTGACTAATACATCAGATTTTGCGAATAAACGTTTTGATTCGTTTAAAAGCCGTTGAGGGAGAGCGACGAAAGATATTCCAAGGCCATTTCTGGTTCTTGTAAGCAGTTGAACACTCAGATTTCCTCCAAAGCTTACGATAACGAGGAAAAGAGAAATCGAGGTCTTTGAAACACTATCTTGTGCTAACTGGATAATCACAGACGCTACAGTATCAACGGCAGTATTTAAGATGTCCTGTGTTACCATTGTATCAGTGATCTGAGCTAATTGAGTGTATTTAGGCAGGTTTGCGCTATGATATACGAGTGTTAACGGTCTTGAATTCATGGCAATGTTAACTGAATATGAAACTATATATGGGAAGTTATCTCTGTTATGGAGATTATCACTTACTGTAAAGTTTAGGAAATGTAAGAGAACTGGTGATCATAATGCTAAATCATTAGAGTAAAAGCTTCGTGTAGGCGTATGAAAATACGTTTCTTCATCTTGATTAGGCAAGTGGAGATTATTGTCCTGAATGAAGTTTTCAGTTTTTCATCCTCGATCATTGGAAGCTGGGCTACCCCACAATTCCCTATGACCATTAAAATCCCAAAGCAATAGAAATGGTGAAAGCAACTGATAATTAATAAGTTAAAATCTGTTGTAGAAATTGAGGTATGTGGAGGAAAGTAAATAGGACATACAGTCAATAAAACATTACTTTGAATTCGAATAACGATGATTTGTAATGACGTTGACAAATGGAGACTACATAGATGGTAAATGGTTATTAGAAGTTAAAATCGCACACCACAATTGTATCTGCTGCCATAATCATAATTATGTCGATAGCAAAAACAATTCCGCAACCGTAAATTGTCAGTCGTAATCAAATGCGATTCTTGATGTGCAATACTAAACAATTATAAAGAAATTAATAAATTGAATTGAAATAATAAAATAATTAACAATAATAGACAATTAACAATAATAAACAATTAACAATAATAAACAATTGAAATAATAAAAGAATACCATAAACTCAGTAATTGAACTCGTAATTAAGCTTTCTACTATAGCTTTGTGCTAAAACCATCACTCGAGAAAAAAAACCTTTTTTATATGCTCTAACATTAGAGAGGAAACTCTTTACATATTTCTCTGCGGTAATGAATAAACCTGTATACAGACAGTTATATCAAGTTCAGCCTTACCGTAAATATGATTTCAGATAACTTTAAACAGAAAATAATTTAGCGATGAGTCCGACATATGGAATCACGTTTACGTTGATAATTGAGATTACCTGACATAACGAATTAAAAAATAATTATATATTAAAGAACGTGTGTATTAAACTCCCTTTTTTATTAAAGAGAGCTTCATGTTATCTAACAAAACTTATTAGTCTATAGTTTAATTTAAAGCAATAATGGATAATGCTAAACCAGTGTGAAAAATTCAATTTTTCTCCCATTTCTCTCAGAGCTAAAATTCTCTTTTTACTTGTACAAATTTAAGGACCTAGTTCTGGTATTATAAGAGATGTCGAACAAACACTCCCTTTTGTTTAATGTAGGTAATATACTTCTTAGTTGGTGACTTTCTTTGATTCTTATATCCTTTATTAGATTAAATTTCTTCCAAAAAATTGTTTCTCATAATGCATATAGAATCTGGAAGAACTTTGCTTCAAATTAAATAGACTATGTTGAGCTACACTGTTTCAGTCCTTTTCAAGAGATTAAACTCCAACATATTTTGAATTAATTTCGCTTTATATAAGAAACATTTCTTTATTTAGTATGTGTAGGCAATTAGAATAAAGCGTAATCTTTTATTCCAGTAAATTGAGTTTTAAAACGAGGTCTTTATCTTCAAATTGCGTAATTTACGAGCTGTTAAAATCTTTCTTGGACATTGAACTTTCTTGTTAATATAATAAACTAGAAAAAAAAACTTTATGTGAAACAATTTATATTTTATTGACTTAAAAAATATCAATTAAATGTTTCATTTTTAAAGTAAACTACATAAATATTACTTTGCTTGTTGCTGTTTATTTAGAAAGAGGTTTCTGAACGCTTTTTGCTTATTTATTTTTAAAGTTTATAAAGGGATTTTGTGTAATAATTCTCATGTCTATTCAGTTTTCGCAGTCTTATAACACTATATTTGGAGATTGCTTCATATAATAGTTTAAACGTTATAAACTCTAAATATTAAAACTAAATATATCAGAAAAACTACTCCATTTAGAAAAATTATACAAAACTAATAAATTATGTCATTCATAAATTCCTTATTCACTTTCTCCATCTTTTTAGAGATCTGTCTTCTAAAGCAAACATAATGACAGCATCATCAAATATTTTGGTATTGAAATAGAAACAATCAGTGGAATCTCTTAAGAAGTTAATTTAAAATTCTTGGTGATTCTCACTTTGATTATACTTCAAATAAGTTCTTAGCAGTAATGGAAGGTGTGTTAGAAACCTAACATGCCTTGCATACTAAGAAATGCTTATAATTTAGGAAACGTAGTAAAGCATCATTTTGTTCTACTCCATAAAGGATACAAAATTTCGAATTTCAAACCAGTGCTGTCGTACAAAAATGTTATGTTATTTTATATTTTTAAATGATTACTTATCTTTATAAAGTAATACACGATGAAGTAATTAAGTTCTTTTAATTCATTACTTGTTGGGAAAAGTTATTAACTATGAGCCACTACAAAATGTTTTTTTAAAAACATTAAAATTTGACAATTTTATAGTTTTGTATCAGTAAATATATGTATTAATTTCTGTATTACGCATACATAGTTAAAATTATAAAATGTTGAATGAATATAGAAAACTTAAAAATATGAGCTATTCCCTAAATGTATGAAACTTGTCACTTTCATTGGGCCAGAGAGCTTCTATAAATGAGTCGGTAGTTATTTACATAGTAAAACATTTATAACTATCATTAGCATGATTCCTAAATTCAAAATGCTAATTAAAAAATACAAACCATATAAAATAAGTTAAGGCATATTTTGACGTACAGTATCAATCTAGAATGAATAAATTGAATCATTACCTAGTTAAAACAAATCCAATGGCATTTTAATGTACAGCTTATAAAGATTGCAAGATGTAAACCTCGATATGATTACCATTATCGAGACATCAACCCTTTAATATCAACTCAGGATGGTTTATTGAAGGCTACTAGCGGTCGGCGCATAATATGTTCGCAAGTTTGATTATAACAAATTTTACAAACAAAATGGGAGAACGTTCCTAATCAGGCTTTATTTTTCTCTTGACAGAATTTATTTTTTTCTTTATTGTGTTTTGACAGGGCTCAATGAAAGCTACAAGCTGCCGGTACATAATATGTCCGCGAGTTTGGTTATAACAAAGTATACTAATGAAATGGAAAGATAATTCTAATCAGAGTATATTTTTCTCTTGACAGAAGGTGTGTATTGTGTTTTGAAAGGGCTCGATGAAAGCTACAAGCTGCCAAGTTGCTAGTACATAATATGCCCGCCAGTTTGGTTATAACAAAGTATACTAATGAAATGGAAAGATAATTCTAATCAGAGGTTTTTTTTCTTGACAGAAGGTGTGTATTGTGTTTTGAATGGGCTCGATGAAGGCTACAAGCTGCCAAGCTGCTAGTACATAATATGTCTGCCAGTTTAGTTATAACAAAGTACACTAATGAAATGGAAAGATAATTCTAATCAGAGTTTATTTTTTCTTGATAGAAGGTGTGTATGGTGTTTTGACAGGGCGCGATGAAGGCTACAAGCTGCCGGTACATAATCTGTCCGCGAGTTTGGTTATGTCAAAGTATACTAATGAAATGGAAAGATGATTATAATCAGAGTTTATTTTTTTCTTGACAGAAGACGTGTATTGTGCTTCTTTTAACAATTCAAGATGCCTCAGCTGTCGGTTCATAATATGTTCAAGAATTTGAATTTAATGAATAGACGAGGGGTGGGAAGGGGGATGGTAATCAAAGAAGTAAACTGTTTTTCTCTTGCGAGAAATTATAAATGTTTTACTTGATGAAGATGGCCTTTAATAAAAATTTATATGTAATCTTTATTAAAAGCCATTAATTAAGCTGGTTATGCAGATTTAAATTCAAATATTATAAATTGTAGTTTTATTTAAAAGTCGCAGAATCTTCTAGATGTAGAGTCTAGAGAAACTGTTAAAGATATTATAATAAAAATACAGATCGAACTGCAGAAATTCATATCAAATTGTCTCTTTTTAAATGTCTATTTTTGAAAAGGTATCGCATAGATTTTCTTAACATCATTTCAATGGTAGCGTTAAACAACAAATCAATGAAACAAGCATCTTTAATGGATCAAATGAAGCATATATTCACTTCATTACATTCACTTGAGCAAAAGCCTATTCTCATTAGGTAAGATGATCTTCGTATGTAGGGGGATATGAAACATAGTATCAATTGAATAGAAATACTTCTCTTATCAATAGAAAAATATGAACAATACCAGATAAAATTGAATAAAATTGACAAAATTTAACTGAAATCATAAAGTTTTTTTTTCTCAATGACAGCTTTTTTAACGTAATTGACCGAAAGAGATTTAATTAAAAACGGTAATTTCATAAAAATATTTAGTAACAATTCATATCGGTGGGAAAAATAAATTTTAAACAATATAAGTTATAAATATTTAATTATAACTACGCTTAAATAAAATATTTAACATTAACAGTTAGGCAAAAAATAGAAAACAAAACAACGTCACGTTTTAACACATAATTAAAAATATCATTTTATAAGTAAAATACATTGCTTTTAATTTAATGGCATTAATATTTCACAATTGCTGTTAGAAAAATACATAATGATAAGTTATAATATGCAATATAAACAATAGTGTCTGCTTTCTTAAAATAAACCATATGTATAGAATAGCACAGTTCAATTAAAAGAATAACAACAGACTTCAGTCTCCTAGAGTGTTTTGTTGCGCGATTCGCAATATTTTTTGATCTAGCTGAGAAATTTTTGCTTACAATTAAAAGATTACTAACATCAAATAAGGTTTTTTTTATAGATCTGATTGTATAATTAATGCCATAAAAAATTATGAGGTATGAAACTAATTGTAACTACGAAACTCTTAAAGCCAGAACTTAATAAATTTTAAAAAATATAACAACAATTGAACTTTTTCTGGGAAATAATAATTTAAAAATTTTTTTAACTTGATTTTAATGTTCCGTTGCTTTAAATTATACAGTTTAGTATTACAGATTTGTCATGAGTATATCCAGCATTCTCATCTGGACAGTCTTGAGAATGGGCACCTATATTTGAGTGCCCAAAACCTTCTCAATTTTTACACATTGGTAATTTTTGAAGTAAAATGAATTTTTACATAATCAAGTAATATCAATAAATACGCATTTTAACAAGTTCAAATTTCAGAAAAGCTTATAATTACACGCAAAAAAATAAATAAATAAATAAACTATTAAAGCCCAATGTTTTTGACCCTTCAGATAGTAAAAGTTTTGGAATCAATATTTAGATCCCCATTCCTTAATTTAAGGGTCAAAAATTCAATTTTGTCAAAAATATATGATTATACAGAAAGTACGTTTTTGGGTCTGTTTACACAATTTTAATAATAATTGGAACTACTGATTTGAATAAATTATATTTAGTTTTCAAATTACAAACACAGCAGCTCCGAAGATAGAAAATTAATTAAATAATAATTTATTTAAAAAATAATTTATAGTAAATAAAGTTTTCAAGTGAAGCAAATGATAAATAAATTTGATTGTTGGAACAACCAGAAGTTTAAAAAAATATTAATTTAATAATCCTATTTCGGTTTACCTTCACCTGGGTGTATACTGTGAAACATAATTACAATAAATAGAAAGGGATACATAAATACAGTAATTAACACATAAAAATTAAAATTTATAAAATTATAAAATTTATTTAAAATTTAATAAAATTATAAAGTTTTTAATAAATTGAAGTTTAATTGTAGTAATAATAAATTATAATAAAGAAATATTCTTACCTGGTAAAAATAATAGAACTGAATTCCATCATCATAAAACGTATCATTGAATGAAGAAAAGTTAAAAAGTCCGGTCAAATTGTCCAAAATATTTTCAAAAGCTTCGTCAAAAAGGCTATCCATACTTCCAATATACGCTAGGACGATCAAATTCCCGCTTTCAATATACCATATAACTTATGAAAAAATTAATTTCAGTAAGTATTTATTTTAATAAAAATTGCTTAATGATGAACAAAGACATATTCTTTACTTATAAGGTAAATCAGTAAAAATTATAAATAAACTTTCTTATTTAATTTAGAGATGTTTCTTTCTGATTACTATTTTTTTCTATCTCTTAAAGTTAAAAAGAAATATTTTATAGTTTATAAAAATTATCTATTTACTCTATAACGAGTTGTCTTTCGAAGATAATTGGTCATTTTATAAATAATATGCATTTTGATTTAAATTAGTTTATTTCATTTTCACAGTTTATTTATCGTATTTAGTACTAAATTATCAAATGTCATGATCATTTCTAGAAAAAGAAAAATAATTTGCTCAATAATCACACTATTATTAATAGTTGATTATCAATTAGTGTCAATATAATTATTTTTCTTACTTTCAACTCCAAAATATATAACAGAAATATTTAGCCGCAATTTTATTTAAAAGGTGAATTTAAACTATGCAAAACATCTGGAATAAAGTGATTTTTTAAAAATATTTTTACGGTTATTATTAATAGAATTCTACGTAAAATAAATATTAACATACAATATGAAATAATAATAAAAAAATCAGTTTATATTTTAACTTATTCAGAAACAATTGAGCGTAAGGTTTTAAAAGAAATGAAATAGGTAATGCATCAAGAACTTCTGCCCTAAGCGGAAACAGCTTTCACTTTGAAATTCATAAGAGTAACAGAGCAAACTGAGAGCCCGCGCATCTTCTTCGATGATTTTGGAAAAGATGATGTTGTTACTATAGAAACCACGAATGTTGTCACGATCTCAAAGCATCCGATTCGTTGTATTAGAAACTCCCTTTTGTGACGTAAATCACGTCATACTAGTTTTGTTTTCAAACAGATTGTGAATTTCCAACTTAATTTTTTTTTTCATTTACTGTTGTTGGAGTATATATAAATATTTTTATTGGTGCAATTTTTGAATAATACTGAAGTTATTTGTTTCCTTTATAAGTACAGTATTTCCTTAGGTATAGGGATAACAATGTTTTGTTTTACTTCCAAAAGACGTCTTTCTTCTTCTTTTTATACTTTTATTACCTTACATAGAATAGTAAGAATCGCAATAAAAATGTGTGTTCTTTTCCAAATATGTCAATATATTCACCATTCTGTTGACGTTATTTAAATATTTGAATTCGCATCTCTGAATTTCTATAGATAAAGATGTAAAATTTAATTTGTAATGATGACAAGAATTATAACGTTTCTATACGGCGGAAGAAAGTCTTTTAAAACTACCGTACTGTATACTACCGTATAGTAATGACGTTTCTGGTAAAATAATCATAATTCTGGTCAACTAGACCAAAAAATACGGTATTAAAACTATTCATTTAATAATTTTTCCGGTATAAGGATAACGATTTGCTGCGAGTTCTAGTTTTTCAAAATTATAGATCTTATTTCCTCACATTTAGTACAAACATACAAAAACTGAAAAGTCAATTTAACCGAATAAAAAGCTTTTATGCCATTCTCTGAGGTTCCACGATAAAATTCCCACATTTTATCACTGTTAATAAGTATTTATCTCTTATAAAACCATATTTTACTGTTTATAAATCCATGTTTTTTGCCTTACCAAATCACTACTGTAAATATTACCGAGTCACATTTACAATATATTTTTATATTAACTAACATTTTTCAACTCATACAGAAATTACAATTTTCTTTGTTGATCATAAGATGCTAACAGTTTGGGTTTTTATAGATATGGTAACAACATAATTAAAAAAAGAAGCTCTCTATATCGACGGAACTGGTATAATAATAAATATAACTCTAAATACGTGAAAATAATAACGCATCGGTGTTCTCGCAAAAAAAAATCAAATTTATCAACACTGAAAATTTAATTATATATATGTTACGGTTAAATTGATAAATCCGGTTATTATTGATACTAACCAGTCAATATTAATAATAACCAATAAATTCACATTGACCGTAACATATATACAACTATTTACTTCCAAAATATGAGAGTTGTCGTTATGGAAAAAAAAAAAATTCTTCAATGTATGGATAATTAGCATTTCTGAATGTGTAGAAGTATTTAAAAAATACTGGGATATACAACTTTACTAGAAATAGCTATAACAAATTTCAGGTTAGAATATTGAAAGAAGATATTCCCCTCTCCCCCCCAATGGCAGGCAATGAACTTCATTCGTTTCGCCTTGAAAGATGCCAGAGTTGTTACTCATTTCGCGTTACCCAGTGGGCACCTGTGAATCAGAGTCACGGAGGCGAGCAACATTACCCACGCCACACTGCCACAAACCCGTTTTATAGGGTGGGCCACATTCACACACAGAAGAAAGGACATAGAACACAGAGAGAAAGAAACATCCATGTCCAGAGCGGGATTCAAACCCGCAGCCATTGGGTTCGCAGTCAGGCGCGCTAACCGCTCGGCCACCTGGTCGGCAAGCAAGCAAATCTAATTTTGCATCGATTTCAGAACAGATTTGAAAGAAATATCTCGGATGGAAAAATTTATCATGGGTCAAAATTCTCTAACAGACGAATTAAATGTGAGAAGATAACGCCATTTTCATTAAATACAATACGGGGTGATTATAATTAAAGTTACGATTTCAAAAATCGATCATTTTAAAATTACTCGTCTGAATGACCTGATATTTTATCAGAACAATCGAGAGGCAATGGAATTTTGTTTGGCGAAGGAAAAATACAGTTCCAAAATCTATCAATAAACGAGGTGTCAACGTTCACATTGTCCATACAATGCCACATTGTCCATAAAGGTCCATAAAAATGCAGAGCACCAGATCTTTGCCTGAATGCTTCATCATGAATCTGACAATGAAGGATCGCGCTCTATTTCTGAAGCTTTTGTAAAAGAACAATGAGTGTGCACTTACAGCTATTAGGAAGATTCAGACATTAATATCCATAAAATCGGATCCAACAACCACAAATGATCTGCGAAAAATGATTACTAAATTCGAAGAGACCGGTTCATTTGACGTGAAGCATGGTAGAGGAAAGAAATCAGTTTCGGCTTCGGCAGTGGAAAATGTGACTACAACGTCATAAGAAGAGGTGAACAGTGATGCTGAAATCAGCAATGATCGGAGAATTGGCTGAATGCTGGATAAGTCAATCAGCACGGTGCGTAAAGTTCTACGAAGCATCCTGAGCAGTTACCCGCCCAAGATAAGTATAAAGGTAGCAACTGCTGCACAGTTGCTACCTGCTGATCTGGAAGCACGTAAATCTTTTGCACTAAGATTGTTTGCCCGGATGGAAGTTGACAAAAAAAGGCCCATGGAACATTCTGTGGTCTGACGAAGCCTGCTTCCATTTGCAAGGTTCTGTAAATACGCTAAATTGAAGGATATGTGTAGCCTAGAATACGTTTCAGCTACAGTCATTACCTCTTCACTCTGAGAAGGTCACTGTGTGGTACGGGATAACGGCAGCGATTATCGTCCGTCCGTTTTTCTTAAAGGAGATCACACCTGCGGGTCTTGTTATCTGCACCGTTACGGGCAATCGGTATGAAGGACTTTCGCGTAACCATGTCCTTCCGGCATTTCAGAAGCGTTAGTGTGTGGATCACACAATATTCATGCAAGATGGTGCTCGTCCGCACATTGCAACTCTTGTGAAGAAGCTGCTGAGTGCTCATTTAAGAAATGATAGGATCATAAGCCGCCCTTTTCCAACAGCGTGGTAGCCACGTCCCCCCAACTTAAACCCGTGAGATTTCTGGCTTTGCGTTTACCTGAAGAATTTTTTTTTACAGCGGGTAGATTGATAATCTACCAGACTTGAAGGCAAGCTTCACACACCATATCCATTGCATCAGTACAGATACTCTCCGACCTGTAAAGCCGTTTGCGCTTCCAATTAGTAGCTGAACATAGCGGAGGACACATCGAACAACTTATGCCTTGATCATCTGTAAGATGTTTGCTCCATGAAGTTTTTTTTCTTCTTTTTGTTGTTGTTGCACGTTCCCATTGGCCAGCAGTGCTAGACCAGGTCCACGACGTTATACACCTTCAGAAAATTCAACACCGTCAATGGATCATCTGCTAAATCCTGTTTGGTGAGACCCAGGCACGCGAGGATGTAGTGAGACGAAGCCTGGTCTGAAGAACAGTTGGTACAAATTTCAAAGTTCTTGGATCCTTCCGAAAATTTCATTGATTTAAGGTGACCACTTCGAAAGCAGGCAAGAATAGTTTGTTCCTGTCTATTAAAACCTTGCGCCAGGGAGCCTCTAAGTCGAGAACACCGATACCAGGGGTGCTTTGTGGGGACATTTCAAGTGGTCTTTTTTTAAGCATTATCACTGTTGCCTCTGTAAACACGCATTATTGTCCTTTTGCTGATACATTTTTAGTAAACCCTTGCCCTCTATTGTTTCCTTTTGGCTAACAAGATTACTGTGTGCAACGATTTCCTGTTTGGTTTTTACCTTAACATTACCCTGACAGCGATATCTATCGGCAGGTTTTGGAACTAATTTTTACTTCGTCAAACAACTTCCATTGCCTCACGATTGTTCTGAAAAATTGTCAGGCCATTCTGAAGAGTAGTTTTAAAATAATCAATTTTTGAAAAATCGTAACTTTAATTATAATCACCCTACTACGTGTTCAATTTATCCAAAATGAAAGGAAGTTTGACTCAATGTAGCAACGAGATTTCCTGACTCTTGGGTGAAGATCAAAGTTAAAATTCTAGGAAGTTGACCATAAAGTGCCGATCCATAGACTGATTTATTGTTCAATATCATCAATGCAATAATAAAATAATATGAACGTATCAATCCCCAAGTAACAAACCATCACGTTTATAATCCTTTTTCAATATTTGTTTTTTAAATTCTAATAACAGAAAACGAAATTTGAAGAAATCTCAATAGTAATTTAAATTCTAGAATTAGGATTGCGCGTAGATTTGTGCTTTATAGCTGTCCATAAATAAAGGATAAATGAGAATTAATTTATTATTTTAATAATACGGCATTCCTTTTTTTAAACAACTTGTAAAAAAAATTTTAAAGGCCAATAGAATTTTATAAAATTTTTAATAAAAGTTCACTTTTCCAGCTGTCAAATATTACATATGTATAACAAAAAATTTTTAAAAATTAAATTTCATTGAGAAAAAAGATATGGATAAACTATCAGAATATGGTAAAATTTACCATGCTTCTGGCTCCATAGCAACACTAAAAGCTCAATAATTTTGAGTGAAGCGTTTTGGTAATGATTTTAGTAAAACAAACAACACAATATTGTTTTAATACATGTGAAAAAATTTGGTAAATGAATTAAAATTTGGTTATCTTACCATGATTTTTCAGATAAAACCATGATACCATGGCATAAAAACCTTTTATTTGGTTAAATTTACTTTTAAGTTTTGTAATTTTTACAAAATGTGTTGTTATAGGAGCTATAATTCTTAAAAACAGAATTTTCAGTAAATAGTACTGGTAAAACTACCAAATGAATGGTTTAAATACTTGATATTTAGGTTTTTAATACAAGAATTGTTTTGTTTTTTACCAGAAATATAATTACCATAAAGTACAGTAATTTTATCAGATTTTTTTCTCCGTGTACTAATTTAAATATTAAAACACTTTATTTCGCTAATTTTGTTAACCTAGCTCCATTCAATGACCAAATATTTAAAAAGATATATGAGACAATATTAAAAGATAAATAGAATTACCTTTTCAAATTTGTTGGAAAAACTGAATAACAAAAGTAAAACCCATATGTTACAAAGTTTTTTTTTTTAGTAGAATAATAATATGTAGTGCTTATTCAGATTTTTCACCCCATCAGAAAGATATTAATTAATTAAAATATGCTTAAATATGAGAAGCCGTTATAAAATTTTAAATAATGAGAGAATTTGTAAGAAACAATCCAATAAATAGCATAAACTTATTATGTACTGTTAATGCATTATTTAATATTATGTATTTATTAATGTTTAAAATTCAAAGTAAAGTATCAGATAAAAAAAAACTTTTTAATCAAAATTCTAAAATCCATACTCTAAAACTGCCAAGAACAACTACTGACAATATATGCTGCTTAACATTATTCTGAAAATGCATTTGACGCTGAAGCTATTAATGTGGAAACGGAATTTAGCTATAGATTTTGGATAACAGCGCATTATAATTACTGTTACAGTCAATTGTTGAATTTCACTAATTATCAGCTTTAGATTGATGGAACAGGCAAGCTTCCTTTAGCCCAAAATTGTAGGGAAAATATAAGCAGTCAATAGTTTTGTAATTCTAAATTTAATCTAATGAAATGAATTGAATTTTCTTACATTTCACCAATCTATTGCTAAAAGTATTTTTTCTTCTTTTTGTTAAAAATGTGTAACAATAAATTAGATTTCTATAATCTACAAAGTATTCCTACTTTATTTTGGTCCTTCTGATACTGTTGAAAATCACTGGCTAAAGAATATTAAAAAAATATATAATAAATTTAATGAAAGAAAGGATTAGAAAATCGAAGTTAAATAAAAAAAAATGTCATTAAATGGATAGACACATGTTTGTAAAATTATAATTTAAAAAGCTTCTCAAATGCTATTTTTATCTTGGTTTAATAGAAGTAATTACCTGATTGACAATAAATACTTAAAACACACTTTCATCAAATTCAAATTCAAGAATAGAAAAATATTGTCATACAAAAAAACACTGTTTCATAAATAAATATCTTTTTGTCTAGATTAATTCTTGTTATTTTTATTTTGTTAATTAAACAAAACTTTTTTGTAGTTTAGCACTTGTATTTATATCTTTAGTAAACTGTAAGAAATTTGTTAAATTTATAGAAAGAAACTGTTAGCTGGTGTGCCAGTATAAAACTGTTTATTTCACAGAGAAAATACTGTTATTTGAAAACAGACGCCTGCTTTTTTATAGCAAATAAGTACTATTATTTTAATAAACTCTGTTAATTTAATTGTTATAAAAGCAATGTTGTTTTGAGAAATCGTATTTACATGTAGAAATGTTTTGAATTATATTGGCTCAGCCTTGTAAAAATGTCCGACAATTTAACTTACAATACATATATTACTTCTTAACCTGAATAGGCGAAGCAATTATATCTAAAGACAGATAATTATCCGATAGTATATCAGTTTGACAGTGAAGTCGAATCACGATTTTATTGATACGATGTTCAGAACCATAAAATAATTTCTGAAAAAGTAAAAGCGAATAAAGAAAAGGTTCGTGCAATAATTTGAAAATAGAAAGTTTTCTTATGATAATCAAAACAATATAGCAAAAACTAGAATATGAATTGAAAGTTTTAATTCATTTATTAGAGTGATCCATTATCCATTTTATGCATTTATAATCCATTTATTTTATCCATTATAAGAGTGAAAACAGAGAAAAACTGTTTTGTGAGAAATAATTTTAAACGCTCACATTTATGGAGAAAATCTGAAAAAAAAAATAAATAAATAAATAAATCGCAGCAATCGAGTAAAGTTTAAAAGCATAAAATCTGTATTTATCTTTAAACAGTTTTTTTTCTGTAGAATTTGCCGTTATTTTTTACAGTGTAGATGATAATTAGACCGGTAGTTTATAACTGTTTAAGAGAAAATTAACCCATTTCCACAAGATCTTTTTTACGCACAGTCATGTAATTGTGTATAATATAGAAAAAAATAACAAACAATCAACAAATCATACAGTTTATAAGTAATGAATAAAACTTTTAAGGAATATCATACATTGCCATTGTTAAAAACTACATCTATAATCAAAAACAGTGTAAAAAACGTTTCGTGAAAAAAAGTTATTTAAATTTGTGAAGGTATTTTTTTACTAAATCATTAAAACATGCACTGTATTTTTATATCAATTTTGAATTGTAATTTTTAGAAGAAATTTTGAACATAAATAAATTTAAAAAATCATTTCCCGATGACCTACTAAACATACTTAAGAAAATTTTACATTCTCAATTATTTGAAACATGAGTTTGCGATGATATAAGAGTTATGATGAAAAAAACTATTAAAAAAGGTATGTTTAACTTTTAAAATTTCTAAAAGAAAATTCAGAGGAAGGTTTTCTTAATAAATGTATTTAAATTTCATTCAACAGTTAATTCAAAAGTTACTGAAATTTTATGTGCTTTATATTTGTGAATTACTTTCATACTTTTTTTCACACAATATTTTTCTTTTAAGTATAGTTATTTTTGAAATCCCACTAATCGTAGATTTGGTATAATTCGCACACACACACACGCATGTATGTTATGTATGTTAATTATGTATGTATGTATGTATATGTATGTATGTTAAGTGCAAGAAATTATGGATTTAAAGAAAAAGAAATATCTTTAAACAATATAAAAGTAATCGCGGGGGTTGATAAGCAGATCAAACAGGGAGCGGAGCCTTATCGTTCAATGATAAATAAAAGTTAGATTGTTAATTAATTAGAAAATTATTTGATTAATTAGGATAATTATAAAATTTTATTAGTTGTGTTCGTATATGGCGTCAAAATTTATGTATACCTTTTTGTATTGTTGATTAATAATGAATTACAGATCGTTTAAATTTTTATATCGTACGTAGAACGGATATTCAGTTAGAAAAAAAGAGATGATTTAAGCTTATTTTTTCAAAATTCACAAGTGCATTTTAACGAGTCGCTTTTAAAAAAAACCTTTCACGAACAGTTTGCCGTCAATGTATTTTATTGCAAAAAATGATAAAGCTAGCAAAATTAAAATGCAGTTAATAAAAAAATACGTTTTTATATCTGGAAGTATAAAACTAAATTTTATCATTATTGCTTCCAAAAAATTAGAAAAAAAACGAGAATTCATGTGGAAAAAATGCTGTTGAAATAAAAATTTTAAAAATGATTTCTATATTTTATGCAAATTTTTTTCAAGACGCTATAGTTTAGAAATATCATTCAGAAAAAAAAGGCCTGAAATATAACTCAAATTTCATAATTTATGCACGCTCATATAATTTTTTCAAATAAACAAAATACTTGTAGTTTTTTTTATAAACTATCTAAAATGTCTATTTTTGTTCAACAATTAATAAACTTTTTCGTAAAGTACGTATTTTAAACTAAACGTTTCATAACTGTTTCAAAGTATATGGCGCATGAAATATCTTAAAGTCCTTTATATATTAGAAAGTAATTATAGTGATGCAAGTACTGAATGAGTCATTCTGTCATCAATAGTCATTTTTAAATTAATCAATAACCAAAATATATCTTTAAAATCCATTTACTAAGCATTTTTCTTTCACTAAAAATTCAAACCAGTAATAGCAGCCACCAGTAGTCATACTAGCAGTTATAAACCTTGATAGCATCATAAATTTCTATTTGATCCTCTGTTGTCTATTTGCATTTTTTTTCATTATTTATTTATTTTTCGCAATATTTTTTTTTAAAAATACACAACTTTACTTCATGTTTAAACAAATTTTCATATTTATGCATCATAGAAATAATTCTAAAAGTATATAAAAGCAATAATATATTTAAGGTAATTAAAAAATTTCTAAAACATAAACAAAACATTTTTATACAGTCTGAGGATTTTTCTTTTTAGAAATATGTTACTCTAAATCTTAAAAACGATCATCAAAATAAATTTTTATATGAACATATTTCATCAAATTCCCAGAAAATCAGTCTTCTATTAATATTATTAATTTCTTGTTATTCTTATTATTCTTTAATTCAGTCTTCTATTAGTTTATTTCAAACAAAATACGTGGACATTTTTTTTTTCAGTTTAATTAATTTACACATTTTTTACATATTTTAATTTTTTTTTAAATTTAAATAATTAAAATTCGAAGAATTCAATTTTAAGTTGAAAATAATTTAATTAAAAGGATAATTTTTATTAAAATGGATTTTAATTTCTAATTTAAGTTTTATATATTATTTTACAGAGAAAAAAATGACTTCAAAAAGTAAAACGCTTAAAACATATGAAGACATATGTACCGTTCTAAATTAATGTTTACTACTTTTTTCATTCAAAATAAGAGAAAAACGAGGGGAAAAAATTAAATGATCTGCCTTAGTTGAAGTTAACAAAAATCTTATCTTAATACAATTGTCTAAAAGTAATATTACAACGTGTTTCAATTATGTACATGCATTTTCAGATCAACATATATAACATATGTTCATGCATTTCTTATTGCATCGAATGCGTATAACTAATGCTTTGACACACTGTAAGAATTTTCATTCAAAAATTATGATAAAGTAACCGGCAGCTGATTGAATGATTATTTTATTGATTGATTGAATATAGGATTTGATGGCACTAAGCCCAAGTGAGGACATGCTGCGCCAAACAATATGATAAAAGAGATCAAAACTAAAATGCATGTAATGCTTAAATTATCTTGAGATCAAATTTGATAAAATGGTATAAGTAAATGAATAAAATCAAATAAAATGTATGGACATAATATAAACAAATTATGGAAAACAGTACGAATAAGATGGAAAATAGTAGAAATGAATAAAATTGTGAATGCGATAAAATTTTTACATGCAGTTAAAAATAGGAACAGCACGTAAAAACGCATAACTGTTAGGATGGTGGATGCCATCTAACAAATCATGTATGCATAAAATAGAACTCCTAAAAAAGGTAAAACGTTGTCGGTTAAAAAGTGGAAAAATTATCAGAATGTGAAGAATGATCAGAGGAACGTTACGCGCATTGCATTAAGGAGGACAGTAAATGAAGATGTTAACCGGGTGTGTCCGATTCGCAGACGAGTAAGTTAGTCTGCACTATGCAAATTTAGCACAAGCAAAAAGTTCCAAATTGGTTTTAACCCTATGTAACTTACTGATAGTTTGGAGATCCCGCATTTGCTGCTATAAAGATGTTATAAAGATTCGAAAATGCAGCTTAACGTCCGAGAACGGTACAGATAATGTCAAAAATAGCTATTGCAGACGGGGCAGCAGAATCAGCCAGGTCGTTTCCTGGTATGCCAACCTGACTCAGCACCCAACAAAACAACACGTGGAACCATTTCGGTGAAGAATGACTGTTCAGTGACTGGGTTCAAATGAATAATAAAACCTAAAATTGGATTACGATCACTGTGAAGACTATATCTAACAAACAGAATGCGATAATACTATCAGAGTAAATACAATATTTCCGTGTAGAGACAACACCTCCTAGAAAAAAGTAGGCCTCAGCACGGGTCACCATAAATATCCTTTAGTAGTCCAAACGTAATGACATATTTCGTATTTTCAACCACTGCGCAGCTTAGTACCCCGAACGTAATGACATCTTTCTTATTTTTCATCAACTACGCAGTTAACTTCGTCACATCGGACTACTAAATTGATCCGTGCTGAGGCCTTCCTTCTTCTAGGACGTGTTGGTAGAGAGCGAGCAAATCAGTCTTAGTGCCAAACGGATGACAAAACCTTCAGCAGTGAAGACGGAGCGAATATTTGGGATTTTTTAGCTATTGGTTTCATCAGCGATGACGACATCACAGACAACATATCCAGCATATTTTGAACCGTCTGTAAAAATAGGTATGTATTCAGAATATTGGTTACAAAATTCAATAAAAAGTTTGTGAAAAATGCAGGGTGCAACATTGGCTTTACTGTATTAAATAAATGGGGTAATAAATTGATATGATGAGATGGTCCATAGTGGTAGGAGTAAGTTATCAACTGATTGCGTAGGTATTTCGCAAATATCAAACATATGTATGAGTGAGCGAGTGCGCAAATAAAATTGACGATAAATGGTTAACTTATAAATTCTCTAAAATTTCTGACATTTTTTTTTTTAAAAGAAATATAACCAAAAAGGGTAAATCCTTAGAGAAAGGCTATTTTGTCAAGATATTTAGTATTTTGTTGATTTTTATTTATAAAACCTCTTTGTACCGGCCTACGATATACCAGAAATCAATTTTAATTCATATTAACTTAATAATCATCAGAATTACAGGATTTTTGTTTTATTTTATGACGATGACGCTATTACTTTCTGAAGGAGATGTCTTGAGACTGAAGGGCATATTCAAATGAAAGGAATATATTGAAGCTATAAAAATATTCTGACTGAAGGGGTTAAAGAAAAAAAATCAACTTGTTTCTTATAAGTTATTCGATGCGAAACTGGAATGAAATTCGTACAACAAAAAAAAATTTCCTCTCAGAAAACATGTTATTCCTCTAAGATTAATGTGAACATACAAATAATGAAAAAGGATAAATTATTTTGAAAAAAGTTATGTTTGGCCACAAACACAATTGAGTTTTCCTTGTATTATTCAGACGTAATACACAAGATATTCTCTCAATATATTTGGAGTGCATTTATTTATTCAATGTTTCTAACCCTTGGAATTACTTCTAGGTAAGACTATCTATGATGTTACTCGGTTAAGAAAAAGTACCTCATATTTTTTTAATGCAATAACAATAACACAAAACACGTGATATGATGAAAATATTAAATTGCAATCAAATGCTGTAAACTCGCTCAATAGCATTTTTTACGAATCATTACCTAATGTAAAATGATAAAATAATATACGGTGTTTAGTTTAATTTATTTGTTAATTGTTCTTTTCCTATGGTAATGGTTTTTCAGAGATTTCGGTAATCAAAATTATAGTTCTTATTACCACACATTAAGTAAAAAATACAAATCTGAAAAGTAAATTACAATTCTGTCATACTCTAAGATATCATGATAAACTTGTCAAATGTTTCCTCAATTACTAAATTTTATCATATATTAGGAAACCATATTTCATTGTTAATTTTAACAAAATCATTACAAGAGCTTTTGGATGAAATAACACGCTTTTTGATGTTCCTGTAGATCTAAAGTCGCGGTACATTTTACCATATTCTTGTAGTTTCGATCATACATTTTTCACAGTGTTGCAGACTTGTTTTACCAAAAATTAGATTTATAGAAAAATCAAAGGAAACGGTCCATCAGGAAAACAGCATGAAATTACATGTTTGACATGAAATTTCATGATATTTCCAGAGAATGATTCAATATTAATGAAAATATCGTGCAACTACAAAGATGCGCTGCCTTCTATGTAGAACTTGAGCTGCCAGCTATTTTTCCCTATTTTTTTCCCTGATTAACAAAAATTTTATCTCACAAATGTGCAAAATCAAATTTACCGCGGATTTGGAGGCACTTTTAATTTTGATGGAAGCACTTTCAATTTGTAATCTAACAATAAGATAATATTAATATTTAATATCTTCTATTTTTAAAAGCAATTCATTCTTAAAACAATATATAAAGATACGTACGTTTGCGCATTTTTTTAAATAATATTAATAGGTTTTTCGACTTCTCAACTTTTTATAGTTTTCTAAAAAACAAAAATATTGTGAATTAAATTTTTAAACCAATGTTAATCAAAAATCTGGAAAAAACATATCCTCCTTACTCTTAACATTTATGAATATTTTTAACTTATAATTTAGTAATAAAACCAAATCTTTCTAAATGAATTCCAACAGCAATCAAAATGTAGTGACAATTTCTATATACTAATTGAAATTCAAATGAAAACTTAAATCAGTACCATTTTAATTAAAATTTCGTAAAATTTATGAAAATTAAAATTCATACTCATAAATGTACGTACTTGATGTCACATTTTAAAAATTGATAAAACTCATCAAACATTTTGAGAAAAAAAATTAAATAAAAATTATATTTAGGTAAATTTTTTTTCTCCAAATTATTCATTATTTTAAAAACACATATATTTCGTGAAAAGTAGAATAAAATTTACAGAAAAAATTTGCTTGGATTAATAATTTTTTAAGGTTAAAAGAATATATAACGTCTTGATTTGCTGCAAGTACTAGAAAATCCAGTACCAGAGAACATAATTAAAATATTGATTCACTAAAACATTTCTCCAAATAACTCATATCAGTCTCGAAGTATCATTCCGTTTTCAGAAAATAAACACGTTAGCTACATAAATATTTTTTTAATTAAACAAAATTGGCGCATAACATACAAAGACAATTCGACAAAACTCAAATAGATATAATTACTTCAAGTCCCCAGACACCTGATATCTAAAACATAATTGAAATTAATAAACCTTAAAGTAAACTTCGTTTTTAATTAAATTCTAAACTGTTTGTATTTCTGAATTATCAATTGGTTAAAGCTATAAAACACTGGAATACATATACACAATAATTTCAATTTCCTTATCAAAATCTTATAAAAAATCTTATTCTTAATTTTTAACTTATAATTTTTTTCAAATTTTTCTGATGAAATAACACTATTGTAGATATTCAGTTTCTTTATAAAAAAATCATTTCAAAAACTTCGTATGCATGAAGCAAAACAGCTATTTAAAAAATAGAATCAGAGCAATAGAACCATTAAATTCAAGACGGGAAATAAAAACAATTTTTCAATTTTCCAAGAGACGCCACCCTCTGCTCGCACCAACCTCCGAAATTGCTTTTTATTCATCATTGCTATTTTGCCTTTACTCTTAAATGTTCAATATTTCTAATATATAATATGCATGTGTAAAAAATTTATTTTTATACATTTAAAGAAAATAGAAATACAGATCATCGAAAGGAAGAAACAAAATTTTACTTTTTAAAAATGTTTTATAACACATAACAGTTGCAAAAGAAAACGGCTTGTATCGCTCCTAAATCTCCCTTTTAGGTTTCTAAAATTTTCAGTATCAATATCAGGAACTACATCTGGCAAAATTTGATATCTTCTTTTTAATAACTTGCAGCATGAACTGAAGCATGAGGTTAAAAAATAAACATTTTAAAAGAGATCAATTTTCTTACAACAAAACTGTGAATAATAGTCACTATTTAAGCCATATAAAAAAAAGAAAATTGAAATAAAATTCAAATAAATTCGAATTGCAGAAACTTCTCATCAAATTGAAGTGCCTCGTGTTAAGTTCATAAATAAAAGTCATAATGTCAAATTTAAAATTTTTAGAGGCATTTCTGCTGACTGAGTTTAACACTTAATATTTCTATTACTAATTATTAAACGTTTTTTTTTATCTTATCTTAGTCTGTGTCCGTTTTTCTATATATCATCGTAACGTATTCTTCAGGTCAATATTTCTTGCGATTTATTTGCGAAACAAAATATAACGCATAGTTGAATATTGATACAGTAGTTGCGGCATCTTTTATGACTTCTTGGCCATCTTTTTATTATTTAAGGCCATTATGGCCATCTTTTAAGATTTTTAATGTAAAAAAAAGCTTTGTATTCCTTCCATTTTTTTAATTTGATCATTAAAAGTAAAAGTAATAACAAATTATCCCTGAGGAATTAAAAAATAACGTTGAAATTTTAAAATCTTTAAAAATTGATGTTAATAATGTAAGACAGCTAAACTTATTTTGTGTTAATATAAACAATTTAAAGACAAATTTAATTTTAAAAAATCCGTGCTTAAGTTTTTTTAGAGTAATTTTATTTTAAGTTTTTTTTTTTTAAATAGTTTTAATGAATAAAACTTTCTGCAGCAGAAAACTAAGGATTTATCCTTTTTGTTCGTTTCAACCTTCTTTATTACAAATAACGCAAATATATCACTTATTTGAAAATAAGTATCTAAAAAAGATATATTAAAATTTATGCAATTTAATTTTTGGTAGTTTAAGAGTGTATGTTACTGTTTCTGCAGCATCCATACCATTTAAATTGTTATGAATTCTGCTCATGCTTACATAGTCATGCAATTCTTACACCATAGTAGATTTAAGAGCAATTCTGGAAAGATTTAAGAACAATTGTCCTAATTCACGACCAAACACTCCGAACCAGCTAATCAGAAGAACCTGCTATATATTTTTTTTTAAAGTATGTTGTTTTTACATTTGGAATCTGATTGTAAGATTCAGTATCTATTTGTATATTTTTGTTTAAAATAATTCATTAAGAAGAAACAAATTCAAATATAAAACATAAATTTACAAATATATCGTAATTTATTCATTTATCAGAGCATAATACAATTTCTTTTCTTTTAAATTAGAAAAATCATTATAAATAGTTTTTTGACTTATCCCTATTTTTTAATAAGCCATCCGTTTACAGAATAATTGAAAACATTTAAAAAAAAAACTCTTTTTATTCTCCAGGTATAAGTGTATCACAAAAAATTAAATAACAAAATTTATTTGCAATACAAAATGTTCCAAGAAAAAAAAAAGCTAGTGCACGTAAATACCAACAAGTAAACCATTGCGTTTCATTTTCGTTTATTCCCGCCTCTGAAATGGGTTTTCTCCTCCATTTACAGAAACATCGCAAAAACTAAAACAATAAAATGACTTGTTGGAAATTGAATCGAAAACAATTCCAGAGTTTTGTGAGGATGAAGAGGCTACAGGAGATTACTGCAACAAAATACTTCAGTTGTATTAGTCAAACTGACCATAAGAAAATGCTTTGCTATTATTTTCTCGCATCACCTCACGTGACATGTTTCATTCTGTAACCAATATATCTTTCCAATAAGATAAAGGTAATACACTGAATGAAAACTGGAGTATTTTTAGCAAGTTTGAAGAAAAAGTTGACTGTTTTAAAAATTTGATCTAGCTTTTTTTTTTCAAACAAAAATACTCAAAAGCTATCAGACAGTGAGACATAAAATTAAATGTAAATAACTAAATATCTCAATTGATATAATAATAGTAGAGTAAAATAGCATTTTTTAAATGTAAAATAGAAGTGTAATGCATCATTTTAATCATAAGAAATTGGAGCTCATGCATTTTTTTTTTTTATTTCAGTATGAACAAATGTAAATAAAAAATCTGCAAATAGTGAGAGCATTAAACTTTATTTACATTTAGGCCTAAAAAATGTACCCATTTAAACAAAATGTTTCCTTCTTTTTGTTTATGAAATGAAATAAATCTACGTTTTTTTTTTTTTTTTTTTTTTTTTAAAGATAATTATTCTGTGCACCATATCAACATATTTGAAACTTTTTTCATTACTAATTTTAATTGTTTTTGGCTTATTTGCAGGTAGATATTTTTTTTTTATTTCCAATGGTAGATCAAAAGACAACTGTAGTTAAAAAACAGACAAAAACATGAGAAACAGAAGGAAAGATGAACAATACAACAAAAACAAAACTACAGTGAGTCTATAGATCGTTCATTTTGTGACGGGCTCTCCAATAGTTCTCCCACAAGTGTCCCGAGTTTAGTGCGGGGCCGTGCCCAATGTGGTTTATGTCCATTTCTTCTTGGATATTACACAGTGTGCAAATAGGGCTTGGTAATATATTTATATGGAATAAATGTTTGGAAAGGCAGTCGTGCCCAGTAGCGAGGCAAAAGGTGGCCGCAAACTTGTCCCTTGGCCATAGTGGAGTATCCTTGATGTCGTTTATCCATTTCTTGTCTTTGTTTGCCTCTTTTATGTTTTCCAAAAAGACTCTCTAAAAGACATTTTAATTAATGTAGCGTGTAGCATTGTAACATTCTATCTTTATTGTGGCTGATTAAATTTAAAAAAGAAAAATTTTTGATATTCTTTCTTATGCAAACGAAAACAAAATGGTATCTCTTTTTTTTTAGAGATGGAACATCCAGAACACATCGGAAAAATATTTGTAAATAAAGAGAAAAAAAATAGGTTTATTCTTATAAGAGTTCAAACCTAATGCCTGAGAAATAGTTTTACTAAATTTAATGGTATAACATGAAAGGCCCATTTAAATTTTACATTTCTTAGTTTTAAAAATCATATTACTTCAAAAATTAAAATGAAAAAAATTAGGATGTAAAGCCTCATAATTTTATATAATTTAACTTTGTAAACAAAGTTTTTTGACAACTATATCAAAAAATTTTAAGTTTCAATAAAAATCATTATTTAGTAACTAAAATACGTAAAATAAAGAATGCTTACGAAACAAAAAAAACAAAAAAAGAACAATTCTTTTTTTGTCGGCATTTTTTAGTGTTACGAAAATGCGTCTTTGGGACTTTCCAAAAACAAAACAAGATGCAATTTTATTTTTTCAGGAGCGAAATATTTTATGGAGTGAAATATAACGAAAATGTACCAATGTCCATAACATGAAACTTTATATTAATAAACGTCCGTTTTGGAAATGTTATTTCATTTTGAATCTTATTTATTAGAGTTCATAATGGCTATAGAATCAGGTGAGAGAAAAGTTTGTTTTGAATCTATGCTAAACTCTATATCGGCCCATTTTCCACCGAAATCCGATTGACTACTTTGATTTTAAGCAAAGTGTTTCATTTTAAGATTTTTTCCAAAAATTTTAAGTGTAGATTGGCGGCACTTAAGAATCTGCCAAATCTGTAGCTGTGGTTAATACGTAAGTACCGAATTTTTCTTCCATACTTTTCTGAATCATATTACTTCAAATATTAGAATATGTAAGAAGTATACATAAACACATAATTTAATACCATTTAATTTTTCAAAAAAGGTATTTTGACAACAATTTTATCAAAAAATTATAAACTAAAAAACGTAAAATAAAGAATTCTTAGGATAAAAACGATTTTAAAAATTCCTCATATTTCAATAAAATCTTTCGTATTGTTTCTTTTTTTTAAATCTTATAGTGTTTAATCAGACGTAAAATACCATTTTGTAGAGAACGATCATCAAGTAAGAAAAAAAAATTTTTACAAGAAAATTTTTTTGTATAAAAATCATAACACTTACCTGTTTTATAAATCCGCAGAATTCCAAATGAAATGTTCTTCGTTTGAAAATTTTATTTTCAAATAATATATACATAGATTATCCCTTCATTACTTTTAGATAGCATACCGCTCATCAAAATTTTATAATTATAAGATCTCGATATGAATTAGAATATGTAGCTTAAAAACAGAACAGCTGAATTCTAGTTGAAATTATTCTTTCGAAACTAAAAAATTCTTACCAAAAAAAACGATAAAATGTTTTTAGCACAAATTAAACTATTTCAAGTTGTTCGGATGATTCTTTATTGTTGTTTTCCGAATTATATAGATACAGAAATATATACTATTCTATGAAGACGAAGAATATTCTATAACTATTACAGTTCTGTATGGAATTCATTGGAACACATTTATTCATTGGTATGACGAAAGCAATGTTCACTCCATTTTAACTTGTAATGAATTGAAGACAGAAAAATTATTTTACCGCAACACACACATCTGTAACAGCAAGTGATCATGAAATCATGTTATGTTGTTCGCAATAGAAAGGTAAAAATTATTGAGAAGTTGTTCTTTAAATGCTTGGCGTGTTCTGCTTCAATGTTTGGCATGTTCTGATTAGTTTTTTCAAGAAGTTTTACCTTTTCTTTAGGGAAATTTTGCTTCTTTTTTGATGCCAAGAAAATGGCGTCCGTCATTGCCAATGGTTATGTGGGAACTAATGCACGATATTTTCAGGCTCCCGCTAGATGGCGTACTCAAGCATTGCGATCGCGAATTCGCGATCGCAACGAACTATAGGGGGCGTTGTTGTATGTGCCGAATCCCTGCGATTTCTATATGAGCAGTCATTCAGTTACTCTTGAGACGTCTTCAATGTAGCGTGTAGAATTGCAACGTTCCTTCCTTATTGTGGCTAATTAATTTTAAAAAAGAAAAATTTTTGATATTCTTTATTATGCAAACGAAAACAAAATGGTAACTCTTTTTTTTAGAAAAGGAACATCCAAAACACATCGGAAAAATATTTGTACATAAACAGAAAAAAATGTGTATATTCTTATAAGAGTTAAAACCTAATGCCCGAGAAATAATTTTACTAAATTTAATGATATAACATGAATGACCTACTTAAACTTTACATTCCATAGTTTTAAGAATCATATTACTTCAAAAATTAAAATGAACAAAAAGTATACATAAGCCTCATAACTTTATGAAATTTAATTTTGTAAAAAAAGTTTTTAGACAACAATTTTTACCAAAAAATTTCAATTTTCAATAAAAATCATTATTTAGAAACTAAAAAACGTAAAATAAAGAATGCTGACGAAACAAAAACAAAAAAAACAATTCTTTTTTGTCGCCATTTTTTAGTGCTACAAAAATTCATCTTTGGGGTTTGCCGAAAAACAAAACAAGATGCAATTTTATTTTTTCAGGAGCGAAATATTTTATCGAAAAAACGAAAATGTACTAATTTCCACGACACGAAACTTTATCTTGGTAAGCGTACGTTTTGGAAATGTTATTTCATTTGGAATCTTATTTATCAGAGTTCATATGGCGATATGATTGTTTTGAATCTATGCTAAACTCTATATCGGCCCATTTTCAACCGAAATCCGATTGACTACTTTGATTTTAAATAAAGTGTTTTATTTTATGATTTTTTCTTATTTTTACATTTATTTTAAAAATCATACCCGGCTTTAAAAAGTGGAAAATCATTATTTGCAGCATTAAGACACATTAAAATTACAAAAACCATCCACAGACTGTTTGTTTCCTCTGCTACCATGAAAACTTTCATGAAATTAACAGCGCAGTAGCTGAAGTACTTTCATCTTTTAATAGGGTATATGTTAATAATTTTATTAACTTTATTTGTAGTTACACGTCATAATTTGAATGTATGAATTCCGATACGAATTCCGCAACCAGCTCGGACCGACCGCTATACAGACGTAAAATATTCTCTGTGGTAGACGGATCATAGTAGACGGTTAGTGGTAGACGGTTAGATTCCCTTGCTCTCAGGCTAACCGTGGGAAGCCTCTGTGGTTTTTCTCTCCATGTAACGCAAATGCGGGTTAGTTCCATCAAAAAGTCTCCAGCGGAGGCAAATTTCTCCCTATACTTGATCCAGGAATTCCCTTTACTTCCGGATTGGGTTCATAATTTCAAGGCTACAGAGTTGAACATTAGTAGTCATAAATCCTCTTCTTCCATAGTGCGTGCTGAGAGGTAACGTGCACGCACTTAGAGTCTATAGTATTCTCCGGATGACCCCTGACGGGGGTGGGACGGGGTAAGCTTTAATTAGTAGTCATAAACCCAAAATTTGGGTCGACTGTTCAACGACAGTTATAAAAATAAAAAATTATAATCAAATAAGATTAGTAAATTTTCGACATAAAAAAAATAATAATCTCAAACAATATATTTATACAATGACCATTATTTTTAACACAAGTTGTGACCCAAAAGCTAGATTTATGAAAAATACGTATAATTTAAATGATTAACTAAAAATATTAAACTGCTCGAATTTTAATAATTTAATGAAAATAATTAAATTTAACGTCATGCAAATATTTAGTTAACAATTATACATCAATTAATAAGTTAAAAATTATACATAAATTTTATTTAAATTGATAATAATTACTTTTTATCAATTGAGCAATAAGTTAAAAGCTATACATCAATATAATCAATTAATACATCAATTAATCAATAAATTATTTTATTCTGATCCCAGTCTTGTTTTTTGGTTCATTCTCATTCTCATGCATTTTTTTGGTGCTTTTGAACCAAAAAAAAAATTATCAAATATCCCATAAGTCCTTAATAACCTAAGATAAGATATTGACTCCCATAAAATTGTTAAACTTATAGCTGTTTCATTTGAAGAAATCCTATTTATTTTTTATCATAAAAATGTTATGTTAAACTACAAACTTAAATATAGTTAGACATTTTAAAGATTTCTCCACGCATTGAGGTTTTATTTATTTTTGGCTGAGCAATTTTAAAAAGTTAACATACCTACTTCTTTGAAGCATGATGGAAATGAGAGAACTCTCAACTCCAGTAACTTTTTAAAATGCAGAACATATTGAGAATATGTTACTGCTTATATATGTTTCTCTCAGGCTGTTTAGCATCATTAAATTATATATGACGTGAAAAGTGTAAGCAAACATCTGTAAATAAAAACACTCTTAACTTACGAAAAGATTATTCAGCCGTAGCGAAAGAAAACATCCAACTTTTCAGCACGTTCTATTTTTTTATACATTTGACTAACATAGTAACATGCTGACGGCTTTTATTAAATGCTTAAATAAGCAAATTGGATGCAATTTAGTTTTATTTTAAAATAGATAATTGATTGCCACAATACTTCTTCATTATACAGACGTTAATATTAATTATTTATTTAAGTTATTCAGCATTAAAAGTTTAGTAAGTAAATATAAAAATGTTTATCAAAATAGCATTTTCAGTTCAGTTGTTTTGCTCTTTTTTACATTTTTCAAATAATTTATATGCGCTTTAAAAATCCTATATTCAAATCTCATAAACTCCAGAAAACAAATTTAAACAAATATCTGAATAAATAAATGATTTTGAAATAAATTAGTTCTTTTTCAAAGACTAAAAAAGTTATCATTAGTGGTGCAGATACATATAATTTGGGAAATTTGTTTTAAATACACATTGTTAGGAGTTAATGTAGTACTCGAAATCAAAAATTTAAAGAAATTCAGAATATCCAGTAAATAGATAGAAAAAAAGTTAGTATTATTATAAAAGTTAAGTATAAGTATAAAAGAGAGTATATATAAATATATATATATATATATATATATATATATATATATATATATATAAATATATATCTTTTTGATTAATGGCGGGCACTTGGGTCGTTTTCCCATTGGCCTCAGAATGCCATAATTGCTACTCTCTTATCGTTACCCAGTGGTCACCTATGGCTAAGCCACGGCGGTGGAGTAGCGTCGCCCAGGTCATACAACCACAAACCCGTTTATGGGGCGGGTTACATTCACGCAATCACACAGAAGAAAGGACATAGAACAGAGAGAGAAAGAAATACTCATGCCCTGAGCGGGATTCGAACCCGCAGCCTTCGGCTCCGCAGTGAGGTGCGCTAACCATACTAGATATTTTTCATATAATTACAAATTTCATACTATTCATTAGTATAGAGAATGAGTACAAACTGTATACGATTTAAAACTATCTGTAATTTTAAATTTTCTTCTTGTGTACTATTTTTCTTATAGCACACGGTAGTGATGTCAATACGGTTCACAGTTCTCTCAGTAGACCTTATAATGAAAATGAATTCCATTAAAAGCTATTAACTTCATACTAAAATCATATAATATGAATTTAGAAAACTATTGCCCCTAATCAAGGATTTAGTTCTAAAAACGTCTTTTCAAAATCAATATAAATACAAAAATAATATTCGAAATATATAAATAATTAATTCATCAAGAAATTAAAATGTTTTTTAAAGAAATAAACCCATTTTACTAACAATTCAATTTAAATAAATTTTGAATAGAAAATATTTATTCAAGTTCTTCTCTTAAAGAAAATTTTATAAAGATAAGTTTCTTTGAGTAAAATTGCGATTGATAAAATAGTAAATTTTCGGTAAATTTTAATATCTAACGTTCCCCAATGTCATCAAACCCATCATTAAAAATGTTTTTTAATGATAGGTTTAAAAAAAGTTTAATAATTCATTAAATAATAATGAACTAATTGGATTTTGCAATAGAATTTTATTATTTTAAAAATGTCAAACATTGTCCTAAATTTACAATAATCTTGAGATGCGCAAAGATGATTAATATAATTCTTTTTATAATTAGTTGTAAATCTGTTATGAAAATGAAAGTTTAGTAGCAATTAACAGGAGCTGTAATTACGAACTATCGCCTAAACAACAATTGTGATGATGCACGGGAGATCATTATGCTATTTCAATATTTTAATGCTGCAATAAGCAACCTAGAAACTGAAGATAAAAATGTTTTTGTTTCACTTTTAAGTTGCTTCAAATCATGGAGCTATTTAAAGTTGACTATTAGACACAGCGCAGCATATATATGTTTAACTCATTTCCAATTTATTCGGAAGATTCTAATAGTTTCCAAGAAACCTTGAAGTCCTAATTTAGTTGTGAGAAAAGTGTTACATTATCCGTTTTAGTGTCAATTTCTAAAGCAAAATCAATAACTCTTATTTAATGATGAAATATTTGGAGACTTGCAATGAATAAATTCGCTCGGGGTAGTATTCTGTAGTCATAGATTTCTTTTTTCCTTGAGCAATGAATGCAAATTAACAGTTTAAAACATATTATAAATTTTGCATTGATAGGAGTGTTGAGAATAAGCAATGAGATATATTTTACTCATTAATTATAATCCTAAAAACTTCATTAAATGAATGTTTTCAGAAAAATGACTTTGAAAACCTACGTATAAAAACTAATAGGATATATATTACTTAGTTCAATTAATGTTCTAAAATTTTGGTTGGTTTGTTAGAATTTATTAGAACTAGATCAAGAAAAGGATGTACTCCGCCAGTTATTAGATTAAAATTAGTTTCCAAGTCCTTATTTATGTATATTTTAAAGAATCTAATCTTCCATGTTTGATAAATTTTATGAGGTTGTGATGCATATAGGCTCACTAAGCAAAGATGGAAGATCGGAATAAAAAATGTGAAAATTTTTGTTTCCCAAATATAGAATAGTCTACAATAAGAGAAAATATGATTGTTAGTGATGAATTAAATGGTGCGTTTTTTAGTAAATGCGAATAGTTACAACGCAAACAAAATAATAGGTATGCAATAAAAGCAAACTAACATCATTAAAACATTCTAAATTATTACTTTGTAGGCCTATGTTAAAATGCATTATTATAAATAGGTACAGTTTATTTACTAATTATAAATCTAAATATTTCATTGAATGAACAGTTTAAGGAATCCTTTGAAGCAGAATTTTTATTAAACATATTTTTTCATTACGTTGTATATTTTTAGGTCAAAATAAAAGAAAATTTTTTTTTTCAAATTTGAAGTAAATGAGATCTAAAATAAGAAGTTATTAATGATTCAAATTTCTTTAGTTTAGGAAATCAATTATTGATAAATTATTAAATAATTATGGAAAAAAAATATGTCATATTTTAGTATACATATAATTCCGATATTCCAATATACAATTTTAGTAACTATTAGGCTATTTTTTATAATTAAAAAGTAGCAAGATATATTTCACTTCTAATTTGAGGGCAAAAAAAAATATGTTCATAAGAGAGACACCCGTGTCCCATCTGGGTCAAAGAGTAAAAATTTGTAGGATAAATATTTATAAGATAAGCTGCACTTAGTCTAAACAAAGTTTTTGTTTCTTCATTTGTAAAATGTAATTTTAAACACATTTTACGTGTCATTACTTTTTTAATCACATGCTTGAATTGTTCGGCACATAAAAAGCCAAATAAATGACATTTTTGAAAAAAAATTTGAATTTCTCGTTTATAAAATACATTTTAATTTTTATCGACGCTAATTCATTTTGCAGTTCATTTTGCTAATTCAGTTTCTACGCTAATTCATCAAGTCCAAATTTCGCAAATCTTTTAATATTTGATCAGAGAATCTTTGAATGTTTTTGGAGGGGAAAAGTTCCAAGAAGATCTGAAAACAAATAGTGGACGACTAACGTGACTACGCCTCTATTTTTGCAGCCAACTGAAATGGCAGCAATTATGGTTAAAATTTACATCAAATGAAGAACTTAAACGATAAAGTTCCAAAAGTACATTTTTAAGCTGAAAAAATTATATTTTAATCTTATTTAAGTAACTAACTTTAATAATTTCCAAGTTTTTATGTTTCGCATATTTCAGTGGATGAAGACACAAATTGGTATTGTTTGAGCGTTTTTGAAATTAAAGAAGATTCCAAGTGTATTTTGCAACAAGCAGCAGAATGCGAGAAACTTTAAAAAACCCATCTTTTGGCAGAAGATTAAAAAGCCAAAAGTGAGAATGTAATTATATACACATTTTAAATGAGTGTTCGGAATATAAAGGTTTTTTACAAGTCAAAAGTAAAGAAAAAAAAAAGTACAATATTCTTACTTTCTTAGTTTCAAAGTAAAAACTTAAAATAAAACTTGCACAAAATCACTAAAATACCACTTAAAATCTTTAACCACTCTGCTCTTCAAGCAGAAAAGTAATCTTTCTTTTAAGAAATATGTTGTCATTAAAGATCTCGGAACTAACCGACCATTTTGAAAATTAAATATAAGCCATTTTCACTGCTAAAATATCTGCAAGAAAAGAAGCAAAACTTGTATTTATAAGATGAACCTAAAATAATTATATTTCATAAATAAAGATAATAATAATAATTTCAAGTAAATATTTATAAATATTGCAATTACAAAAGCTTTTTCTTCAAGTTTCCGTACAAAGAGAATATAAATATATTCTCTTTGTATGAATATAGTATGAAATATGATATAGAAATGACTATTAAGGTGTATTCATACCTTTATAACCCTGTCAATAACCTCCGCCAAATAACATGGGAACTAGATTAATATAACATGCATTAGTGATTTAGACAGAATGCTTGAAACTAAATATTTGCATCTGCTGTGATTGACCATCCACTCACATGATTGTTTTATGTAAACCCATTTATTCCCTTTCAATAAATATGATTATATTTTGAGAAATTTGGTGTTTGGAAGAGTTTTAAACCAATTTTTAAAATGGGGAGGTTAGTAATTCTCTTTAAATGCTTTTCTATAATAAATTAGAAAAAAATAACTATTTTGAAACTTAATGTGAAATGATGAATAACTACCAAAATTTAAACGTATGAGACTGTATTTTTATAATTAGGGTTTTTAAGAAATTTCAATAAAAGTTCTACTTATTTCTCACCACTTTATTTAATTATTAACACAATTTAATATGCTAAGATGACATTAGTTCCTTTTATACTCTTATAATTTTTTGTTTGTTTAAATATTGCGGATCGTTGATATTGACAGGGTGACTGGAAAGTTGGAAATTGGTCAAGGCTCGGCTCGAAGACACTCAGATGGGTCATTAAAAAGGGTTTTTTTCAATGCCAATTTTTATTTTATCAGAATGTATTTAACTATTAAAATTTTCATTCTAATATTAGGTTAAAATAACTGGTGGCCTTCCGTCACTCCGATTAAAGGTAAAGATTACTATTTGGAACAATTTCTTACCTTTACAGTTTTAAAACCACTTGTACTGTTATGATTAAAAAAAACTGCATGGATTTGTAACAATTTACAACTAGCATGGTTTCGAACCAGTAAAACGAAAATTTGAGGTCCTATTCCTCGAGAATCTAAAATTTGTATAACACATGGGATTTTAATGTTTAAGATTTGATTTTGAATTTGTTCCCGAACCCGATCACAGTTTCAAACTTGTGTTCATTGAATCATGGTTTCTTTTTATACTTTTCAGCCACTTTATGTAATATTATGTATATTATATTATGTATATTATATATAATATTATGTATGTAAATAAATGAAAAAAATTCACAAATCCAAATCAAATTCGCCAATTTTGTTTACAATTTTCTCACAAAAATGGACACTAGTTTGTTCAGTTCAGCATGATATTGAATTTTTCTATAAATGATTACTAACTATTTAACATTCCGTGTAAATTATAGCGATTGATAGTTCATAACTGTTATATAAAATTAATATAGAAAGAAAAATATTTTTTAAATTATTCTCTTTTTCTATGAACGTTATAATCTAAATAAGGAGGTGAAGAAAAGCTCTATTGAATACTTTAGAAATTAATACTTATCACACTGCTGAAAACTGCAGTACATATCTAAATTTCAAGGTTTAAAATAAAATTATTAATGTTTACGTATGAAAATAAATAACTACATGGAATTTCTTTATTTTTGAAAAATCTTATATGGGTCAGTCTTATGTATGGGTTCCATAATTTACACAAAAAATAATTTTAAAGAAAAGGTGAATGTCACGTGAAACGTGAAATGTCATGTTTTTTTTTTTAAAGTTTTTAATGTAAAGTTTGTAAGTTACTGTTCTGTATAGATGCTGATAAATAATGTGGTTCGTCCCTCAACTATTTAGTATTTTTTTGTTATATTATTATAATATAATAATTCAAATTTTATATTTTCAAGTACAATACAAATAAATAGTACATTTTTGTATTAGTTTTTAGCATTTATTTATATTATATTACACAGTCCAATTTTGAGAGAATATTCAAATGAATTATTTAAAATTATTTTTAGTTTAAATACTTAAATTTCTATTAAAGAATATGAATAAAATTTATATCAATAGATTTCTTTTGACTTATTGTTTTTCTAACACGATTTTAGTAGATTGTACTTTGACAAATTTAAATATAAGCTCAACTCAATTATTCCAAGTAATACCAATAATAGATACATAATACTCCCCAAATCATCATTCATATTCTAACGTTTAATTTTAATTCAGTTTTAAATAGCTCATCATAATTCGATTAAGTCATTCGTCATTATTTTGTTCAATTCTGCTCATTTTTCAAAAAATGGAAAAAGGTAATATTTTAGGTTACTAGTTTTTTATTCATTTTGATAAGCCAGAAAAGACTTACAGTGATTTCATAGCTTATCGCGTAATACAAATTTTAAAATCAGTTGCCTTCAGCCTAGTTTAATCATCATTCTTTAAAAAATGCTTTTTACTTTGTCATGTTTCAAATAAGTTAACTCTTAAAGAGAGATAATCTTAAATAATTAGAGGAATAAAATGTAATATTCAAGCAAATTATAAATTAACATATTGTTTGACTAAATTATTTATTTGGCATTATCTGGGGTCGAGAATAGATTTGTTTTTATATGAAATGAATATTCTTTTTTTTTTGGCTTGTCACTACCGAATGTGGTAAAGAATAACATAAACCAAGCCTAGTACTGCCATTAACCTAATCAGTAGAATGTTTTTATGTCACTCTGCTCAAATTACGTGGTTAATCTTGGAGATAATAAAAGGAGATTTTAACATCCGAAAAAAAGTAATTTTCTTTGACACGAGACATCGACAGCTATCTAGCTTAGACATTACTACTTCCGACATTATACTAAATTAATCTTGCTCGTTGTAAATGTTAATTAGGAGAAAGCTTACAAGTTGGACAGGATTCTATATTTTATGCTTACAGAATTTAGGATATTTTGGTTCTGATCTTTGTTCCGATAGAAAATGTCACATTGAAACAAAATATTGAAATTTATGTCGTCTGTTAATTTGTAAAAACTAATTGGAAACATAGAATACCGTAGCGAATAAGTTAAAAAAATTATTGCTTTTAAAATGCTTCGATAAATCAGTTGTAAAAAGAAATATTGAATCACTTACTTTATAAAAAAAATTCAAGCAATTATTTTATTGCTGTTTCTAATAAACTGACTAATTGCAGGGTTAATACAACAGAATACACTAAAAAAAAATGTGGTTAAAATAATGACCAAGACATGGCAAAATTTACCATTTTGCTGGCTCTACTGGATCACCAAAAACCTCGGTAATTTTTACCGAAGTGCTTTGGTAATGACTTCGGTAAAATTAAAAATAAAATATGGTTTTAAAATATAAGATAAATGTGGAATTATTTTTTAAAATTTCATTATGGTACCTTAGATCAGAACATAAAAACCAATTATTCGGTTAAATTTACTTTTAATTTTTTTTTATTTCGTACTAAGTGTATAATGATAAGAACTATGGTTTTAAAAACTAGAATTTCTAGTAAACCATTACCATTCAAACGGAAAGTTACCAAATGAATTGTATAAATACCACGTATTTTAATTTTATTTACCAAAATTACAGTTTTGTTTTACCAGAAATGTCATTACCATACAGAACGGTAATTTTACCAGAATTTCTTTCCAGGTTTATTTGAAAACATGCATGATGCATTGTCAAGACAGTAAAAAATTTATTACCAATTAAATAAAATGTTTGAAAGAAGAATTACCTTTAAAAAAGGTTTAACATTTTTTTCCTATAATGAATTTTTTTTAATTCACTTAATTATCACTATTTTACTACCTTATTGAACAGTTTTAAGACATTTTGTAATCTCAGTGATTTAGAAATAAGGAATTGTCATAAAAGTTTATCTCAAGAACCTAAAGAATTTTCATAGAAGTTATATAGTTTAAATTTATAGTTATATTTTTAAATCTCATACAAAACTAAAAATTTTCTACGCTTTAAAAAAAGCCTTACTCTCTTTAATTTCAAATGAGTGTATGATTTGAAAGTTATCCCCAACAAATAACAATTTATAAACATGATCAAAAATAACTAGATATTCTTGAAGTGATAAAGTCATTAACTATTTTTTTACATTATGATTTAAAAATTAAGACAATATTTTATAATTTTATTTAAAAGCAAATTCAAATTATTTTAAATTTTATTGTTACTTTTGCTTTCTATTTTATTTCTCTGTCAAAACTAAGAAGGGTAAAAAAAAGCAATTGATTTTAACTAAAAATCTTTTATTATTTCTCTTCCATTTTAAACAACGGTAATCTGTTTAAATAACATTCTAAACAATAGTTAGGCATAGCAAAAGAATTACTAAATATATTCGGATATTTTCTAAATAAACTGAGCAAATGACTATAACACAGGGGTATATTGTATTGTATATATACAGGCGTATTTTTATTGCATTTTTATAATTGCAATAAAAATCAGTTGAAAAAATGTAATTTACTTCAATAATATTCGAGCTTTACATCTAAGTAATATCAAATACAAGGTATTTACTTTAAAGCATCTATGATTCTTGATTGTTTCAAGTTAATATATTAATTTCACATTTAGGTAGAACAGAGATGTTACAAAATTTTGAAAGATAATAATTTAGTTTGGTCAACTGATACTTACATTTCAATAACAAATATTTCAAAGCTTTATAGATTAATATTTATGTCAACTCAATTTTAACATCCTTTATTAGATTCTTATTACTCAATCATTCAATTTTCTTTACTTAAATTCAACATCATTTAATTATTTTTTGTTATTTATGTGATTCATATTGTGTAATTTTTATGTTATTCAGTTGAAATCTAATATTTGGTTGTAAATAATTATTCTATTGAGTTATTTATACTTTTAAATTAGCTCATATTTTCAAACTGCTCATATTTACTCATTACTTTAATTTCGCATATTTTTAAATTAGTAGTTATTTAAATAAATCTAAACAATTATAATTTAAATATTAAAACCTCTATTGAAGAACATGAATAAAATTATATTATTAGATACAAACAATTTAATTTTTTTTTTTATGAGTTGCAATTTATTTCATTAAACGGGTGAATTACATTCAATTACTTTATGTTAAAAGCTTGATAAATTGTACAAAACAATTCAATTCAATTCATTCAATTTCAGTATTTAATTTTTGACTGTCTAATGTTTAGCTATTCATTATTATTCGATTCAACTATCGTTTATATTCATTTCAATTTGTGACATTTTTCAAAAATACTTAAATAAATTATCTTTTGATTTATTACTCTCATTTTAAATATTTATATTTCTGCAAAAGACGATAATTATCATATCCAATTCAATTATTCAACAAATTATTAGTTGTTAAATAACTATACGAGTCATAGGATTGCGAAAAATTAAGCAAATTTATGCCAGTAAAAGTGTTTACGATAACAAGTTCTAAAAATTGGAAAAATGCAGTGTAATATGATACAAAATATCTAATTAGACAGAACATGTAATCCGAAATAAACAAACAGGAAAATCGAATTTTCCAAATTTTTGCTTTTGTATTCCCGTTTTCAACTCGTTAGTCTGTTCAAAGACAAAATAAACTTAAAACTTTGTCATTATTTTGTACTTAGAGTCTTATTGTTCCATCGAAGAGGATTACAAACAAGCTTCAACTTCATATATTTGATTTAAAGAGAAAGCAGAAAGAGTGTAGAATTTCTTTACGTATTTGTAGTCTTTGGCATTTTTTATTTATTTCTTTGTAGTACCACTTTAACGTCTGTTTGTTATTTTATCAAAGGATTCTATTTTCACCCTGTTGTCTATCCAACACATTCTATATTTTTCCAAGGCTGAATTTTTTTTTAACAAGTTATTCTATTTTTGTGTAATTTTAAATTAAAAATAAAGCAACAAAATAAAATCTAGTACATTATTGTGAGATAAAACAATGATTTTCTGCCATTTTTCTAAAAATTACATTTTAAATAAACAAACAAATAAAAAAGCATGGTCAAAACTAACGAAGTATGGCTAAATTTACCGTCGTTTTGGAAAACACCAAGTATTTTTATTTAGCTTTGATAATGATTTCGGTAAAATTAACTATAAAATATAGTATTATAACATTTAATAAAATGTAGTAAATTTGTCAAAAGTAGGACATTTTATAATAATTTCTTAGAGCATGGTATAAATATCATTTATTCGGTTAAATTTATTTTTCAGTTTCATATTTTTTTTTATTAAATGTAGGGTAATAAAAACTAAAATTTTGAAAACCAAAATTTCCGGTAAACCGTTAACATATAAATGAAAAATTACCAAATGAATGTTTCATAAATACCATATATTTTTAATTATTTACCAGAATTGTGTTGTTTTTTTTTTACCAGAAGTGTCATTATCATACTACATTGTCCTTTTACCAGAACTGCTTTCTCTGAATAAAGTTCAATTTTAATTCAGTTCGTAATATTAGTTTGATTAAATTATTCAATAATAATTCCATTCATTTCTTCAATACCATACATATACATTCAATACCATACAATTCAATACATTTAATACCATACAGCATAGAATGGTAATTTTAGAACAGTACGTTACTTTTACTAGATTTTTTTGTCCAATTTGAAGAAAGTATTTATATGAATTAAATACATACAGAATTTAAGAATTTTAAAATGTTCAAGAACTGGTAATAAATATCTAAATTGTAAATTTTATAATAATATGACTGAAGGTCTTGCATGAAAATAAAACATTCAACTTTAACGTTTCTGTTGAAAGTTCAAATTGATTTTATATAGATCAATCTTTTACATATATGATGTTCATAAAATTTACGCAAGCAGTAAATTTTATAAAAAAACGTTATGAAGAGAGGCAGCGTGGGACTTTGCTGTCATATATATATATTTCTTGCTTTAAGTATTCAATGATCGGTAAGTATAAATGCAGGTAATTAATTTCGTTGATAAAAAAAATACTGGATTTTAATCAAAATTGATAATTGTTTGATGAAATAATTTTTTAGATTATAGTATAGGGTTTTGCAATAAATAACATGTTGGTAAAATACTTCAAAATTTTTCAACAATGTGACTGAAATTCATTAAGACATTTCTAAATTTCATCTTTCAAAATATAATTGATAGTAAGATGGTTAGAACAAATTTTAAATTCCGTGAATTGCTGGAAGACTCAAAAACAATGAACTGCATTTACATTATTTTATTCATTTTTTTAACAAGGGTTTTCAACTAAACCCTTTAAAATTTAAAAAATAAATAAGATCTAGTAAGATAATCTTCAAATAAGTAAGAAAATAACAGCTTCATACTGAAATGATTAGCAATAGAGTGAAATTTGCAACTTAGAAAAAATCTCACAGTGCAGAAAACTTGCAAAAAAATATTTTATTGGTATTGAAAAATTAATAAGTATTAAGAGTACGTTTTTTAAAATAAAATCTACAGTTTAAAAAAAACAACGCTACCCATTTTTTTTAAAAATAATCACTTAGAGGAAACAAATAAAAAAAAAACAATTTTAAACTAACCAAGGCATTTCATTATTGTTCTGTCTTAAAAAATGAAAAGATTTAATGAATAAATAACATCTTCTATCCCCAGTTTCCCAGGCTTTTAGCAACCAGAGAAGATAATCCTAATCTTTCTTCGACCAATTTTATTTTCGTCCGGAAATGATTTTAATAATGAAACATGATTAAACAATGGTTTTGTCTTTAAAAGGTAATTTGTACATTGCTTGAATAAATATTAGTTTGGATGCAACCATAACTTTAAACATATAAGATTTTCTTCGGGTATTTATTTTATTTAAAAAGAAAAAATATACTCATAAATTTTATGATTTTAAGTATTAAAGAAAATTTGAATTGAGAGAATGATAAATTATTTCAAATATGGTCAGCTGATAAAGCTTAGCTTATATTCAGTACATAAAAACTATCTGCAATAAGTTGCACCAGAGCGACGCCGAACTTTTAAGATTAAAAACAAAATTTTTTAAAGAAATATTTTTTAGTTACAACTTAAATTAAGGAGACGCACAGATGTAAAATTAATGAAGAAACATGTTTAAAACTTTAAAGCCTAATTTTGATTACCTCAAACTAAAAGTAAAGTTTTGGAAACTCCAACCCAGTATTTTTTTTCTTTTTTACGAACAATAAATTATATAATTTCCATATTTAGTTTTAAGCTTAAGGCACAATCTGAAAACCTCTCCTATGGTCAGCATTGTAAAATATTCCGAAACAAATTACAGTAAAAATACCGGCAATCAGGGAGTTGGTACTTTTTACCGTAAAATCCATAAACCTGGAATAAGAAATCTGATTTACCATAATTTTTGCTGAAATAATTACCGGAAATTACTGAATCACTTTAATTAAATAAATATTGCTGTAAAAATCACAGTAAAATGTATTTTACAGATTATGCATCCAGAGTGACGGTTTTTTGTACCTTAATTCAATCCGGATTTTTTTTTACAGTGTAATATCGGTATATCAAGTTTGTATCCTGGATTGATAAGACATACACTAATCTCCTAGTGACAGACATGATGTGTTGTCTATTTGCAATGCACTGGGAAAAGTATAATTGTCTTAAATTTAAACTTTTTTCTCATAAAACAATAATTTATTAAGTCTAGAGTCCTCTTGCCTTTGAGTTTTGTGGCAAATCTAGTTTGCCTACTGAAAATAGCCTATAATTAACCTACTGAAATGAGGGCTTATTGTAAAATCACGTGGAATAATTCAACGTAATCACGTGGAATAATTTAACACTCATGCACATCAGTTTTAACAATTTTATCACTTATACATATGTGATAGAACTGAGATAAAAAAAATTCTATTTAATTGAATTAAAACATACAAATTAAAAAAGAGTAAATAAAAGAAAAAAAGAAACAATTCTGAAACTTGTAAGAAATAAACTTTTTTTAAGGTTTAAAAAAAAAAAAAAATTCAATCAAATCTTTCGTACAAATATATTTAAATTATTATTAACTTATAACCAAAGTTGATTAAAAATTTATAAAGATAAGTTTTATGTTTAAAAATTTATGCTGAAAATTATGTTATTTAATCTAAATAAAATTTCATATTGTGTATAATTTAATTTCAATATATTTAAATCATCTTATAATACAATAGATGCATTGAAAATATTTATGAACAATTACAAATATTTATGTATTTATGTGTAAAAATATTTATGTATTATAATTATAAGTATTAAACTTTGGAATAGAAACGATTATTTCAATCAAAGAAACTTACAGCACTTGCTCGTTTTTTCCATACAAAATCTTTTTTTAGTTGATACCTGTATAGAAATATACTGGAAAAAAATTGACGTAAACAATAAATTTTCTGGGAAAAAAATAAAGGCATTACGGTCAAAAATAATCAGCAGAATTTTAGTCTCAACACTTATTCTGCTATAACTTTTGAATCCTGTTTGAAAACTAGGACAAGGAAAACTCCATCAATCAGATATAAATTTCTGTGCAAAACATGCCTTTCTTGAAGTTTAAATGTGAATAAAATATTTTTTATAGAAAAATATGTGAATTATTTTAACCACAAGCTTTGAAATACTTATCCATTTTTAAAGTGGTCTGGAAGTTTGCCAATGTTTCTAAAAGTTTAGGAAGTTGATGCATTAAATTTATATTATACTTCATCACTCTTTAAAATTTCAAATCTTTTAAAGAAAAAGCATTCAGTTTCATGCAATTGTTTTGATATTACTGCACATTCTTTGCTTATAAGATCTCATTTCTGCTGTATATTGAATAATTTAATAGTAAGAAACATTAATATATTTATTTTTATTTACTGTTAAATGGGTAGTAGGATGAACCCTGCTGTCTTGAAACATTTATCAAAAATTTAAACATTTTTCAAAAATTCAGGACAGTTAAAATCGCTTAAAGATAGAAATTAAAATCAATAACAGCGGGGAATATTTTTTTTCTCTTGCATGAATTTTTCTATCAGATCTTGGTTTCATATCACTGATTTTATTTCTGCTTCATATAGCTGATTTCAAACCTGCAATCGGTTTCTCTCTTTGAGGTACAGATTTTGTAATGACGTTTTTAGTTTATTTTTTGTCGAAATGTGTAAGTTTAAGAACGTTACGTATAACAGGCTCTTACGTAAATGTTGAGGAAAATTTCTCGTCGTGGACCTCTAAAGACGATGTTCTATTATGAAGCACACGAAGAAACAGATTATAATAACGAAGGACCCCTAGCGGCGTACGATGACATTTTTAGGCAAGGTTTGCTATGATGCATGGGTATCCTGATGATACGTTTTAACTTCCCTAAAAGCTCATCGCAAAATATACGCAACTCCATGTTATATATATAGCACAGTAACGAAAAGGATAAAAAGAAAAACGAGAAAAACGAAGAAAATTAAGAAAACTATTAAGTTTTATTTACTGCGCATAAGCTACAGGCATATAGAACTCATGAAATAAGTTAAAAATACCGAGAAAACAGGGAGAATAATAAACATTAAGGAAAAGAGAAGTTATGAAAAATTATTAAAATAAAATACTTAAAAAAATTAAAAACAATATATATTGAAAAGCCGGAAAACAAAAAAAAAATGACAAGATATAATCTCTTCATCAGCCCATACGATTATATCCGCAAAAAGAAGTGTTTTCTAATGTTAAATAGTTATAGCCAAAGAAAAATATATCAATGCAATACTGTGAGGAGCACTAAAAAAATTGACAGAAAATGGAACGCATTAAGTAAAAAATATATTACGTAAATGAAATGTACAGAAAAAACAGAACGTAACAAAAAACGAAATCTATAAAGCCAGTAGCGAATTCAAATGACCTTATATGCACCTGAAATTTTCAAAAATGATTTAAAATATTTTCGTAATAAGATAGCCAGATTGCAAAATAGGAAAACAGAAGTGCAAATGGAACTGAAAGCATAAATAGATGGATTTTGTTTTAAGGAGAGTTCTTATTGCAGTATCGAACTCTTTTGATTTGTTAGTTGCAAATGATTGCCCCGAAAATAGGTGTGCGCAAAGTATAATTAACTATCAACAGTATTAAATATATTACCATACCATATTTTGTGATCTGGCAATCTTATTACGAAAATATTTTATATCATTCTTGAAAAATTCCGCTAAATGTGCGTTCATTTGAATTCGCTACTCGCTTTATAGATTGCGTTTTTTGTTTTGTTATTGAGTAGGTTATTGTTATTGTAGGTTATTTAATGTAGGTTATTGAGTGTTGATTATTATTTGATATAAGTTGTGCACTAACATCTCTGATTTGGTTAAATCCTTTATTATAATTACAGTTTCTACCTCTTAGTTAGTAAGTTTCAATGATTAGAGAAACATAAATGAATAGGATTTATTTGCAAAAACTTAAAATATTCTATAAAATTTTTAACAGTACTAAAAACAGAAAAAAGTACTGTAAATGCATAGACAAAATTTAGTCTTTGCTTCACGTATGGAAAAGTTCAACTTTAAGTTGAAAATTGAAATGTTATTAGTTTTTTTTTAAAAAAAATAATATTATTTGAAGCCGTTTCATTAATTTAGATAAATGAAAAAATTAGTTTTTAAATTTGAAAGCACAGTCTATTATTGATATGTTTTTCGGAACAGTTGTATATTTGTCTTTCATTTATCTTTCTTCTCTTTTCTTACTTTTATGGTCTAGAATGTTTTTTAATGATATTTATAAAAGAAATACCTAATCTAATTTAAATCTAATTTAAAAAGGGAAATCTAATAAAATCAAATTTAAAAAGGGGAATAGTTTATTTTTAAAAAATTAAATGGAGAATGAGATAGAAAAACAATGCAATGAATATTAAAAAATATATAGGTACATACATTGGTATAAACAATACAGAAAAAATTAACTACGAATAGTCAGGTGAAGAAAGATAAATAGCACATTGAGAAGTCAAGTCTATTTATTTAATATATCAATTAAGGCTGTTAAGAAATTCTCAACATTTTAGATAACAAATAAAAAATGTTAAATAGCTAACAAAATTTAGTGATTAATGGGAACTTATTTTTTATAATTATATTACAATCATTATCAATGAACTAAATACAGCTTTTCTGAAGAAAAAAAAATTCTAAAAGTATAGTTTTTATTTAACTAATGTTTCGTAGTTTTATATAAATAGTACTATAATTTTAAGGTTATTATTCTTAACCTACTTTATTAGCTTGTTGAAATTTTACAGAATTAGTTTTTCATGCTAATTTATAATTAAAGGCTTTTAAGTAATCAATGACTAATAAATATTTTACAATGAAATTCGCGATTTTAGTTACATTTTAAAACAATTTGTATAAAAGTAGATATTTAAATTATTTGCAAATCTCTGGATGATTTATTACACCTTTAGTGTTACTATGGAGCTTTCCCATTGCCCATTTTGTAAAAGGAAACTAGTGCATCGTCACAGAGCCGCTTTAAAGATTATAAAACTTCTATAAGATTAAAATCTTACTTCAAAGACTTCTTTTGCTACTTTCGTTGTGACGACTTTTACGTCTGGTTCAAGCGATTGCTTTTTTCATTTTGATGTTCATCAATCATCACCTGTCTTAGGTACTCTCAACAGAAAAAGGAAACCAGTTTCATTGATCGAATTTCATCACATTGTCGTGTTGCGTTTCTTTTTTGTAGGCAGCTTCAGTCTTTCTCGCTTTGATGCTGAAACACGTGCCTTTCATAATTTTTGAATACGTATAATCAGGCTGTTGATCCAATTAACATGTTTGTTAAATGTTGCAAGTTTGCAGAAAAATAGTATAATATGTACTTATTCATTACGGTAAGGAATTCTAACTAGAAAACAACATGCATTAATACCTTTAAAATTTAATTATAGTTTTTTTTAATAAAAAATTAGAAAATCGTTACTGTAAATTACACTCGAGAACATTTTTTTTTTTTTTTTTTTTGCTTTCTGCTGCAGGAGAATTTTTTCATCAGATCTTAGGTAATTCGTATCACTGATTGTAAACCTGTAACCTTCTCTCTCCAAACCTTCTCTCTCCAAACTACAATTATTTTCAAATGACATTTAAAGCTTGTTTTTTCAAAATGTGCAAGTCTAAGAACGTTATGTGTAACTAAGACTTACATAAATATTACGTCAAATTTCTAGGACACATCATCAGGATTGAAATTACATGGAAACCCGTTCCCGAAAACATCGACATACGACACTAGGACTTCTCTCTTATGATCTTTTTAGAAATAGGCGAAGAAACTGTTAAATATATCGCTTTAAAAATTGTACACTTTGACTTTTTCTTGTAATCTTTTCGACAAGAAATAGACCAAAAATGTCATTTAAAAAAACTGAAGATAGGTAAGAGAAACCAAATAAGTATTTAAAATTAGCAATACGAATATATTTAAGATCTATTAAAAAATATCTCAATCAACAGAAGAAATAAAAACTCGCGACGATACGTCTTCTTTATTATGAATTGTTTCTCTTCGTGCTTTTGAACAGGTCGTAATAGAGGAGCATCAATAGCCGTGTACGATGATATTTCCAAGCAGGGGTTTCCTCGCCATTTTAATCTTGATGATGTGCCTTAACTTTCCTAGAATTTTGGTGCAACATTTATGCAACCCCCTGTTATATATAACGTTTTTAAACTCGTCCATTTTGACAAAAAATAGACTAAAAGTATAATTTTAATACAAATTTGTTGCTTTAGGAACAGGTATATTTGGAATCTGCACACTCGAGTTAGATAAGATCATGTATTTGTATAAATGCAACAAAAATGTATTCCTCAGTTTTACGTAACTTTTTGTCTGACAATAACATTGTTTGTTCTTGTAGCATTGTTAAAAATTTTGCAGCATGTTGAGCCGTAATATTGTTCAACCTCAAGCTTCAACTTCAATTTGGTGGTGATTTTAGCCACATTTTCATACTTATTAAACTTCGAACACGATATCATCATTCAACTTGAGCGAAACAAGATTTAATTCAACTCTTTAATAATGTTGGATCGTATTACGGTTCAAGGAATCGATATTATGGTTTAAAGTTGAACAGAATTTTTGAGAAGGTAAGCTTAGCACATTTAATATTTAATACTTTGCTGATCGATTTTAGTCATTTTATAAAATAGCTAAGCATTCTATATTCTATCAAATTTCATACACTGACGATTGTATATATTTTCTCAATTATTTGAGATATTCAGATATTAGATTGAAATTCTTTTTTTAAATATTTCATTTAATTTGCAAAAATATGCCTCATTCATTAAATTTCCACTATAGTTATATATTTTATAGGAATATATCCAATTTTATCGAGAGAAAAAAATTTAACATAGGAAAATTTAGTTTAGTAGCAGTCACTATTATAAGATAAATAACCTAAAATGCTTCTCATAGTTCATTTGAAAGACCATGACCACCTTTATTCAAAATGAAACTAAAAAACATCGTTTCCTTCTCAGGAAATGATCAAGTGCCGCATTCTTCTAAATTGGAATTCATCATCGTAAATGGAAATTCGGTTTCTGAAAAATGTTCTTCCAATCAATCTGAGCAGCGACTGTAACTTTTTAAACTTTTTATTCCCTACCAATGATTATTGTTCATTCACGGAAAGAAACTAATTAGATTTCTATAAAAGCTTTTGCGGTCTCTTCATTAAGATTGAGATCCTAAATGATTCACATTAAGTAAGGCCTATTTGGAATCAATTTTGGAATGCTGAAATAATTTGTGAAGTCGTGGAAAGCATTACAACCGTTTGAATACTTAATTCCTTATCCGAAAATTTTTTTTTATAAAAGAAGCTCATGTTTTATATTAAAAGTATAAATAAATTGTATGCATAAAAAAAGTATTATTTCTTATAAAAAATTGCAATAATTCAGGGTTTGATACATAAATATAATTGATACGTCTTACTGTTTTAGAAACATTAAGAGGATTATCCAAATATCGTTTTCATTTATATAGTTCATTAAATATTCTTTGAGAACGTTTTCCTTCAAGTATGTACTGAAATGTATATTCTAATAAAGCAAAAAAAGGGAATTTTTACAAGGGGTCACTCATAGGTATTTAGGGGAAATTTCTTCTCCTATTGGCACATTTCTTGGTAAGCACGTTACAGCACCAAAGAATTTTATCTCACTTAACACCATTGTAATTTAGTTCGAAACGTAATCAGTTTTGAGAATAAAAATAATGAATCAGAGCTGAATGTAGTTTATTGCCACCACTTAACAGCTAATACAAACGGAGAAAGTGCGATTCCGTTGCCTTTTAATTGTAAACCTAACCCAATCTGCTAAGTAAAACTAATCTGCTTTTGCATTTTGCAGCGAAGAAAACAGTGAAAAACTCACATAATTATCTTGATGTTAAGATAATGTTAAGAATGAATCCTCAAGGAGCACCAAAGTCCTTGTTTCAGCGTATTTCGTCCTTTGCAGAACACATTCTCATTCGCAGCTAGATTTTTGAAAATTTTCGCTTTGTGCTTGCATAGAAGACACAATATGCTAAGAAATTAAAGTTGGTGTGCATTTTAAGCTTACCATAAGCCCTGATACGTCTCCAACTGAGAATATTTGACACCAGAACTGTGTTGAGGCCATTTTAGAATAGTTTACGGGTCAATCAGTCATCCCCAGAGCTGGCACACATCTGCGAGATACGAGCATTGTATTTCCTAATCCATTTCGGCTTAATGAGGAGTTCAATTATTAGCATTTCTCTTTCAATTAATCGATACATCTTTAGTTACCTGTTACTATTGAGTTAGAATTTTGCTTAACATAATTGATTCAAAACGCAATTATAATCCATTTATCCGTGGCTCTAAATTTTCACCCGACATTGGTCACCGAAAGCTTACGAGTGGGTAACAGAATTTCACGTTTCTACACATACCTACACACGCGCTAACATTTAACCATTTAACAAATAACTTTTTGTTAAGATTTATCGACATTTTGATAATTGTTCCGATTTTTGTGAGAATAATGGCGAAGTCCGGCTACTTCCTTTAGAACTGAAATTTCATGCCCATAATTAGACGACTCTTATAGTCGTAATATTCTACATTCGAATTTCCTCATTCCTTCAACATGGTTACAACATATTTAATGTTCAATTTGTTGTCGACCCATACACATTCTGCCTTTGGTATTCTCAAATAACTAACCCGCATTTCAAACAACTACAACACTAGGTCCTACATATCATGTTTCATCCCGACACTTATAATTTTAAAAAATAATATATTCTATTTTGATTTCTTTTTTCACTTGTTTTATTTTAAAACATAGACTTATTTTTTTTCATTCTATCCTTTATTTTCTTATAAATAAGCAGATATAGCTAGAAAAAGCAACACAAAATATATGTTGTTGTTTTTAATGCAGTAAATGTCTTATTTAACTTGAGCTCCGGAAATGTATAATTTTTTTAAATAACTTTGAGATCTGAATATCAAAATATCATTTATATCATTCTTTCGAGAATTTTTTTATGAAATAAATAATATAATTGCAGTAAAAATACGCACTAAATTCTGGAAATCAAAACTTGAAAATGCAGCATTAATTTATCTGCATGATTAGTTATTTTATATTAATGTCACTTTCAAGAATCCCCCGTCATAAAAAAATATCATCTGAAACCAACTCATTTATAATTAAATAATATAGATTTTTTTTTATTTTAATTTTATTCAATGCATAAAGAATTAAGCAAAAAATTATTGCTTTATAAAAATAACTATTTTAATTTTTTTAACACATTATAAAAATCCTACATATGTATCAATTTTTTTTATTAGAATTTGCTAACTTGTAAAACTTTAATTTAAAGTAAATCAAAAATTTTTCCGCTTTCAAAAATATTCAAAACACTAATTCAACAACCTCTTGTAAATATGGATACAAATTTTCACTTACAAACAAAAGAATGTGATCATGGCGCAAAATTTTGATAATTTATATATTTGATTTGCCCCATCGGCACAAAGTTTTTATGCCATGTACATAACGTTTCTTTGATGTATTTTAACAATGCTTATGCATATAAAATTTACACAGTAAAAATTGTGATTTTAAAACTCACCCGGTTTAGTGTTGAAAATTTTTTAAAAGCGTGTATTATTTAAAGCTACTACTAAATCTAGTAATCAAAGAAATCAGAACAAAAATAAAATTAGAGCCCTTATACCAAGATCAGATGCATTTACTGCAGTCATGAATTTCTTATAATAATTTCGGCTTCATAAGATTCGTCAGACGATTGATATTTCTTGCTTACAAATTGATCAGAGAATTTGAAAATTTGAATTTGCCTGTCACCATGCTAAATATTTCGCAAAAGTTTTTTTTTATTTCTTTTATTTCCTATGAGCTGCACAGTCTTCCCGATGAGCAGACCTAGTGCGTTCTCCAGAAGTGGTATCCACTCTTTCAGGACCACCACAATGGGTGAGATACCGTTGGCCATGTTAATTTGGACGTCTAGTTTCCGCCACACACACACACCGAGACTCTATTTGGATGCGTACTCTATTGGAAGTGTACTAGGAATTTATTTTGACAGACATGCCAAGAGTCAATAAGGCACACCAGGGATCTCTTACATGCCGCATGATCACACGACATGGCCGCTGAGGATTTCTGGATCTGGTGTCTGGGCCGGGGATCGAACCCGCAGACTTGGGCTCAGAAGGCCGACGACAAACCAACTGCGCCACCCCACATTTTCGCAAAAGTAAGCTGTTATAAAAAGGTATGCATGTTTTCAGATGTAAGTATAATTATGTTATACTATGAAGCTTTACATAAAACTGTCAATTGTATTAAATTATTTTGTAACTAGTTTTATTTTTTATTTCAAGGAATATAGTACGGAAGCATCCTAAATTAATAATTTGTACTCTATATTGTAAGGTAAAAATAACTTAACTAACTCTCGTGTGTATTATACCTTAATGTAATTAAAAAATTTTTGTGTTGCAGAATAACAAAAATAATGGCGGCTAATTTACACCAAGTAGCGTAAAAGAACATTTTCGATGTATTGAAACACTTAGATTCATGTGTTATGAATTTTGCTTCACTGCAATACTTTAGTGCTAAGTAACTGCTACCATTTTTAGTGTTGAGATACACTTAAATATTTTACAGAGCAGAAATGAATAAGCAAAGTTTCAAAAATGATTTTATAAAACTGGATCAGTGTAAAAATCAACCATTTTGAGATATTTTAACAACAGTTTTAAGAAAATAGTTCTTGATTGTTAAATGAAACTTTTTGAGAACTATTGGTAACTATGTTAAAAATAATGAATTTCAAGCACAATAATAAAACTTTAAGGGGATTTTTTTTACCAATTAAAAAAACAATTTTTGTCGAAATATTTTAACTAAACGTTATAGATTTTAAAACTTAAATGTGTTTTTAATGAATGATAATTGCAGAAAACGGGAACCGGAACATTAATCTTGAAAATTACCTTCCTTTAAATTCGAAAACTTATGTTTAAAAGTTTACAAATTTATTTAAACATATAAGTGTGTATGTACATGAAATATTTATAAAAAAAATAAAGGTTAGCATAATTAGAAAATATTTTAAATAATGACTTTCTTGTAAAAGTTTTGGTACACATTTTCTTTACAATTTTTTACAAGTGTTTTAACAAACTAGAATTTTCCTGTAGCATCTTCTTTAGAATCTCACTTAATATGTTTTTCACAGAATGCTTCATTTCTTGATCTTTTTTAACGAGAAATTGATTTTCCGTCATTAGAAAGAAATATCTTCTTTAATTTCAAGCTTATCTTCTTTTCTACTTAAAGGGAGAAGGAAATTAAAATCTTCGCTAAAAATCTGCTGCGTTTGTTGACTGTTTCTCTGAATTACTTTTGCCTTTAATTTACTTTCTATATAAAAGTAAAGTTTTTATGCAAAATTTAAAATGAATTTCGATATATTTGCTTTTAATAATGCCGCTATGCTTGCTTATATTCTTTAAATGTAAAATTTATGTTACTTACTATTTTCTTTAAATTAAAGTATAGAAAAAAAAAACTAAATTATGTGACTAAAATTAAAACTGTATTGAAACATTCTGCTTTATAACACACTAAAATATTAACAGTATATTTATAACAGTATATTTCCATAGTATCAACTTACACAAATAGTTAAACTTAGATTTTTTTGTTCTAAGATTTATTAAATTATCTGCTTTAGAATTAGGTCAAAAAATACTTGCTTCAGCAAAGATAAAAATTTTTAATCAATTAAAAACTAAAATTAATGACAGAAATAATTTAGAAACATTCCTCTCCTAAAATATATTCGTGTTTTTCTCACATTTCATAAACAAATAACACTACATTTCAGAAATTATGGTCAAAATTACCAAACTATGGTAAAGATTACCGTGCTTCTGGCTCAATGGTAAAGACAAAAACCTCGGCCATTTCTAATAAGCGCTTAGGTAATTATTTTGATAAAATTAATATTAAATTATGGTTTTATAATCAGTAATTAAATTTGGAAAATGTAGTAATTTTATCGTGACACTTTAGAGCAGTGCTGTTTAACCATTTTATTTTGTTAAATTGCAGACCAGGTGACCGAGTGGTTACGTACTTGACTGCGGAATCGATGGTTGCGGGTTCGAATCCTGCTCAGGGCATGGAAGTTTCTTTCTCTCTGTGTTCTATGTCTTGCCTCCTTTGTTGGATTGTGTGAAGGTGACCCACCCTATAAACGGGTTTGTGGTTGTATGACGTGGGCGACGCTGCTCCACCGTCGTGGCTTCGCCACAGTTGCCCTCTGGGTAACGAGAAGAGAGTAGCAGTTCTGGAATTAGAGACCAATGGGACAATACATCCCAAGTGCTCGGCGTAAAAAAATAATAAAAAATTCTGAATTTACTTTTTAATTTTGTACTTTTTATTAAAAGTGAGGTAATTAGAACTATGATTTGGTTAATTAGAATTTCCAGTAAACCGTTACCATAAAAACGGAAAAATTACCAAATGCATGGTTTAAATAACCATATATTTTGATTTTATTAACCATAATAAGAATCCCACAACTTTTACCCATAACATCATTACCATTCAGTACGGTAATTTTAACTTTTTTTTCCTCCGTGTAGATTCTGTTCTAAAGCGTAGTACTTGATCTGTTGCTGAATTATTTGAAAAACATAGATTTGAAAAGACATGAGAAGTTCCTTAGACAAAGTAGAAATTTTGAAGCAAATAAATTTAAAAAAAACTGAATGAAGGATTTCAGAAAAACAAGAAGTACAAGAGGAGCATGCAGTACCAATAAAATTGTTTTTAAACAAAAAGGTAAGATATATACTACAAATTTACCTCACTAAAACACACGAAATTGTTGAAAGATGCATGACACAAATATACATTCAAAAGTCAGTAAAATCAGTGTAAAAGTGTTAGTGTAAATACATCACAATTACACAAAATAGGTTAAAGTAGCTCGTAGGTATAAGATACAAAATTAGTATAAACAGGTAGGCAAAAACAATTGAGTACCTTACAAAATATCAAAAGCGCGTAAAAATGCAAAGATATTAGAATGACGGGTTTCATCTAATATATTTTTTATGCATAAAATAGAGTTTAAGACGATGTTAGTATAAGCAAGGGCAAAGGTTTAAAATGTGAAGAATCGGGAATAAAACACCACAAACGTTCTTTTGGGGAACAAGTTCTCAAAACAGCAAATGAGAATAAGTCAATCAAGTGTGGCCGATCCGGAGACGGGTTAACATAACCTCTGCACGTCGTCGACACAATACAGGCAGAGGGTTAAAATCAGAGTTAACAGAGAGCAACATGTTATTAATTTTAAGATCTCACTGCTGTTGACATAGAGGCATAATTTAATGCAATTTTATGCAATTTCATGCCTCAAATGAATACAGATAAAGATAAAACGATAGTGGCAGATCGAGCTCCAGAATCGGCGAGTTTATTACCTGGAATCCCAAATTTAAAGCATATAAAAATGCTCTACTTCGATAAAAAAAAAAAAATTTTTTAATATTTTTGAAATATTCAGTTTAAAATATTTTTGAAATATCATTGAAAAATAGAAGAATTTTTAAAATATCTTACTTTTTAGACACCCTTAATTATTTGTCCACTTACAGAAACTTTCGCAATTAGACTGTGTTTTGTAATGCTGTAAAACGTGTCTAAAAACACAAGGTTTTCACTGAGACAATAAATATTTCGAAGCAAAAAGAGCTAAACGTAATTATAAAAACACAAAATAGAATATTAAAAACACTTTCTGTTTTTTATATATTTATTCTTTTCAATTTCTAAAGATTTTCCTCATGAAAATTATAGTTTGAATGATGAAACAAAGAAATATAAAAAAATAATAAAATTTCCTAAATTACGTTAGTTTTCAAAATTTTATCTATTTTTGTAAGTTTAATTATATTCATTACAGTTGATTTTAAAATCGAAAAATCATTAAAGTTGTTTAATTTATTATATTGCATAAAAATAAAACAAAAATTTTTATTAGGATCTTTATAACTGAATTGATTTTAAAATCGAATACTGATTAAAAACAACTTCTGTAAGACATTGCATAAGAAATAAAAATGTTTTTTTAGTGATTAATAACGAATCAAAATTAAATCTCCCTTCCCTAGTTTTCAACATAAAGATTAAAAAAAGCGCTTTATATTAATTTCTTAAGTGACAAATATCTTATTTTGCAAACTAAATCCCTTGGAACATTTTTATAATTCTGTCTAAATTTTAATCTTTCCCGGATGATTTTGATTGATTATGATATATAGCTGAACTAAATCTTTCAATTTAAAATAATTTATTTTTGGTACAGATTCTAGATGTGCAAACATTTTACGTCCTTATTCTCAAATGTTTTAGAATGCATGTTTCTTTTAATTTTCCAAAGAATATTTTTTTAAAGATAATCTATTAAAGAGTGTGATAGAAAAATATATAATTACTAAATAAGAAAATAATTCTGTAACTTTTTTAAACTTAAGCTTAAACTTTCAGCAGCCAGCTATATACAACAAAATAATATTAATGTAAATATCGCGTTAATGTAAATTGCAGCTAATTGAATATAGGTAAAATACTACTGTGTGTATGTCGCATAATACGTAGATCACAATATAATATCACATTGCATTACAGATATTTATTTATTATTATTGCATGGCTAAATTGTTACAAGCTATTAGGAGATATACAGCACCTCTAAGCAAAGAGAAATCTTATAGTAAATTATTAGTATAGTAAAGTAAAGTACAGTAAAATATATAAAAGGCCTATTTAAGTGACAATAAAAGGATAGAGAAAAAAAACAATTAAGAAAGCACACTAGCAGCTTGAGAACGATGTTTATCGTATTTCTTAACCATTCATCCTCAAATGCACATCCTTCAAATAGTTTTCAATTTTAGAATTAATTAAACTACTACTTTTAGAGGTTATATTTTGACCCATGGGGCTAAGTTGTGACGATATTTTCTCCATCCTATGTTTTTGACCGTGCTTTTTAATGTAAGCTTGGATTCGTTTGAAAATGAATTTTATACATTAATACATCTCTAATAAGCCCTATTGTCCTTAAAAACATTTCTTTTTAATTTTTTATATTATTCGAAGAAGCAAAGTATCGTTTAAGAATGCTCTAATGCCTTTTAGAATAAACTACTTGCAAGTTCAACTCTAAAATTATCATTTTCATAGAAAACTTACGTTCGCAATCAAACACCACAGAAAAGTGTGTTAATAAGCAATTAATTTGTAAAAGAAGAAGAATACAAGAATTCTGAAAGCAAAGTTTTTTTATTTAATGCTTCTTCTTTTTATTCCTCAAAAACTCCATTTTCCTTATGTTGTGTTTAATCACCAAAAATTCGGCCAAATTTATATTAGGTACTTTTATAGACAGTGGTGAACTGCAGTGATTGCTTCAATTACAACCCATCTCTTAAGAACATTCAATTTGCGCTTCTTGTAGGTGTGCGATAATTTAGAGAATTGGGTTTAGCATACAATGAATTGAACCACCTTTCCTATTTTCATCGAATCGCGAGAGAGCAATTTATAATAATCAACCACTATCTCGGCAATAAGCATCGACTAGGTTAAGCGCAATTATGCCAATGTATGTAAGAAAATATTTTCCGAGTTTATATCAGTATTAAATTTGAGCATTTGAAGTCAGGATTAGATTCCCAACTAAAATATAATATATTTGCTGGCATTATTTCATTTATGTATTAAGTATGCCATTGAACTCGAAACAATCAGCATTGGGTATGCCAGACAAATGTTTACGGGGCAGTTCCCCTTAGCATTAAAAAACACATCAGTGTAAGATATACCAGACAGATGTATACCGGGCAATGGCTCTTAGTTATGCATAAATGTATAAATGAAATTTATTAGTTATACACAATTTTATCTGGTTTTACATAAAATTTAACTAAGGGGACTTCAAATAAATCACGAATTTGAAAGACTTTTGTCGCCTTAAAAATAACAAAAAAAATTATAGTAAATTTTTTATTTTGCAATTACAGCAGTAAAAAAATTCCAAAAAATAAAAAAATTACAAATAACTGAAAATGGTTTAACTGACGTAAAAATGGGAGAACACTAATTTACGTATTCCTTTCACCACCCCCTTGCTTCTTTCGAAAATTGTTGGCAACACCGCGTACTTATAAAAAAAATGATTGTAAGGGCAGGGAAGGACATAAGGGTTGCTTTGAACGCAGATCACCAGCCCTTCTTATAGAAGATGGCTCCATGGTCCATTAGATTTCAGAAACTATTATCAGTAGCTTAGAAAACTATTATTACTGGTTTAGAAAACTATAAAACCAGTTTATAATACTATTTTCATTCTCTATCATCACCGGTTTTTACAGAGGTGTCATTATCAAACTATAAAAAAAAATTATTGCGTAATTTTAAAATTATTACAAAATAATGACTATTTTAATACATATAGTCTAAAAGGCATATCGGTAAAAAATCCAACTTTGTTATCTGAATCAAAACTTCAGGTGAAGAAATGTTTTAATAAGTTAAAAACTTATTAAAGCAATAAACTCTTAACTTTTTGACTTTTATATGAAGTTTTTGTCTAAGCGTTCATCTCCTTTAAATTATTACTCCAATTTTTGTATTACATATTTATAAGTATGTGTCCTCATTGCATTCTTCAAAGTTTAAATTCTTTTATTGAACTATTTTCAAGAGATTTAAATTTATTTTAATTCTATTTTGAAACAATAAATTTTAAAATTGGATATACAATATTCCGAGTTTCTAAAATCAGAACTAAAAACACTTTTCCTAAGTTCATAATTTCATGCAAAATAACAGACACTATCATCTTGATTACGCGATATGTAAAAATACGTTGAAATAAAAAACAAATTGGTAACTTTCTTATCAATTCTGATTCAGTTATTTCACAAGAAGAACATTTGGAAGAGACATTAGAATAAATCAATGCATCCGCAATCTAAGAGAGAGTTTGAAATCACTGGCTTTTAGCCAAGCTATTTCATGGTTGATGAAACATTTTGTGTTTTCTATGAGAAAAATAAGTCACGTTTTTTTTCTCCTTTTTTTTTTCCTTTTTTTTTGTTGGAAAAAGTTTTAAAACGTTTCTACTATAATCATATATGGAAATGGGAGATGATGTCAAATATATTTTATGAAAAAAAGTTTTTCACTTTCAAGCTAGTTTCTAAAATTTAAAACAACAATTAAAAATTATGGGCCGAACCTCCTGTTCGAAATCGCTTCCCAACACATTGATTGCTACTCAATTATATTCGTTTCTTGACATAAAATAGCTTATGATTCTGATGCACAAAACTGTGTTACAATATTTGTTGAGGGGTATTCATCAAATGCTATATATATATATATATATATATATATATATATATATATATATATATATATATATATATATATATATATACATATATATATATATATATATATATATATATATATATATATATATATATATATATATATACATAATATATATATATATATACATAATATATATATATATATATATATATATATATATACATAATATATATATATATATACATAATATATATATATATATATATATATATATATACATAATATATATATATATATAATACATATATATACATAATTTTTGATCTTGAAAAATTTTAGTGGGTCTGGACCGCACAAAACCCCCTTGGCTCCGTCCCTGATGATTTTTATTAGAATAAAGTGGTTGCAAACATAAACCGCTTTTTTAGAAATCACTTTATTGAAATAATATTGAAATTTAAAGATTTATTTTCAGAACAAATTTAATATACTTTAATTACCAAACATATTATACGTCTTAGATCTAAAAGCTGGGATATCCTGGTTGTTAGGGTGCTGGGCCCCTGCCTAATAGTTCGTGATTTCGATCTCCGTCAGCAGAAGTAAATGGTGACTGGCGCAAGTTAAATCTGTCTAATCACAAAGTCCTCCCCGTTCCCATAAAAATCACACCTCAGGGGGTACTGAATTGTAGAGCGATCGTTCTCTAGTTCAAGGCAAAATTACGATGTGTGGATGAATAAATGGATCTACCCTAAAAAGGGGCTAGGACGTGTGTGTGGCTGAAATCGTATTCTTGGCCATAGATAGCGACACTGGAAAAACAAGAAACGCACCCTCTGCCTTAATTTCGCATGGGTTCACCAACCAGGCTTGATGGTATTCGAAGCAACAATGCATCTTAGATGTTATAAATCTTAAATCATTTGGTGTGTAAAGCTGAGTGTTAAGTACTGACGCAATAATTATTTATATTAAAATAAATTACAAAGTTTTTTTTTTAAAATGTGAAAAAATTCATAAAAAGCTGTCCAAGATATGTGTAATTAAAGTAGTTCGCTTATACTGCACATACGCGGAAAGAAATGTTCTTTAAAGATTCATACTTTTACAGTAAATTGTATTTGGAAAGTCTGATTAGAATTTTTTAAAAATTAAAACGTTTCAAGCAATTTTTCAACTAGTTTTTAACTAGTTTAAACGTTTCAATTTTTTAACTAGTTTACTTTTTAAAAGGAACTACGAAATTATCACGAGATTTTTCCCAATTTTTATTGACTCTCTTCAACTTTAATTTATAATATATAATTTACTCAAAAGCACTATAATTGCAAGACGGTAAATGGATTTCGATACCGATTTAAATGTGTTTATCATAAAAAAAATTTATATAATTCGGATATATTATAGGATTACTTAATAATAACAAACTACCACCTATTATTTAATAAATTAAGTTTAGAATAATAATCAAAATCAAATACCTAATAAAGAAGAGTAGGAAAAGTGATATAAATGCCAAAAGTAAAAATACCTTAAAATAAGAAATACAAAAAAGTTTTATTGGTCACAATACCTTTATAACGATTATTAATTTTATGTTAATAAAAAACAAAGAAATCTGGAAATTTATGCGGAAAAATACCATGCGTGGATCATTTCATGTGATTCTCTAGCCAACATAAATTCGAAATCAATAATAAAAAACTTTGTATGCTTATTATTCGGGGACATGCATAGTTTTTTTTTATACTGCCCTTTCAATTACAAGCCTTCAAGTGGATTTTTTCATTTCTTTTGCAGGTAAGAGAATTTTGAAAATAAACTTCCTACACTTTTCCCAAGACAGCCATAGCATTTAGTTTTGATTTCAAAATTCGGAAAAAGAAAAGATAACACTCCATTTTTAATAAGAAAGATGTATTTCGACACTTTGAGATTGTCACATTCTGCATTTCTGTTTAAATTGCATTATTCATTTTTTTCTTAAGCAATCAAGATCAGATTTTTTTACATATGTGTTTATTTTTTCTATTTACACTTAAAGCCGAATTGTCCACTTAGATTTTATTTTTTGTGTTCAGTTTTTAATTTCTCTATAGTCTGAAAAGATTTAGGTAAACAGCACTCTCATTGTTTAAATGTAGATTTTTATTTGGCTTTAGGATCTTCAAATTATAATGCTCAGATAATATACATTATGAAACCACTGTCAATTTTAAATAGTAGAAGTTTTTTAGATTAAAAATGATAAAAACTAAAAGATGACTTTGGGGGATGCGTGAAGCTCTCATCTCAGAGACCAGCTTATCGCCGAGAGTGTCCATTAAAAAGAGAACATTAAAAACTTTTATAAGCGTTGATTAAAACTAAACTTATCACTTAAAAATATTTTTAAAATAAGTAGCAATAGCTAGAGCTGAATTAATGCGTACTAAATTTGAGCAGAATTATGGTATAATGTAAAATATTATTAGACTGACTAAAAACCATTATAATTGGACAAATACTTTGAGCGTTTTTAATCATTGATATGACCATGTATTCAAAATAACAAGCAAGCAAATATAAAGCTTTGTTTTAATATTTAAGAAAGAATTATTATCTCAAACATAATAAATGAAATTCTAAGTAAATTAAGGTATACATTCCCGATAGCTAGGTAACAGTCAAAAAACGTTATTGGATTATGCATCAAAAAGTTTTAACCCCAACTGAGCAGTGATGTAAGAAAAAAAGAAGCTAAATCTAAATCTAAAATCACAAAACGTAACAATCTCAAAAATCTAAAAATAAGCTTCGTACACGAAGAAAAATGCCTGGTTAAAGTACCGCACTGTCTGGTGAAAATATGTTTGTAGTGAAAAAAATTAACAGCAAGAAACATAATTCCAGTAAAACCCAAAATATACAGTATTGAAACCATTCAGTTGGCAGTTTTTCCGTTTATATTGTAGCAGTTTAACAGAAATTCTATTTTTTAATATAATAGTTCTTATAACCACACATTTAATAACAAATACAAAGCAGAACCATAAATTTACCAAATATATGATTTATATTCCATGCTGAAAGATATTATGATTAATTTTTTAAATAATAACACATTTATAATTTTGTTGTAAATTTCACCAAAATCACCCCCAAAGCACTTTGGTAAAAATTACAAAGCTTTTTGGCGTTCCCAAAAAGCCAGGAACATAGTAAAATTTACCATAAAGGGTAGTTGGGCCATACATTTTACTCAGTGTAGCCACCGTGGAATATATTTTAATTTATTACAAATTTGAGTGAAAAACCAAGAAATATAAGCCCACAAGGATTAAGTATAATTGCACACAGCTCACAAAAAAGACAAATATGAGAGATTAGGTAAATTGTTACTTTTTTCAATAAAGATTTTTAAATGTTTTTTTTTTAACTAATTGTTTTCCGAAAGCATCAAAACCATAAAAATCAAAACAAAACTAAATTTTAATGAAGTGATTTTAAAAAAAAATCATTTTAAAAAATTAAAAATTAGAAATGCTATAGAGTTTTTAAAATGTTGCTTTCGAATTGTAAATATTTTATTTTATTTGTCAAGTTTATTTGCTTATTTTATCTGTTTATTTAGTACAGCTATGTTCTGTATGTCACTAAAGTAAATCGTTTTCTCGCCAGTTACATCGATAATTTTTTATTCATTTCTTCCTTAATAAAACTGTTTGAATCCTTATTTAAACCGTTAAAAAATAATTGTATGAATATAGTTTCAAACAATTATCGCTTCAAATGTTTATCATTTTAAATAATATAGTTTTGCATTCAGTTTTTTCATAGTAGCGTTTACTATAACATAATTGTAACAGCAACTAATCTTAGAAAGATATATATCGGAAAAGTAAAAAGTGCAAAACAGTTTTTTTTTCGTTACTTTTAATAAATTGAAATAAAAAAATCAAATCAGCAAATTTTTTAGATTAACTTTATTTAGAAACTTAAGATTACTATTTCTTAGTTTCATTAAATGAAGTTTGAAAAAGTTTTTGCTGATTTATAGTTTTCATTAAAATGCATCGATTTTAAGAAAAATGTTTTAATTTACTTCCGATATTGAAAACAAACCATCGAATAAAAAATAAAAATGTGTTTTATTTAATGGAAGAAAAACAGTTTCTCAGTAACTGGAATAGTAAAAGATTTCTTGGAACAAATTAAAAGGATTTCTTAGAAAAAAATTCTTATAACGATTATTTTTTTCGCACAATTAATCTCAGTTTACACATTTTTGCATTACATATGAAGACACCATAGAATGGAAAATTCATTTCATTCTTATATTTATTTCAAATCGTGCATTGAATTTTTTGAATCTTTATATTTGTTCAAGGTTTTCGTTATGCTAATTTGAACTTTTTTCAAGTATTTATATTTTATTTTATTTCATGGAAACAATTTTGAGAAAGTATTCTAAAAGAAACTATATACATTGGTTTTTGCGTGTTTTGCCTATAATTAATCTCTTAAATCCATTGAAATTACGTTTTTGTCAAATTAAACAAAACTTTAAAAAATATTCATTTTTTGGAAGAAAAATTGTTGTTAATATTTATTATTATAACCTAATTTTGTCCTACCTAATTAAAAAAAAATTGTTTTAAACTTAAAGAAAAAGGTTTTGAGATTTTTTTTAAAGTTAACAAATGCATGTTTTTATTTATTTAATTAATTTTTTTTAACTTCTGAAAACTTTAGTCTGCAATGAGATATTCTATCACTAAAATATCGATAAGAACAAAAACATTCAGCATATGAAAATAAAAATTCTATTTAAAGTTTAAAATATAACAGAAACGTTTTAAAATGTGTTTTAACATTTCAATTTCCATAAAATTGTTAAGCAATAAGTTAAAATTTCATATCACTTTTTTTTTTTGCATATAAATCATTACTTTATATACATTCCTTATTTTATTTCATGGGGCATCCTTTTGAAAATTTTCTACTACAACTCGAGAAAGTTTATGAAAAACTATATTTAATAACTGCGCATGCAAACAATTTAAAAATAATTAAAATATTTAGTGCCTCATTGCAACTTCTCGAAATAGTTAAAACATTCACATACATATGTGTCTTAAATTCAAATTAATCGATATGTTTTAACAAAATTATGCACTAAACATTTCTGTTTTTTCCTTTTATCATTACATTTTGTTTAAAATAAAACTTATTTCGATATATGTAGTATGAATAATAAATTAAACAAACAATTTTGCTTCACAAAATTAGATAAAAGTATATGACAAAAATTATTAATTATTTACATATTTAGATGTTTATTTTTTTAATTTTTTTTAATTTAACTAAAACAATTATGAATGACTCTGAATGAATGACTTATGAATGTTATTTGTTTTGCATGGGGTATACAAAAAAAATTTTTCACTACTCAAGAAAAATTTATTTCTTGAATGACTTGCTTAGCGAAAGTCAAAACTAAAGAATTTTTGACATAAATAAGGAGTTTTCAACAAACTACAGTCAAAATTTTAATAGAAATCACTTTACTAACTCTAGAATTTTTATTATTACTATTAGGTTGTTTTTTTTTTTTTTTAAATTTCTGATTATCGTCAAGTTACTAAACACAAAAAATTGCATTGAAGCAAATATGTACTTGAGAAATTTCAAAATCTTTAAAATATGATAATTATTACATTTATTCTTAAATAGTTTATATTCTCCGATGTTCTTAAAAACATGTGTTTATATTTTATGCAAACAAATAGCGATAAAAATTTATTAGAGTTTAGAATCATAAAATGTTTCTTTGCTGTTTTTAATGTGCATTCAATGTGTTAGTAAAGTATATCTAAGAGCATCAAAACATGATTTAAATGGCTTTTTTACGACTTTCCTGAACGTGATATTTGCATTTTTATCTTTTTGTTCATTTAAAGTAAATAAACTGTTTTAAAAATTACACTTTCGATTAAAAATGAAAATAACTGAAAATAAACTGTGTTAAATACACTTAACTACTTAACTACTTATTTAAAAACTTAACTACTTATTTAAAAATAGATTATAAACTCATTTATAGTTTAAATTTTTTTATATAAAAAACTTTTATTATGTATGTAAATAAAAAGATATTTGTGAAGTGAAAAATTACTTTTATTATAATTTCCTTTGCTTTTACTTTATTTTTCTATAATTCATAAGTTTTAGATACTTTAATAATGATCTGAATATAAAAACATTTTTACATATTTTTAAGCATTTCTATTAAAAAAACACTATTAAAAACATTTGAAATTTGTTTTTTCTAGTTTGGCAAAATAAATTTATATTTTTTCAAAAATTTAATAAAGTTTCGTTAACATATTGCTTCCATATAACCTTTTTTCAACTACAAAAATTGTCCATTTATATTAATGGAAATTTTTTGCTTCCGTTACATTGTAATAAAATCCCAATTTATGAATTATGTTTCAAAATTTAAAAAAAAAGATTTACATTTGGAACATTATTTCCATTTTCTATCATATGTGTTTCCATTTTGCAATTGTCAGGAATCTCATAAAAAGTGGCAAATAAGGGAAATATTAAGTAAAATAATTCACCGGATAAGAAATTTTTGAAAGATAAACAGAGCAAAAGTATGAAAATAAGTAATAATATGAAATGTATTCTAAAAAAGAATGATTACTGGATGTATATAATATACCATCATTCATGATTCAGATTTTTTTGAAAGATTTTTCATTTTCTTGACTTTTTTCAAACGTGTTTTGATTAAATCTACTTTCTTTTTCTTAAAATAATCCCGAGAGAGTGGAATGATAACACATAGCCAATCACAGAAGGTTCTGGTTAGTAACGCACAAAACAGCCAATCGAAATTGAGAACGCATGTGTATGAAAAGGTAATAGTTTTTAATAATGCTGCCTGCAGAAATGTTAAAACTAAACTTACCAGCTAAAGCTTGTTGCGATTTCTATTTTGTATAGAATGTGTGAAATATATTGATTCCTCTATGAGTTAACTTTAAAATACTCATATCTTTGTTACATAAATTGGATCGCCGTGAATATCTTAGGCGTGAATATCTTTTACTTACTTTTAATTGTTTTTTACTTACATTCAAAAAACTGTTCAGACAGAAATATTAATTGACAGTTCATATTTAAGATATTTCTTAAATGATGCATAAAAGTGCAAATTATTGGTTCACAAAATAAAGTGAAAAGAACGATCAATGAAAAATGTACATAGCTAGGTTTTGTGAATATTTAGAGATCTATTGCAAATAATTTTAATTTTATTGTTTTCACCTTATTTTTTTAGGTAAAAATATACTTGAGGGTGCCCCTTGGCGAAATTGGCGACTTATGTTTGGCGCCATTCCTGTTTTTGCGGAATACTGTGGTAACAGGAATGGCGGCCAAAACTTTATAAAATTGTAATGCATCAAATATAAGCAAAATCAATTAACACAATAAAATGAATTTTGAATCGAAACAAAAATTAATGGAGTAAGCACAGAGTGAAAAGGAAAAAAAAAAGTACTTCTTCATTAAGCCTAAATCCTCAGATTTAGGTGCACAGAATTCTCTAATAGCAGTTAGATAATGTCTAAATTTATCATGAATAGAATCTGTGCACCTTCATCGCCACATAAATTCGGCGAAATACGAATCGAAAATGGCGTTGGTGGTACCGGACTGACGGTGACATTTTTTTATTGTCCCTTTTTATGACTGCCCACATACCTTCGATCTCAGTGACCAGAAGCAAAATTAACCTTACCAGCCGGTATTATCCAACGTAGAACTAACGGACCTCTGAAATTACATATACTGTTGAACATTTAAAAATAAAGCTGAAATCTAAACCTATCAGAATCACGATTGGGTTTTACCATCGCCCAGCTTGACGATCAAGCGCGAACACAACTTGGCGAGAATCAAGGGGCACCCTCAAATATAGTCTACCCATTTTTTTATAACAATTCTGACAAAAATGTTTATCGATCATTCGTAACATAATATTTATAACATAATATTTATTATTGATAACATATTATTTCATTTTATACTTGTTTTCTTATTAGTATTCAGTATGACAAAAAATTGCATTGTTTAATTTAATTTGTCGAATTTCAGTTACATATGTTTTTGTTATATAATGTGCTTTTTGTCTGATTGAAACAAAAATATTTTGCCAGTTAACAGTATTGAAGATAATTGGGCAATTACTTGCAATGGTATTCTCTTGAAATATTACTTAGCATAAACTTATTAATATTACATGTTTTAATTTGTTTGCCATATGTGAAAGTATTTTTTCATCAGGTTTTAATTGTTTTCAGTTTAAAATTTACTGGGGGGGGATATGAAGCACTATATAGGGAGCGTCCAGCATCCTATAAGATCAACAATGATTTGAGTTAGGCTCTGCCACGCGTGCTTCGAATACGGAGATTAATCTCCGGCTAATGCCCTGTAGAAATGTGTTAAATAATATTGCTTCCTCGCTTTATACAAGATTGTAATATTGTTTGTATTAAGATTGCTTTATATGATGTTTATAATAAGCACCTCTGGCATTTTACAATCCTATCATATTCCCTCTATGGGATGTTGGAGGATGAAAAAATGCCAGCTTATCTTCAGGAAAACGACTTTAAGTTTGTTCGAGAAGCGAACAAAAATGTAATTGCGTATCAATTATCGGTGGTTGGCGAGCTGTGGCGAACAGGGGGCCTCTAGTATATACATATATATATATATATATATATTTACTATTATTATTAAACAAATGACAGACATTTGACTATTAAGTCATTAGGCTTCTAGCTCTCCAGTACTTCTTAACAATACAGTGAAAGTCTTTTAGTGCGGAACACGTATCCAAATGCACAGCAGTCATGGCTTGACCGGAGTTACATAAAAGATAATCTGATGAAGTAGTCAGCCTGAGGCGTAATAAATGAGAACGTAAACAATCATGCCCGGTCAAAAGTCCAAACATGGCTACCGCAGTAGCACGTAGTGAATCCGGAAAACTGTAAGTTTCACTGAGCACATTCCAGAACTTATCTCTAGCAGCGTGAGATGCCAAGCAATGGATCGATTGTTTGAAGATTCTTTTTATTTCAAGTTTAGCGGAATGGAAGAACAGATCTCTACAGGATCTCTAAGGAATATAAGTTCCTTTTTTGGCCAAAAATTCCACCATTTCGTTTCCTCGAAGGCTACAATGGGAATGTATATATATATATATATATATATATATATATATATATATATATATATATATATATATATATATATATATATATATATATATATATATATATATATATATATATATATATTAAAAAAGACGCTTACAATTTCCCCCAAAGCAAAATTTAAACCTGCTGAGGCAACATATATGTTATGTTTCACGTAAAATGTTATTGTACGAAAAAGTTGGAAAGATTATTCTGTATTGGAGAGAATTAACCTTTTTTTTTAATTACTTAAATTACTTAAAAGAATAACAATGGGGAGCAAAATTTTAAAACATTTTTGCAAATACGTGTTCTTTCGTATCCGGGCGCGGGTATTTACAATCCGAAATTAATTTTGTTCCTAAAGCAACATTGTTTGGGGAAGTTTTCAATCAATTTCTGATCGAAATGTACAAGTGTAAAAATAGTGTATAGTGCTTGACTGGGCGTCAAGCTTCTCGAGGAGTTAAAGCACATAACCAGACTTAAAACTACAGAAGGACCCATGCAAGGTAAAGTCGTCACACACATATAGGGGCACTTCCCTATTATGTTCAGAGGCACATGAAGAAATAGTTCATAATAGAGAAGCGCCCCTAGCTGCGTATGAAGAAATTTAGGAGCATAAATTCCTTAGCAATTTTAATCTTCATGATATAATTTAACTCCACTAGAATTTTGTCTCAAAATTTTCGGGGCTCTCTGCTACATATACCGTTTTTTATCTTGTACATTTTGACAAGAAGTAGTTTTAAAAAATATATATACTATAACTATAGCTCAGAAAGAGAATTTAAGATCTGTTAAAAATATCTCTTTCAACGGAAAATACAAAAAATTTCCCCGGTGTAATTTACAGAAACATGTTTTAAATCGTAGACAGTTTAAGTACAGACTTTTTCAACAGTACTTATTAATTGGATGTTTGAATTTCCTCACATACGCTTATAGAATTCCTTTTTCACATGAATGAACTGAATAATACCAAATATTCAAAATTCCTATGTAAAAAAAAAAAAAACTTAATTTCGTAATTACAATATAATCACATTTCTTTAACAATAAATTACTTTAATTTGATTCGTCCCGCATTGCCCAAATTGAAATATCTGTTACTAGAAATGCCAAAGGAGTAAGAATTACTAAAGGTTGTCATGGTAAGGAATTCCTTTTTAAAATAAATTGGATGGATACATTCTGAGAACTTCAATGCATTTTATTGAGACAGAAAATTCCCAATTTTCAAATATTTTGAAAGTTTTCTTTACGTTTATTTTACTAAATCTTCTTAAAATTTTCATATTTCATTCAATTATTGTATTATAACTAGTTGGAAACTTGATCACGTATTCATTATATTTATTTTGTAGCAAAATGTCAATAAATTGTAGTAATATTTCCAGTTTAAGAAATTTTATGACAAAATTTGTTTAAGAAAGACGAGGTTAAGCAAAGATTTTACTAATTCTGTTTTATAAAATAACTGCACTAATAACTTCTTATAAATAAACCTATGGAATATTATTTAGTTTTTCTGTCACTTTGATTTAGTTGAAATTATCGATTTTCCATAATCGAAACTTACCAATGAATTTTATACTTAATATTTATGTCATAAATTTATGTAATAAATACATAAATTTTACACAAATTCTTGTAAAATTACTGCACTGTATGATATTGGCATCTCTGGTAAAAAAAAGGAAAGAAAAAAAACAACATAAGTCTGGTTAATAAAACCAAAATAAACGAAATTGAAACCTTTTATTTGGTAATTTTTCCATTTTTGTTTCCATAGTAACGGTTTACAATTCTGATTTTTAAAACTGAAGTTTTTATTACTATACACTTGGTAAAAATTACATAACTGAAAAATAAATTTAATCGAATAAATTGCTTTTATGCCATTCTCTTGTGTATCAAAATCATCATAAAAATACTACATTTTGCCACAGTTACAAACTTTTATCACATTAAAATCACATTTTATAACATATATAAAGATTTCTTATCTTGGAAAAGCCTTGCAGTTTGCTCGCGCATTAATAACATGGAAATGTAATTTTACTTTTTTCAAGAATATTAACATTTAAAATTACATTTCAATGTAATTTTACTTTTTTCTGAAAAGAATATAGAAAGATGTAACTTTGTAACTTAACTAACTAAACTAAATAAAACTTTTGTGAACTAAATAACCAAATGTAACTATTTTTAAAAAAAATCACATTGTATGACGCGGCATAAAGGCAGCGAAGAAAAATATTCGAATAAACTACCTCACTATATGGGGTAATGACATTTCTTTATTTCTTTTCTTTAAAAATAAAAAAAATACAAAAATAAAAAAAAAACAGTAATTTTGGTTAATAAAACCAAAAACCCCATATTTAAACCATTCATTTGGTTAATTTTTGCTTATATGGTAATGGTTTACCGGAAACTCTGGTTTTTAAACTTATTGATCTTATTATCACACATTTCACAAAAAACACAATGTTTATATGTGATGCTCTAAGGTTTTATGATACAATTACCAAATTTTACCACATTTAACAAATTTCATAATAATATAAAATCATATTATATTGTTTATTTTAACAAAATCATTATCAATGTGCTTCCATAAAAGTAAATGAAAGTTTTTGAGATCCCATAGCGTCAGAAACACGTTAAATATTACCATATTCTGGTAGTGATGACCATACTTTTTTCTCAGTATTCAGTTCAGGATTTTTTTTTACATTTTATTTTTTACATTTTATTTTTTTTCATTTTATTTCTTTTTCATTTTATTTCTTTTATGATATTTTGTCACAACAACTCAAAATCGTTTTTGCGAAATGACCCACACACTTTTGATAAATAGTTGGCTCCTGTAATTCTGTGCAACACTTCGTAAATAATTTACTTTATATAGATCTCAACCAATCCTAGTAAATTCATTCATGTCATTCACTAATAATTTCACACATATTTCACTCTAAAAGATCCTTTTCACCACAGTGTATAACGTTTTCAGTTATGATTGCTTTGAAATAATAATTTAATAGTCTATAATTTAATAGTCTATAATATACCAACTAAAGAGATAATGAAGATTAAGTATTTCTCTTGATACGTAAATGTTTATCTCTATTTTTAAATAGTGGATGTGTAGGTTCTCGTCTGTAGGTCAAACCTTTTGTCTTTTTAATTTTTTCGATAAGTTAAAATTTTTTTCTTTTTTTTTTAATGTTAAAGAATAATTCATAGATTATTTTGATAGTGACATTATAACCCTGAAAGAAGATTTGTTCATTTCAGAAATAACACATTTCAGAAACATTTTCAGAAATCTCAATCTATCAGTACTTAAACCATAATATCAGCACCATAATATCATAACCATAATACCTTGATCAATAATATTCAGTACATTCCTCATAATATCAGTATTTTGAACCATAAACAATTTCATGCAAATATAATGCTTCCTTAATAAAGTGCTAAATTGAAAACTGTTTCCATTTTAATTGGTTCATAACAGCGTGTAATCGAATTTTTAAAAAACGATGAACTTGCTCAATAATATGTCATCGTATTAAGTTTGCAGCAATTCTGCACGATAAAATACTTCTCTTAGCACTATATTAAGTATGTTGCATTTCTGAATGGATGGTTCTACTTCACCATATTCAGTTTTCAGCAAATCTGTACTATACAAAATATCTCTACTTGTCACCTAATTAAGTTTTCAGCAAATCAACATGATAATATGATTCTAAATGGCATAATATTCTCCAAAATGCCATTTAAAGGGCACATTAACTAGCGACGCATCTTAATTAACCAATAAGAGTGTTTGATGTTGCAAAGTTACAACAATTATGTGTCTGAAATTACTATTTCCTTTCAGCGAAAATCATCAAATTTGACTTAAAGGATGCATTCATTAAAAGACAAATTTAGCAGAGTTCCGAAAGGAATTGTAACTCATGGTTGTCATGCAAATGAATTCTTTTCAAACTGCAGAGTCGGTTTCAAATTTCAATGGATTCACCAAGTTCAGAGAGGGTAAAAGTTTTACCGGAAATATTTCCTAACCGGATGATAGCGGAAGGATATATCTATCTCATCCATGATCTATTAAAATGTTTTAAGGAAGGAAGTGAAATACATTTAAATTTGAAACTCCCCGATGACATTTTTATAATTATCTCCATTACCTCGATTCTTTCATATGTTATCAGTGAAAAAAGAACATATTTTAAAAGAACATTAATTTTAAATTTTATTTATATTTTAAAAATCTCATGGCAACTATTCTTGAAATTTGCCTAACTAGATATATAACTAGACTTTTATAATTTTAACATTTTTCACTTATTGTTTTCTTTTTTAAATTTGATTGAACAATATTGTTTTATTTCAATTTTGAGATGAGAAGTAAAAATTATTCATAGTTTTTATGTAAAATTATTTAACGAATTTTATAATTAAAATATTATTTATGACTGTTTTTTTTCTAATTTTGAAATTAAAAGAAGATGATTTTTAAATACATTTAATTTGTTCCTTTTTAACATTTATCTAGTTTGATTTAGCATTTTTTGCAAGTTTCATTATTAAAAAATTTTCTGTATATTAATTTATTCAAATGATAATAATTGTTATGAGTGGAAAAATTTAAAAATATTTTCAGTAATAATTTGACATTACTAAAATTTATACATTTGTTTTAAAGCTTGTTTTTAATTTTTATGAAAAGTAAAATAAAAGGGCGATAAAAAATAATTAAAATGAGATTTATCCAAAAAAATGTATGAAAAAATTGTGCATTTATATAAAAATAGATTTTTAAGTCTTTATTAATTCGACACCCTATTTCCTTTTCAACTTATCTTGTATCATTTAAACAGAAAAATACATCTAGGAGTTCAAATTGAATTAAAATTTATGAATTTTGATAAGTATAATAAATAGCTAAGCCAACTCTAAAATGTATGAAATTATCTACATTTGATTCTACAATTTTCAGAAAATTCTAAATTTTGTTTTCCTTTAGTCCATGTGACTGAACTAAATGATTTTATGTTTTAGAATTTTCAGATAATTTTTGATTTATTTATTATTAATAATCTGGTTATTAAGTACCGTCAGATGGGGTGACTATGTGCAAAATGTCATTTTTTCAAATTTTGCGTCGTGCCATCTAGGGGTATTTTTTTAAGCTCGGTATCAACTAATTTGAGTTGTCAACATAACGAACTAATGGTTTACCAAGAATTGGCAATGTAAACATCATCTTTCTTGGAAAATTGTGAGCTCAAGTTACAAACAGTTTCAAATTTTTAACGTCGAAAAACCGGAGGCTAGAAAGTCTGCTCGGTTGAAGAAGTTCTAGTTATCCTGGCCAGACAGGTTGGTTATACTTTAAAAGTCTTATCAATTGAGATAACAATTCATGCATAATTTTTTGTTTTTAATTATTATAATGTTGGTTATTTAGTAATTAATAAAAAATGCACCCCGGGGTGACTTTGTGCAATTTTTTTTCCGAGAAAAACATGCCAAGGACTTAGAAAAGAAAGCCTGGAGCAAGAAATTATTGTGATTACTACACCAAAGAAGCGTTAGAAAAATGTTTGGCAGCAGTGAAAAATATTTAATTCGTTTCGAAAGCGTCAGAAAAGTTCGGAATTCACCGAAACACGATTTCGAACAAAATTCGTGCAAAGCATTTGAAATTTCCCGGTGAATACTATTTTTCATTTTCATATTGTTATTTTTCATTTCAATTTCCATATGTTAATGGTAGACATTTAATAAGAGACGATTAATAAGAGAGGATCATTCCGAGTTAGAGGCAATTTGTGGGAGTTAAATGAGGGAAATCATTCAACTGTTCATTCATGTCAACTCATATCAAATGTTTGATTGTACCTGAAAATCATAAAAAAAGTTACTTAGGATTTAATTAATAAAAAAAAGTCTAAAAATGTTAAACGATCTAAAAATTAAAGTTTTTATGTTCATCTTAATTAGATTTGTTAATATATAGTACATATTTGTATGTAATATACTTGTATTGTACGCTAACTATATTAAATATTGTTTATTAAACGATTTGAAGTCAATGTGATTGAAAATAACTGAACTAATTCATTATTTTATTGCATTGCACGAAGTTTGTGCATTCGACTAATTCATTGTTTCCAAATAATAAACATTTCAAATCAGCTCTTAACTACATGCAATTACTTCCCAGATGGCTAACAACAAATTTTAGATTAGATGCTGTGCAATTCAGCATATTTTAACTATTTTTTAATAGGTCTGGAATATGGAAAACTGAAAATTTCTGCACAAAGTCACCCCATTTGACGGTAATTGATTATTTAATTATTTGATTATTAATTATTTGGTTATTTAATTGGTAACTATTTGAATTTTTATAATGTGTATAATATTTCTTTACTGTATACTTTAATAATTTTTTAAAAAGTAATAATCATTGAAAATAATTTTTTAATAATATTTTTTTTTCCATTTTAAGACAGCCTTATATTAATTTTCTCTTTTGCTAAAAAAAATATTTATTTTAAAAATTGAAATATATTTTACGAGGTAAACATATACTTTCTAACATCATGTAATTTTAGATCTTGCCCTGAGAAAAAAAGTAGGGTGGAAATTGCAAGAAAATGCTAACTTGCTCCTGGGTCTATGGGAGCATAAAAACACTCAGTTATTTTTACCGCAGCACTGTCTTAATGATTTTGCTAAAATAAACAATATAGTATAGTTTTACAATATGTTATAAAGTTTTAAAATTTTATCATGATACTTTAGATTTAGAGCATCGCATAAAAACATTATATTTTTTAAGAAATGTAGGGTAGTAAAAACAATAATTATAAAAACTATAATTTACGGTAAGCTGTTATCACATGAGCGGAAAAATTACCAAATAAATGGTTTAGAAACCGTATACTTTTGTTTTATTAACCAGAATTATGTTCTTTTTTTTATCAGAAATGTTATTACCATACAGAATTTTTTTTTCTCCGTGTACTAATGCCGAGTCACACTATGTGATTTTAAAATAAAATTCTTCTGTATTTTTCTCTAAAAAAAAAGAAACAATCTTCTTGAAAGAAGTAAAATTGCATTTCCAAAAAATTAGCGTACACGCTTAAGTTCAACTTTCCCATGGCACGTAAACTCTTTCAGTTGAATCTCAGTTACTCTCTATTCATTAGCAGCAAATAAATACAAATTTTAACACACAGATTAAAGAAACGAAACTTCATTTGTGATAAAACTAATATGTCTTCATTATTAAGTTAACGTGTTATTTTTTTTTAAGTAAGACGTCTATAAATGTATAAAAAAAGATTAGTGTATAAAATGAGCGACTCTTAAACAAAGCACGTCTGAAAATTTTCCCGTTTTGTCGTTTCTAGGTGCATAATATAAAGACGATCATTAACTTAATTTTATATTTTGTTTGAAGGAATAGTATTCATCATATTCTTGATTTTAATCCAAATATTTTAATGGCATTTAAATTATGCTGTGGGTTTCAAATGGAATTAAAATTATGTACAAGAGTGCATTCAAACTAATTAATATTTATGTTTTACGCATTAAATCTTCTTTGAAATTTCCTTTTATATTGTAAATAATTTAAATAATAATGAAAAAACAAATATTACAGCTTTAATTTCAAGTTTGAAGATTTTATATGAAGTCGGTTCTAATTTAATGTACCGAATTTACTGGGAAATTTCGATTGTCAAAATTTGGACGAACTTTTATGCTGAAAAATAATGCAAGCTTTATTATTCTCTTTTAATATAAAATATTAAACGTTTTGAATATTCTATGCAGTTTCAATTAGTTTTAGTTATTGAAGCAAGAGCAAGTCTGTGCAGCATTAACCGCTTAAAATATTTTTACATACTGTACTTGTTTACATATTCTAAAATAAATCAAAGTTCCTATCAAAATATCCTTTTCGAAATTTTAAACTTTTAAATATTTAGTTCTTGAGCAAAATATCAAATTTAAATCCGTATACATATTACATCCGTAATCTACTATTCATTTTAGTTTTTTAGTTTTTTTAATCTAATGGAATCGTGACTCATCTGCGTAAGCTGCATTTTGTCAGTCCTCTAAGGTTCAACATTAATATAGTCATGAGCCCAGGAGAGGCAGTGCATTTTGCCGTGTTGTTAATAATGGTATTCGAGTTAACGGTAACGATATTCAGTTTTCTGCCTTCATATACCATTACAGCAAAATTTTGTCGCATTGTTCTAAAAAACACGTCAATTTCACGACTCGTATAGTTAAGGTAAAAATTTTTGGTACAATTTTTTGATGTGCTTGCGGTTATTTCACGCAATGTTACTTGTCAGTTGATACGCACTCGTTAGCGTTCTCCGTCATATAGTGCGGGTGGTCGGCCTCAACGTAGTACATGGTGGGAAATTATACCTGAATTTAGGTATTCTCGGTAACCTCTTGACACTGTATAAATCTAGGAATGTTTAATTCCATTTCAATTTCTGAAAGGAGATGTCCCATGCGTCTAGCTCCAGATACCATTCAACGTTCGAAGACTGTTAATTGCTCACCTTACGTCAGAAATACTCTTAGATGAGTACCTTGAACACAAATTAAAGTGCTGCCAGAGCACTACCCTTTTATACATTTTGTACGCGACATTACTGCTATGTGTAATCTTTTTTGAGTTCAAGATCGATAAACTTATGTCAACCTATGATACCTATTTGTTAGCAGTATGCTCTGATTTTCAATAAAATTATGTGCCGGTTATTGTTCTGAAAGTAAGTCATAATAACGTTGTAAAATAGTATTTCTTTTTGATAAGGATACACACCGAAGAGCCATTACATTATGACCACCCTGCTAATAACATGTAGGACCACCTTTAGCTTTCAAAACTGCTAGCACCCGCCGTAGCACTGATTCCACAAGGTGCTGATATGTAGTCTGAGGTATCTGGTACCAAGCGCTCACCAACTGGTCTAACAATTCCCTCACATTGCAAGGGGGTAGCGTGGCAGCACGAATTTGGTTTTCCAAGTAGGACCACAAATGCTCTATTGGATTAAGGTCGAGTGAATTTGGGGGCCAAGACATGACTTGAAAGTCACTGGAATGTTCCATGACGATTCGACCCTTATGACATGGTGCATTATCCTTTCGGTAAACACCATCCCCCGAAGGAAAAACTGCTGCCATGAATGAGTGAACCTAGTCTGCAACTATGTTCAAGTAGCTTACAGACGTCATGGATTGTTCTATGAGGATTATGAGTCCTAGGGTGCCCCATGGAAACATCGCCCACACCATACTACCATACATTGCCAGACCATACATTGTTATAGATGGAGGGTGGTCATAATGTAAAGGCTCTTCAGTGTATATCATTCTTCAAATTACTAGAAAAAGTGTCAGTGATAAAGTAACAACAACTTTTTACAACTTAAGAAAATTTAAAATAAATATCAGTGAGAGCGTGCTAATCCAGCAATATGAGAATTCCAAAATTGTTTTGAAGAACGGAAATCCGTATAAAACCTATGCAAGATAATTTCCTGGGTGAATCTCCAAAAAGTCTCAAAATAATTAAGTAGACCACAATTCTTCCCCTACTGGCCACTTAAATGGTACCTCTATCCGCTTAGAACAAAACCAAAATAGAGCTACGGTGTTTTTTACTATTCTGTCATCAGCATAGTAAAAATCAAGTATGAACAAGTTTTTTTGAAAGTAAAATACGTAAGATAGCGAACAATTCTGTTATACAACTTTTTTTGGAAACGAAAATGGAAAAACGTAAAGGTTAATATTTATAGAAAATAAAAAAAACATTAGTAACAGTATTTGGAAGCACATTTATAGCAGCATTTTCTAATAAAAAACTTAAACCCAAAAAAAAGTTTGTTTTTTAATAAAAGAGGTGAATTTTTTCCTTAAAGTAATTTAAACTAATAAAGAAATTTAAACTATTCCTTGATTTTAATTTAAAAACTTACTCAGTTCTTCTCATTTGTTAATTTTCAGTCAAATAGTCGAGATTTTGAAAAATACAAAAAAAGAATTACAGTGCTTATACACTGAAAGCCAAAAAAAAACTGGTATACCTGCCTAATATCGTGTAGGGCCCCCGCGAGCACGTAGAAGTGCCGCAACACGACGTGGCATGGTTTCGATCAATGTGTGAAGTAGTGCTAGAGATAATTGACACCATGAATCCTGCAGGGCTGTCCATAAACCAGTGGGAGTAAGAGGGGGTGGGGATATCTTCTGAACATCACGTTGCAAGGCATCCCACATGTCCAGAATTGCTACAGAGTGGATCCAAGAGCACTCTTCTGAATTCAGAAACTTCCGCTGGCGACCAAAATCCCCAGACATGAACATTATTGAACATATTTGGGATGCCTTGCAATGTGATGTTCAGAAGATATCCTCACCCCCTCTTACTCCCATTGGTTTATGGACAGCCCTGCAGGATTCATGGAGTCAATTATCTCCAGCACTACTTCACACATTGATCGAATCCATGTCACGTCGTGTTGCGGCACATCTGCGTGCTCGCGGGGGCCCTACACGGTATTAGGCAGGTATACCAGTTTTTTTGGCTCTTCAGTGTACTTTTACTTGTATTAACTAGATACTTTTCATTTATTTTTACCTACCTCTTTAAGCCTTAATACTTACTTTACCCTTTCTACTTTAAAAAAAATCTCTTGAAATGATAATGAAAAAAAAAAACTAGAGTTTTTTCAACTTAGTTTAAAAGTCATAATAAATTAAGCAAAATGTCTTTAAAGTCACTAAATGCATAAATTCAAAATTCTTAAAGCAAATATAATAAGAAAATCTTTTTTAAATTATTTAATAATAACGAAAATAATTAGCTTAATTTATTTACTAAATATGTCCTCCATGACATATTTGAATTAAACTTTGAGACATTTTAGCTACTTAAAAACTACTAACTATTCTAAAACATATTTCAAGAATCGTGGTTCGATTTTTTATTTTGTAAAAAAAATAGTTTTATTTGAAAGACTCTTCAAACTAAATAGAGTTTTTAATTCTATAATACAAGAAAAAAAATTTAAAAACAAACTGAATATACGAAAATGCATAATTTGTTACCTGCAATAAATGCACTGCTTTCATCATGTCATTAAAAGCTTCTTTTTTGGACAAAAACATTTTATAAATGCTCTTTTTAATTTATTTTTACTCTGTCATTTTACAAAAAAAAGCATTTAAAAATGAATAAATCACCACAGGTTAATGAAATTATTTTTTTTGAAGAATTTATTTGGATAAAAGCTCTTACATCAAGCTGTTCAAAAAAAAAAAAAAAAAAAAAAAAGAAAGAAGAAGAAATAAACGGAAAATTAGGTTTATAAAAGATATTTTTTTGTACCGAAGATGTTGCATCAAAGTTAAAAAGTTTGAACATTAAAAAAAAGAGGTACTCTTAAAGAAATGTTTTTTTAATATTTTTGGTAAAGATAGAAAAAAAAATATGAGAATTCAAATTTTACTTCGAAGACAGAAATTTAAATATGTGATTTCTGATCGAAGATCTTCGTCTAAATACTTTAACCTTTAGAGTATAGATGTAATCAATTAAAACCCTACCTAGTATTTTAAATTTCCTTTTTCAGTTGGGTACTTGTATTTCAAGAAGGTCACATATACCTTGCACATGTGACCCATGACTTCAGCTCTAGATGATCGTTTATGAACAAGATGGCATATTAAAGTCAAGCTAAGTTTCTCCACATAAGTTATATGTGGAAAAACAATATTAATTAACGTGAAGATTATTATTATAACGAATATTAATTAACGTGAAGTTAATTTAATACAACGCCGTAACACATTGAACTTTCTCTCGTCTACGTCTTTTACTCAACTTATATTATGTATTTTGTTGTAACCGTGATATATTTTTATTTTTTACACCTGCTATCTTCGATGCATAATTAGCTTGTTTATATTCTACAAGGCTTCGTGCCTGTTTTGTGTTGAGTAAGAAATATATAATGAAATAATTGAAACATTTGTAAAAAAATATTAGTGAAAGAATTTAGAATGTGTCACTTAAAAAAATTGATATTTGACGAACTCGACTAACTCGAAATAGAATGTTGCTACCGTAAACAAATGGCCCATTTCAACTGCCAATCAGAATAGAGGTAACCACTCTACGTCACTTGCAGATATCCCATTAAAAATATGTATGTTATTTATTTTAATAAATAGCCACACAAAATTAATTACTCATTCAAAATTCTATTTTCTCAGTAAGTTTCGTTTATTTATTTTTTTTTCTTAAATTAACTTTAAAAACTAAACACTGACCTGTAAAACGACTTATTTTTGCTATATGATGTGTCAGATAAAAAAAAAATTACATAACTTGTTTTCAGAAGTACGAGCACAAAAAATACATTATGTGTGATGTTGAGATAAAATATTTTTACTAGAGTTCAAAGATTGGGTCAATTTATATTAATTTTACATGTTTAATTTCTTTACTGAAGAAGGAAATGCTGAAGTTAGTTTCTAGCAAGTCACCTGCAAAAGTTTTTCACTTTTATAATTTGCTTGCTGAATACCCGTTCCTCAAACGGGGTAAAAAAAATTATAAATCAGTACCGAGCATCACTAAGAATTCATGCACACAGCTGAAAGATCCATGCTAACACATAATAAAACTAAAATAATGCCATTTCATTATTATCATTTGCCCATTCCGATAGCTTCACATTATTAGATTGAGCAAAAAAGGTTTTCAGTGGTTACAATCAATTTATTTTCTCTTTTACCCTTTAGAGCTGCCATGAAAAGCCTCTTTCTATAGTATTTCCATTAATACTGCACATTATTAAGGCAGTTTCAACAGGTATTATATATACTAATAAAATACATTGAACATAAATTATTAAATTCAGTACCTAATAAATCTGCATCAATTACCATAATACAAGTAGTGCCTATTACCACAGTTAAATAAGAATCATTGACGTCAATTATAGTATGGCTATTTTTTACGTTGCTCTTAAGGGAATTCTTATTATCCAATAATTTTGCATGTTACATAGCATTGTTACATAGCTTCATTACATTTTGCATTATTACATAGCTTCTTTTTTTATTTTAATTAGTACCTATTACAAAAATTAATTGAGCATCAGTGGCATCAAAAATGCTATATCGATTTTTTTTTAATTTTCCTCTAAATGAATTAACATAATCTTTCTACCAATTTTATTTTTTTAGTACATAGGTTTTATTGTTTCAATTAATTATAAAAAACAAAATTAATTAATGATCATTGGCATCAATTATTAGGCGATTTTTTACGTTTCCCTTAAGCGAATTAGTATAATTTCTTTCATAGTTCTTTTTTCCTTGCATAGCTTATTATTTTACGTCAAATAGTAATTGATACCAAAATTGATAACAAAACATCGGTGTCAATATTGTAGTACTGCGATTTTTATATGGTTCTCCTGTACAAATAAGTACTTTTTCCCTTTTCACTTTATTTTTCAGTACATAAATGTATTTCTAATATCAATTAGAATCTAATACCAAATTAATAAGCCATCTTTGTTTTCAATAATGTGTAGTCTGGTGTAGTCTTTTCATTAAAATAACTTGATCCCTTATATCCATTAATTTTGTTTCTTAATACATAACTAACTTTTTTTTTAATTTCAAATACCATTGATTTTAAATTATTTAGTTTTTATGGCACCTTTTCAAAGCATTGATATAAACAAAATAATCACGCTGTTTCAAATATTTAAAAAAATGCTAATTTGGTAACGTTGTCCACCTTAGCTACCACGTCCACATCGATAACTGACTAAACTTGACAAAATTACTAAAAAAGTATTCTATATTAAAGAACGAGCATTAGCCTTTTTTAATGAGAGCTATATGCTAGAAAATAACACTGATGTATTTTTTTTAAATATTTTAAAAGACATAATTGTCTGCAGTATCATTTTTAGTTAAGGCGAATTCTAAACAAAGGAAAATTTTCATTTTTCAAATGTCAATCCCGAACGATATTATTGGACACTTGCAAGCAATTTCACGCGTGGGTAAAACATGGCATATGTTTACTCTTTGATTCAGCAATAATCATGTTCAGCACATGTGCCACAAATCGCTTGCTAACATCTCATTAAATCTGATCTTAGAAAAATGATTCCGCTGCCTATGAAACCAACACTTGTTGGTGCAACGTTAACACGTCATGTACATACAACCATGTAACACGCACATGTGAAGAATATTCTTCTCGTGTTTTAAGTACCTTTTTGAACAATTTTTTGCGATCGCTGTCCAAAATTGTCCGTTTTCTGCCTAAATTTCACTGTCTAAATTTCAGGATGCCCGCACAAATGGTTCTGGAGAGACAGGAACACAGACAAATTCTTAATTTTATTAATATAGATTTTTAAAATCTTTTTTTTTAATTGCCAGAAAAATGAGCAGTAGAATCAGTATCTGTCACATGAACTCAGTCTTTTAAAAACTTTTATTGATTTTGAAATTTTCCCCCTTGAGTATTCCTTGCCCATTTAAGTATTTCATAATTGTGAGGAAATTGCGTTTCTCTCTTCACAATTTATAACCATTGCTATCATTATATCGATAAATAATTTTTTGATCAATTTCCCGGTCTTTTTATTAAGTCCCGGATCATTGATTTTGGAGACTCATTATTTTTAATTGCTATAAATGTCTAATAATTTACTTCTAATTGTTTCAAAACTTGGGTCTATAGTGGCACTCTATCTTGGCATGCATCAAATTAAGCTTTCCAAATTATGGGCATTAAAGGTAAAATAAAAATAATAATAAAAAACGTGCTTGCTTAAGTTGTCATTCAATATAGGATAATTGAACATTTTGTGGGATAACAAAAAGCTAAAATAATTGGATATATGTTGTTCAAATTATTTATTATTAAAAATAAAAATGCAATGATAATTTTCATTTAAATATTTAGCTCTTTAAATTCTTAATTTACAATAAAAAGTTCAATATGTTAAAGTGATTGTTTCTTCAATTAACAGTTGAAATTTTAAAGCCTATTGTTTTCAATATATTTTTATCACGTCATATCAAGGCTGTTTTATAGTGACAATATCTGTAACATTCATAGTTTAAGGAAAATTTTATATTACAAATTATTTACTTAAAATTTAATATTTCTTACGCTATACAGAAAAAAATAAGAGAAATAAAATTCAAACAGAAATATAATAAATGAAGCTGGCTTTTTAACTTATGAAAGTGAGTACTATTTGAGATTATGTTCGAAATTGTTTATAAGGACTACAACACAAAATCACGAGTTTCATTATTAGATATTATTTCACTATAAAGCATATATTTTATGATTAAATTATCTTTAAATTAAATTGTAGGTTTATGAACACACGCTTTAAAATTTCTAAATAAAATTACCGTAAAAAGTACTGGCACCCTGAGTGCTGATATTTTTTATCTTAAAATGTTACGGAATAGAACAAATATCTATTATATCGTAAATTTTATACTAGTATTTACTTTTGCAAAACAACGAAATAAATATTACTGTAATAATTAAGGTAAAAAATTGTTCGGTGAAAATGAAGTTTATGGTAAAATGGATTTTACAAATACTGCAATCAGAGTTCCGATACATTTTCTTGGAATTTGTTTCATTTCAGTATTATAATAAAATATTTTTCCAAAATAATACAGAATTTGGGAATTTAAAGTTTATCAACTCAAAACAACTTTGCTAGATTCAGCGTCTAATATTTAACCAGCAAAATGCTTTAGTTACCTAAGTGGCAAAGGTAATTCCAGAAAACGGCAAGAGGGTCATTAAATTTTCTAAAGCAATTAAGTAATATTTTAAGTAATATTTTAAGGTTATTGCTCTAAAACTTAGTTTAATTACTATAACTGCATTAGCAGTCACAGTAAATTAAATATTCCCGAAGCATGTACTACTGAATATCTACTAACCACGTTTCATTATTTCGAAACAATATGTTATATTTTTATCTCCGAAACTTACATGAAAAAAAAATTAGTAAAATTTTCGTATTGTGTGTGGTGACAATTCTTGTTAAAAGACCATGATTTTGGTTAATAAAACCAAAATATACTGTGTTTAAACAATTTATTTAATAACTTTTCAGTTCATATAGTAATGGATTACCGGAAATTCTAGTTTTCAAAATTATAAATCTTATTACCACACATTTACTAAAAAATACGAAACTGAAAATTAAATTTAGTCGAATAAATGGTTTTTATGGTATCATGAAATCGTATCATGAATGGTTCCTGATCATGAAATGATATCATGAATGGCCTCTTAGGTCTATCTCATGATAAAATTATCAAATTTTAGAACATTTTCCAAATTTTATCACATACTATAAAATCATATTTTATTGTTAATTTTTTTTCAAAATTATTATGAAAGCACTTTGGTAAACATTTCTGAGCTTTTCGGTATTCTTTCAGAGCCAATACATACCAAACAATATATACCAAAAATTTATCATGATTCTAAATGAATAGTAACAGTTTCGATTAATATTGAATGGTATATTTTGAATTAATAATGAGTAGATTTTTTTTACTTATAGTAAATTGTACATAGTTTTGTTCATACAATTTAACTCAGAGTATATTGATAAAGATAGAATAAAAAAAAGAGAATAGAATTAAAGAATTTATTTATAGAATTAAAAAAAAGTTGTTAAAACTTTTACAAAAAGGTTAATTAGTCTTTTATTTCTGCATATCTCATTTCTGTTTACTTTAAGATTGCATACTAGTTTTCAGATTTAAACCGATACACAAAAAACATGTTCCTTATTCAACACAATTTAAATTCTTATGGGAAATTAAGGTACGTCAAACATGTAAAAGAAACTTTATATAACTAGCCAAGAGACTTATTATTTTTAATGAAAACATACATATTGGACAAAAACATGAATTTTAAAAAAATGATGAAGCTGGCTATATCTTTAGGTTATTTTTTACTCTTTTTTAAATTTAAAAAAAAACAGTAAATTGAGCTACTAAGCAATTTAATAGTTAAGAAAATAAGATGCTTTATCGAATCTAATACAACTTTTAAAAAATTCTAACTGTGAATAGGAAATAACATATTTTGTCCCAATGAAACAAAATTTTTATAATTCTCAATTTCTTTCAAAGTAAAATAAATAATTACTTATTAAATGCCTGCAAATGGCTCAATTATAGGTAAATAGTAGCATTTGCCAATCAGGCTCGACACACACGCGTGACGTCACTTACAGGTATCCAAATAAATCTGATTTAAATCACATGATTAGGCGTAATCACTTCACTTCTTAAGTTTCAAGCACTCAATTGTTACAATTTCATCGAACCATTTCTCGATAATATTTAAAGCTGTAGTGAACGAACACTATAAGTGATCAATAAATACTCAGCTAGATTATTAATATTCAGCTAGAATATAACACTTTATTGTATGGCGACCAAATTACCCTCTCTCTCTTTTTTTATTTCTCTTTTTTTAATGTATTTACGTATTGTGACTTAGTACCTTTATATGTCACATTTATCACATTGAAAATACGCATTTTTCTACTTAACTGAATTACTACTGAAGATAAAATCTTCAGTTTAAAACGTAAAAGTTGCCAACTGCGCAATACCAAAAAAATTATTTAAAAATGACAAAGAACGTGAATTATTAATGATAAAGTAGCAAAACCAATTAAAACAAATCACCAAAATTAGGCGAGATCGATAAAAAGTCTTTCCATTTTGTGAATATTCCATAGTATAATAAAGAACAAAAAAAGCAAATTAAGACAGTGAAGAATAAAAAATAATAATTAATTAATTTTTATCCCCAAATATTACTTTCTTTTCGTTTAAAAAAAATTTCTTTCAAGTATGTGTTAAAATTAATTTTACCAAAGAACTTGAATCTTATAATACAATTATACCACTGCAAATCAATTAAATTATTTACACCTGGGGTGAAACTAGAATTGTATATTAAATGCTTGGATGATTACATTATTACTATAAATCCAATCTTATCTTCTGAAAAGGAATGAAGTAATTAGTTCATATCATATATTATGAATCTGTAAATTACTTAAGTAAATATAGAATACCATACATTCTACAATCGAATTGCAAAGCTAATTTCTGCAGATCGACTATCTTAATTTTTCTGCCAATCTTATAAAACTGAGCTGTAACACAGAAATCTTTTGCACTCTTATTTTGCAATTATGGCATTAAATCGGAGTATGAAAACAGAAAAAATGCTCATTTTTTTTAAAATTGTAATATTTTTTTAACCATATGTATTTATATTCTAAAAGGTAAAAAATTTGAGCTTTTAAATATGAGATATTAAAATTTCAAATTGCTTAATATAGATGCTTGACGAGAAATAAAATCTAACTTAAAAACTTTAAGAAAATGCCCTGGAATACAATGTATTTCACTCCTTCGTCAACAGAATGAGGGTACCATTGCCAAATGTAACTAATTGTCAAAAAAAAGCTGCATTTTTCATTAAGCCACCTAAAATGAAATTTGTAAAAAATTTGTTTTATAAATTTTTTATATAAGGTATTATTTTAATCATTAAAATGCGCACCTATATAATCTATACATAGTTTCTACATAAGTTGCAGGTTCCACAGACAAGTAGTTAAAATATCTGGCGGACGAAAGTTAATAAAATATTTATATAAGTTAATAATATATATTAAATATTTTATAAATATTTAATATATTATATAAAATATTATAATATATTAAAATATTTAAAGTTAATAAATTAATTGCCAGTTTTACAGCAATGTCGGAATTAAATTGTTTTCTTTCTAAAATTTCGTCTATATTGAGAAAGAAATGACAATAAGAAAGGGTAAGACCAAGTGAACATGGATGATGAGGAAAAAGAAGTTATAATTTCAAATCTTGTAATTTTGCTATAGCTATTAGTCATTAGTCATCAGTACCTAGCGTTGTCATTCAATAAGTTAGGAGTTAAAAAACATCTTTAAAAAAACATCTACATTTGTGACCAATTTAATCAACTTTTGACCAATTTAAGTTTTTTTTTCTTACGTTCTTGCATTATTTCATTCAGTTGGTTGCAATATATTTTTACTGTGATGGTTTGAGTTGGGTCAGTCTCAAAGATGAGTTTCAGTTCATCATTATTTTATTTTATAACCGTCGTTGAAAAGCAGACACAGTTTTGAGTTTACGACTACCAATGTTCAACTCCGTAGCCTTATAATTTTAAACTCCATCCAGAAGACAAGAGAACTCCTAGATCGAGTATTGGGACAAACTGACCTTCGTTGAGAAATTTTAGATGAAACTAACGAGCATTTGCGTTACATTGAGAGGAAAACTACGAAAACCTCCCGCTGTTAGCCAGACGGCAGGGGATTCCAACACACGATCCGTCTACTAATGAGGATATTTTCTGTCTGCATTGTGACGGGTTTGAGCCGAATGCAGACTTCATATCGACCAGCCATTGCTGGAACTCGGACCTGGGTCAACTCACTGGGAGGCGTTGATCATTATTGACGTTTAACTCTAGGCTCATTTAATTAATTTGGTGAAACGAATCGATATTGATGCCTCTTCTCAACGTTAGGACCTATTGGTGCTACGCGCGGTCTGCGGAGCTCTAGTTCGAAGTAAAAACTCTCATATATATTTTTCAACAAAACTCATTCATTAAAAAATAATTTTAGAGCTTACAATGGCTTTTTAAAAGAAACAAAATTTGTATTATTCTAACAAAAAAACATAGATAGGTCAAAAATTAAGCAAATATCCATAATTACATTTTGCTACATTACTGACTCTATTTTTCTTCTTGACCAACTAATAAAATAACAAAAAATATATTATTTAAATAATAAAATAGGAAACTATATTTTAGTTTATTTGTTAACTGATTTATACAATTGTGCAGCATAGTAAGCGCAGCATGCTGGAAAAAATAGACAGCACAGTTTACTGATTAAACCTTAACTAAATGTACTTTATTTTAAAATTATATACATAAGAATACATGGATACTAAAACTATGTCCTCATTACCAGGTTTCACTGACTTTTAGAAGGGCTTTATAAATAAGATGGGTTTCTTAAGTATTAAGTTCTATTCTGGAGCAAGTTTTGAATAGCTAATTCTTATTTTAAAAAAAAAAGACTTGTGATGCTCCAAGAACTGATTATTTGAAAACATGGGAATCAATTTCAGTGATAATTAATCTCCATGTCCAAAAATAATTAATTCTTGTAGCACCAAACATTTATTTTTTAAAGAAATAAGAAGAATTTGACATTAAAAACTTGGTTTAAAACCTAATATTTAAGAGATCCCTCTTATTTATCAACATCCTTCAAAAAGTCATTGAAACCTGATAATGAGGCCATTGTTTTAGTGTTCATGGATTCAAAAGTATAGAGTTTTAAAATGAGATGCATTCAGGAAAGTTTTAATCTTTCAGCTATGCATTCTTTTCATTTCCATTGAAAATTTGCTATTCATTTCTCTTTACAAAATAGTTCAATAAATTTCAATGCTGGTCGAGAATTTAAAACTCCATTCAAAATATTCACAATTCTTCACCCTTTTGAAAATATTGCCTTTCTAAAATATCCTCATTTTCTAAGATTAAAAGGAATTTGTTAATATGGATATTTGAAAGGAAACCATTTATATATAAGTAAAGAATTACATGTCTCTTAGAAGTTTTCTTTAGTTGCATTTTCTTTTAAAATCATTGTTTGTGTGTGAATTGTAATCATCCAAAGAATGGTTTGGCTAAAAAAGAACTCAAACTATTTTGATGGAAAGTATTCTTAGACTATATTTAAAATTTACCAAACTTCAAAATCAAAAATCTACATTACCTGTTTTGAAGTAACAGTAAAATAACAAAAACTAATGGCTTACAGCTCAATTAAATAGTTTTTGGAAACATAGCTGGATATTTCCTTCCTTTTTATTTTTTATGATTAGCAATTGACCTTGCAGTCAATATTGAGAGCTTGCTTTTTTTTTAAATAGATAAAAAATTTGGGGTTTTTTTTATCCATCCATTTTTTTAACTAAAAGTCTCAACATTGAAACTTAGTTAACCAGTAGTAAATATAGTTTCCTGCACAAATTGGTTAGAACCACAAAATAAATGAGGGATAATTCGATGAAATTGTGAAAAATATATTTAAATTTTTTTTTTAAATTTTCAATGAAAAATTCCTATTCATAACTAATAAATTTCATGACAATTTACTACCCATTAATAAATAATTATTAAATTAAATAAGATTTTTTTTCATCTATCTAATTTTTTACTATTAAAGCTTTCAATACTGAAATGTAGTAATAATGCCAAATGAAGTAAATATGTATCTAATTGAGCTATTCCTTACGCAAATTGATTAACCCCTTCCTTCTCGCTCCCGCGAAAATGACATGCTGAGGTGGCGCCCTCTATTTCTCGCTCCCGTGAAATTTCCGGGCTGGAGTGTTCAGTAGTAATGCCAATAAGAATAAAACTAATTCATTTCTTTTGCCCTGAAAATATTTTATTTCTCATTTTACAAACCAGATGGTAGTACCAGGATATTTTTAAGATAATTGTAGATAGTTAGTTTATTTTAAACTAGATATCAGCACTAATCAAATACGTGTATTTGGCAAAATAGGCATTTTTATAACCGTTTTCTTGAAAATTAACCAATCGTTAAGAGGTTTGAACTGTAAAATAAAAGGAAATAATTCGATGAAAAAAATAATTTAAGATTATCTTTTTCAATTTTTTAACCAAAAAAAAAAAAATGCGTCTTTTAAGTTTCTTAATCTTTATTCTTCGGTAATTTATATTAAAAATACTCAGCTAATTTGTATTAAATATAGTCAGTAAAAAAAATTTTTAATGAAGTAAAACATATTTCCTGTGATATTATACATCAACAGGTCCTTTCAAATCAAATTTTCTGTCGGCACCTTCAGCCATAGGCCTTTTCGAGAACAAAAAATGCAGCAACAATATGCTGCAGTTTGTTGCAACAATTTGAAACTTAGAAATGCATACTGTATTATTTGGTACAAGATATAAACGCTGAGATCTTATGAGAAGATCAATGGAATTGTTTTTTCTGGGCAGAAGATAAAAGTGTGTTATTTCTTTTTATTTAATAAATATAATTAATGCTCATCAATTAGTTTTTCTATGTGGGAACTGCAGGAATTTGAATTTGGACTTCTCCATAGGATTTTATGTCCAAGAAGTGCTCCAATTAATATAAAAGGCACAGAAAGTTAGTTTAGTATATTATCAAGATCAGTTTACATCATTGATAAATTAGATGGTTTGGGGCAGATTAGGATTAGGTAAAGTAGTTTGTACTGCAAAAGCTTAAAATGATGTTGGAAGGGGAACCGATGATAGTTTTTTTTTAATATTAATAGTGACACTCCTTCGCATGCTCTATTTCCATTTAAACAGTCCTTTCGAATATAAATGTGCAATTTTAATTTGCAGTTTGAAAGGATTTAAGCAAAGTTTCTTAAAGTGCAAAGCGTACGAAACGATATTTTTCACTACATTTTTAATATCTGCCAAATTAATAAAAAATCCATGGCAGTTCCAGGATAAAATTTTGTTTTGTAACCTCTTAATCTTCAGTTTTACTGTTTTCGGAAGAAGGTTAATTTGTGTTTCCATATCTTTTCAGGTTTGTATTTGTGGGCTAGGAGATTCATCTGCATTATTGTCATTATCGGTATCCATAGCATCAGAAAAAGATATATCTTTATTGTTCGAAAATTTTTGTCTGTTCTTATTAAATCTGTTTTGTTCACTTTTATTATCTGTTTTGTCATAATCAGTACTCATAGCATCAGAAAAGGATATATCTTTATTATTCGAAAATTTTTGTCTGTTTTGATTAAATCTGTTTTGTTTACTTTTATAGACAAATTTAGGTTTGCTTATGAATGGAGACTTGGTTTGCTTTTTGAGCAGAACCTCAGGTAGCTGTGGAGAGAGAGTAATTTTACTACCCAGTGTATTTTGTGAAGATTCAATTTGAGTGGATTTCAATGGGTTTTGAGATTGATGAGAAGATATTAGTGTTTGTGAACTGCACGTGGGATACTTTTGGGATACAGTTATTTTGACTAGGTGATACAATTTTATGTGGTTCGGTTTCTTTTATATTACACTGAGTATTTATTGATTTTATTGTTTAGTATTTGATATAACTGCAGAATGAAAGACATTTGACCTTGGTTATGAACTAAGAAATTTAGATCTTGCTTCATAAAAGGCAAAATTCTGCGTAACTTTTACATTTGTAGTTTGCTCCTCTTGTTTCCATTTTGAGTTTCATCAGGAATTAGCGGAGTGCGGTTTATTTTAATTCACACATTTTTCAGAAAGAGCACAAGCAGTTTTGTAAGTATGACCAGATTAACTTCTGCGCGATCAGGTTTCTTTTCCCCTACAGTTATTAGTTGAGTGAGCATTGTAATGGATTAGGAGCAAATGGAAGTATTTCACAATTTGTATAGCCTACTTTAACGTCAGAAGGTAATGAAGCAGAATTAAAAGTAAAAATCAAATGTTGGGTGATAATCAGATCCCAGTCTTTTTTATAGTTATGTGTCTAGCATCTATTACTCATTGACTAGATAGACCTCGTATCATATCAAAAGCTGATAGAAACTGAAGTGATATGACAGTAATTACTCTTTTAGATATGTTGAAGGATTCATTTAGAGTTACTGTAATAGGGATATTGACGATTTTATGTGCTTTTAGAAGTAACGTGGTTTGTTTATGGGAATTGGTTTCAACGAATAAATCGTAAGAAGGTAACTGTCAGATATTTTTTGGATCCTCCATTTGTGATTCCAAGAATTTCTTCACAATGAATTGCGATAGTGTAGAAAGTCTCTTTTCGCTTTAACTAAGGAAAATGAATCTAACTTTTGCTGAATCTAACTAGGGCATTTACTGAGATCTAGCCTTGGAGAAGTTTCGCCAAGACTATGTGTTTCATTATTTATCTCCATAGCATTTGGAAACAGTTTATCTGGACACAACAAGGAACACAGAAACATCAGCTCTGGAAACCAGCCTTGGTACTCTGTCCTGGGTACCTCCACGTTTAGCACTACACCAAGGGAGTGTGGATCTGCCAGAAATATAACAGCTCAGGGGAAATCCTCTGATGCAGCACATGGTTCCTAGCAGAGTGCTAAGCATGCCCAACCAGCCGATTGAAAGAGAGAGGGACCTATTCTCCTTCCGCTCGTCTGGAGTGAAGCCGTGACCTTCGAGACTGTGAAGCACGCGCCAAAGAGGACGCAGCCCGCAAACAACGAGATAAAATTGTCCCCTTGGGTGGCACGTTCGAATGAGAATGCAAACAGGTAACTCCAGGATCCTCTTTTCCACCTTGCGATACACAACACACGGCAAACATTCTGGTGAGCTATAGCCAAAGTAGTTAGTCAGTATGCTTTGAGGAAAAATTGGTTGTTTAAAGAATAAAATAAATGAAACACAATTTAAAAATCAGGAAACCCCCAAAAAAAGTAACAAAAAAAAAACAAGATCTATAATCTGTGGAGGATAATCAGTGTTTTGTACTAAGTAAAATAATATTCACTAACTAGGTCAATATAAATATTTGATAAAAAGTTGGAAACTCAAAACAGAATCATCGCAAGAAAGAAACGGAAGAAGGCTAAGATCCAGCTGGGGCACCATACCCCGTGGCACCATACGCGTCACACATGAGTGTGCCCCTGAGGGAGAACTCAGTTTTGGGCAATATATTGATATTACTCAAAATATATTAGGTTTGAAAATGGCTTATTGCATTTATACTTTTCAAATGCATTCAATGGATACAAAAGAACAGCCAAGGACCGGTTTTCAAAAAGACGTCAGCAATACGAAAAGAAATCAAAATTCATTTTTAGGGTATGTCTCTGGTTAATAAGTTAAATAATGAAAAATATAGTAAATATAGATATCCGACGTTAAATTAATACAAAGAAAACTAGAAACACTTCCATATGATCAATCAATACTGTAAGGAATATACAGGGTGTTTATAAAGTCCCGGACCCATTTTGATGTTTAATAACTCATAAAATAAGGAAGATATAAACGAACTTTTGGCATTTATTGATGGAATAACTCATATATTTTCCTTTTCAGGGATGAATATCTTAACTTTTGTAAATATCGTCTGCGCGTGTGGTTAATTTCAGATAATTTCATTTTCCAGTTTAAATGTCAGTACTTTTCTAAATATCGTCTGCTTATTAATTGTATTTTTCTCTCTTTTGTTTTTGGCAAATATTGCAATGTCATGTTTACTTTTGATGTGTTTGTTCTATGTAGTACTTTTCTAAGTGATGTTTTATTCGAATGGATATTAAGGAGAATGAATACACCACAAGAGAAAGCACAGATTTTATGGTGGTACATAGAAACGAAATCGATAGTGCAAGCACAGAAATTGCAGAAGAATTTACCAAAAAGATCCTCCATCCAAAAGCAGCATCGGTGGAAAAATAATTTTCTAGAACCTGGAAGTATCTCAGATAAGAAACGTTCCGGACGTCTTCCGTAGTTCTTCCATTTTCCAGGAAGATGGATTGGGCGAGGAGGTCCGATTCCTTGGCCACCCAGATCACCTGATATAACGCCGCTGAATTCTTTTCTTTGGGGATTTATAAAGAACAATGTTTAAAGGAGGATCGTGTCGAACAATTATGGCCTAAAAGCCAGAATTACAACCACAATAGCCTCTGTGGATGCCGACATGCTTGCCGCTACCTGGCGTGAAATTGACTATCGACTTGATATTCTCCGTGCGACGAATGGGGCACACGTGGAAGTTCATTGACAAGGTTCATGAAACTTTTTGAGTCCATCTAACCATTTATGTTATTAATTTTAATCTATCTTTATTATTTTATGAGTTATTAAACATCAAAATGGGTCTGGGACTTTATAAACACCCTGTATAATATTTATTAGAGAATACGGATCAAAGACAAACTTCTATTTTTTAAATTTTTAATGCACGGAAGAGTTGAAAACTCAGTTTAATGTCAATATTTTATTGTTTTTTTTATTGTCTTTTGAAATTCTAAAAACCAAATAATCCATCAGAAAAAGTAATAAAAGGATCGAAAAGTTATTTGATCTTACTATCCTTTTAATACGCTTGCTTATCAAGATTAAAAAAGAAAAATATAAAAATCCCTTACGGCTCATGGATCGAAATTTTATGAGCTTCAAACAGTTTCGAATACAATTTTTTAAAGAAATGTTAACAAAAGGAAATAAATAAAAAAAAGATGCTTGCTGGGCTTTTTCAGAAGGAAAAAAAAAATTCATAATTTTTTTTTCTATTTTTTTTTTTAAATGACATTTCTTTTAAAGTGAGATAATAGCATTTCAATAAGTTTTTTTTTTGCTCTCTAAAGTGCAAAATGTTGAAGCGAAATAGTTTTATAACTGTTAACCTTATTTTGGAAGATATTTTTCAAAAATAATTAACAGTATATGAACTGTGCAGATTGCGAGTCTAGAATATAATATTACTAAAAAGAATTATAGATGTTTGCAATATACTGAATTTAAACTTTAGAGCAATCTTTAAAAAACACAAATTGAGTATGATAGAGTTTAATTTATGTTAAACTATCTTTATTGGTCGGAATTTCATTAATATACATAGAATTTTACTAGATCATATTTAATTTTCACCTATTAGAAAGACTCACTATGTACGCCTCATTTTTCCTTTACAAGAAATATCCCAGAATATATTGATTGTTTCAGTTTAATTTATATTCACTTTTTTTCTTCGCCGTATTCTTGTCAAAAAAATTGAATTCGCATTTTCGAGCATTGGAATGATAAATAACGTGTTTCTTTCCCCCAGCACATGTGCTTTTTGATAGAAAAACTTGCACGTTTCAGAAGTTCCTCATCTTTTCCTGTTATTCATGCATTCATTGACAAAAGATAAAGAATAAACACATTTTTTTTTTCGAATATTTGGAAGTAGACAACCCAATCAATTGAGAAATGAAAATAAGATGTCTTAATTGCATCGTGGGGGTGCTTCATTTAAAATTAAATATTTCTGCGTTAAACGGGTATGTCCAATAAGTAGTCTGTTGATGATAACTTGTGATTTAATAGTGTAATTTAATGTTTAAAGTGTTTGATTTCCAGTTTAATTTCGTGCAATTTATCGTTAAGCTCTTCCAGTTTAGCTGTCTGAGCTACGTTTGACAATCTGTCACCAAATTGTGAATGTCATAGAAACAGAGAGACTTATTGGAAAGATTATTTGTTGATTTGGCTATGGAAATACCTCCCCGAAATTAGAGTGCCTTCACAACATTCCAACTCAATGGAAGTTGCATCTGAACTATTTCAACCTTAGACATTTGGTGCAGGCTGCATTAACCTTTGACCAGCTATCAATTCTCTAACATCATGAAAATGAAACACTATGAGTATCAAAGTGTGTTCCGCGCTTGTTAATAGTTAGAGGAACGCAAGGAACTGTATATAATTCAGGGAGATACTCTGATTTCCTTAAGGATATAAAGCGGAGATCTTACCGCCCTATGTCTGACAGTTCAAAGACGCTGTCGTTTCTCAGTTCCCCTTAATGGATGGCAAAGAATGTCCATAAATGATTCGGATAAAAGAGAATATTTTTTAAGGCTGAAACTTTACAAATGATCGAGTATAGTGCAAAAGATCTCCATACATGAATTCTAAACGCATATTTGGGAAGGATTTATACGTTAAATAAAATGTTATAAAGGTCATACACTTCTGTTGAAAAAATATCAAAATACCAACATCAAAATGATACTGAAACCATACTAATGATACCAAATTCAGTACAAACATACTGGTAATTAAAAATCCGGTATGAAACCACTAGAAGTTTTGCAACTTTCTATGCCATTATTTAGTTAGTTAGATATTTGTTTTCCTGCGCAAGAGCAAAAAAAACTATACCGCACCGCGCACTTGGTCAATATAAAACCATAATTTAAATTAAAGAGAAGTATCCAATATTTTTAAGATAGTCAATAAGATTTGGGTGTGGAATTGCTCCAAGTAAGTTAGATAAATTAGGTAAATCGCTATTAAAAAATAGACGTCTCTTAATTTTTAAATTCGAACACAGGGTCAAGATGTGTTTCATTGTTAATGATTCTCTACAATTGGAGCAAACAGAATCGTCATTAAAAGGTGTATATGCCTTAATCTTGTGTGGCCAGTACGTAATCTGTTTATTAATACTTTAAATTTTCTGGAATTATTTAAGGTTTTAAATAGAGTAATTAACGGTTTGACTTCATGCAATTTATTACCGATTTGTGTATTCCATTGAGTCTGCCAGTTTAAGTGTCTATAACTGTATTCATTATATCAGATCAAAAAACAAGCCTGTAGATAGTTTTTGAATAGATTTTGCTGTGGAATTCCATTTCCTAATTCCAATTTGTCCAGGGATCTAGGAAAATAAAACTTCATAACCTTTTACGTTCAATTTTAGTAATATTTTTAAAATATGAATTATGAGAGAGTGTTGTTCGGTGACTGGGTTTTTTCATGGGTATGTCATTATGCAAATTCTTACATATATTATAAAACATAATAAAAAAGTATTTAAGACAGCATTCTAGATTTAATATTTAATAAATCCATAGTCTTCCGGAAATCAAAGAGGTTTTTAGTGTTTTTAATTTCGCTTTCTTAATAATTCGTAAAGTTCCTGGACAATATTTTTCCCATCTAGATTAAATATTAATATCCAATTATGAATAAAGTTATTTTATCAATTCACATTTCATACAAGGTAATTACTTAGTTTGTTATTTAGATAAGAACTATTGGCGCAAAAGCCATCTCTGGCCATACCGTACCTACAACTTGGTTCATGAGAAGCATTCTGCTAAGAATTAAAGATAACAGATTTGTAAAACTCAATGTTATTGAGAAATTCATCCCAAATTAATAAAGTCAAAAAAAGATATTCAAAAAAATATATACATAGTTACAAAATGTCATTTTTTGTCAAAAATATTAATTAGTTCCATGCATAAAGTTTGAAAAAAAATTATGAAATTGCAATTGACGTTTATGTGTATTTTTTTGTTGTGTGTTAGATCCCGGGCACCTTGATCTATCAATGATTTTGTTTTTTCTTAATGCTTTAATGGGATACAGAAATTCAATACTTTAGCGATAAAATCGGTGTTTTAATAAATTAATTCACAACCTGATATCATTTTTTAAACAAACTACATCCATAATATTTAAAAATTAAAGCATATTCTTAGGAGAGTGCACACAAAAAAATTTTTTTTGCTAAACATATTTACTGTTAGAGAGAAATATTTTCGTTACAAATTCAAACAAATGAAATAGATCCAAGAAGAGAATAGCATACTTTTCTGTTGTACTACGTGCTTGAAATAGAAAAAAATAAAATCAATATTTAATCAAGAACTGGTATTTTCTATGCTTATAAATTCCACCACTGTCGAGAATGAGTTTCTCCCTCTGAATTTCGTATAATTTTTTTACTATTTATGAGAAATTTTTTTTACACAAAAGATATAATTTTTTGGTAAGTATTCATCGTATAATGATTCCTTTTCAGTAAATAGACATTGTTCCAGTTCAATGAATAATTCCAAACACTAAATTTTTCAGAAAACATTCAGAAAACTGTAATTAATTAGTATAAACAATATTAAGAATGAATTCGAAAAAAAAAAAACATTTCTGTGAATGACTCTAAGCGAACATTTCATCAAATTGAGGAAATTTCAGTTTTACTTGCTTGATAATAAGAATTTAAAAAGTATCAGAACGAAGTAAAAGTATTAGTTTACCGAGCTATGTTTTGAAGCTATTTTGATTTTTCTTTTGTTGCCAAAGATAAAAAAAAAGAAAACACCGCGGATGAATTGTAGAATACTGTGAATCCAATCACGTATTTCATTAATTTTACTATTAAACCAAAAGTTTTACTATTAAACCAAATTCATTTAAAAAGTTTTTAAAATTATAAAAAAAAATTTAAGATTTTTAAGTTGGATTGCCATAATTTGTTAGTTTTCAATAGTTTATGTGTGATAAGCAAGTTAACTTGCAGAGAGTACTTGAAATATCATAGTCAGTAAACTAAAATGGATTATGTAGCTAGTCGGTTTTTATGTTTTGACCAAAAGTTATAATTCGATGCAATTTTTGGGGGTCAATATTAAGCTGATTAAAATCTTTACATTTGTTACAGGTTTTAAAAACAATTTTATTTAACACGAAATCAATATAAATGGCACATCAGCTAACTAAATTTAAAAGAAATATGTATGAATACTTTATTAAAAAATCTGAACTTGATTTATTCACAGTAAAATTAAGGTACTGTATGATAACAACTTTTATTAATTATAAAAAAAGCACAATTACGGTAAATAATACGAAAATATACGGTACTTAAACCATTCAGTTTTCCATACATATTGCAACGGTTTACCGAAAATTCTGCTTTCAAAATTATATTTCTTATTACTACACATTTAATAAAAATCACGAGGCTAAAAAGTAAATTTGACCGAATAAGTGGTTTTTATAGCATGCTCTAAGGTATCATGATAAAATTACAACTTTTTATTCAATAGTGTAAAACCATATTTTATTATAAGACCATGATATGACTGGGGTGGAAGCATCAGCTCGTCTTGATGCTCTGGAATCTTGGTTTGTTCAGACGAATTCTGATTCTCTTGCTAACGATACTAGTTCCTAACTACTTCTCCATAGAGCGTGGAAATGCATTATAACCTGATTTGCCCCACGTGGCCTCTGTGGTTTACCTTGTTCTATTTTTAATTTTTTTTCTCTCTCGACTACTGTGGTTTTTCTAGTTTTGTTTTTCCCTTTTATTTTTCTATTTTTCGTTGGCAACTTTTCTTTTATTTCAAATCACTTATGTTTTTTTAACATTCACATCAGGCAAGTCTTGGAATCTTAAAAATGGTGTGTGTAGTTAATTTACGTCGCACTAGAGCTGCACAATGGGCTATTGGCGACGGTCTGGGAAACATCCCTGAGGATGATCCGAAGACATGCCTTCACAATTTTGATCCTCTGCAGAGCGGATGGCACCCCCGCTTTGGTGGCCCAACGACCTACACGCGAAGTCGAGCACTTTACGGTAGCACAGTTTAACGAGAACCAATACAGCACACCCTCGGTCCCTACGCAGACTGATCCAAGTGGTCACCCACCAGCACACTGACCGCAACCAGTGATGCTTGTCTTCGGTGATCTGCTGGGAACCGTGTCTTAACGATCAGTCCACTGCGGGACAAAAAATGGATGCCTAGTTCCGGGTGCTAGAAACATGTCAACTGATCTTTCTAATTTGTATATTTCAGAAGCGAATGAAGTTTTTAATTAAGTAATATCTTTCCACATCAATTTCTCGGGATTATTTATTTAATTCGATGACTTATTTGAAGCAAAATGAAACAAGCGGCGTCGATAGAGTGATAAAAAAAACAATTTCTTGACCAGTTATAAAGGTAATTTTTTGTTTGAATTTAAACTTTTTTTATTACTTAAAAATTTTTTCAATGTTATTTTGTCAGAATATTTTTTTAAACAAACTAAGATGAAATTTATATAAGTTATTATATTAATCAAAGAAAGTTAGAGCAGCGTTTGTCAGAGCATTTTAAGCAAACTTCTAGAAACTAAATATTTACTGAGCGCAAGAGAACAACTAGCATGGATATGAAACTATCTCAAAACGCTCAACTACGCTTGTCTTTCAATAATTATTTTCAAACAATATCTTGATTTTCCTATTTGAAATCTCAAAGGATTCTTTAAACAGATAGGAAATATTTCTAAATTTAAGTTTACTTTTCTTAGATAATGTATATGCCGCAGGCTATTTAACTGCCAACAACCATAATTTTGGATTTAACATTCGCGGTTAACAATCAAGCCTGTCAATTAGACTCGTTAGGAATCTTGAATTCCTTGTACAAATCCTTTGGGAATTTGAACTTCCACAATAGAAGAAAGTTTGAGATAGGATATTGTTAAACACAATCCAATTTTGAATTTTATACAAAACTAAATTTTAACATTCAAAATACATAGATATTTCAAGATATAAAATAAAGAAAGCTTTGCAGAAAGTAATCTGAAATTAAATATAAAGTATATCATTGATATAGTTCATTCGGCAATTTCAGCCTAGCTTAATAGCGTACAGAATACTTTGAAAACAAATAACTAGCCGAAAATAAGTTTCATTTTATCATTTATAGTTACTCTAAAATATTATATTATGCTTAATCACTATCATTCGAGTATTGTTGATACTTTGCTTCCCGAAATAGCCTAAGTTACATCAAGTCCATAATCCTCCAAATAATTTAAAATGACAAAGGATACTGAAACATCTTTGTTCGTGGTATAATTTAGTCACGAAAAAATATGAACAGCCTGAATATTCTTATTCTTGTTGCAGTTCCGAGTACTTCCTTTATACCTATGTGCAGTTCATAAAATCTTTCTTTCAAGTACTGCTATGCTGTTTTATCGTGAGAAGAGGTAACTATGGATAAAATGAGCGAAGTACGTCAGGTGCCTTGCTCTAGATAGAATCACGGTAGGATTAAACATCATTCCAAATTGAACAATATAGCCAATACGCAAAGTTACGAAGAATAATCAGGCTTTGACAACTGCGCATGCTCCAGTTCTTAGGGCTAACTTAACCTCCTACACTTACCTCATTATTAGAAGCTCCTTTGTGTATTAAAATGAATTAAGTTCGTCGGGTTTCCACTTGAAATTGTTGCAAAAAATATCTACACAACTTAAATTACTTTTCGGTGTGTTCACCATGCCAATTAAGGCATGCATCATACCTTGGCGCTAGTTGTAACATACCCGATTTGTATAAAACTGTAATTGTAACGTAGTCTAGAAATTGTAACGTAGTCTTTGGAATCGAACAATTCGTAGTAACTCACCCGCCAGGCGAAACATAACATCAGTATTAGAGAATATACATTTAACGCTATTACGTGCTGTTCAGAAACATCTTACTTACGAAAACTGTCTTCTCGGTATCTTGCTCATTTCCGAATTGTTTCTACCGACTGCTCTCAAAAGCGTGGTCACTAGATTCCGTGAGTTATGTTGACCGCTAATTTGTTTGCTCTCGTCTTTAAAGACTATTGGTGTTGTAATGGACACTTTTTAACGTTAAAAATTCCAAATTTTTGCTTACATTTTTTACACGGAATTAATGCACAAAAATTCCTTTTTTTTCAAGTCGTTAATTTAAAAGTTTTGTATACATATATATTCCATGCTTAGATTGTTTCTTCAATTCTACAGTAAAAGGAATTCTATTGCAACTTAATAATACTTAACTAAAATGGTGGAAGAAAACGTCTCTTTCATTTTTTTATCACTGAGCAATTTTCATAAATATGTAAGACATTTTCAGAGCTTTAAAGTCAGAAAAAGGAAATGAAAAGTATCATGTATGAAACGAGCCCTTCTGACCCCAGAGGTCCAAGATGGTCCAAGAGGCGAACGATCTTAATTCGGTACTCTCGCATTATATCTCGTATTAGTGCGTATAAACTCGGAGAATGCAAACCTGGGAGAACGCTTCTTCGTGAGTGACTAATATTCTTTGCGTTTCATTGTTACGATGCTTTTATATATTTTTAATTGAATATTTTAACATACTTCTTTCTACTAAGGAACCCAACACAGTGAATTGATTGCAGTTTTCTCATAGTTCATTCGAAATAAATTAGAATAATAAGATGGTATATACATATTTTCCTTAAAAAAAAAAGCGATATTTTAACAAAACTAGCAGAATTGATTAATATTTCTTAAGTAAAATATATATGTTTTTCCTGATCAACATTTTTCTCATTACTTGAGTTGAAGTAGTCTAAGCTAGCGGGATCTTGAAGCGTAATATTAAGTTGTTTCCAGTTTATAAAATTAATCGTTTTTAATATGCTTCGAAAGCAATGTTGGATGGACGTAGAAGTAATAAAATCAGTTACTTTCGAAAAGTACCACCAGATACTTTGACAGCTAATCTCATTCTTCTTTTAGCTCGAGGGTCGGAGAAACTCAACTAGAAATTACTCAATCGCTCACGACTTTCTTAAACTTTTTCGCCTGATTAAAGTCAGCTACGAAAAATTACTAGTTCTGTTCGAAATCGAAGAACGCCAAAATTGTTCTAACTGAATTTCAGCTGCGCCAAAAGTTTGAATAAGCTTACATAAGCCCTTTTTTCTATCGAATGTAAGCAGGCACACTCGAGACAAAATGCCACTTATTGTTACATAAACTAGTGTGAACTCTTTCGTGAGTTAAAATTTAATTCGATTCAATCAATGAACCCTTAAAATATATGAGGACAAAAAAATAATAAAATTTCTTTCTTTTTTCACTTTTTTATTTTAATTTGCAGTTTGTACGCCTTTTTTGTAAAAACTCTTCTTAAGAGCATTTCTGTTTTTAAGAATTTTTTAATATCACTAAATTACATTTTGAATGTTTGAATGCCTTTAAATTACATTTCAAAATATTTAAATGAATTTTGCATATCTTCTCATAATTCTCCTGAGTGTCTCCTCATACTTCGCACAATGTATTCTAATGATACTTAAAAACAGCAGCTATCACTTTCAATTAGAGTAATTCATTCAATTAATCCCAAAATTCTATAATGTAAAATTAAACGAGTTAGAAATGTATGGTTTGCATTGAAATCTGCATTAGTAACTAGTTACTATATAATTACTATAGTCACCAAGTTTTTAAATAAATTGAAAAGTTCACAAATAAGTAGCGTTGCTAATTATGTTTAATTTTTAACCATCGTTGAACAGCCGACCTAACTTTTGGTTTTATGAATACTAATGTTCCTTGTAATGTAAGCCTTGTAATTATGACCCAATCCAGAATACAAGGGAACTCCTGGATAAAGTTTTGGGAGAAATTTACCTTCATGGAGGACGTTTTGATAGAACTAACCCGCATTTGCGTTATGAGAAAAACCAAGACAACCTCCCATGGCAAGTCGTACGCAAGGGGACTCTAACCCACGATCCATGTACCACTGAGGATATTTTACGTCAGCACTGTGGTCAGTGCGAGCCGGGTACTGAATTCGAATCGACCACCCATTGGTGGGATTCGAACCCAGTTCATCTCAATAGAAGGCGAGCACTCTATCCCCTGAGCCACCATGACTCCAGCTTTGCTAATTGAGAAATACTATCAATGTTTTTAAAATAATAACCATATAGAATAACAAATGAAGGCAGGGTAAAGATAACTAACAAACGCCCTTTCAAATATTTTTATTGCAGGGGTCTGAAGTGTGGCAGAAAACGTGGTTTTTTTCAATTCTAGTAAATAGCGTCTCCTGTTGACGACCCTAAGCAGTATCCCGCAAACTTTACATTACTACCATCTTCCAGTTTGTTTTAATTAATTTTACAAATTTTCAGTCATTTATAAAACACCTGTTATGTAGCATTTATCAGAGAGTGGTGTTTAACATTCAAAAGTAACCAAGAATAAACTAACCGACGAACTTGCAGTTAATTTTTGATTGTTTTCTTAGTTTTAAGAGCAAGATCGAGATAGATTCTGGTATATCACATCACGAATTTGTCTTCGAAATGAAAAGGCTATTAATAGTAAACATTAGACAGCAGTAAGAAAGCCAGTATCCTTAAGATAAAAGTGAAAGCTATCATGAAATGTTCTTCCTATTAATAAGCGTTGCGTTGTCTTAGAAACTTAACTTAGAAACTTAAATCACAGGGTATGCACACTTAAGGCATTGTCAAAGGTTTATAACAAATTGCCTGCTTAGAAAAATACTACCATCTTATGATTACCAATTTATAGTTACCAACTTATGTAGTGATATTCTCAGACCATAGATTTTGTTCTAATTAAAATGATATTAATGATAAAAATTAAACAGCAGTAATCTGCCCAATATCTGAAATATAAAAGTGAAATTTATCAAGCACAGTATAAGAACAAGTTTTATTTCAAAGATTCCTTGCAAAATGTTTGCTCAGATAATTACTTCCGGTTTATTGTTATTTGCATTATGAGGCGATAATTTCGAGCAAAAAATGTTTTCCATTCGAAATATAGTCAGTAAATGAAGGTAATAACGGAACCTTTCCATAATTTATTCCTTTTTTTATGGTTTTAATAGCTTATTTTGTTTTGCTAATTTAATGTTTTATTTTTTGAGTAATAAGACATCTTTGTCTTATTAACAATTTTATTTTATTACAGAAATCTATCTGGCATTATTGATTTTAATCCTGTTTTTTTCCTTAACCCTTAACAGCTAATTACCCAATTGTATTGTATGCTCAGGTCATTTTGGCCTACAGGTAACAAATAAGAGTTAAGGAGTTGCGTTATTTTGATTTTTATTTTTTCGACGAATACAAAACTAGTATAAAATTAAAGTATATTAGAATTTTCTAAGACACAATATTTCTTATAAATGGGGTCTCAATGTAAGGTAACCCTTTTTTCCTTTGCAGTTTGATTCGCATTGTGTATGTTAATTTTACTTTATTTTTGATAAGCATTCAAATGAATATTGAATCTGAGGTTCCTTCACAAACCAGTATTTATGGAATACATTTTAAAGTTCTAAAAATTTAGCACGTTAAAATGTTTTAACTTTATCTCTTAAAAACAAATTATTATTTTTCATGAAAGAAGTTTGTTTATAAAATTTAAAACAGATTCGCAAACCTTTTTTGCAACGCTATTAAATATTCAAAACTTCCCATCATATTATATCTAAAAATGCTTAGAGCAGTTGATATATATTTAATCTCAGAATAATATATCTCAGTATTTTATGAAAAATTTGCATAAAATATTATAAACTGGTCTTTATTTATTCATTAACGTTTTCAATGGAAAAACATTTTCTATTAATATTACGTTAATCTAAATCCTATAAGAATTTTTAAATCTCTAAACAATGCTTTGAAATATAATTGAAAATATAAGTGGTGTTAAAAAAAGATATTGTTCAAATATTTAAACAAAAAACTGAATTGTTAGTGCAGTTTATTCTGCTCATTTAAATCAAATGAGGAACGGTGCTTTTTTCTATTTAGTGAATTCTTTTAAATACAAAAGTAAATCCACTCTTCAATGTTTGCTGAATTCGTAGTATTATTGAATATAAATAATATTGTACTTCTAAATTGGAATATACAAACTAGAGCCATTTTTTGTCTTTTTATAATGTTTCAAAAAAATTACTACCAAGTATCATCAAAAAATATTTCATATTAAAGAATTGATATTAAATTGTATAAATTTTGTATCTAAGTATTATTAAGAAACTTGAATGCTTGCTGAAAATATCTTCTTATCCTGAATGAATTTGTAACATCCTGATTATTATTAGGAATAGTCAAATCTTTTTCTGTTTTCTCATAATATTTTAATAACTTTTTGTTTTAACTGCCCAATATATTTTACAGGAAAATATCAATAAAAAGCATTTTATATCCAAGTGTCACCTATCCAGAAAAAAAAACTTTTTTTAACCGTTTAAAAACTTCAAAAGTTAACTCACATTATTAATACTTACTGTACACTTTAAATGGGATGTGAATGACTAAAAATAAAGTTTAATTTCAGTTGTGTTTAACTGACACTTCTATTTGATGTAAATAACTCCACAAGACTGACAACGTTTGTGATATTACTAACATTCAAAGCGTTCATGATTGGCAGGTTAAATTACCTTATCTCAGATGATGTTTACTTCACTCATTTGACTAAAGCGCCATCTAGGAGAGTACCTAAGACAAGCATCCTAAGTCAATGTAAGATTCATGTTTCTCTGTCATGTGACGTCCTTGTTCTTGACGGAATTAAAATCCCATATTCTACCATTAAGATAAGCTTAGTATCCCATTTGATCTGAGAGAAAGTCTCCTTTATAGTGTCATAAGAGCTTTCACACAGGCTATCTGATCAGAGAAAGGATTAGGCGTAAAATGCTATCTTAAATTTTCGATTATTTAAGTAAATTTGAAATTCAAATCTCATTGTATTCTGTAACAGTAGAACTTTGTGTTTAAATATGAATTGAATTATGTCTAAATCTAATCTAAAATTTTAAATGAAGAAATATTTTATAATATGAAGATCAACGTAAGAAGGATTAATTTTAAGTCTTGCTTATGTAGAGTACTTCTTGGAAAAGATTAAGATTAACTTATTAGTTTTTTTTTTTTTTTCATTTCTATTGAACGATAATTTAAAGAATACGCTATGAGGAGTGTATTGCACCATATTAAAAGACTAAATAAACAATATATCATTATTATAGTTGAATTTGAAACTATCTTTTGGAAACCATCCACAAAAACGAATTTTTTTTTTCTTTTTAGATCATGAAGCAAATAAAAAACAAACAACAATTTAATTTTTTTAATCAATGTGAAAAATTGTCAACTTGTTTGTTATCAGAGGTTCACTATCAAGAAATGTATTTTAAACCTTTCTCAACTTTAAAATTTTTTTGAAGAATATGAAACTGCATATGCAATTTTTTTGTATTTTTCCTTTAGTTTTTGTGTGAAACTAAATTTATATTCTAGGATTATTTGCCTTTATACAATCGTTTTCCAGATAAAAAAAATCAGAAATTAACACCAAATCACTTCTATACGTTTTGTAATCTTGATTTTTTTTTCAGTTTAAAGATTTATTTATACTTAAGAGAATTTTGACATTATGATGATTTTAAAGTAATTTTTCGTGTAATGAAAAAACTCCTCTGTTCAGCCTCTACAATTGAAAGCCAGAAATCAACTCTCTTTAAGATGTCCAATCTCACTGTGTTCCAAATTTTACTTTTAACACTAACACATACAGGCTTGCTTCCTCAATCTGTTATCTTTACTCTTTTTCTTTCTTGCTGTCGCTAACCGTTTCTATTGTCCATATGTTACTTCAAATTACGTAAGTGATAAAGAAATCTTTAAACTTGAAACTTCTTACAACCAGCACGAAGAACGAGTATTCATCTAGCATTTCATAATATTACTCTTTTTACTTTCTCGTTGCAGTTAGAGACAGTCTACGAAAAATAACTAACTACTGTTTCCAGAAAGGATTTTAAAAAAATTAACAGCGAATATAAAGACAAGACAAGTTGGATTTGTTTAATCGCAATTTGTGACCGACACTAGTTACACGTTTCTTTTTATTTTCAGATTTATTAAGCAATCACGAGGAAAAAAATATCATTAACTATTAATGAGAAAAATTTCTTCTTTTGAAATATATTTCATAAGATAATTATGATCATTAGTACGAATTTAAACACGGTTAATTACCAACAAATAACTTGTTGTTTATTATTATAAATTTTTCTCCTAATTAAGATTTTTATTTTCTTTCTTTATTCCCACAAAAGCATTATTTAACAATAATGACTAAAAAAATCTATTATATTCGTCCAGCCAATCAGCAAGGATTATTTAAAAAAATTAAAGCTTGCACATAATGAAGCGCTATGGCTCATATATTTTACATCTGTTTCTGTACTCTTATTAAAAACTATCATATGCACAATAAATGAAAACATTAAACTTTCAATTACAACTTATATGTTGGTTGGTTGTTTGTTTAGAACTTTTTTGCTCAAGAGGCAGAAATGGCTATTCTGCGCTAGTCACTAAATTCTAAAAAGTCACTAAACCAGATTAGTATAAAGACATATATTTTTATATTATAGACTATAATCCTATTGCTTTGTTAAATTTTATAAGATCATGATGTATAAGGCCACAAAGTAATCTAGACTGAAATTGTCGAAAAGTTTCTTTATCGAATATTTGAATCATCTACAGTCAGTAAGAATATGCTTAATTGTGATGGCAACTCGACATAATGAACAAATAGGTGCAAGCTCATTTTTCAATGAATGCATATGGATATAACAGAAATGACCAATATGCAGCCTGTTTATTAAAACCTGAATTTTTCAATTTACGGATATGCTTTAATGGTTATCAACAGAAGGGAAAATTTGTTGTAATTTGTTATCATTTAATGTATTTCAATGGTCTGCCCAGGCTTTCAGTATTGATTATTCATTTTAAGTCAAGAGGTATGATATTCTAAGACCTTGATGTTGGATTGTTTAGAGATAGTTTAAAACAGATGAACGATCTGATGAATTTACGGGAATGCCATTGCTAACTTTAGAACGTATAACTGAGAAGTATATTTTTAATATTGAGTCCATATCAGCCCCCACGAACAGTCTTATCTTAAGATTATCTTAAGATAGGGCTGTTCTTATCTTATGATCTTAAGGAGAAAGAGGATCTTAAGAGATCTTAAGATTGTTTAAAAACGGTGAGCATTTTTTCCTTAAGCAGCTTACGAGGAATGTCAGTTTCGAATCAAAAATTAAGCCCAAGAATTTTGTTTCGTCAACAGAAGGAATGTATTGTTATTTAGTGTGATTTCGGGACGTGGATGAAGGTCATGTTTGTATCAAAAATATGCACAATAAGTTTTTGAGGTAAGAAAGTAAAACCATTTTCATTTCCACATTAAAAAAAAAAAATTTTTAACGAAAGTTGCATTTTCCGTTACATAATTGCTATCTTTGTAGATCGGTATAAAATCTAAAAATCATCAACAAACAATTCATCATGTACCGTTACAGGAAGCTGAAATAAAACACAGTTTATTTTTAATATGAAAGACGTCTCACTTAAAACACTTCCCTGAGAAACATTCTATTCCTGAGGTAAAACATCATACTAAACGGAATTGATTTTCACTCTAAAAAATCTGTTAGATAAAAAGCATTTTATAAAATAAAACATACTGCTGCCACAGTTGATATGGTCCCTAAGTATTCCATACCTCCATTTCTATCATATTCTTTCTCCATGCAGAAAAAATTGAAACTAAGTGTTGATTTTTTAGGAAGACATTCGTTCAAGTTTCAGCAGATTGTCCACAATGCTTCGTCCTTAGCACAAATCACTTTGGTACTAGGAAATATGGTTCTGGGTTACAAGTGTAAATATTTCTATTCACCATTTTTCAAGAATTTTGCAGAAGCAGCTAGTTAACGCGATAGGCTTGTAGCTAGACGCATCTTCGGAATTTTTTTCAGGTTTAAGAAAAGATATAACAAAAGCTGTTAACCAGTTTTTTGTGAAAATTCTTTCTGCATATGATTATATAGTTGCAGAAATTGATTTAAAGCTATATTCATTAGAATTTTCAGCATGGAATATTGTATCTCCTCAGAACCAGTTGTTGTAGGATTGGTATTGTTTAAAGCATATCGTACTTCGTCAAGAGTAAAGGGTTTATTATAGTCTTGTGTTTGTGGTGTATATTCCAAGTATTAATGGATTTTAAGAGTGCTTTGTATAGGGGATTGAGATTTATCAGGATTTTAAGTTTGTTGAGACTGGGAGAATATTGTTTTGCTTGCTGTTTATCTGGGAAATAATGTTTTAAGCTTAGTATTCTGTGTTTCAAATTCTATAGTATCATATTAGCAGCCTACTGATTTCGTATGTTTTGCATTTGAGATTGGATTCATTACTGCTACATCATACGAAACATTTGGTCGCAGTTGTCATTTCAGGAATTTAGTTTTAGCTTCAAAGTAAGTTTTGTGTTAATTTTATGTTAAGGATTTGTTTTACTAGTTTCCGTTCTAAACATCGTCTGAAATTTGCAGAATCGTCTTCATTACAATTGGCACATTTTTCAGGAGATGAGCAGGATTTAAAAGAATGTGCTGCTTGGCCGTAGCAGGAGCAGGTTTCTTTCCCTCTGAAATTATTGGTATAGTGGCCAAACGTCTGACATTTAAAACGGCGGGATTTTTAATGTATGAACAAACTTTGCAATTTTGGAATGCAGCTTCAATATCAATAGGTAGAATAGCAGTGATAAAAGTTAAAATTATATCCTGGGTAGTAAAATTATCTTAACCTTTCTTAATTGTTATGTAGCTCACATCTATAACATATTGATCAGAGAGACCTATTATAATTCAAAAGATGGGTATGGATTGTAATGCTTTGTCTGAAAGGACTCCTTTAGAAATATTTAAAGTTTCGTGAGGGGTTACCATAATTTTAACGTTTCCAAGTTGGTTCAATTTTAAAAATGAAGTTGTTTGTTTGATAGAATTTGTTTTGACTAATAAGTCTCCTTATGGCATCTGTTTGATATTTTTTTGATTCCCAATGTATATTGTGAGCGATTTTTGAACTGAAAATGGTGGCATAGAAGAGATTTTACTTTCTGCAGAACTTAGTACTGCTTTCGAAGGATCATAATTCGGGCATTTTGCCAAGTTAAAGCAAGGGGAGGAGATTGCCTCTCTTTTGTTTTGGTATGCTGAACTGAACACCTGTTCATTTTCAGCCATAGAAAAATAAACCAACATCGAATATCAGCGGCACCACCCACCCCGCAGGCTAACTTAGCAAGTGCAAGTAACAGATTGGAATCTGTTACTTGCATCTGCTTAAACACCAATGTAGACCAATAGTGATACGCCCGAATGTCACCCCTGAAGCAGCCTCCACCCTTAACGGAGTGCCCAGTAAGTGACCCCGAGCTTGACCCTAGCCAACAGATGACATTCATGACTAGCCGATTGATACACGCAGGCCAATATGCACCTCCCGTTTACCTGAAGCAGTGTGTTGGGATACTAGGATGCCCATCAACTACCAGGATCCCATTTTCAGGGACACGAGTCTCCAGCCTACTGAACACGCGAGTGGTTGCTTCCCATCAAGGTCCGATACAACTGCGACCGAGACGAAAAGCCCTTACCAGGCAACCTCGACAAGGGTGAAAATTGATACCAAATAAAGAAGTGCAACAAAATTAATAAATATATAAATGCAATAAAAATAAAAGGCGTTCAAAAGTCTTAAAACCTGTTGCGCAATGCCTGTCACACAAGAATGTGTCCCAGAGAGGTAACTTTTATGTTAGTCAGATGATATCAATGGTCAAATATTATTTAAAAGTTTACATGTAATAAAGCATAATAGCTCGGATCTTTGACATTTGTTTCTTACATACGTTAATTTATACTATAACTGAACACATTCGCCGAAATGCAAGTGCTCAAGGTATGTGAAATTTCACAATTGGTGTTTAAGCAAACTATGAACTTTTACTGCTATAACATTATGCGCAATATTATTATTATTATTTTTAAACGAAAAGATTTCAAATTTGTTTATTTATTTTATATGCAAAAAAATCATTCTTTTTTTATTTCATTAATTTATTTTTCATCAAATTGTATTTTAAAACTATTTGCATATATGATTTCAAAAAAGCTTTTCAGAATAATCTTGGTATTAAATTGATAGGAGCTATAAAATTGTTTTTTTTTTTTTCTTTTTTAAAAAATTGCATGTTAACTTGCATTTGAATCATTGGAAAAGCGAATACTAACGTTCAAGGGATTAAAAACATAATTAAATAAAATAGAAAAAAATAGCAATAAAAGTAACTTTTTTTGCAAAAAATTTACTAAAAAACACGTAAAAATGATACTAATCAGTGTAGTATTTGTCAGTCTAATCAATGTCGAGTACTTTTTCATGTTAAAATTCACCCTTAATTCTAAAAACGTGATATTTTCGTAGTTATAACCTTTAATAACACCTATAAACCTTTTTTAGATTTCAAATTATGCAATGATGCTCTATAAATTTAAAATTTTTTTGTAACATGCCTTTAAAAATAATTTTAAATCAAAACAAATGTACCAAATACGGTATTAAAAGCCATTTTCTTTTCGTTCATAGTTTAGAGTAACATTTTTTTCTAGTGAAATGTTTAATTACTCTTAAGCCATACTACAGTTGCATACAAAGAATATGATGAATAATTATTGTATATTTGTCGTCTAAAACAGTAAAAAAAAATAAACTTATTATCCTGAGGACTTAGTCGTGTTGAAAATTGAACATCCTTTAAAAAAAATCTATGTATGCATTTTAATTGCTTATTTTAAATTACTGGCTAAGACATATCAAAACAAACTTTTATAAAGATATATTACTTTTTAATTTTGTTTTTGAGAGTTAGATGAATCTCTTGAAATAAAGTTACTAATTAAACTTAATTAACGCCCACTCGAAAGAATGAGCGTTGTTTTCAGATTTTGCTTGAAGCAAAAATTAGAATAGTTAAAAGAATTGTTGTGGAAAAGTATTCTGAGAAAAAAAAGAAATCGTGATGATGACAAAATTAAAACAATCTATTTTCAAATAAGTAGTTTTAAAAATATAAAATTTGCTCCCTTGAAGCTTTAGAGATTACGTTTTCAAAAATTAGATTATATGAAATAAAAGAAATTTTAAAAAATATCTTCATTTAAATTGGTCTCGAAATTCATGCTTTAGGAAATAAAATCACGAAATAAACAAAATTATCCAATTATACTTGTCAGTTGAATAATGAACATTTGACACACTTGTTGATAATGCAATTAAAAAAATTAAATAAATCTTTGCATCAAATATCTTTTAAAATCGCCAATCATTAAAGATGTTTTTCTTTTTATCAGTATATCAAAAAAGAATATACACTAACTTTCTGATCTATATTATTCTCAGTTAAAAGAATTAAAAAGAAAGAGTTAAAAGAAGAGCTACCGACTAAACAAGTATAGATGTCGTCCGCATGTTTTTAATGCCTAGTGCCTAGTTTTGTTTTGATTTCCGAGAAGTTGGCGATTTTTGCCACTAATTTTAAACAACTTATATGAAACCGAGAGGAACTAATCCGCATTTGCGTTACATGGAGAGGGAGACCACGAGAATCTTCCACGATTAGCCTGACTGATAGAGGACTCTAACCCATGATCCGTCTACTTCTGAGGATATTTCATATTAGCACTGAGGTTGGCGCGAGCTGGAGGTGGAATTCGTATCGATCAGCCATCGCTAGGATTCGAACCCGGTTCACCTCATTGGAAGGTGAACTCTCTATCCCCTGAGCTATCGCCGCTTAGCTTTAGCTAAGTCTAGTATCAAAAAGAAGTCGCTGCATTGAAATGCGTAGCTGATGAAGAACTTTAATTAATGAATAAATGGAGTTTCGTGAAGAAGTCGCTGCAATGAAATGTGTTGCTGATGAAGAACTTCAGTAAATAAGCATCGGTGATTTCAGAAGTCTCAAAAAAGTTATGAGAATTATAGCTTGGTTGAAGTGATTTTAATTGTTTGAAGGAAATCGAATCCAACTTCGACGGCAAAAGAAATTCAGAGATTGTTTTACACTTTGGAAAATTCCGAATTCAAGGTCTTTCTTGCATCAAAGCGAATAACATTGAAATTTATTTTAGAACTTACTCCAAATGAGGAGGTTTTTATGTGATAAGATAGGATAAGAGTAATAAAGAGCCATTCAAAATTTTTTGAAAAATTCTTTTGAATTTTGGAAAAATGACCACTGTATTGAGTGAAATAGAAACTGTTGTTAATCTTTTCCCACTTCCTTACGACATCAACAAGACAGGTAAGCCAGTACGAAAGCTCGCCACCCAATATGGTCACCCGGGCTCGAATTCCGACGTTGACTCTGCTCTACGTTGACTCCCGACTCGAAATTTGCTCTCGGCTTTTGACAGCTACAATATTGATATAAGTATTTTTATAGAATTCTTTGCTGAAATAACAGAGTGTTTTCTTAAAATAACAATGCACTTGAATTCAAATTACAGAGTTTACTGTATTTTTCTGTGAAATAAATAGTTTAATACTGGCGCACCAGTCGACAGTTTTTGTTTATTTCTCTTGTGAATTTAACATATTTTTTACAGTTTTATGAAGATATAAGTGCCGATCTACAAATATAGAAAATTTTATGGGTTGTTTTAAAAAATAACCGAGTTCTTAACTGCTTAAAAATTTCATTTTTAAAAAGCAGTATTTTTTGTGAAATTAACAGTTTTATTCTGGCACAACAGGTGACGTTTTTTTTTCTCCTGTAAACTTGAGATTTTTTTCAGTGTCTTTAAAAAGATTTTAAAAAAAAGCAATATATATTAAAAATATATTTACAGTATTATTATATACAATTACAGTATATTATTTACAGTATTATTATATTAAATATATTAACAAATATGCTTAAATATCTCAAACAAACAAAAGTACCATAAATATTGTTTTATAATATTTATTAATAAACAAATTATTATAAAACAATTTTAAAATAAATATTAAAGCCATGTCTTTAAATCACCCTCACTATATCATGTACGCATTTTAAATCATCTCAGCGTGTATCATAAAACCATGTAATCTTAACATAAAGATGTACGCGTACATTCTTACATAAAAAGAAATAAATTGTATTTCTACAATTAGGTTTAATAATAATAAAATCACAACAAAAAGTTACTTCTAAACGAAATTATGTCAATTAGTTTTAAAAAGTTTCTTGTGTAGCCACAGTAAATCAATACCAAGTTATGTCTTTGAATGACATGAAGAATTTTACTTTTATTACCTGCCAATTCAAAGCCATTCTTTGTTGACATTCTCCGGAAAATGTTCAGAAGCAAGTAAAAGAGTTTCTTTGAAGTCAATCTTTAGTCATAGATATAGGTCAAACTTCTTTTTCGCTGACACGTCAAATGTTTAGACAAACAAAAGAAATTAAAATTAAGGATGCATGATTTTTTTTTCTTAAAAAGCATTTAATTGATATTATTGATACCTCAATCAAATACTAAAACATGCTTCAGGATGATAATTATCTATATTATGCATTCTTGCTTCATCCAACTACATATTAGGAAAGGATAATGTACTACTCAAATTTAATTAATTTCATTAAAGTCTTGTTATTTCTAATAACACTTGGACAATGCAAACTCACCAACCATCACGAATTGAGTCAGGTAGGTGCGTCTTTCTTTTGACCGGAGAGCACCGCATGGATGAAAGTATATCTTAGCTCAAAACTCCTCGAATAGATATTAGCATCACTCATTCTTGAGGCTACTTCCTCAATTTAGACATAGATATGAAGGGGAAAGAAATTTTTTCCAGTTCCCTATACCCATGGTACTGCTCATCAACCGTCCACGGGACTTTCAATTCCCAAGATTTTTGCGAACATGTATACCACATATACTCGATGGGTCTTAGCGGATAATCGAATTGATCTTAAACAATCGAACCCCGGCCCCTCCAGAATTTTTTACATATACAGTTTAAGAAAGAGTGTTGACAAATTTGACTTTTTTATTTTTTATACGAAATATAATAATTCAAATATTTAAGAATTCTTGAAACAATTATTTTTGTGAACAATCTTTTTAGGAAAAATATTTTTTACAGCAAGGAGAACCGGTCCAATGTAAAACATGACCTTGTACATAACTTGGACGATTGAATATATTTGCTGACACATTTCTTATAAACTTGCGAATGGATTAAATTGGAATAATCAGCAATTAAAAAACTATTTTTCACATAAATTTTGAAACCTAAAATTACCCAAGTTATCAAGCAATGAATATTTTAATGGAATACATCAAAAATGTATAATTTTACAGATAGTGTGGCATAGTCAACAGGGAAATATGTATGAGTTAAATGATTTTTTTGCACATGCCATAGGGCAGTCAAAAGTACTATACAGAGACTAGTTCAAGGTACAACATGTCTACGCTTTTTTATTTTTTATTTTGTTAAGCTAATAAAAATAATTTTTAAAAAAATGGTATGTTATCTTGAGAATCACATTTTGGTACTTATTCACGTTAGTGCTAATTTATTTCTTAGTTTTATAGAAGTTCATTTTCAAATTATATGAGTCTGAAAAATGAAATATTCTACAAAATGTAAGTTTTAGGATAATTCGAATAATTATCAAATAAAAAAAATAAAAACCAATTCTGATCATCAGTCGAGGTCTATAACTAAATACCAAATATCTATCAATTTTCACTTCACATATTTTCAGTTTTAACTGTTAATAATTACAAAATGCATTTTTTTGAAGAATCACCCCAAAATTCCATTAAATTTTTAAAAGAGATATAAATATAAACGTGTGGCGTAAAGTATAGTCTGTTTAAATTAAACTAACTATACAATACAATTATCCTTTTAGGAATACTTGTTGCAAAATAACTCATTTATTTGACAAAATAGTGATTTGAGTCAAACTGCTATCATTTGCAACTTTCGTGCATTATAATCCTTACTTAATTACGAAGTACTTAGAAACTTTTCCGTTTGAAAGATTTTTTTCGACCCTGAATGCACATGAATGTTAAATTTATCTGACTCTCTACGAAAGGAAGCATTACTTCGTAAAAAAGAAGTACTTTTCTGTGAGAAATGAGGAGGAAATTCTCATAGCTTTTTGTTCCGCTATTCATTCTTCTTAATTTAAAAATACAAAGTGAATATTTCTTGAGTGTATTGTCCATTGCTTTCTAGTTGATTGAATTTGAAAATTCAATTGTTTTGCTTTAATGTATCTTAACAGCAAGTAATTTACTAATTAACAAAAAGGCTTTTAAGAATGGTTATAGTTCTTTACCCTAAGCATTACTTCAAGAAGGTCCATAAACACACGGTTATTAGTTTAACAGAAAATATTTCAATTTATACATAGGCTTTCACAATTATTGCAAGCATTTAAACAAATGCCTTCTGCAGCTCGAGAAATTTATGCAATCTATTTTATTTTATTTTATAACCGTCGTTGAACAGTCGACCCAACTTAATGGATTTACGGCTACTAATGTTCAACTCCGTAGCCTTGTAATTTTGAACCCAATCCAGAAGACAAGGGAACTCCTGGATCGAGTATTGGGAGAAATTTGCCTTCGTGGAGGACTTTTTGATGGAGCTAACCCGCATTTGCGCTACACGGAAAGGAAGACCACGAGAACCTCCCACGGTTAGCCTGACGGCAAGGGGACTCTAACCCATGATCCGTCTACCACTGAGGATATTTCACGTCAGCACTGTGGTCAGTGCAAGTCGGATGCGGAATTCGTATCGACAGGGATTCGAACCCGGTTCGCCTCATTGGAAGGCGAACGCTCTATCCCCTGAGCCATCGCGGCTCTATGCAATCTATTGCATGTCGTATTTCTTCGTTGCTTAATAGAATGGTATATAAAACATTTGCTGTATTCCTTTCAATTGACATGAAACTCTCGGGCCGCCATTCGAAACTTTTCTAGCATCTCTGAAAGATAAACTGTAATAATAAACAGAACTTTCTCCTTAGCAGTAATGGTTAGTCGTTTCCGAATAAAGTATATATCTGTTTTAACTGAATGCATCGTAATTGCCGAAAAAGAAAACATTCGCCCAACTCAAACATCTGAGCTTCCTTCATGCCATCAAAACTAAAATTAAAATTGCGACCCAAAATTGAAACTTGTTAGCAATTAAAAAAAAACTGTCATTGTGCAAGCGATTGGAGAATATCACCTTACCCTCTCCCTATCTGAGCACAACTTGCACCGAACACTTAGTGTGTTGGTTTTGAGTATGACAAGAGTACAGGATTATCTTGCCACACTTCTCAACCGATTCTCTAGCTTTCCGCCACCAGAGTGGCAACTACGTGGTTTCAAAACCATGAAGGACATGAACCACATCTATTCTATCCATTACCACAACAGGAACAACGATAATTACATCCTGAAAAAGATTCATCTGTACTGGAAGGCGTACCCCAGACTGTGTAAGCAAAAAATGGTGGGCGTTGGCTAGTTAAAAAAGTAAGTACGTCGGAGATTAATGCTGATGAGACGAGATATGATCTGAGATACATGATTTAGAGCAGCACATCAATTTTATTGAAATTGCAGAGTTTTTCTTATGATGAAAAAACTAATGATGAAAATCAGAAACGTGATGAGAATTTTTCCACAAAGGAGAGGTAAGCCTTTATTTTCCCATCATCGCCTTCAAATCATCTCACTGGCATCGATATCTGACTATACTGCAAATTTAGATATTCGTTTTAAATCGATGGTGTGAAGAGATTACTGCTTATATTTTGAGCGGTTTTAGTTACAATATACGGTGTTTTCTAACATAGAATGGAATCTAGCAAAATAAAATCTTGAATCATTACCCATATTGTGAGAAGCAACTTTGAATTTTGTATATCCCGGAGTTTTGTCTAATGCGAGGAAAGCTTGAAATAAAATTACTCGAGTCGGTATAAATATTTCCCTTGTAGTAAGTATATACAAAAATAAAATTAAGAACTAGAATAGCATTTTGTAGTAAACACTAAAGAGTCATGATACAATTGTTCAGAAATAGTCAAATTTTCTATAACAACACTACAATCAACATGGTTATCGTGTTTTTCTCCATCTGTAAAAATTGGTTTGAAATCAAAATTAGCATTACGATATTCATAAAATGTTTAATGAAAATACTTTGTTATATTTTATAGAAGTTTTTCCAGGTTACATTTTGGGTTTATCGCCGGAAACTACAAGCTGCAGAGTGAGCTTTTATAAATGCGATGAGGTTATCGGTGGAAGAATGTCCGCGGAAAACTTGCCATTGTCGTTATTGTTACTTTTATGCTGATTGACAATCGTCACTGGACCATGGTTTTGAATTCTTCGACAGTTTATTTTATGATATTTTCGTGCTGTGTTTAGATGCTTCAAGTATTTTGTCAGTGAAATGTTCAACTGCAATATTTATAACAGCTTGGTTTATCAAATTTTCATTAAGTTTTATGCATAATGTAAATTTAGCCCAGTTTGTCCTAAACATTTTAAGTAGAGTAGTTCTGAGTTGTTGATAATTAATGGAGGCTCTGTGAGTGAGTATTAATATAACATGATGAATTAAATTAAGCAGTAAAAAAAAAGACTTTGAAATGACTACCATTCACATGTAATGACGAATAAGAAAATTGAGATGAACAGCAAATAGCTGGATCTGGCAAAAATTGATTGTGAAGGTAGGTGAAAATGCTTTCCTCTGTACTTAGAAGATGATCATTAAATTTCTCTGTATCATGAATGCTCCACTTTTTGAATCATAACTTCCCCAAATAAGACTATCGCTTTTCAAATCTCCAAATACTATAAAGGGTTGAGGAAGTTGAGAGATCAAATAATCTAAATCAGATTCAGATTATCTCGAGGAAGTAGGCAAATGCAACAAACTGTAAACATAAATTGAATGGAAATTTGAACAACTATTGCTTTCGAATGAGTGCTAAATGTTATTTATGAGATTGCACTAAGATACTAAATGTTATTTATGAGTGAAAGTCATACTCATGACTCCGCCACAAGCTTTATTATTCTGGTGTTGCAAATTTACTAATTTTATAGTCAATTTCAAGTATTTTTTTGCTTTCTGAAGTACTTTGTGAAGTAATTGACTTAGGATCTACAGATTTTTCTGAATTTTGTCCTTGTTGAAGAGATTGGAAAAATGCTGTTTTTGACTTAATAGCTATTAGTCTAGGGGATAATATTTTAGGCTTATTATTATATGGCACTGTTTCATGAAAGTCATATTGGATGCCAATAGATTTTATATTTTTATCTTAGAAACTGCAGCTGAGTATGAAACATTTGGTCAGGGCTGAGAATTTAGAAATTTAGCTTTAGCTTCAGTATAGGATACTTCTATGTTTAGGATTTACTTTTCTTTTTTCTATTTAGAACACTAGCTACAAATGCACTGAATGTGATTCGTTGCAGTGTACACATTTTTCAGGGAGTCTACAGGTTTTTAACGTATGATTAGGTTGACTACAACGCAAACAAATTTCTTTTCCTCAGCAGTTATTGGTTGCGTGACCGACTTTCCGGCACTTTAACCAGGGAATGGTGTCACTTTACTGTTGAGCTCACTTTATTGGCTTAGCTAAATGTCAATATGAAGTACTGGGTAGTCATAATGCCTTTGCTTTTCTCAATAGTTCTATGATGAGCATCTATCACATCCTTCATAATCTTTGAGTGATATCGTATAAGAGAGGTTTCAAAAATATTGAACTACGTTTCATTTAGAGTAGTGTGTGTAATAGAAATGTTATCTATTTATGTCAAAAGGATCACAGCTTGTTTATTAGGCATTATTTTGACTGATAGATCTCCAGATGGCAGCTGTCGGGCAATTTTCGGATTTTTATTTGAGATTTGAGAAATTTTTGTGCTATAAATGGAGGTATGGTAGAGAGTTTCTTTTCCGGTGAGCAAAGTATTAAAAATCTAGACTTTGCAACATCAAAGTTGGGACATTTAAAGAGATCAAGTTTATGTGAAAATTTGTCAAGACTGGGTGAAAAGCCTGTTGTAACCATGGTAATGGATAGTGTTCATCTGAACACTCTCGTGCTCATCACTGAGTCTAACAGTGGGAACAGAAACACCAGCTCTGAAAAGCTCAGCCTCAGTACTCTACTCATAGTCGCGTCGGATATAGCACTACACTAGAGAAGCGTGAATCAACCAAAACTACCAGAGCTCAGGGACACTCCCCTGAAGCAGCACTAGTTCTTAGCAGATTGCAAAACTTCCCCTACTATAAGATTGAAAAAGAGGAAAACCGTACCTCCTGCAATTGTCTACAGTAAATCATGGGCCACGCGATCCATAAACTCCGAGATATAACTGGGCATGACATTCGTACAATAATGAAAACCGGTAACTCCACTTAAGAGAAGCAGCACATGTTAAACATGCTGGTTAGCAAATTCTAACGTTGCAAGTTTGTAAATTTTGACAAAATCAGTTATTCTTAAAAGTAAAATCTGCAACGAAATTAACAAACTAGAAAAATGAAAGAAAAGGAGCTAAAAAATCTTAAATCTGTAATTTATAATCTGTATTAAAAAGTAAATAAATTAATGTTCGCTCACTTGGTCAATGTAATAATTTGGTAAAAAGTCTGAAACTCAAAACAGAACAGCCGCAATAGAGAAATGGAAGAATGCTAAGGTTCAGCTCAGGACGCAGGTGTACCATGTTTGCCACCCAAGAGTTTGCCTCTGACGGTTTAAGAAATCAGAGTGGTCCTATACGGTCGTATGAAAATCACCTTAACTAAATAATTTATTCAAAAATTAACTACGATTCTAATAATACGTCATTCTCTCTCTAAATTCTTTGCTATATGTCTTTTATAAAAATATAATAGATAAAATATGAAACCAATAATACACAATAACATGAAATGAATAAAAATTTTGAATTTCAAATTTATTAAATTATTGGCATAAAAATTTTAATATTAATGATATTCTAATTTTTAAAGCTAATGTTTAATTTTTATAAAAAATGGGTAAGTAAAATTAAACTATTATCGCAACAATTAACACTTTATTTAAATATGTCTCTAATTTGCATTTGTCTTTTGTATTATTATTGAATTACAAATAGTTGTCAAATCTCGAATCAAAAACCTCTACAGGTTGGTAAACAATAGAATTTTCACTACTTTCTTTCCTTTCAAAATATTTTTGGCTTATGTTTAAAGTCACAGGCACTGGAAACAATAATGAAGCATCTAGCAAAATCCACTGTAATGCTTTTTTATCTTTCTTTAAAATCAAAGAACTGTATTTAAAATTTTTGTGAAACAAATGATAAAATTAAAATCTAACAACTTTAAAATAATTGTAATTGCATTCACTTTAAAATCCACGGTGTATTAATTAAAGAGAAAAGAGTCTTAGGAGGGAAAAAAAACACTTTTTTGAATTCAAATCCTTTTTTTTTTTTTTTTTTTTTTTGCACATTCTTTTAATATATTTATATCTGAATTAATTGCATTTAGTTTATAATGAATCAGTGGGGAAAAAACTGAAGCTTTTAAGTTTGAAAAAAAACAAATTATTTATGAATTAACTAAACGAATTTTTTTTCGAACTTTTTCATTCAATTTTTTTTTTTGCTTTTGAATAAATAAAAAATAAAATTTAAAGCATTGCGATTATTTTAAAAGAAAGTCATATTATTAAAGCATATTTAATCAAGCTAGGTGTATAATTAATTTCTTTATACATGGAATTCATGTGAAAGTAAAGACTGAAACGTGCATTATCATTCGGAAGATTAACCACATGTTCTAATCCAGTTTTCCCCGGCAATCAAACAGATTTTTACGTTTGTGAACCCATTTTCCTCAACAGTGATTTATAAGTTTTTTGTTTTTACCTTCTTTAGCTATTAACTAGCGAATCATATTTTGTATGTTTATTATTACTTCACTATGATAAAGATTCAAATAATATATTTTAAGTTCGGTTATTACAAAATGAAAAACCTGTATAAATGCAACTATAATTGAATATAAATTTATGATTTCTTTCATATTTTTTCGTTTTTATTTAAAAAGAATCCAAGACTATGCCCTAAATTTTCTACTAAATTTCACATCATAACCAAATTAATTTGATATGTTATGAAATAGTAGTATTTTTCCAAATGGTTCACAATAAAAACTAATGAGATTGGTCAAAGCCGTAAATGTCTTTTTTAAAAAAAACAAGATTCCTTGTTTCAAAGGAAATTAAAATAAATTTGTACAGCAAAAAATATATATATATATATATTTTTGGAATTGAAAAAATATAAAAAATTAAAAGCATACAATATAAAAACTATTATTTTTCATAACAAACGCTTTAACTGAACGTCAACTGCTAAATCAAAAGTACTTCTTTGGAAACAATAATCACAGATATCTTTTTAAATGTTTTCAAAGAACCATTCAATCCGCTGAAATTCCAAAGGCTTTCTAAAAATGAAAGGAAATCCTATATTTTTTCATGGAAGCCCTTAAATATTTTTCAATTTCACTTTTCTCCTTGATACTGCAGGGGAAAAAAAACTTTCTTATCGTCATTTCCAGGCATTCACAAACTTAAATATGTGGTAGATATCTGTTTTCATTCCCTTTAATTTCCATCGACAGTTGTATATTTTTTCAATAATTATATACATTTCTATGCTTAATGTTTTTTTTTAAATGAGCTCTTTTGAAATATCGTATAGGAAGATCTTTATAGTCTTTCAGTAATGGCAATGATATTCCAAGTTGTATAAAAGACATTTGGTTATCTGAAAATATTAGAAACCTTAAAAAAATTATCTAATTCCTCTTTTAGAAAAAAAAGTGTAAAATTTTATAACTTCTGTAAAAAAAAATTTGAGATTTTTTTTCCTTACAATAAAATATATATGGAAACTTCAGTATTATATGCTCCAATATTAAAAAACTTTTTCTACTTCTATTTTAAAAGGAATAAAGCCAAAGGGTTTTGTTTATATGCTCAAAATAACTTATCAATATTTTTAAAGAAAAACATCACTAATTTTAATCAGCTACATGAAAAACTAATTTTCTTGACTTCCTTAATTTAGTAAGCATTAAACACCGGCGTTGATAGTGAAACCTAAATTTGTGAGAAGTTTATAATCTATTTAAAATATGTGCATATAAGATTTTTTTTCTTAGGTTATTTAGCCACATGAAAAATCTGAATAAAAAAATCACTGTAGGTATAGCTATTACATTATTATCAAACTATACAAATATAAAAATTTAAAAAGTAAAATCATATAGTGATTTAATAGTAAAATCATATAAGTAACGTGGATGTCAAGTGCTTTGCTTTTCGAAAAAAAATTACATGAAGTAATAGAGAATTCAAAGCTAAAGTCAGTAGAATTATATTCAATTAATGCCGACCGGCCTGTGTAGGAACTGCCCTTGCATCAGAAAGGTTCTAGGTTCGAATCACGGGCAAGGCATGGATGTTCTTTCTTTCTCTGTACTATCTGTCTTTACTGTGGGAGCAACGTTGGCCCACCTAACATGGTCTCTGAAAGAGTGGCTAACAAATCTGACCTCCATGTGCCTGTAAGACCTAAGTCATTATCCAGGTGGGCATTGGAAAGGAAGATATCAATTAATTACAATACATTGCTCACCACGACTAAATTGAAAGACACAATTATTTGATTTAGACCTTATATTTAATTTTTATTTAGTGAACAAAAGAACTTTAAATTTAACTTTGAATAAGACAAGGGAAAAAATTCTAGTAAAATAACCATACTGAATGATAATAATATTTCAGGAAAAAAAACTATAATTCTGGATAAGAAAAACAAAATCTACTGTATTGAAACTACTGACTTAGTAACTTTTTTGTTTGTAAGGTAACGGTTTTCTGGAAATTCAGGTTTTCAAAATTTTAGTTCTTGTTACTACACATTTAGTAAAAAATACAAAACTGAAAGGTAAATTTAATCAAATAAATGTTTCACGTGTCATATTCTAAGGTAGCATGATAAAATTACCGAATTTCACCACTTCCACCAAAATTTACCACATACTATAAAAACATATTTTACAGTTAATTTTACCAAGATTATTACCAAAGCACTTCGGTAAAATTTACCAAGCTTTTTGATGTTTCCATAGAGCCAGAAATACGGTAAATCGTATCATATTCTAGTAGTTTTGAACATACTTTTTTATTAGTAAAAACATGAAAACATATTTTTCTAAATAGACCAAGATAGTTTCTCCAGCTTACTACTCCAATTAAACAAAAGACGGCTCTCTCACTGCTTTAAAGTGGCAACACCAAAACTCTGCCCTTCTGACAAGGAAGTTCTTTACTGAATATCATTGGTACAAAGCATAATAAACATTCATCAATCATATACTTAAATTTATAAATTTCACTATGCTTGAGATTTTTGAAGACCTTATCTTCATGAAGATTTTTGGTATCATGGAGATGGTATAACGTAGCTATATCATCTAGGATAAGAAACAACAGGTCGTTAAAAACGCGAGATCCAAATCCGAATCCGAGAATTCAAATCCATCATAAAAAATTTATGTTTGTTTTGAAAAAGTGAGTTTTTGTGACATATTTCGTAACTTACAATATCGTCTACACTAATTAGTTAGCATATTTGAGATCACGTCCTCGAACCATTAAGTACCAGTCCGTGAAGATACGGTCATTAGATAAAAAGTTATTCAGGATGATCCTAGTCTTCTTCTGTACTGCTTCTAATTTTCTGGTTTTCGTACATTTCTACCGTAACGTTTCAGGATTTTTATTTGAGTAGGACTAGACGGTTTTGCTTTTGAAATCTCCCCCTAATTTTTCTACACTTATGTCTTACGCACAGTTAATTATTTCTTATAATTCCCAACACGGAAATAAAGACGCATCATTTGTCATAAATTCGATTGTTCAAGTTCACACATGATGTAAAAGAAATAGAAATATGTTATAAATTCAATTTAATTCTTCTTTCGCCAATTTTACTATCATCCGTAGTGATCCTTTTCAGCTATAAATTTCTCAACATAAAATGTAATTGTCAAAACAGTTACGTCAGTATCATTTATCAAAACTCTTAGTGTAACGGAAATTTGACAAATGATGCTAAAAACATCAAAGAGTAGCAGTGAAAAAGAGCTTTTTTATCCGTATAAAAATAGTTTTATTAGAAACACCAGTGATGTTTCGTTAGGAATCATAAATTTCTGTTCCTTTTTGTTTTCTCATGCATTAAAGTTCCATTTTATTCGTAGTTATTAATCTCCTTTTTACGATTAAGAGAAACAAAAATGAAAGAGCGTAGTTCTAGCAATCGGAAGAATTAGATGAGTAGTTGATTTTACTCTTTAAAACTCAAAACATTCAAATTGTTTTTTTTTTTATCGAAGAAACAAACAATAAATAAAATAAAGAAACTGTAGTACAAAGAATCCAAGTACATCAAAAGCTACCTCTTTTTGATATATATATATATATATATATATATATATATATATATATATATATATATATATATATATATATATATATATATATATATATATATATATATATATATATATATATATATATATATATATATATTTATATATATATATATATACGAGTCTTCCTGTATTAAATTATAAAACAAAACAGACGATTTCTCTCATTATTTCCCTCATTCTAGAAATTCCGAAAATTTCCTTTAGTCGAAATGGCGTCATATTTTTGGGCAAATCAATATCTCTAAATTTTCCAGCTTGAATGATATTTGTTGAAATTAAAGTTATTCTTGCAAGCAATTCCGTTCAGAATCTCTAGATAAATAGTGGGAACAATCAAAATGCAGGGCTTTTTTTTCATTATATCTTCATACCCATCTTCATATATAAATCTGCGCCAATTCCGAAATTCCTGCTTATGAGATTCCACCAATGATGTAATCTATGAAAAATTCCAACGTAAGCTGTTAAATAAACTTAATCTAATATATATATATATATATATATATATATATATATATATATATATATATATATATATATATATATATATATATATATATATATATATATATATATATATATATATATATATATATATATATATATATTGACAACCTCTACATCAAAATGGAAGAAAATTTTGCTTTTGAATTTTTAAAGAAATAAATAATTTTAAATTTCCTAGTAACTAAATATCATAAAGTTGGAAATATAAAACATTTGTAGTTTATGTGCGAGAATTATGAAATATACAATGTGAATTATATAGCAAATGTATGTAGCTTCTTTAATTTAGACTTATTCATTTATTTTTAATTTTATTTCAATTGCAGGAATACATAAGCGTTGGTAACGATAATTATGAATACTGAATAGTGTCCTTATTATCTCAGGTCAAATTTTGTTCAAACTTGAGCTCTTCACTTAATAAGCTAAGTGTGCGAGTGCAGTGAAGCACTTCATTATACGATAACTAATAGATAAAATGCGCTTTTTTATATTAATATGTGAAATCAAATATACAATTTTATTTTCACCTTGAGAATTTTCCTAGAAATAGAAAATGAGAAAGGTAGATAACATCATAAAATGAATTAAAGTTAAGTGTTCAATGTATTCTATTCTCAATATCATTAAATTTAGCAATTAGAAAAAAAAAATAATTTTCATTAAAATTAGTTTTTATTTCACTTTCATCAAAATTTCATTGGCTTAACAAATTTCAAATTCATATCACCCGAAGTTTTGTAATTGGACAATCAATTGCAAGATAGATGAAGCGTAGGGGAAAACTAAAGATAATATTACACGGAAAAAAAATTCAGCAAATTTACGGTACTATATGGTGATAATATTTCTGGAAATCAAACATAATTATGGTAAAAAAAATGAAAATATACTGTATTTAAAAGATTCATTTAGTACTTTTTCAGTTCATATAATAACGTTTTACCGGATTTTCTGATTTACAAAATTATAGTTTTAACTTCTTCACATTTAGTATAAAATCCCAAATTGAAAATTATATTTCACCAAATAAACGTTTTTTTATGCCTTGTTCTAAGATATTATGATAAAATTATCAAATTTTTCATTTACCAAATTTTAACAATTATTACGAAATGTTATTTTACTATTATTTTTAAAAAAAAACTCATTAAGAGTGCTCTTCGAAAAAAATTACCGAGATTTTTGGTACTCCCATAGAGCCAGAAACATGATATCTTTTACCATGTTCTGTTAATTTTAACCGTATTTTTTTTTAGTACTGTACTTATTTTTCAATTTGCATTTTCACCTCTGAATTAACTAAATGTACAAAATCCCCCATCCAAATTTATTTCTGTTACATATATAAAACGATGCAATTTATTGGTGAAAAAGTAAGTTATAATATATTAAAAGAAATTCCAAGACAAATAGAAAACTCTAAAAGTTCAAATTGAAAAACATAATGTAATTCGATTTAGTTATTTATATTAATAATACATAATAATCTTATAAACATGTTATAAATAAATTCTATCTGTTAAATTGAAACTCATAAATACGCCTTTTATTTCTGAAAAGAGTAGCTTGTTGTTATCAAAATCTAATTTTAAAGTTCAAATTTTGTCAAAAAAAAATTCAGTTTAAAGTACAATATTCAAATGCAGCTATAACTAACTAGCTATATTTAAACTATACTACCTATACTAGAAGTAGCTCTCAATAATTATTAAAATCATTATTAGCAAATAAATAGGCAAACCATTATATACTCATGTAACAAATTCTTCTTAATATAAAAATGACTTTTTCCCATAGATTTAAAACACGGAATAATCAACAGAAACATCTTTATTTTTTAATATAAAATATTCATAAACTTTTAAAATTGTCTTTAAAAACATAAGTGGGATTAATTTTACGATCAAATAAATTCCCTTTTTTTGCGTATTATATTTTCAGTTTCAAAATTTTTTATCCTTTAGGTAATTTACAAGTACTTTACACTCCATTAAATAAAATACTAAAGTGTTAGAAAGTTAAAACTAATAATAAAAAAATTCAAAAAATTAATTAACAACTTCAAATATTTATTATCTGAAGATTGTAAACAATTCAAAATATTTAATATGCTCTAAATAAAAAATATTAGTTTAATATTAGTTTGCATACAATAAAATACAACGTTTATAAAATCCAGTAAAATTATTCTACGCAATTTTAATGTCTCTTTAATGAATAAAAGTCATCTATAAAATCTATTCTAAAATCTATAAAGTCATCTATTTTTTTATTTGGGGTTTTGCTTCTTAATTTACAAACTGAAATCCTCCATACATTATTTTAATTGTATTTATTTATTACTAGCAATTTTTAATAATCAAGTTTTCCACTTAGTAAAGAAAATAAATTTAAAAATACTCTTCAACTTTCAACTAAACACTTTTAAATACAAATTAATGGAAAAGCTTAAAAACCAAAACAAAATTTGTACAAATAATTAAATTTTTTGTGATGTTCAAAATAGGGCAAAATAAGTCAAACCAAATGAGTTGATACATACATATTAGTTGGTAAAACATATCATAAATATCTAATAATTGAATTGTAAGTTAACTTACCGTATAAGCTTTTCTGAACTGTACAATCTTTATAAGCACTATGAAAGGATATACTTCCTTTGTAGTAAATCTCAGAGAGGCAAAACAAAATTCAGTAAGTAAATTTTATGTATTTATTTATAATCGGATAAGCTTTTCTTGCGAAAAATATTGTTAAATTACCATGCCAATGAAATGAGTTTTTGCTTAACATCTCTAACTTTCTAAAAACAGCATTCTACGCTTATTGAGTTCAATTCAGTAATGTTACTGCAGTTTATGATAACCCAGTTTATTAAAGATTTCCTAGTAATTCTACAGTTTTTTTTATAGTGAATATTTAATTTACTATGCCAACACACAGACTTTCGATATTTTTACGAAATATCCGAAGCTGTCACCTCACCAAATTAGTAAAATGATAATCAGCCAAGTTTATTTATTATTTTATTTTTATTATTATTTTGAAATTGATCTTAAAAGGCTAACTGTCAGAAAAAATTTTTGATTTCAGAAACGATATAAATTATAATATTTATTTTAATTTATTAAATAAATAGCTACTTGGTATACAGAAGCATTGTGTAAATTATTTAATGTTCATAATACTCTAAAACATTTACTATTAAAACTATTTTAAAAAGACAAAATGATGTTGATCATGGAAAATTACTTAACATAGAAACCGATTACTATACTTTTAAATGATTATTCGATACATTTCATTTGAAAATAGTGCTATTATTTTTGTACTTAACAAAATTTATTGCTCTTGTACTCCGCTAAAAAAAAATGTCCATGCGTCTAAACACCAAAAATGGTGGAAACTACTTCACACAAAAGGGGTGTTCCACGTTAGATATGATGCACATGTTATATTATAACAAAGTTATTTTTACCAGACAATTAGTTATTTAGATTGCATAAATAAAATTAGTTTTAAATTAGATAAACGCGTAGCAGGAAGAATATTAAGACAAATTCGAACAAGGCTTAACAGAGTAGCAGCGGTAGGAAATTATACAGTATAGAAGTACTAATTACAGTTTACAGAGACTTGAAAATTAAGATATAAATTCATTTTTACGTAATTAAAAGCATGCATACATATTTTAATCGCGATTTAGAGTTTCTGCAGATGAAAAGCAACATTGGAGACTTCCGCCAACACTCGCCAACCCGGTATTAAATAGCAAACAATTGCAGACGAAAGCAAAGCGCGCCAAGAGTTAGAGCTTAAAAGGAAGCGAAAGTATTGAACGTATGGTGTAAAAGCGAGTAATCATGATGTAAACTTCTTGAATTTTTAATGTTTTGAGCTTTCATACACCTTTTAAACTGTATATGAAAGCTCGACTTGGAAAAAATTCTTCCATACAATTTTTAGGGTTGTAAAACATTCGGAAAAATATTACTTCAAAGATTTAACATTGTACAGCGTATGGAGTAGAAGAGTAAGCTTTGAGTTACTACTAATATTATTGTTGTTATTGTTTTTGCTGTTTTACTTGAAAAAATTAAGTTTTTATCTCTAACAATTTTGTTGATAAATCAATAAAGCAATAAGTTCAAACATTTTTGTACAAACATTTTTGTATATAACATTTTGTATTCAAGTATTTGAGATTTAAACTAGCTAGTAAAAGGGGAAAGATTTAGAAAAGTTATCAGAAAATAAAATATTCAAGCCACATGAATCGGCATTCAATATTAAAAGCTACTAATATCAAAAGGATTAATCTAATTTAAAACTATTACCAAATCGAAAACTGTTACTCTTAGTTGATTATCTAATTCACAGCTCATTTATTTCTGTAAAGGATACGATAGATTACGAAATAAATAATAATTTAATACTTTCATCGCTCAATTACTCTAATTATCACTTTATTCTATTTAAATTATGAAAGTACTCATTTCTAAATCGAATAATAATCACCCTCTTTGAAAATGCATTCAGACGGATTAATAATCTTTTGAATTCGGAATTATTCAATCGGTAAACTTTAGTTTACAGAATTAAATTTCAGTGCTTAAAATGAAGGCTGACACTTATTATATTGGAAATATTTATCGCATGCCGTTTTCTACCGAACTTTAAAAAAGTGAAGGAGAAAAATTAATGTGGAAAGTCTTTGCAGTTTTGATATTTCACCCAGTTTCTTGTCATAAATACTTTAATACAAATCTTTTGCAAGTTATCAGTAACAAATGTCAATGTACAAAAAAAAGCATACACCCTAAATAACTTCTGATCTAATAATCGGAGCTTCACGTACCAGGGCTCAATCTTAATGGTTCGAACCTCAAATATGATAATAATTTGTTGCAGATGATAATTTAAGTTACTAAATCAAACAAACAACATGTTTACATGTTACATTTTTATTTACTTATTTGTATGATTGACACTTATATGGTGAATCATCTGCAATCTGGAAAAAATAATTCTAATAGTAAAGAGAGAAAAGCGGTCAAAAGTTTAGGCTTTATAACATTGATTTTGTTTTTTGAGAATTTCGCCAATTCAAAGAAATCATATTTTGACACTTTTAATTCTCCCGATTCTTTTCAGTGTTTGACGTCGACAAAAAAAAACTAAATTGAATCAATAAAAAAAAATTTTCGAGGGGTGGGGGGTCAAGTACATAATAAAAAAATATTAAAAGTACATTTTCCAAGGAATTTTATTTTACTGGAATAATTTTGACCAAGAACATTTTGATTTGTTCCATTATATCTGGAGATACTGCGACATGCGCAAAAAGTAAAACTAACACTAAGGGGCCCAAAATTTTGATCTCTCTCTCTCTCTCTCTTTCTTGCTCAAACTATTGGGAATCATATTTCAAGTAATAAAGCTATCCTCTCTCCCATATTTTGAAGATCAAAATCTAACTTTTGGTCTAAGGATCGTATATCCATGTACTTAATAAACAAACTTAATAGTTAGAAAGGTAGACCTCAAGCATGTTAATTTGTTGGTACTACGTATGAAATAGATTACAGAAGGAGCGGTGATTCATATATAATATGTATTATTTCATATATTTTTCTGTGGACTTGAATTTTCGAATAGCAATATATGGAAGATGTAAGTGTAAGCTGGGATACATTGTCCCAATTGTTGGAAGTAAAATCTTTTAATGTTATTTGATAAAAATACCTCTTTTCTATATCATTTTAAAACCGTCGTTAAACAGTCTCACAAATTTTGAGTTTACGACTGCTAATGTTCAACCACGTAGCCTTATAATTTTGAACCCAATGCATAAGACAAGAGAACTCTTGGATCAATTATTGGGATAAAATTGCTTTTCCACAAGACTTTTTGATGGAACTAACCCTCATGTGTGTTACATGGAGATGAGAGCCACCCAAGGTTAGCCTGACAGCAAGGGTACTCTAATCCTTGATCTGTCTACCACTGAGGACGTTTTGCGTCATCCATGTGGTCATTGCAAGACTTGGTCAAAATTCGTATCGTTTAGCCATCGTTGGGATTGAATCTGGGTCACCTCATTGGAAGGCAAGCGTACTATACCTGTTTCAGGCTTTTTCTATATCATGGAAAACAACGCGATTCAAAAACTTTTTCATATGATAAAAAAGATCCTTACCATGTAGAAAGTCGATAAATGGCTTTAGAAAGTCGATAAATGGCTTTAGAAAATCGATAAATGGTTTAAAAAAGTCGAAAAATGCTTTATGAAAATCGATAAATGGTTTTTAACGCCATACTCTAAGAAATCATGATAAAATTATAAAATTTTTCCATGTTTGCTAACTTTTATCACATATTGTAACATTATTTAAGGTAAATTTAACTAAAAACGTTACCAAAATGCTTCCGTAAAACTTTTTGAGCTTTTTTGTGTTCCCATAGAGCTAGAAACACGGTACATTTAACGATATTCTAGTAGTTTTGACTGTACTTTTTTCTCAGTTACTGAAAATAAATTTCCTAATTTTTGTTTCGTTTGATTGATTGTTTTCCATTTTAGGAATTTTTCCTTTTAAAGTGCATTATAAAGAATTATACTAACATTGGGTAGACCTACTTGTTTTGGACCACACCACATGAAGTTATAGCTAATTCTAGATTTATATTTCAGAAAATTATATTTAATTAACTGCAAACTAAAAGAAAACTTTCCAGCCTTCTTTTCAATTATAATTATGCTAATTAAAAGAAATTTGATAAAGTTGAGATAGACTACCAACGATTTGGAAAATAATCGTCATATATATAAACTATTTTTATTTGTTGAATTATTCTCTCGAAAAAAAAAGCTCCATTAGCCTTAATCATTTTGGAAATGTCATTGAGATTTAAGTGCTTAATTAAAATTATCTCGATTGCCTTTAGTTAACGAAGTTATCAAGTATTAAATAAAAACTCTTCATTAAGAAATGAATATTATCATAAAGATTTCTCTACCTTCTTTCCAAAATATAAGCTTCTAAGAGAGCTTCAATAAATCACTCATTGAAAAAAATTAATTAATGAAACGATACAATAGAATTTAATGATATCTACTTAGAATTGAAAAATATTTTGTCAGAATTAGAAGAAAAATATAGAAAAAAGATTAAGAATTTTAAGAAAGCATAATTGAAAATTGTTTTAAAAATTCTAAGATTTCATTTAAAAATTTGTTATGAACAGTATACCATAATTGCTGTAAACTAATGGCAATGAAAAATTTTACTTTTAGAAAAAGCTATACACTTTAAACAAATAAAAAAAGCCAAAGTAATTATTAATTTCAAGTTAATAGACATGGGATTACGGCTTATTTAACCGAAGTTATAAGACAACTTATTAATCAACCGTAATAGCTTTAATCCTTCCGTAATTACTGAGCACATTTGCATATTAAAGCATCAATAAAAGTTTCCTCGCAAATTTTGCGGCATATTGATTCTTTTTCTTATTTTTAACATTATAAATCTTTTAAGTTGAATTGATTTCCATTTAACTAATATATAATGTTTTTTAATATCACACACAGCTTAATTGACACCAATTTCGAAGTAATAAACGCACATGCATTGAATTCAGTTATAATAAATTAATTAATTTTCTTTTAAATTTGCCTCTTAGAATCAGACATGAATCCAAAAAAAAATTTGATTTCAAATAATAATGTATTTGTAAAGAAAAAATCGGAGGCTTGATTAATGATCAATCCTACCTTTTACCTATTTATTTAACTGATTACCATATCAAGAGCTTGCCAGTTTTATAATCAAGCAGAATCCACTGTTGATTCTGTCCATCAGCCGTTTTCTAGTAAAATCAAGGAGAAATCAGCTGTAATATCATTTTCGTTCAGAAAATGAATTATTCTCCTACTCTTTTGAGTTCTCTATCATTTTTTAAAATCAAAATAGGTTTAAAAATTTAGTATTTCTTATGCATATTTCAAATCTACATATATTTTACAGTTAAAATGAACAAAATGCTTTTTGCAAAAGAGTTCTTTTCAACACAGAATTAGATCATAAAAAAATGCTGAATTGAAATAAAAAAATTATCAAATATAATAGCAAAATTGTGAAAATTAATCTTGGTTAAATTATGATTTATTTAATGAAATTCAAAGGTATAATGTATATATTAATGAAAATATGCAAGTTACTAGCAAAACATTTATTAGAATTGAACTTTACCAATATAAACTTGTAAACAAGGCTCGATGTAAAGTCTTACCTCACAATCTTTGCACCTAATTTGCGTTTCTTTGCAGTGTTTTGCAAACCATGCTTGAATAGTTTGCAACCAACGCCATATTTTATCCATCATATTCGGTGTAGCATAAAAAAAAATTAAGCTACAGTGCTTCACTTATCTAGGTAGCAACATTTAAATTTTTGCTCTCCTCATTCACTTTCACCTTCGTTTAAAAGTTCACTATTCTTTTTTTATTCACCAATGCTTGAGAAACAAGTGACAACATTCGCAACACTTAACCATAAAGGCTCTCTCGACACCTACGAAGATTTGGATTCCACCTCTAGCTGCAAACAATGTTGATCAATGTTGAATAACATTACTAAGCTTTCTTTCTCTCGATTACACAATTAAATAGATCACTTTGAATGTAAACATGGTTGAATTTAACACCCTCTAGTAATATGTAAGTAATGATGGTTGATATTGAATAATATTAGGATTTCTTCTTTCTTTTGATTACGTAATAGAGACGTTCAATTAGAATTTAACCATTGCTTATTTTAGTATCTAATTACTTAGAAGCAAATTTAAATAATAAAATACGAATAATATTTACAAACCAATTTTTATCAGTATAAATATTGTGAATATAGTAGATTTCAGATTTTATTAATGCAAAAATTATTAAAAAAATATTTATGCATATATTTATTTAATTATCTAGCAGATTTCCGATTTCATTAATTCAAATACTATTCTACGAAATATATACGTATATATTTATTGAACCATCTAGCAGACTTCGGATTTTATTAATGCAAATATTATTCTATGAAACATATGCGCATGTACTTGTTTTAAGTAATAGATGTCAGATTTTAATATTACAAGTATCATTCTACGAAATATGTGTCTACATTTATTGTTTAAATAATGTCACTTGCAAATATTGCACTCATATTTAAATGATTGGCAACCGTAGGTTCTCGTGAATGACTTACTTCAAATAAATTGCAAAAATGGGAGGGGGAAAAAATAGATGAGATCTCAAATAGCTATGTTTTAAAAGTTCACAGAGTGTAAACTTTAATTAAATTAAATGTAGGTTCTAATGGCACAATATCCAAGAAAGTACATGCTGTCCTAAAAACCTAGTTTTAAAACACATCAAAAGTGTGGTTGTTTGAGTTTAGAAATACAAATTAATATTAAAGATATGGTGAAATTGTAGCAGATTTAGCGTGATTCGGGGTTTTTCTCAAAGAAACCTCATCTGTTACATCTCGCAAAAAATTATTTGAGTAAAAAATATATATTATAAAAACACATTTTTCAAATGATATCATTAACTTTATATATTTTGCCGCATCACTTTAAAAATACATTAAAAACGGAACAGAGCAAAATACATTACTAAATAATATTTTAGTCTAAAATAAACTATATTCCGTTGCAAGTTAAGAAAAGACAATAGCGATATAAGATTGAAGTAATCATCCAAGACTGCATATTTAATTTCCATTTATTTTAGCTCCATTTTATTTCATAATCAAATTATATATATATATGATTTCAGAACAATTTAAAAACTTTTCAAAGTTAAACACGTCAGACAGAAATTTAAATCGTTATTATTCAATCGTAGTTATATATATATATATATATATATATATATATATATATATATATATATATATATATATATATATTATTCTCTCATCAGTGTCTTTCAATGCGCATAGAAAGGCGTGGATTTGAAAAGAAGGTTGTGCAACGTAGTTTCAAGAGTTGGCGATGTTGCCAGACGTTTACGTTGCGAGCTTGTCATATATTTGGCGTACACTTAGATGCAAACAGGCTTTCTCCATAGGGAAAATTTTTCTTCTTAACTTGCAACAGAGTATAATAGATAAAATGGTTAGGTTTCCACTATATTGTGACTAACAGTGTAATGATGGCAGTGTAGGTATCATGGCGCAACGACATTCCAGATAGCCTGATTGTCATCGATCTAAAGCTCGAGGGATTTCAAACAACCATTGAGGATCTCAAAGACAAACTCAATGTTATTTCGGATCAGAAGATGAAATAATAACACCAAAAAAGAGCTTTTCTTAATAAAAAATATGTTTCAAACCTAACTTACGAGTAAACCTTGAATATTCATCAGAGTTACAAATAAGACTTATTTAGATTATACAGTAAATCAAATTCTAAAAAAAAATAAGTGTTTTTTTTTTCTTTCTATTTTATGCTTTTTACCTGTAACCTCTGAAATAAAACAAACGTATAATTTTGTTTACTAGATTGTTTACTAATGTTTACTAGATGACTCTAGGGGATCTCAAGTCGAAACTAAATTCTACGGTTACTTTTGCAACAGTTTTATGACTCAAGTTGGCAAAAAAATAATGGTTTTAGTTCACATTTCTTATCAAAATTCTTATTAAAGGTATTAGCTTAGGAATGCGAGTAAAAGTCTTTTTAAAGCCTTAATCTTTCGATTTCGCTTCAATTTATAATTTTTTCTTAAGTTCTAAAGAATTATCCTGCTTGACAAAAACTATTGCGTGCGATGAAAATATTTCTACTTTATTGCGTCTACTTTATTGTGGATCATTAAACTAATAATCTAATAAAGGTCCTGAGAAAGTTTTTTAAAAAAATTCAGATAAATTTTAAGTGAATGTAATGTAATTATTAGAACTTTATCTAATAATTACATTTACATTACCTTAAATGATTAAGAAAAATTGAAATGGTAAAGCACCTTAAGTTGATATCTTAAGTTCATTGTTTCTATTATTGAAAATAATGAAGAAAAATTAAAGAATAAAAGGAAAATGCTTATCATTTGAGATATTAAGATCAATATTGTTGTGAAATGGCATAAATATCTTTAGTACGCTTTTATTTTATCTTTTAAGAAAATCGATACAAATTTAGCATCAGTTTGAAATGAAATTGTAAGTAAACTTCTTTAAAAAGATTTTATGAGCAAACAAGCATTTAAGAAATTACAAATTAAAATGTAATGAATATTTAAAACTGTTACGTATTATTATTCATTTTTTACTGATTGAAAATATTCTAGTTTAGGTTGCAAATATAGAACGCAGTAGTATAAATAAGATATGATAATCAAATAACAAATATTCATTATTTAAGTTTTTATTATTCAATTCAAACTTTTATAAATATACAATGCCTATTTTTTTTACCTTAATATTATATTTTTTTAAAAATTCATACAAGATAAGCTTATTTTTCTTTCTTTTTTGCTGGCCAGGCATATTTAAAATATTACTTTGATGTCAATCACATTTTATTTATTACTTATATTTTTTTCTTTGAAATCTTTTCATAATACTTCGATTAGTATGATAAAGAAGTAATAGATATTACCTATCACATTTTAAAAATAATTTCACAATTATCCTGTCATCTTACATAACAATGGTATAAATGCATTTTTATTTATATTATTTTAAATTCATATTGCATATTTTGTTCAGTGTACTATTTGAAATATCGGATAGTCTCATTATCATAAAAAAACAAGACTATCACTATAATCTACGATTTTATAACAATGTATGTTTAATTAAAATATTTAATGTTTAAAAACAATTCCATTTAATTGTTTTAGGTTTCAAATTTTGACTATGCTTAAAATGACAATATGCGAATTCTAATATTGTAAAAAGTGCTAGCTTTCGTCTATATAATATTAAAGAAGATGTGTCATTTATTATATCAACTATTAAGAGACTTAAGAATTCTTTACACGCTTTTATCACAATTACTTTTACTCGATTTATATTGATTTCTTAATTATGGGAAAATAATTTTTACATTATTAATCTTAATTTATTTTTAAAAAATTAAAAATTGTTTCTTTCTTTTAATTTAATTTTAAATACATAAAATTAGTTTCCTCTAAAGATATAAATTCTATGAACGTTAATATATACTACTTTCTCGGGTCCTCAATTGAAATTTTTGCTGTGTAAATTTTTTTAAATGTTTGCTATTTAGAGCAGAAGTGTAAAATATAATTTATTCAATGAATACATTTATTAATAAGAATAAATAAATTATGTTTTATTCGTACAATATGCAGTGTTGTACAATATGCACAACACTGCTCATATATAATTTTTATTCTAAAATTTAATAGCTATCTATCATTGAATTAATTAAACTCAGTTTATTTCAATGCATTAAAATCAATCAGCACTCTAAACTCTACATGCGAATTTCTGTAGCAATAAATAAACTTTAGATTTTCTTGCAATCATTGTTGCATTATGAAAACCAAAACTAACAATGTATTTTGAACAATTTTAAAGAGTGTTATCTAAAACAATCACATCGTAGATACCATAGAGTAACACATACATTTTTAACCAAAAAACGTGCTACTAAATCAAATTATAATAAAAATTGTCATTAAAATAAATTGTCTAAAATATAATTGTTTAAAAATAAAAATTAGAAAACGATATCAAAAACACAGTTTATATCAAACCGTTTGACAAAAAAAAAATTTCCCACTTCGAAGTATTAATAATAGCTTTAAATTTTTAAATATGGAATATTATTCCAAACCACTTACTTAATCGTTTGCTCATAAAATTGTATTTTTTTCCTTTCATTTTAAAGAATTATCTTAGATATATCAAGGCACTTTTGGGGTTTATATTAATAGTTAGAGAAATAATAAAGTTTTAAAAATAACATTAAAAGAACTATATAACTTGAGTATATTTTCTTTAAATTTAAACAATTAAATACGACAGCTTTAGATTATTAAAACTTAAATTAAATTTTATCTTCTCTTTGTAATTTCCTGTCTAGTTTAAAAATATGAAACTAAAAGTAAATATGATGTAAAAACTTGTTATGTATATTACTGAAAACACAACCTTATAAAATTAAAATAATCTTACATTAGTGAATATTTAATATATGCTGAAATGATTTGGTGCTTTTAATCAAGGTTAAATGAAAGATTTGGCTCAGGAAATTTTACCGGAAAGCGAACATTTTCTCATTACTTATAATTCACTCTCTCATTAAGAATTCCGTTTTTCATTCAAAGAATTTAGTTGAGTTTGAAAGTTAGAATAAAAGTTTTACATATTTTTAGGATAAAATTTAAAAGTAACGCTTCTTAAAAATTAAACTACTTATTCTAAGTAGTCAAATTAAAATACGCACATGAAAATTAAAATATGCTAGAGCTCTTATATATAACGAAAATTACAACAAACAACTTTAAAATCATTGAGATTAGATTTGCAAAATAAATTGATAAGGGAATCATCTTTATTTTGAGTGGAAACCATAGTAGCTAAATAAAGCAACGTTTTTATTTTACTTCACCAGCCGAAAAGCAATCCAAACTATGAAGTTGAAGGAAATGTAGATAAATTGATTTGACTCTTCAAATAAAAAAAAATGCAACCTTTCTTTAGTCCATTAGCTAAATTTTCTATTGGAAATAATTTTTATGAAGTAAACTATGGTCTTATAAAAGAATTAGCAACTGTTTGCCATATAATATACAAATAACTTAGCAAAAGCCCAAATGTAATTTTTGTAGTTTTCAAAAAGCTAATTATTTCAGAAATTAAATGGTTATATACAATGAACTAAACATGTAGATACCTTTTTTATCTGAAATTAAATTTAAAAGCTGAAAAAGATTTGTATCTGTAACTCTGAGATTCCGCTGGATTGGATTGGATTGAATGTAAGGTCTAGTGGCACAAAGCCCAAAAGAGGATATGCTTTGCCAAACAATACGGTTAAACAGTTCAAGTGACAAAGTGCATGCAACACTTTAATTGTCGCACAATTATTACTGATAAAAGGGTATAAGTTGGTAAATAGAATCAGATAAAAAGGTATAAATACGATATAAAATACACAAAGTAAAATGATAAACTGTTTTCAAAAGGGAATAAAATTGCAGATGTATTAAAACAGTTATATTCAGTTAAAAATACCAACAGCACTTAAATACGCAAATATATTCGGATGATGAATGTTATAGAAAAATCCTGCATGCATAAAATAGAACTCCCGGAATACGTTAAACGATGTTGGTTAAATCATGAACATGTTATTAAAGTGTGATGACTTGTGAGAGGAACGTTACAAGCATGGCATTGAGCTTGGGTTCTCCAAGCAACAAATGAAGGTGTGTTAACCGGGTATGACCAATTCGAACCCGACTGACTGTAACCCGATTTTTTCGGAGTATTATTATCGGTTATTGGGTTTAACAAATTATCTGAACTAATCCTCAGTAAACAAAGAACAATTTATGTAGTTCTTTGAAGAGGAACGAAGAACAAGTTGACATTTCATACTTATGATATTTACTTTTTAAGGTTTATTTGTTTACATTTTCCTTAACATTATCTTAAATTTTAAGCCTGGATGTTTCAAATTCAACTGTAACCTTAGGTGTCTATTTGTGCTGTATTTGTCTATTTTGAGCTATCGGTTCTTCTAGTTGTTCTTATTTTGTATTGTCTTCTATTAAACACGTTCTTTAAGTTGGGAACATAAAAGCCCGTATATGAATGTAAATGAAAAAAAAATTATTTAAATGAATTTATTTAATTTACTTTCAAGAGCAATTTGTTCCCTTTTTTAATTTATTATGAAATATAAAACATTTATTAACTTTTGATTTTGATCTAATTTTTTAATTCCGTTACAATTATTAATTGAATTAAACAAATTTAAAAAAATAATTTAGCTATACCTTCAAGCATTTATTAGACTAAGGTATGTACATAGCAAATGAAATTTGTAAAATATTCATGTTTTACGGAGATATATTCTAAATATTTTTTATTGTCGTTATTATCATCAGAGATAAAATTATTGATAATAAGACACATTCTATACTCAATATTTGAAACTCATTTACAACTAATCTAATTTATTTGCAACATATTTACATTTACTTTGAATGATTTTAAAATTTACATGTTCCATTTTGAAATTTCAAAATAATCATATGTAAAAATGATTGGATGTATATTGCTTTAAAGTAATTAACTTAAACTCCTCTTAGAAGAAATGCGCTCCTTATATTTCTTAAATAACCTCTCGTCAAGGAAGATTTTCAAATATTTATATTTTGATATATTTTATTCCATTAAAAAAAACTAAAGTTCTGTATAAATTAGTTTCTAATTTCTTAGTTATATTATGAACCCCCCCCCCCCTATCTTTAATCGTAATTTTATGTTCCGTAAAAGTATTTTTATTTCACATAAAAAATTCGAAAAATATGCATCAGGCCTGAAAGGCATCAGGCCATGTTTTTATATAAAAGGAATTATCTCAACAAAAGAATCTTTTTTAACATAATCTTCCTTTATCAAAGAGTATTTAGGAAATAAGAAAAAAAATATTTCCAAAAATACCTTGGTAAAATTTTTCATATGTTCCTTAATGTATTATTAATGACTCATATTATGCACCAAATTAGTGAAATAGATACCGATGGGTTGCATTGATAACACTGGAAGTGCTTATAAGGATTCATTAAAATGTCAATGTAAATGTTCATTATATGTCATATATATGTATATAGCCTGCTTTAAAATTTTAAAAAAGTATGCTAGGTCTATAAGACATTAAGCAAAGTGAATTTTTCACTCAAAATTTGTTACAAAAGCAAGGCATTTGTTTTATAATTTTGTTATAGTCAGTTTAATGGTAACATTGTATAATTACGTGCAATCAATTAGAAGATCACGTGCTACCCAATTTATTAAATTAGAAAAAGATCTGACAATATCTATTCCTAATCAAAAGTAAATGATGAGTATGAATTACAGAATAAAGGCGTATATTATATTTAAATCGATATAAAAAAAATTTATAAGTATTACATACTTTAATATTGAAAAATATATTGAATCATAAATATTTTACTAAACAACTTATTTGAATCTGGATATTTTTAAAATTTTGACACCGGATTAAGAAAATATACTACGGTCATATACTGTCGTGTAATATTATTGAAATTTGATATATGTCTTAATTTAATTTTTAGAATTGCACAGAGCATGACTCACTAACGAAACGTTTAAATTTTCTACGCTAAAGGGCTTAATTTTATTTTTCGAATGAATAAACTAAAATTTTCGAGGGAACGTTTGTATTACAGCGAATGCTTCATAAAGCCTCCAGATTATTTCAAGAAAGCATTGGAGTTATTTTTACCGTAGCTTTTAATATGTATTCTATCCTCTAACGATTTTATTGTTCTGTTATTGCCTTCACTAGATATTTACCATGTGTGATTCAGGCTCAAAGTTAGCTAACAAATGCATATTTTCATAAGAAGGTACTACGACTACTAGTTAACCATACCACTAAATGATTCAGATGACTAGACGACTACTTTCGAGATAATGACTAGATGTTACCACATCAAAAACTTTATTAGTCGCATTCCAACTACAAGTTCTCTTGGATACTAAATCGCTGGTAGCTAATGTTTCCATGGTAGTAAGGGATTCATAAAGCTACAAAATTCTGGATCATTATCTACAAAATCTACAAAATCTGGATCTTTTTATCAAAAATCTGGAAATTTGATAAAAAGAACGCAACATGTTACTGAACAAAGAGTCTGATAAACCATAATTTTTACAGTAAATAATTACCGTAAAATCACTAAATCACTTACGGTAAATTGATATTACCGTAAAAAGTACGGTTTAAAATTTCATGGCTGGTTAAAATAATTTTTACGGTAAAATGCATTTTACGGTTCATGCACCTAAAGTGCCGGTACTTAAAACCGTAATTTGATCGGGAATATTTTTCAGTGTTGCTTCGGTGTTCTATGATTTTCTTGGCTAGATATTTACCGTTTGTGATTCAGACTCAATTTGAGTCATCAGATGATCATGTTTGCTAGATTGCTCCACAACTACTAGTTAACCACAATACTAGATGATTTAGATGACTAGACCATTACTTTCGAATTGATGACTAGATGACCACATTAGTAACTCTATTCGCCACATTCCAAACAGCAAGAGCTCTTTGAAACAAAATTGATGGAAGATAATGTTTCAATAGTAGTAAATGATTCATAAAACTACTTGATTGTTTAAACTTTAAAGCAGAGGGATAACGTGCCTAACACTCCTAACATGTTATTTTATCTACTAGTAGTTTCAGGATCCTATATTTGTATTTGCTACATTTTTCTTAACAACTGATTTTGAATCAATATGAGCCAATTAGAGAGCAGGTTAATTAGATGACAACATCACTACACGGAAAAAAAATTATGGTAAAATTACCGTATTGTATGGTAATGACATGCCTGGCCCATAATTCTTCTTATAAAAGACCCATAATTCTAAGTAATAAAACCAAAATATAATGTATTTTAACCATTCATTTGGTAATTATTCCTTTCGTGTGGTTACAGTTTACGGGAAATTTTGATTTTCAAAATTGTATTCTTATTATCACACATTTAATAAAAAGTACAAAACTGAGAAGCAAATTTAACCCAATAACTGTCTTTATGCCATGCTCGATGGTATCATGCTAAAATTACCACATTTACCAAATTTTATCACATATTATAAAAACATATTTTATTTTCAATTTTACTAAAATAATTGCCAAAGTGTTTCAGTAAAAATTAACGAGCTTTTTAGTGTTTCCTTAGAGCCAGAAACAAGGTAAATTTTACCATGTTCTGTTAGTTTAGACCACACTTTTTTCTCAGTGTACATGGTCCATCGCATTTTACTAGATGACCACAACATATACTCTATAAGCCAACATTTCAACCACCAGTTCTCTCTTTGATCCAAAGTATATGACTCTTAATTAACTACTCTGACTACTTTGATGCATGAAACCCTGATACCAAAGGCATCATTCATTCCGTTCTCTGAAGTGAAATAATACCTCAGCGTGCCACAAAGATATTCAAAGCTTTGTAATTAACAGCAAATCAGTCTATCGATCAGTATTTCCTGGTCTCTCAAAGTTAAAGTTAACATCATATTTTGTATTCGACTTTGTAATAAAATAATATTTGGGACGAAGTGCGAAATAACATTAGATTTTATACTCATATTCAAATCACTTCATATTTTAAATGGACAATATATGATTTGAAGTTTAAATTATATAAAGAGCCGTTAAATGATTTTGATCTTTTATAAATGAAAATTTAGCTGATGAAGTGAAACATTTTATTTTAGTCATGTTTCTTCTTTGTGTTTAAACTTCTGTGAACAAACACAGACTTAACACATAAACTTTTTTTTCTTCATTTTCTTTCAAAAGCATATTTATTTCGTATTTTTTCAAAAGGACTGCTACGGTTTTATCTTTAAAATAAAATATTAGGTAAAATATGAAACACCTCTTTTAAAAAAATAATTATCTCAAAAATTTTCCATATTTACAAAAAAAATGCTGTTACGGCTTTAACTTGCAAACATAATATTTTGTAAAATCTGAAACACCCCTTTTTACAAAAAAATATTTGAATAGGTATCTTTCTTTTTTCAAAAATGGCTTTCTCACGTAAATATAATATTTTATAAAACATGAAACTCCACTGTTTTAAAAAATGCTCTTATTTTTTAAAAGCCATTTTTTATAAGTCAAGCAAAAATAAATAAATAAAATATTTTTGCTGTGTTTAATTTGTTTATGGAATAGTCGGTTCAAAATGTGATGGAGGAATTGCGGAAAGAGCGTAACATTCAAACAAATACTCTTCATTAAATCATAAGTTATACTTGCTTCGTAAGGAAGAAACAATTTGCGATATTATTGTTTAATTTTTCATCAGTTTTATTTCTAAATAGAACAATATTTACAACAACACAGCACTTAAAACCATTTAAAACGTTTTCACAATGCTTACGGGCATTCCTTTCAATAATAAAATATGTATAATAAAAGGCGTTGAAAAAGCAGACATTTCACTGGTTTAATGTATGAGCAAATTAAGTTTTCTCGAGTTTAATTTAACGTATTTTTAACGTTACAAATTTCAAAAACTTCGTTTATGATATTATTTGTGCTAAGAGGGTACAATCATCAAACCTGCATAAGAGATATTTGCCTATGCTTAATTGGGTGGTTGAGATTTATAGTCACAAGAGCCAAAAATGGCTATACCGCGCCAGACTATAGGTTAAAGAGCTGCATTTTTTTAAATTTATAAATTTAATCTAACTATTTTTATAAACTTGATAAGATTGTTATGTATAGGGACAGCAAGCAATGATTAAATATCTGGATAAAAGCTGCCAAAATGTTTATTTCTCAAATACTTAAAACGTCTACAGTCAGTTAATATGTGTTTAATGGAAATTTCGACTTGACATTCAGTGCGTATGGGTGCAGATATGATTTTTAGCAAAAGCATATGGGTTATTTCTCAAATACTTTAATCGTCTGCAGTCGGTTAAAATGCATTTAATGGAAATGTCAACTTGACATTCAATACATATGGGTGCAAGTTCGTCTTTCAGTAAATGAATAAGAGTAAAACGAGATTGACCGATACGTAATCTATTATTTAAAACCTGGGTTTTGAGATCGACCTTTAGTGTTTTACAGCTATCAAAATTGGGATAAATTTCATGTAATTCATCATGGATTTGTGTTTTCTAACGTTCTTTCCAGGTCTGATGAAATGAGGATTTACAAATAGGTTTAACGTCCAAAGTTGTTAAGAGATTACTGTTTAAGCTATGATTGATTTTAACTATAATATCGGCACGGTCATTTCCAAAAATGCAAACATGTGAAAGAATCCAACAGTAATATGTACTGAAACCTGTAACTTGCAATTGTGTAAAGTGACTTTGAATTTTATTACTTATGGGACTTTTTCCAATGTGAGGAACTCTAGACATAAAAGTGTGAAAGTCTATAAAAATATCCATTATGATAAGTTTAGTTTGATATAAGTTTAAGAACTAGCAAAACAGCATAGCATTCTGGGGTAAAAACTGATGAGACTTGAAGAGGTATTAAAACCCTCGCTAACAATCACACATATTACATGATTATCGTATTTTGATCCACTTGTGAAATTCAGTGTAAAATCCATATATCATGACGGTGTTCGTAAAACCTTTGGATAAAAACAGTTGAGTTCGTTTCGGATTTTCTAAAACTATTAAAAACATCAAAAACACAAACTATAAGATCAACCCAAGGTGGTCTGTGGTGGTCAACGCCTGTGCTAGTAAATACTCCAAAATTTAAAATGTTAAGGTTATTTAAAATGTAGGTTATTCTAATTGGAAATGAATGTAAGATTTTAGTAATAGACTGAGTAATAAATTGCAGATTTGTGACATGCGAGAAGAAGGGACGGAGATAAACCTGATACATAATAAACCTGATTTTTTTTTAATTGGTTTCACAAAATAAAATATCGGAAATTATGCATTATTATACACTCTTTATTTATTCAACAAAAATCGGAAAAATTCAAAAGAAATACGGATGATTTTAAAACACTATAGCATATAAGCATTTGTTAATTCTATAAAATTTATAATGGAATAAAAAAGATACTAAACAAGCTGAGAAATTGTGCCGGTCTTACATAAAGAAAATGAATTATGTTCCCGAACTAAATATGATTCCAGGAAGAAAACTCATTTTTCAATCATAATCCTAGTGAGAAATGAACTGCCTGGAAACACTATACGCTATGAAATATTTAATCTTGTACGTCCTAGAGTTAAACGCAAATAAATTAATTTTTCTCTCAGCAGGCGGATGCTAAGGAAATTGGAAACTAATTTTAACGAAATCTTGTAATTGAAAACTAAACGGAGCATTATTCTAACGGCGTAATGCTCGTAAATTTTCGATTTATGTTATGTATAATTTGGGAAGTTTAATAATTAAACTGTCTGAAAAGCACAAGATATCTAATTAAAATGAAACATACTATCATAAAAATATCTCAAAATCGTCTTAAGAGTTTTTAACAACTTTTCTAAACAATTTGAGCTTTTAAGATATGAAATATGCTTGAAGGAGGTGTTTTAGGAAATTTAATGTAAAACACTTAGAATATATTTGAGGTGATTGATTAATTTCTGTTTTTCAATGATCTGAAAGATAATATTATTTGCTTTTGATAGCTTACAGCTCTATTTAATCGAAAATGAGTTTCACTGGGAATTTATTGCATATTCAGAATAATTGCTTATTTGTTTCTTTATTTTAGGTAAATTATGGCGGATAGTTTCCGTGAAATGAGTGGCTGTATGCTTCCGAACTTAAAGCTATGTATAGCCGCATGTTTTTTTTTTTTTTTTTTTAAACTTTTTCGAAGCATGTTTATATACACCTAAAAAAAGTCAACGGGAGTTTCAAAAAAAAGGAATAGAAGTTGCGAACTGCGAAAATTGCGTATTTAGAGGTGATAAATATTAATTATCAATGACTGGCCATAATCATTGTGAAATACTAAAATGATAAATTTCTTTATTTGCACCTATTTCTCATTCATTCCAGTACCATTTGTGATAGGGTCATGAAATCCAAATAGCGGATGAAAGGGAAAATGTTGACTCCCTATCCAAGAAATAAATTTAAAATTTATTATTTTTTAATTATCAAATGTTGAAACTGCATCTTGCTCATTTTTGCGATATTCCTGCTTCTCGAAACCAATAAGACATGACACTTTCACTTGGTAATTTAGCAACAAATCATTTTGTTATACTCATCATTCTTATGATTGTCATAATTAAAAATAAATAAATTAAGAAATTGTGAATAATAATTCCATTAATTATTAAAATTATACCTCGTGGGATGTACACTTGAAATGCTACTGGACCGATAAGGGTTTATACACATTTTTTTTTAAAACAAAGCCTTTAGCTTTTTTCATTAAAATTTTGACTAAATGATTTGATAAACCTTTTCTCGGCATTCTTAAATTACGACAACCAAGAATCTATTACAGACATAAATTTGAAATTTTAATTAAAAAAATGTGAAACACTTCTTCCGTTCCAATTTAAAACTCAAACAGTAAAAAATATCATAGTAATTACCCGATTATTACTTTTTAATATAAACACAAAGTGTAAGTTTTCTCAAAGTAAACAAAGCAAAAAGAAAATGTTTCTTCAATCATTTTTAGCTTTTCTTTCCTTCGTGATGCCATTACATCGAATCAAAAAACTTTAATTTAATTAAAAATTAAAATAAACTTGATTTAAAATTTTTTTAAAAAAATAATAATTTTTACAGTTTTTTTATCCAATGCGTACAACAAGTTCAAATAAATGTGTGACGAAATCTTTTCTGGAGTTACTCTTCGACTACTTTCTTCTTTTCACTTCTTAAAGCATTCTAAACAGAGTTCGGAAAGTTATAAATAAATGTCTTATTTGAACGCGAATAGTATTTTCTTGATTTGAATTCCTAACATCAAAACTTTCACATCAACAACCCATGAAATTTATTTTGGGTAAGCTTGAATAGACGACACATTTTTGCATTAAAGAACCAGTACTATATAGATTTTTTAAATAGAAGAGCTTTTCTTACTTCGCCTACTGTGATATTTATTTTCTTCGCTAGAATGGATAAACAATTTAGATATCATCTAACTGAAAGATATCGTTGAAATAAAAAATAATTTTCCTTAAAAAAATGATAATAAATTCTGCTCTTATGCATGTTTATGATTTGCATTTGCATAGAAATTGTTAGTTCGAAATGAAACTAATTTTAGGTTTGTAGAAAAGTACTTTAATAAATTTTTAAATCATTTTGACATGCCATAAAAATGAACTATCGATGCAATTCATCGAATATTGCATTATATATTTTGTTCTTTTTTTAATAACTGGCATGAGTGTAATCAATAAGTTTGTTGTAAATGATTATTTTTACTTTGTATTAACTGAAGGATTTAAAGATGATAAATTATTTATGTATGAAAATCTAAATAAACTTATTTTAAGCTTGTTTGAAATAACTTTAAATAGTTCCAAAAGTTTTCATTTTCTATTTTAAACAATTTCACCAATTCTAATCATAAAAATGATTCAAAAGATGAGATTTAAACCATTTTTCTATTTTAATATACAATAATAATAAACAATTCTAGCATGCAACTATAATATGCAGTTATAACATACAATTATTTTAATATGCAATAATAATTACAATGCTGTTTCTAATGTAGAAGAGAAATTGAAAAACATTACACATAATTTCACTGTGAGCAACCTCATGTATCCATAGCATAACAAAGAATATTCAATGAACTTTTTTTGCTGTTGTTGCTGCTAGAAAAATAAGAATAAATTAGTTTGTAATTAGTTCTGCATCGCATTTAAAATTTTGTTTAAAAATAAGTATTTTTTTGTTATCGTTGAAATCTAAATTGCTATTCAAGGGCTATTGGCAAAAAGCCGTTAGTGGCCATACCTCATCTAAAAGTTGGTTAAAAGAAGGTATTCAGTTATGAATTAAAGTTACATTTCTGTGAGAAAACTACTGTCAATGTTAGAAAAAGTTTTTAGCGCGAGGATCATATCCAATTAATAAAGTCAAGAGTGTATAAAATCTCCGAAACTGGTCTAGTCTTTAATTTTTAAATTCGTAACACTCAGTTAAAATTTGAGAATACAATATAAAGAGCAGTTCATATTTAATAAATAATAAAAGAATATGGATATCTGTTTATTGAAATAATTTCAATAAGCAGATATCCATATTCTCCTAAGCTTGAACTTGTTATTTTACCTCTTCCGTTTGCTACAAAATAGCTATTATCCTATCTCCTTTGGTATCACGGAATTTTTTTGGCCTGTTAGCAACAGCAAACGTAAGTTAAAGATCCCACAAGTATTGAAAATATTTGGGGAATTTACAATATACTTTACCAGTATGACCTTGCCTACATTGGACAAACCAAATGAACTTTAAAGTTTAGGCTAAATGAACACGATCGATATGTCCATTATAAAAAATGCAATAAATCACCAAGTGTCACTCATTGTTGGAATCGTGAGCATAAATCCACTTTCGACAATGTTTCCACTCCTTTCACATCAGCTCATTTCTATGCCCTGGAATTCTGTTTTATTCATATAAGAGCCGATTGCCTCACCGCTTCTACATAGCGCATGGAAATGCATTTTGCTCTGATTTGTCTCGTTCGGCCTAAGGGGCTTTTCTAGTTTCGTTTTTCTATCTTAATCTATTTTATTTTTTTGTTTCCCTCCTCGACTACTGCGATTTTTGATTTTTGTTTTTCTCCTTCACTTTGCTTTTTTGCTGACTTTACTTTTTTTTTCTCAAATCACTTTTGTTTTCCTTATTCACGTCTATCAAGTCTTGAAAATTAGCGCCTTTTTTTAAGCACTAGAAATATGCCGACTCTAATTAATATTTTTATATTTTTTTGAAACCAATGAAGTTTTTTTTATCAAGAGTCCATATTCATTATTCAAATTTAACAAAAAAGGGTAGTAAAATATGATTATGCAAGTGTGATCAAAATAAAACCATTTAAAATACTTAAGCTTTCGACAGATATTTAGATTTTTGCTAGGTTCTGTAAGTATAATATCATAAGATATATTTTTTGATTAACTTTCCCAATTATTTTGTCAGCATGTATACAATTTTTTTGTCAGAATCATATTTTATAGAGTAAGAGAATTATTTGATATATTAAATGTTGGCAAAGCCAAACAGAGAAAAAAAAGTATAGTTGAAACTACCAGAATATGGTAAAATTTATCGTGTATCTGGTTCTTCGGGAGCACCAAGAAGCTCGGTAATTTTAACCGGAGTGCTTTAGTAATAAATGTTGTAAAATAAACAATAAAATATAATACGGTTTTATAATATGTGATAAAATTTGGTAAATGTGGAAATTTTATCATGATGCCTTAGAGTTTGGCATAAAAACTGTTGATTGAGTTAAATCTACATTTCAGCTTTATATATTTTACCTGAATATATGGTAATATAAACTCCATTTTTGAAAACCAGAATTTCTAGCAAAACATTAATATATGAACGGAAAAGTTACCAAATTAATAATTTAACTACCGTATATGGGTTGGGATAGCCTGATCGATTGGGTGTTGGGCCTATGGCCAAGAGTTCGTGGGTTCGAACCCCACCGGCTGAAGACTCCCCTTGTTGTAAATGGTGACTGATGCAAGTTAAATCTGTCGGGTCGCAAAGTCCTCCATGAAATCCCATAAGAAATCAATAACTCTGGGGATACTGGTTTGGAGATCGATCGTTCTCTGATTCAGGTCAAAATTCCGATCCGTGGATGAACGAATGGATCTATAAATGGGTCCGCTCTATAAACGAGGGTGACGTGTGAGCGTGGCAAAAGTTGAATTATTGGTCATAGATGGCACCACTGAAAAACAAGAACAATCACACCCCTTTGCCTAAACAGGCATACGAAAAGAGAGAAATTCCGAATATTTTTATTATATTAATCAGAATTATGGTTTTACTAGAAATATATCATTACCATACAGTACGGTAATTTTACCAACTCTTTTTTTCTCCGTTCACGTTAGCGTCCGATGTCAGCGGTTTATTATTATTACTATTATTTTTTTTTTTTTTTTACAAACTCAACGAAGAATTATTTCATAATCTTCTTGCAATAAAACTTCGTAAAGATTGAATGTATGCTACATAATTATACTTTACTTAATTATATACTTTGGAAGGCATTGATACAAATTCCTGAATCTGAATACAGGAACCATTTTTTCTTTTAAAAACTCTGGATGTAAACATATTGGAGACTTAGACATATTGCATGAAATTTAGATGTATATCTGAACTGTACTTTGAGTGCAATTTTTCAAAGATTGATGGATTGAATGTAAGGTTTAGTACCACATGGTCCAAAACTGGACATGCTGTGCCAAACACATGGTTTTAAAAACTGATTAAAAGGTTAAGTAAAGCACATGTATAAAATCAGATAAGATATTGAAAACTCTTAAACACTGTAACGTAAGGTAACGCTGCATTCAAAATGACTAAAACTTAATGGTAAATTTACTAAAATTTTAAGAAGTATAATACAAGATACAAATTAAAATTTCAATAACTCGTAAAATGCAAAGATCTTAGATAAAAATCACCTTCCTAGCAAGTCTTTTATACATAAAATCGTCCCACCAAAAACAGTGAGGCGATGTTGGTTTAAACAAGGGCAAGTGATTTAAATATGATGAACTGAAAGTAAAACGTTACAAGTATGGCATTGGGGAAGCGGTTTTCCGAACAGCAACTGAAGATGAGTCAGTCGAGTATGTCCTATACGTAGACGGGTGAACTTGATATAGTATGCTCTGTGCAACTGCAACACAGGCCAAGGCTCTAACATGGATTTAATAGCAAGTAGTTTGTTCTCACTTTGTAAGTCCTGGTGTTGCTGCCACTAGGACATAATAAGATATCCTATATGATTCTTCATGTCAGAAAAAGGTACAGATATAATTAATAGATTTGTAGCAGACCAGGTGGCAGAATCAGTCATGTCACCTGAAAGCAATTTTTCAAAGAGTACAGTACTTGGAGCATAGTCATTGGTTTTAGTGCCATCAGTAAAAATAGGAGCAAAATCAGAATATTGTTCTCGATGTGAGTTGAACGTGTTTAGGTAATAGAAGCAGCTGTTTGTGCTTTTGTCAAACGGTTTGAAGCATAAATTGTTCGGGGGTAATTAACTTTCCAAAGAGGTATTAGTTCAGTTGCAAGTAAAAAATTAAATCTTCCAAATTGTAATCAGATGAAAGCCTCTTCATAAGATCCGCGGTATAGTCAAAGAAGGTTATAACTCGCTCAACACTTGGTCAAAATTTAAAGTCTGTTTAAAAGTTTTGGAAGTATCCAGTGTCTTTAAGATATTCAACAAGGTTTCTGTGTGTATATGTGTATCTTACAATGTGTGTATCTTACAATGAGTCACCAATTAAAGTTGATAATTCAAGATAGTCAGTGTTAAAATATCGTCGTCTCTTAATTTTAACATTATAGCACAGGGTCAAGAAATGTTTTATAGTTAATGGTTCTCTGCAACTGGGGTAAACAGGTGCTGGTTCATTTAGTAAGAGGTATCTATGTCTTAATCTTGTATGACCAATATGTAATCTGTTTATTAGTGCTTCAATTTTTATTGATCAATTGAGGATTTTAAAAGGAGAAATTTGCGATTTTATTTCATGCAGTTCATTATATATTTCGGTGTTCCATTCAGTCTGCCAATTAGTATTCAAAGCATTTATTATTTAGGTTTGAACATCTTGTCTTAAAACTTGCCTGTTAGAAAGATTGTGTGAGGATTTTGCTGTAGAAAAAAATGGTGTTAAAACATTTGGTAAAGAAAAAACAATTTCAAGATTTATTTGAATGTTTAATGGTGAAAGTTCTTCCCTATTTATTTATGTGCATGACATTTAAAAAATAAACCACAGTTAAAATTTATGTAGTTCAGTTTATTGATCTTTAATTTAAAAATCATCTAATGCGTTCTTTAATAGCCCTAAATATTTAATCTTGAAGTATTATAAAGTTTAAGTATCACATTATTTTAACATTCCTATAAGATAAATATCTGCGTTATTGCTAAGTTACAACATTTGTGTTACTGCTAAGATTGCAGAAAATGTTGAAAAACTTTTTAAACCGTCAATATTAATTCTCTCCCTCCCCAAACATTTAAGCACTATTAGGCGTTTTTTCAAATAACAAAAAAAACGTTAAAATTCTTTTAAATAAGAAAAATTTTCCATTATTTCATCAAGGTTCAATAACATGTTGATTTTTTAATTATTTGACCATCTTACGAAAAGTTATATTTATTCGGAGAAAGTGCCGTTTATTGTCTGATTTTGTATCGTAAAATATCGTGCTAATAAATTAATTAGCATGTTTAAACTTAGCTCTCCGAATCATTACTATATCACAGTATTGCGTGAAAATCCTACCATAAGATCAAAGTAACTGAGTTTCCCTTTTTTTATTTTTCTCTCCATATAGTCATCAAACTTGGTAGTAGTCATTAAAGTGGAGTAGAGAGGTACTAAAAAGAATAAATTTACAATGGTTATACTCTATCTACTGTGCAGTTAATTCTAGAACACATAACTTTCAATCATACTGTAAAGTAATTAATAAATAATTATTAATAATTTTAAAAAATAATTAAAATAATAAATAAACCTTAAAATCCATTTTTCCGAGAAATTTTATAGCATTATTTTTTAATAGTATTTGTTTAATTAGAGTGATTTTAAGATTACGGTATATCAGAGTTTTTGATCCGTAACATGTTCCGGTAAAAATAGATATCATGATAAAAATTACCAGCACCCTGGGTGCCGTTATTTTTTACCGTAATTTGACAAGGAATATTTTGTAGTGTAAATGAAAGTTTTCCATAAATTAAATAATAAGCTCTCTATGCACAATTAGTAAAGTGAAGCGCACAAAGAAATGCTCAATAGGTAAACCATTATTTAATTTACTCTTTTTAGTATTGTTCTACAGAGCGAAAGCTTAACGACTGTACCATGCGCAAAATAAAACGGAACAACTTAGTAATTCTAAACTGATGATCGGATTTCTACGCAATAATATGCAATCATAATGATTGCAAGGGCTAACCTTAAGCATGCTAATTAATTTTTGTGCATTTCATTGTATAAAAACTTCTTTTAAAAAATACTGATTTAATAACTACTGGTATATTAAAAATATAAGCATTATAATTTCTGAAACGAAAAGCTTTTTATAAGAAAAAAATACCCTGTGTGCATTTCAGATGCATCTTCTTTTGTTTATTTTTCTCGGAAAGAAAGACGCAAAAATTTTATACCTATATAGGAAGCTGAGAATAAGTAAAGGATTTCATCAGTCACTGGATACTGAAACATACTTGGCGAGGGAAAGTGTTTGCAAAGTTGGCACTAATGCATGTTTGTTTTTGCCCCACCCTCAGTCTAACTTAAGATATATTCTCTCAGATAAGGAGACTGCTTAGTAGAAATGTCTCAATCTTAAATACACAGCCCAAGAAATACAGCGGAGGATGAAGCATTTACATTATATACCGTTACGAAGAGGCAAAGAAAATACAAGTGAATGGATTGTTTTAGAGCGGATAATCTTTGAGTACAGAAGAAAGTATAAGACTTTATTTATAGACAATAAAAGTTTCTTTTCGAAAGTGTGCTAAGTATAAACGGATTTTTGTGCAGTTTGATTAGTTTTGAATAGAAACTTATTATTTAGGCAGAAACACTGATCTGTTGAAAGGCCACTAAACTCAATTCCTTTCGGAATATTTCAGTTTTGAATCTCTAAAATAAAAATTATTTAAACAATATATAAATTTTTAAAGCGATTTGTCTTTATAACTGTAGTAAAATTAGGGCAGGCATAAAAGAAGAAAATAATTTAAGGGTTGCAGTTGATTTTTTCGAACAACATTTTCCCTTTAAAAAAAATGTTATGACCTGTTTTATTCTGAGCTATTTGACCCTAAATATAAGATAATGCTTTAAATATTTTCAATGTTACAGCAAAATATACCGTAACGTACCTCACTCAAAATAGAAAATACACTTATTTTCTAAACTAGAATCGTCTGTAAACTCTGGTATTTTTTATTCAAAGAGTTGCCTTTAAATCTGTTTTACTCAATTTAAGTTCCTTCACCTTGTGTGCAAGATTATTAGACTTCTAATAAGCATATTAAGCTCAAAACTTGGTAATTTGTCTCAGTAGAGCTTGATTCTTAAATTTCTACCAGCACTTTATTGGTAAACATTTTTTTTTTTTTTTTTGGATAAAAATACTTTTTATTTTTCAATTTTCTTGACCTTTCATAGTTTTAAAAACATCATGTTTCACTACCTGTTAAAATTTATTTCAAGTCATTAACCTAATTTTTATGATTTATATCGTACGCGGAAACATCATAGAATCTCTTGCAATATCTTAGAAAAAGACTTGGGGTTAAATAATATCAGTGCTTCAGTTAAATTCCTTTAAAAAATTTAGCCATCCAAAGTTAAATGTTAGGTGAGTTATAAATGCAAAAAAAAAATAAGTCATACGGTGAATATAAAAATGAATCGTATTAAAGGTTTTCTCGATAAAATTAAAAGCATGTATATCCTATAACAGGATAAGTCAATATAAAGAGCAATAGAGAAGCCGTATCGGCAATGATGATACGAAGTGATCGGCATTGGTGGCACTTCTCAGGTTAAAGGTCTAAAAAATTTTGCTAGAAGTATATATAAAAGCAAAATTTATGCTAGAAGGTTATTGAAATCGTTTATTTCAAATACTAAAAATGCAAATCCATTAAAACGTTCATTTAATATTTCATATTTTTTTGCAAACAAATCATGTTAACTGACCAACACCCTTCAAGACATGCAAACAAACATTTTAAACGTATAGGCAAAGAAAATGTGGCTAATTATCAGCAAAAATAAGACTAAAAAATTAGAAGATTAATCCTTAGCAAATAAAAACTATATTCATAGAAAGTAATAAACTAGAGGAGGTAACCAGTTTTACATATCTTGGAAGCAAAGTTAACAGCAAAGGAGGAACTGATGAAGATATACAAAATTGATTAAACAAAGTCCAAAGCAGTTACGCAATTCTCAATAAAATCTGGCAAAACAAAAACATAACAAATTCAAAAAAAATTAGAATTTTCAATACTAATATTAAATATGTCCTACTATATATATATATATATATATATATATATATATATATATACATCTGTTTACTTTTTTATTTAATTACATTTTGACTGGCAGATTTGCTGTTACTCAAGTATGTGTAATGCATGTCATTTAACATTTTTTATTTAAGTGAACAATTTTAATGTTTAAAAACTATTTAAAAACAAACAGAAGACGTAATTAAATGTTTTTGTATTTTGATTATTCCTTTCTGTTTTCTTATTTGTTTCTATACTATTTGTTTTCTACAGCATTTCTTTAGAAGAACATCAAATCTCAACTTTTTTTAAAATAGATTCTTACTGTCTATTTCTTTTTTTTATTGTTCAAAAAGATGAAAGACAAAATTTTGTCTCCATGTCTTAATTTTCGAAAGACGCAATCACCAAGTAAAAAGTAAAGCTTTTTAATACATTTTTTTTTTAATTTTTTCATTGAAAGCAAAAGAATTTGATGGTGAAATATCATCTTATTTTCTACAAAATGAAATGTGTACCTTTGTTAGATCGAAGTTGATGCTTGTTTGTAAAGTTTGCTTTCTTTGTCTGACAAAAATTTTTCCAACAAGAAATTCTCTAAGAAATTACCAAGTCTGAAATTACTTTGAACATTCTCTTATATTTTTCAATAGAATCTTTTTTTAAACAAACATAAATAAAATTGACTGACTAAATTAGTATATAAAGAACTTCTTTTGCCTTTATTCCAAACTTTAGTCATCATTCTTAACTTCCAACAAGTAAATACTTTCTGATATACATCGTCTTTATAATTGAACTTTAGAAAACTCAGCGTCTGTCAGATTCATTAGAGTTTTTATTTATTTATATTATAACCACTAAAATTCGTGAATGAAAACAAATGTGTAAATCGAAATAAATAATCATTTTTAAAATATAAACGGAGAAAAAACACTTGTAACATTACCGTACTTGTATAGCAAAGAAAGCAAACTTAATTTGTTTTTATATTCTAATTATACACATTTAGCAAAATTAAAAAACTGAAGGGTTCTAAGGTATCATGATAAAAACTACCAAATTTTAGCCCAAACAGCTTATATTATAGCCATATTTTGTTGTAAATTTTATAAAAATCATTACCAAAGCGCTGCGTTAAAAATTACCGTGCTTTATGTTATTACCATAGAGCTAGAAGCACGAAATATTTTAACCATATTCTGATAGTTTTGGCCATAAATTTTTCTCAATGTATAAAAAAAGTGTATATTTTTAATTTTAGGAAGAAAATATAAACAAAAAATTTTATAATAGCTTATAGAGTACTTTTGAACAATAATTTAGTAATAAACATTCCAATTTATAGTTCTTGATAAAGTATTCATGAAAAAAAAAAACATTTTGCATATGTGCAAAGATTGCAATCAGAAAATTGCAGCGTATAATATTAAGATCGATAAAATCTTTTTAGATAAACAGCTCTGGTGAAGCTTATCCAAATTTTACTACCCAAATAGTTATCGATAAACAAATATATATCTAACGCTTGAGGTAAAAATAAAAACAAATTTATAAAAAAAAAGGTTTAAACATACAAAACATATAAAAATACCCCAATAATTAAACTGTTTTTTGGAACCTAACTGTTAGAATTTTCTCGGAAAAAATGGTTATATAACAATTTGTTGAATGGTTATTTTAGCATATTTAATCAAAACAGTCAAATAACCATAAATAAAATGGTAATCAAACCATTAAGTTTGAGAAAAACTGTTTATTAACAGCTTTCACCTAATACGGTTAAGCAACCAGAATTGTATCGCACCAACTAGAACCACCTAACGAAGCTACTTAGTTCTTTGCATATCATAGCCGAGTGAGCTTACCTGTCATTCTCATGACCGGCGAAACTGGTGTTCGAGTCCTAGTGTTGACACCACAATATTTCCTCCCTTCCCTTCAACACAAAAAGAATTTCCAGTGCCCGACACTCTCCAATGGTCATTACCTTACGAAAAACCGAGCTCCTATGTCTAGTTAAACAATTAATTTTCTTTTTACGTTTTTAAAAAATGCTAGTTCTAAATGATTAAGAAACCGTTTAGTTTTGTATTCATTGTTTTATAACCTTACTTTTTCTAAGTGGTTTAAAAATCATAAAAGAAAAAAATGTTCTTTACAGTAAACTTTACGGTTGATCGGATAGACAGACAGCTGACAGTTATTTTACCATAATTTCAGAATGAAAATTGTAATAGTGTGAAATTAGTCATCATTTAATCGCAAATAACTGATCATGCATGTAAATATCTTAACTGTATATTAAATTATTGCGTAATGTTGTGTACGCCGAAAAAAACGGACCACCCTGATCTAATGATCGGATCTTCCCGTTATAGAACACACTCATAAATTCTCGAGGGGGTGACTTCAAATATGCTAATCAATAAGTGCAGACGATATTTTAAGTTACAGAATCAGGCACAAAAACTTACTTCCTCTGAATAAGCATACCTTTTTCTCAACGGATTTGGGTTTCTGACCTCCAAAAGAGGGGAGTAGGCGCAATCTGGGAAATATGGTCCTAATAGTTTGGTCAGGAGAGCGATTCAAATTTTGAAAACCTAAATATTCTTTCTGCGTATTTCGCCAAATATCTTTTGTTTGGTTTGGCTATACCGCGCCTACAACTAGATGAATGTAATACATCTAGGTTGCGAGTTAAAAGCTAAATTGATGCATGGAGACCAATGTCCTTGAGGTTAGAGAAATTGTTATAATGAAGGTCATCTCCAATTAGTGAAGTCAATGATGGATTTAAGCTTTTTTATATTTGTATTGATATTAAGTTTAAAACTTCATAAAATTAGCATTTTGCATTTAAGCATAAAATTTTTTCCCGGTCAATATGAAAACATATATTATAACTTGTTAGCCACGATATTTAATTTAAACATTTATATGAATAATAGTTTGAGCTGGAATGATATAGTTTTGTTAAAACTAATGTAACAAATCGTATATGTATCCATAAAAAATCGAATATGTAATTAAAAAGTATGAATTCTAAATTTCCACTTGCTTTTAAGATTTTAGTTTCATTATGACGAAATTTTTTGAATATTTTTATTGGGAGGAAAAAGCTCAAGACTTTAACTAATAATTTTATATCAAGTTTCCCAGTAAATAAGTACCCTAAACACTTAAATGCGTAAAATTCTTTAAAAACCATTTATAAATTTTAAGAATAACTTAAAATACTTTTAACTAAACAACTCTTAAAGATCTCGGTATTGAACTCAATATTAAACACAGCCGTGTTGGCTCAGGGGATAGAGTATTCGCCTTCCAATGAGGGGAACCAAGTTCAAATGCCAGCCATGGCCAGCCCCACAATTATTCTTAACTAGATGCTTCACACATTTAGTAGAAAATGTAAAAGTTTAACTCCCTCATAAAAGTAAGTTTTATCAATGCTAAAAATTGCATATTATGCACTATCTAATCAGTGCACTATTGCAGTTTTATCGTAATTGAGAAGGTAATATAACTATACTTAGTTATCATAATCGTAAAGTATTTATTGCTTTGTAAATAAAAACGAATTACATTTTCTACAATAATAGTCTCATCTCTAAAATCTAAAATTTTAAAATACTACGTGTAGCAATTTTGTTTCAGTAGTTTTTATTTATTTATCAAAAATCTTATCATCACCTTTATTTTATTCTTTTTCTTAGTTATAAAAGTAGTTTTCAAATGCATCTATTACCAATAAAATATATACTTCTTTAATGTAGTTGCTCCTTAATGATTTATAAATTTAAATTTATGAAGCGATTATCTTCAAGGACTCGAAATTCGCACATCGTTAAACATTTGTAAGTCATAGTCGTTAGCAAATATTTTCTTTTTGGTGCATTTTATGACTTTCAATCAGAAACTTAATTATAAATAAAATACTCGGCTTCTATTTGTGACTAAAGTAATCCCAGTCACTCTTGTAAGAATAAGAGGCTATTTAAGAAATGAGTTCATTTTCTTCATGAGAGGCTGAATCCATTTATTTAGAAAGTAAACGTTGTAGTTTCTCAATAATCATTATAATATTAATTTGAAAAAAAATTATTACTAGTTTGAAGTATTTAAGCACTATGAATACTTTACGAATAAAATCTTCCTGGATTAATCAAAAACCCATTTTTATGGATTAATCAAAGACCATGGATTAATGAAATTAAAGGATTAATCAAATGGCTTCATGAATTAATTAATAGCTTCATGAATTAATCTTTAAGACCCAACTGACAAATTGCAGGATATTTGAACGTTACTGTCAAATATTATATGCTTATGCGCATCGTATTTTTTGTTAAATAATTTACTTATTATATATTAGTTTGTAGGTGGTAACTAGAAGAGTTGTGTGGTTGCCATGGTGATAGTTTAGAATGTAAATAGTTTTTTGAGTAAGAGTTTTGTTATTGTCTTTTTTGGAACGGCGATGCTGTAATTTTATTGTTTAGATAATAAATCTTCCTTTTATATTAAACGTAATAGTAGAGGTTTCTTAATTATTTGATTCGAAGTCCTTTGAGTTTTATTTGAGGTCAGTTTGCATTTTGTATTTTTTGACATTACAGTGCTTACAGGGTAACGTTCTACAGTTCTTGATACTTTTAAATATTTCTATTAATTTTTTCTCAAAACTGTAGAGCAATAAAATTATGCAGTTAGAAATTCAAAGTATTTTAAAACTGCACGTAAATTTTTGAAAGGTTTTAACTGCAGCGTTTAGATTCTTGAAAAGTTTACATATATAATTTTTTATGCTGATGAAAACCGTTGAATATGATGCTGAAATACACTTTTAAATAAATTACGCAAAAATAAAGATATTTATCAAAAATCTAAACATAGGAAAATGAAAATACATAGCTACGTTACAAGGAATGCTGACTACAGAATATTCTGAATGCCTATTTCTTAAATAAAAAATAAAAAAAGTTTTTAATAATAGTTTTTTTTAATTTCTTGTTTTTAATATCCTTCTCTTGATTTGAATTTTAAAAAAGAGAAATTAAGGATAACAAATTATTCTATCGTTATAGATCGTAAACTCTACAAAACTTTAAAATTACTTAAAAAAGATTTTTTTCAGAGCACCGAACGCTTTGGAAACAGAAATGCAGGGTTTTAAAAAGATTGAGTTATGAAACATTTTGGCGCAAGGTCCGTGTTTTGGCAACTTCACGCCTGAAACAAGAATGAAGTTGAAATAGCTTGGTTAAAATCAATACAACTCAGTTGAAGCTAAAATTAATTTGAATCTCAAAATGGTATCTATGAACTTGAAAAAAAAACAGAATAATTTGCATCTAAAAGGGAACTTAAATCATAGAACAAAATCTACCTTTCTGAAGTTAGAGGAAGATATTTATATATAGTTCGTCACGAATTAAATCTAGAAAAATTGAGTAAAAACATCCAAAATAGTAATCTTAAAAAAAAATACTACTACTATAGTTTCTCAAAACATGCTACTTTACTTTCTTAAATATTGGTTCCACAAGGTATACTAACGGTACCTTGAACCGAAACATTTTTATCTTTACTTCCACATTAATGAGGTGCAATCAATTTGAAGAAAAATTAGCTTGCACATGGTTTCATATGATAGCGGTTTAACGGAAATCAAAATTATAGATTCATATTACCAAACATTTAGTAAAAAATACAAAACTGAAAAGTGAATTTAACCGAATAAATGGTTTTCATGCCATGCTCTAAGGTATCATGGTTTACCACATTTACCAGATTTTATTAAATATTATAAAACGGTATCTTAATGTTAAGTTTACCAAAATAATTACCAACGCTCTACGTTAAAAATAACCAAGCTTTTTGGTGTTCTCATAGAGGAAGAAACACGTTAATTGTTTTTTTCCATATTCAGGAAGTTATAACCACACTTCTTTTCTTAATGATTGGCAATACGGTTCGACTCTTTATTAAGGTTGTAGCAAATTCAAACAATATTATGGCTCCTCTGTTTCAAAATTTCTAACAGTTTATTGCTTATTTATTTTCAAAACTTCTACTTTTAAATGAACTCGTGATTATTCTTTTTTAAAAGTACCCCCTCCAAGAATTAGAAAGGGCAAATGTTCACCATTAATATGTTCTTTTATTCTATGATATTTTTTCTCTTGATTTGAAAGCAATTCTTTTCATCTTTATTTTTCTATAAAAAAATAGAATGAGAAATTTCATTGGAATATTTAAACATTACTTTATCTACCAATGTAAAAGCAAAAATATAAAAGGTTTTATTCAACCAAAATACGGCTTAGCTTCCGCAAATAAACCGCTTTTATACCTTTCTATATTTTTTAGACATCTCGAATTTTCGCATTATTTATCTTCAACTTAAAACTGCATGAATTGAGGATTCAATGTTGACATGGATTTAGCTTAAAGCTCTGGAAGAAAATAAAAAAAAAAGTTCGAAAACTGCATATATTTTAAAACTGCTTTGTGCATGAAACCCTTGTTTGTGAGAAAAAGAAAACAAATGAAGCAGTTGGTTCTGAATTTATACATGTTTTAAAATATTCTTGAATGATTCACAGTTTTGTTTGATGAGGAAAATAATTTACATTTTTTCCAAACCTTTCAAACAAACTAAGCTACATGAATAAATTAAAAAGTATGAATTCTAAACGTCAAAGACCAATTGTTTTTCAAGTTTTAGTTAGTTAGAGATCATTGGCACGAGAGCCAGAAATGGCTATTTTTATCAAATATTTGTTTCTCAAATATTTGAATCGTCTGCAGTCAGTTAATATGTGTTTAAGGAAAATGTCGACTTGACATTCGGTATAGATGAGTACAGGTACGACTTTCAGTAAATGCATATGGGTAAAAAGAGTATGGCCAATACGTAGTCTACTCATTAAAACAATCAGCAGTTAACAATTATCAAGATTATGATAAATTCCATGTAATTTATTATTTTTTGGAGTATTCCAATGCTTCTTCCAGGCATGATAAACTGAATATTTACAAATACGTTTAAGGTCCAAAGATGCTAAGAGATTACCGATTAAGTTATAAGCAGTTTTAGATACGATATCAGCACGGTCTTTTCCAAGAATACCGACATGTGAAGGTATCCAACAGAAATATATGGTGAATCCTCGAACTTATAATCGTGTAAAGTGACTTTGAATTTTATGAATAATGGGATTTTTCCAATGTGTGGAACACTAGATGCAAAGCTAAGAGAGTCTGTATGGTTTATCCACGTATGATTAGTTTGGTCTTATGGTTAGTTTGCATACATGAATATAAAATCCATGTATTGATTACGATGTTTGTAAAACCTTTGGATAAAAGTTTTTGTTTAATTGGGAAGAAAAGTTTGGTAAACTTTCACGGTGAAGAAAGAAGCTTATGACTGTACTTTAGCTATTAGTTTTATATTTAAGTTTCCGAATAACTGAATACCCTAAACACTTAAATTTGTACGATTCTTTAAAAACCATTTGACGCATAATTATGAAAGATAAATTTTGTTAACTAATACTGCACATTAAAAGCTGTTTAAGATAAATATAGCCATCTTTAAAAAAATAGAACTATAATAAAAGTAGATTGGAACTATAATAAAAGCAAAATAGAAAAATTAAAACATCTTTACAACTCTGTATCAAACTCAGCGCAATCAATATCAGACTGAGGAAACTTAATTTGTTCAATATGCAAAGCATGCACTTGTACTTAATATCAAATTCAATCGTCTATAAAATTTCTTAAACTCAATTTGAAACTTCTTAAATTCAGCATCAAACTCCTTTAGCGCAATACCTAACTAAATAAATTCAAATTTCTCAAACTTGTTATCAAACTCATTACTAAATTCCTTAAACTAACTAAATTTTTAACTTAAGGTATCCGAACACGTTCGGAGGACTTTTTTAAAACTATTAAGTTTCAGAACACTTTAATTATGTTTTTATATTTATTATATGTAAAAACTAATATTAAATAAGAGAAATTAGACATTTATATTATAATTTGTTTTTAAAAGCTAAATAACAAGAAAAAATTGATGTTTTTTTCATAAAACTTGGGAAAGGATATACTTCACCAAAATTATTGTATTAAAAAAGTGTTATTATCAAAATAAAGAGCAGAATTTTGTCTAGTGATTTGACTACAATCATAAAAATATTTGAAAAATTAAATTTTTTACAGAAAATCGAAAACTTTTTATGAGATTTTTGTCAAATTTTTTACGTCATATTTCACATTTTAGACCAATAATAAAAAACTATTAAATATTTTTAAACAATTGTAGCACAAGCACTAGAGAACATTATACATAATACACATAAAAAATTTTATTGAAATATATCAACAACTTTTTTAATAATGAATTTTTAAAGTTACTATTTTTGCGTGAAATTACATTCTGAGAAAAAGGCATTTAAAGTATAAATTATATCATTTCTATTTTAAAAATGCTATTCCCATGAAACTTCTTTTTTCGTCCATTATTTCGATTTCTTGGATTACCCATATTGCAAAGTACTTAAACATAAAATTTCGAAAATAAATTCTATTACATTTCAATAAAATGTAGTCAAAATAATATTAGAATATTCGAAGAATCCTGCTTGTAAACAAATCCACAAGAGAGTGAGAATGTTGCCAATTTTAACCCAAAAACTACTAATATAAATGATAAATTGGGAGGCTCATTTCTAGCAACATTAAAATAATAATTATTTAAGTGAAAGAAAGATAATTATCCCAAAATAAAGATAAATATAACTGTTTTTGTCCCACTTCCGGTTTCGGAATGCTATTTCCGGTTTCATTTTTTAATCATCGACTAATATTCTTTTAATCATAACTTTTCTTCTAATTGACGCACAATTAAAATTTAAACTGTTTTGAAAACTAGAATAAACGGAGATTCGTAATATAAAATAAAAAAAAATTGTCATTTTTAGCTAAAATTCACTTTTTCAACGTGTACGGATACCTTAAGGCCGAACAGCACTGTAAGAATTTCAAAAAATATAGGGAAAAAAGCTTTTACTGCATTTTTTGATAGTTCATCATTTCAAGATTATTGTACCAAAATATTGAATTGATTTTCGTAAAAGTTACAACAAAGTTACAGCAAAATATGTTAAACGTGGCTCGTAAAAGAGGATACGCCGCTGTAGCATATATGAACAAGTGAACATATGGATTAATGGATTTGCTCACTCATATCCAAACAGTTTCGTAATATACTATCATTTTAACTATTTTATTAATATAATTTATTTTAATTATATAGGATAAATAATTAATGGTACTTTCAATATAAGTAGTTAAATTTCAACTTATTTAGCTATAATAATTTTTATAAAGGCTTCAACGAGTCTGACTGTTTATGAACAATTAGAAATAAATGTAGGCTCAGCAGCCAAAAATTCTGTTCAAAATAAAAGGTATCATAGAATTTCGGTTGCTACTCTTAAAACATGTAAGGCGTCACATGAGGGTAGATCGAAAAGATAAAGGCAAAACTAAATGGAGAAGAAGCATCTCATGCACCTAGTATAGATTCATTACTGTTGATTGGAAAAGTTTAAACATTTGTGCCATAATAAATAAACGCCATTTACTTGGAACCGTGTTTCCTTTACATACTATATCTCTAACTCGTACACTTAAGATATTTACTTCAAATTTTGATGCAATGTTCACAATAAATATTGTTTTCGTCTAACATAAGAATTTTTTAATTGTGTTGACTGTTTTTGAGTGAAAATCCGTGAAAATGTAATGCATTTCAGGCTATTGTTTTTATTTTCTTCCAAACCCCACCATTTTGTGAAAAAATTTTATTTTTAAAAATCATACATGCACGTAAGCTATATTTATGTTGTTTTAAAAAATCAAACTGAAATTAAATTTGAATGATTTTCTTAACTCATGGGTATAGCATGTTATGGATAATTTAAAAGAATAATTATATGCTTTGTAACATATTGGCGCTTATTTTAAAATTTTTGTATTTGTAACATGATAACATAAAGATTAATATATATACAATAAGATAAAAAAAATTATTAAGTTTATCACAATCGTTGCAAAATTTATTAAACTATTCTTCGTTTTTTATAAGCTTCTACTTAGTTGTTCCCCCTAATGAACTTTTTTAAGTGGCATCAAAAATTCAAACATTTAGCAAACATACTTACATCCTTTTCAAAAAATTTGAAAAAATATAGCAAAATATACTTTTTTCAGTACAATTGGGGTGTAACGAATTCAAAATCTCTTTTTTTGAAGCTTAATTATAGTATTTGGTGTAGATAAAACTCGAATCTAAGATTTTCAAAACAAGCTTGTTATTTAAATATAAATGCTATTCACATGAAAGAAAAATAAAAAACATTAGTTTTTAACAACTTTGGTAAAAACAATTAACAAGGAGAGATGTAATTAAATTTGAGAAATCAAAAACTGTTTACTTAGTCTTTTTCTCCCCTCCCCCCTTAATAAAAAAACACGTTTTTAAAAAAATTAATTCCAAGATTCATAAACACACTTTTTATAAAATGCATTTATCTTTATTTAATTCCGAAAAAAATTTCTTTAATGTCCTTTAACGTGCAATACATTATTGGGTAATAAAATAACTATAATTAAAATTTCTCGTCAGATTTAAATTACAAATACAGATTAAAGTTAAATTGGTCTGAAATTCATTTTTTGTGAAAGGACAAAAAATTAACAAAAAGTCTAAACAGTGTCATAAAGATGAATGATTTTTTTAAAATTGTAAAAAAAAAAATTATACGCAGAAAATCATAATAGAAATAAAAACTCATGATATCTATTGGCTTGAGGAAAAATTATAATTGTTTATTTAATTAGGAGTCAATACCGTAGTAAAATATTTTGGTTAAAAAAATAAAGTAATCCATTTACACATTGCCGGACAGCAAAAAAGTAAAACCATCTCTCGTCAAAGATTCCCAGTAAGAATTAATTTTATTAATATTAAAATTTAATGATAGAAAATGTATGGATATTTATTGCTTTGTTGGTTTTTTAAGAGATTGTCAGAAAAATGCAATAGATAAAAGTAAAACAAAAATAAACTTCATATTTGAATAACTACATAGCAACTGTTCGACACTTTCTGATCGGAAAATAAGGTTAAAAGGTAGAGTTATAAAGAGTTTAGAGCAATATAATAAAACACAAAGTGAAACATTTTGATGAAACTACCGTAACGTATGGTAAACACATTTTTGGTAAAAAAATATATAATTCTGGTGAATAAAACCAAAATATGCAGCAATTAAATCATTCATTTATTTGGTCATATTTCCGTTCATATGATAAAGGTTTAACGAAAATTCTTAACTTATAAATTATAATTCTTAATTATAATTCTTATTGCCACTTAATTACGTATGCCATGCAGTAAAGTGTCATGATAAAATTGACAGATTTTCCCACATTTGCCAATTTTTTTTAAATATTATAAAACCAGATTTTATTGTTATTTTTATCAAAATTATTACTAAAGCGCTTCGGTGAAAATTACTGAGCTTTTCAATGTTCTCATAGAGCCAGAAAAGCGGTAATTTTTACCACATTATGGTAACTTTGGCCAGACTTTTTTTCTCAGTGTAAATCACATTTTTTTTTATATATATAAAAGTGTCGTTTTTGCACTAAACAGCTTGCTAGTATAGTTTCCAGCTGGGTAAATATACAATTTTTCATATTTTTATTAGACAGCAGAATGACAGAAACATCCTATAATCTGCTTAGTTTTCGAGATGCTTTTCAAAAAAAATTGCTACCTTAATAGATTTGAAAATATTGCTTATTTTTATATTTATCAAATTACTCCAAAACCTTCATATAGAAAAGATATTACTCAGAGAAATAAATTTTAAATTCCTTCAATGTAACAGTATCTACATCTTTTGATCTTTTTTTGCATGCGCACTTCTGATATACATTGAAACAATAATGTATAGAAAAAAAATTATTCATAATAAGCCAAGAATAAACATCATCAACTGGAAAAAAATTGACAATGCAGTATATATGTCAAAAGTAGGTATACCAGTGAACCAGTGAAAAAATTAATTAAATGTATTGTTTAAAAGAAAAATAACTTTGACTATTCTGAAAAAGCTTATATGGGGGTACACACACACGCATATATCTGCAAATTTCAGACTTTTACTGGAAGTATGAGTCAAGATACATTATTAGGAATCTAAAAGATGGTAAATAAAAATCATCTTTTTGTTTATTTTGCATACCATTTAGTTTCTGAATGAAGGACAGTTTAATTTTCTCCTTCATCAAGTAAGTAATTAACATTATGTCAGTATCATCCTTATTTAAGTAAGAAATTTCTAAATGTTATAGTTATAAAACAATTTCTCGGCTCCTTTGAAAACTAAATTAATTTTGCCTAACATTAAAATTGACTTTCTTTTGTTATACATATATATATATATAAGTTTCAAATATTTCATATAATTTTGCATGATCAAATATAAACTTTTTTTTCTGAAAATAATTTCGTTTTAAAAATAAAATTGCTTGAAAAAATTTCAGAAAGACTTAACTTTATTTTACTTATCATAATGGGACACTTTATTGACATGATTTAACTACAGGAGTTGCAAAATTTCGTAAACGCTATCTAGACTTTTTACTAGTAAGTACCAAAGATACAGAATTAAACAAACAGACTCTGCAATGGGTAGATCTTTGGTAAATAGGTTCTGCTACATTTAACATTTCTGTATGTCGCGTAGTATCTTAATATCAAACATCTTAGTACCGAATTCAAATGCATAAAGAAAAAGATAATTCATTAAAAAAACCTGCGTATATTTAAAATTTCTGTTTGTGTCTGCTCTTTGAAATCGCCTAGAAACGTTGTTTCATCATTGCATTAAAAACAATGTAATCATATTCATTGTTATGAAGATACGTTTGTAAGATACGGTGTTTTTTTTTTTTTTTTGGAAACAATAGAAAAAAGGACATTACTGACAGCAGATGCACGAAGAGCCACGGTGACTCAGGGGATAGAGACTTCTCCTCAAAAAGAGGTGTCCCAGGTCCGAATTCTAGCAGTGGCTGGTTAATACGAATTCTCCTCCCGGCTGGCACCGTCCACGGTAATGACGTAAAATATCAGCTTTGGTAGATGGATCTTGGGTTAGAATGCCTTTGCCGCCGGATTGACGGTGGGAGACTTTTGTGGTTTTCCTCTACGTGTACTAAATGTGTGTTTGTTCCATCAAAAAATCCTCCGCGGACGCTAGTTTGTTCAAAAGCCTGATCCTGGAGTTCCCTTGTTTCCTTAAAAATTACAAAACTACATAGTTGAACATTAAGAGTCGTAAACTCAGAATTGAATCTGCTGTTTGACACCGGTTATAAAATATAAAAAGGCAATCTATGGGATGTAAGTCGGTGATCTCAGAAAGTCAGTCTAGTTTTTGATCACCCATTTCTTCAAACTATGACTGCGCAAATCTCGATGTTTGAATGGACCAGTAATGTTTTTTAACAGAAATGAACCTACCCCAAAAAATTGCCATAAAGTTTGGAAAGCAGCATTGTCCATAATGACCACATACTCAGAGTTCATAATTCCAACCATGAGACCAACGGGACCCTGACCAAGCCACCCCGGACTGTGATGCTGCTAGGTGGACACCGGTTATAAAATATAAAAAGGCAATCTATGGGATGTAAATCGGTGATCTCAGAAAGCCAGTCTAGTTTTTGAACACCCATTTCTTCAAACTATGACTGCGCAAATCTCGATGTTTGAATGGACCAGTAATGTTTTTAAGAGAAATGAACCTACCCCAAAAAATTGCCATAAAGTTTGGAAAGCAGCATTGTCCATAATGACCACATACTCAGACTTCATAATTCCAACCATGAGACCAACGGGACCCTGACCAAGCCACCCCGGACTGTGATGCTGCTAGGTGGACGTTAGGATACTTTTGGCCAACTATTGTGCGTGAATATTATACGAGCGATAGTGGTTCGCAGGGCACCAAACTTGTATTGTTGACATACATAGGAAGATGAACCGCGATGGCTCAGGGGATAGAACGTTCGCCTTCTAATGAGGCGAACCGGGCTCAAATCCCAGTCGATACGAATTCCGCATCCGGCTTGCACCGACCACAGTGCTGACGTGAAATATCCTTAGTGGTAGACAGATCATGGATTAGAGTCCCCTTGCCGTAAGGCTAACCGTGGGAGGTTCTCGTGGTCTTCATCTCCATGTAACGCAAATGCGGGTTAGCTCCATCAAAAAGTCCTCCACGAAGGCAAATTTCTCCCAATACTCGATCCAGGAGTTCCCTTGTCTTCTGGATTGTGTTCAAAATTACATGGTTACGGAGTTAAACATTAGCAGTCGTAAACCCATAAAATTGGGACTGCTGTACAACGACGGTCATAAAATGCATAGGAAGATGAATTCTTCTCTTATCTTCAGAATGAGAAAATAAATAAAACAGACATGTGTCAAAAATTAAAAAGCAAAATTTATTAGAAATTAAAAATGTGGACATTTTTCAAAGGGGCTACATTTTATTTAAAAAAATTATTTTAATTTTAAATATTGCTGTTCTTGTTAAAAAGGTTGTCTTTGTTGAAAATAAAGTTATTTGTAATTATATTAATCTTTAATTCGTTAGTTTGGCACACGGTTAGTTGTTTACTGAATAAAAAAGGAAATAAGAAAGAGGACATTATAAAAAAGCAAATAAAGATAAAACTTTATACAGCCCGAGTTAAAATATTTAATTTAAGGCAATATTATTTTTTTTTTATAATCCATACTTCTAATCTGAAATAATGTATGTACAATTATCTTTTTGACAAATGCAGATCAATAATAACATTTTTTGAAGAAAAAAAAATAATGCTCGTATTGCACGCACAAGATATTTCATAGAAAATTCTTTGAAAAACTAAATATTTTGAATCATTAAGAATTTTGATCCTGTAATTTTTAAAATAATTCTATTTCTAATCAATTAACAGTTAAAACTATGCGGTTTTAATACGTCCATACATGAAAAGTTTTTAAGTAATATTCTTTTTTCAAGTTTGTGTTATGAAAAATACTGTTTCCTGAATCGATTGGTTCAGTACTTGATCAAGTTTCTAGTAAGAGATTAAAAAAAACGCAATTGATGCAGAAATTTAAACACAATTATTCAATTTAATTTTAGAAAATTATACTTCAAATGATATTGATATAAACATGAACGATTTAAAATGTCACTTAATCACTTAAAAAAACATTTTAAATATACATTCATTTTTTCTATTGAAATAATGTAGCCTTATTACAAAGCTTCCACAAATTTTTTTAACAAAAATATTTCATTTTACTATTTTCAAATTATTTTCAGAAATTTTGACAGAATGTAAAGGAGATAACAATATCAACTAATAGATGGTAAGTAAATGCAGAAGATTGTAAATTTTTATAAACCCACTTACTTATACTTAAAAACACTAAAGTATGTTAGATCCAAAATATGACTAAAAACCAAATTTAAAATAAATAGATAGATGAGGTTTGACTATAGTAAATGCATAAATTTATTTTTTTACTTAAAAAGTATGTTAGAAAAAAAAATAATTGGCTTATCTTTCACAACAAAAAAATTAAATTCATGATTGTTGGTTGAAAAATATATTTTATTTAAAATATAATAATAATCAAAAGTCATCATAACTAATTTACAACTTGTGAACGATGTAAGTTTTGGACTATAAGTCCTGTATTTGGACACTCTGCTTCTAAAACTAATCGTAAACCAATACATATAGGTAAAAATATTCTAAAAGTCGTAAGTCTTACATATTTACATCATGCTATTTATATAAAAACAGATAAGCACAATTTAATTGCATTAAATGTTTCGTTTAATATCTATAACATTTTAATCCTGCTTAAGAATAATGATTTCTTAGACACATCAGCCTACTTGACTAAAATATTATTTAATTTAAAAATGCTAACTTAATGAAATTAGCAACAATTTCCTAAATCAGTTTTTGACAATTTATATTAAACGCAAAATATCGATTATACACAATTATACATCATACAAAATAAAACACAATTTATTTCATAAGTTTTTGAAAATTTATATAAAACACGAATATTAAAAAGTAAAAATCAAGAATTTAAAACTTCGAGCATATACAATAACAAAAAAATCCTGTCATAATATAAATTCAAAGATCATTTTTATATTTATACATTTATTCAAACTTTTAAATTTGTAATAATTTATTTTATTAGTGAATGTTTGTTGATATTGATTCAAGAATTTATTTATTTCTTAATGTAATTGGGAAATAAAATGCTATTCCAACAAAAAAACAAACATTTTAAAATGTTCATCACAATATATGACAGACATGGATATTTCCAGCGAGTACAGAATCAATTTCAAAACTTCATAAAATGAATTAATCATGGACTTAAAATGGTTTTTTTTATTTTATTTTTACTTATTCTTAAGAGGAACGGAAATCTATAATGAAGCATGAAATTCAATTATAATCTTTGGGCAAATGTCTTCAAACTGATTTATTCTTTAATTAAAGAGAAAATTGAAAAGTTCTTGAATCAATCTGCACATTGCTAAAAACATTGATTTCTCATCAAATGAGGCAGACTATAACAAGCATAAATTTTCTCCTTTAATTAAAAATAAAAGTTTATTTTTTATTTATAAATTATAGATTTTATTTAGCTGATTCGAATAAGTTTGGACTGTTTTTTAAGCTTTTGTTTTATAAAATTTTCATCATCATTTCTTTATTTATGTAGTTAATAGAATCGTACTATTTCTTGAAATTAGGGTAAACTAACCAATGAAGGAACACATAAGCTTCGCTTGCCTTTTAAAAAATCATATTAATTTCAAAATTCATAATTTTAGTTAAATAACAGTGTCAACATATTTGTTACTAATTGCAGATTATGTAAAAAAATTTAGAAAACCTACATAATATTGTTTTAAGTGAAGGAACAGCTCTTACCAGTGAATGAACACCCAGTAAAGGAACACTTAATTTTGGTTATTTTTTAATGCTCTTTATGAATTTATAAGCCATACAAATATTTAAAAACAAGCCTATTCTTGAAATTATAACATATAAATACTTGGAAAATGTTAACTTTTTTTTTGTAATCATGAATTGAAAATTAAAGTGTCAGCATATTAACACATACTGTTCATTCACTGGGAAATCTATGCCCAGTAAAGGAACACGCCTGTTCCCTCACTGGTTAGAAGTTATTTTTCGTATTTTTAACATACTTTTGATGCGGAACATCAATAAAGGTACAAGAAAATTAAAGTTTATCTTTTATTTTCATTAACTTAGAAAAAAAACCAAAGAAGGAACACTTGTTACTTCACTGGTTTTTCATCGTTTGGTGATCCAGTGAATAAACACTCCCTTATCTCAGTACTTTATTATGCTATGATGCTTTAAAAAATAAAACGTAACTTCAATAACTATATTTTGAATTCTCTTTTTCACAGTGAGAAAAATAAAATTATTACAGGAAATTAATTCCACTTCAAACATATAAATACAAGCACTCACCTTATAATTTTTCAAAGAAACAAGATGTTGCAGAGATATTAACAAATTCAAAATAATAACAAGATAATAACAAATTCTATTTGACCAGGTAATCTAAAACATTGCTAGATGACTTCCTATTGTTTGGCAGTAAGCTATTGTTACCAATCAATCTAAAGAAAAACTTTCAAATTCTTATTTTTAATCAATATATATGAAATGTTCCTTCACTGGGTAGTGTTCCTTCACTGGTTGGTTTACCCTACTTAGATTTTTTTGTTTTAAAAAATTGCTTTATTAAATTAAAATAGTTAAAATATTGCTAATTTGAATAACATGGTAATGTGAATGACATAAATATAGGGTATTTAAACAATTCATTAGGTAATTTTTCTGTGAGTATGTTAACGGTTAACCGGAAACTCTCATTTACAAAATTATAGTTCCTATTACCGCACACTTAGTAAAAAATACAAAAGTTGAAAATAAATTTAACCAAATAAATGGTTTTAATACCAAGCTCTAATATATCATGAAAGAATTACTAAATTTTACCACATTTATCAAATTTCATCACATATTATAAAGCCATATTATTGATATTTTTGCCAAAATCATTACCAGAGAAATTCGGTAATAAAAATTATCGAGCTTTTTGGTGTTCCCGTAGAGCCAGAAAACAGTAAATTTTATCATATTCTGGTAGTTTTGACCATATTTTTTTCTCAGTGAAGCATTTGAGCTTGCCATTTTTTTTATTTTGAAACTTGAACAAAATATAATGAAAAAATTCCTAATATCTATTGTTAAATAATCGTTATTATTTGCTTTTAAAATCAAAAACCGAAAAATCATATTTATATATCTAATAAATGTACTTTATTAAAGGAATCTAAAAATCAGTATCATTATACATTTCATTTTTTCCAAAATAAAAATATAGGAAAAAAGTTAAATAACATTAATTTTGAATTTTAATAAAGCATTGAAAAATACATTTTAAATAACAGCCTATAAGAAAACATGCATGTATACTTAAAATAAATATTGCAACTGATTTCAAAAATAATAGTACACATTATTTAAATATTGTAGCAAATTCCTAAAAATAATTGTCAATTATTAAATTAAAAATATATTTAAAGGGAAAAGAAACACGCGATCATATTTAATTAAATAAATCACCTTCCAATGAAACTTCTCAATAATTTCTGAAATATTCATTTTTCTTATTCACTTCCTTATTGAATTTTCTATAGTAAAGTAAAAAAAATATTTCATTTTGGGTCAAAGAAAGACCCTGATCAAAGTTTTTTTTCATTAAGTGCTATATGAAAAATAGAGAATTTTTTTTAATCCAGTGATTTTTTAACATCTTTTCTGTAACTTTATCCTGATATTCTGTCTTTATTTTATAAAACATATATCAAATTCCCTTATTTAAAAAGCTATCTGTAAGGATAACAATTAAATAAAACTTCTCAGAAGTAATCAAAAGTATTTTAAAATTCTTAAAATAGTATCTTTTAGTCCAAATGTTGTTTAAACATATAGTGTTATGTAGTATCATTACTTGTTCATAGATGGCACTTTTATCTCAACTATTTTATTAAGTTCTACGTGGCAACTGTGTGTAAATAGTTTTTTAAATAAACTGGCTACATCATCGCTCTATAAAAATTGAATCGTGTTTCATCAATAGTTGTCTATTATTGGCAGCACTACCAAAGACGTAGTAAAACATAAAGCATTTTCTGCTGTTGAATTGTTATTCGAACCATTTTGGAAAAATTATACTAGCTACAAAAACAAAAGTGGACATTTTTGACAATTTGAGTTATTATATATGAAATATCTGCATTAACAAGAGTGACAAATGATTCCATGCGGTTCGGAAGATTCGTGAAAATGTACCTTTGAAAACAAATTATCTTTGTTACGTTTGTATTAAAACAGCATCGATATGACGAGAAATGCGAGTTTGAGAAATATATTTCACTGTCTGTGGCAACAGAAGATCGAAATAATGTTTCTTTTGATATATGATACCTCATAACAATATTTGTGGAATTCGTTGTGCAATCTGTCGGATCTTATAATAAACAACAAACGATATTTGTAATAAAAGCTGCTTCATGGAGTGTCAAGACTGGTATTATAAAACAATTTGCGTTTGTTAAATATAGAAATTTGTCAAATAATTCTAGTTTGGGAGAAAAATATTGTTCCGAATGTGTTCAAAACCAAAATTATTTTTTTAATGCAAATATAAAAGACACATTAATTGTAAAAATACATCTATAATCTTTGGCTGAAAAAAAAAATGATTATTTTTCTACCATTAAAATATGGGAATTTTTTCTCTCTTTTTAAATGAAATATAACACGGTAAAAAACCTTTTGGGTGAAACATTTTGTAATGAAAATAATAAGTAAATTGTGTTTAACTTGGAAACGTATTTCTTTCGTCATCCAACTATTCTTAAAATAAAGCAGCAACCACTTATAGCTAAAACTGTGGTTGCAGGTGTTAAACAAAAATTTGGAAACACTTCTATACTCAAACTATATAAACAATTTTTCTTTTAACAGTCATTATCTTACAAGGCAAACCTGTCGGCAAAATTTGAAAGATCATGTTAAAAGCTTTCTGAAAAAAGGTTCTTTTTACCCGTGCAAGATTTGTATCGGCCAAAATGAGCGTAGGATATTAAAGGTTTCATAACTATTTTTTCCTTGGATAATTATTTTTTTATTTAGATAATTATTTGATATTATTCCACATTACTTTTCTATTTATATTTCAAAATTGCTGGTATTAAAAATAAAAAGAAGTTTCTAATTTCTTCTCCGCATTTTGGTCGATTCGAATTTTGTATGGATTAATATGTCATCTCTAAATGTTTCACGCATGGTCTTTTAGATTGTGCCAGGAGTTTTGCAGTGTGAAATCTTTCGAAACATTCGCTGCGAAAAGAAACATAGATTGTTTACATAGAGTAAGTATAGAAGTATTTCCATATTTTCATCCGATCCCTTTATATACAGTAAAAACTTCCTTTTTAAATATATAATTTTATTACTAAGCTATTAAAAATATGCAAAACAAAGTTCACACATTATTTCCGGGCCTTAAAATATGTTTGCATTCCAATTTTCAGCGCGATTGGCAAGTTATTCTTAAGGTGATTTCTTTATCAGTATAAGTTATACTTAGGGTGATTTCTTTATCAGTGCAAGTTATACTTAGGGTGATTTCTTTATCAGTACAAGTTATACTTAGGGTGATTTCTTTATCAGTACAAGTTATACTTAGGGTGATTTCTTTATCAGTACAAGTTATACTTAGGGTGATTTCTTTATCAGTACAAGTTATACTTAGGGTGATTTCTTTATCAGTACAAGTTATACTTAGGGTGATTTCTTTATCAGTACAAGTTATACTTAGGGTGATTTCTTTATCAGTAAGAAAAAATGTCGACACAAACACAGGATCATAGGTTCCCAAAGTAGGCACTACCACTTCCCAGAGGGCGTTCAAGACTGCCAAGGGGACGTTGAAACGTCCTATAAACGTCTCGCATACAAAAGAAATTTTGAAATATCAAGTACATTTCGAAATTATGAATTTTTTATTTATTAATTACAAAATGCATACTTATTTAAATCTGCATAAATTACATGGTTTTAAGCATTCATTCAGAAATTTATCGAGAAAAATATTACTAATCATCTAGTGAATTTACAAGTTTTTGTACTTGGAAATCTCAGGTAACTTTACTTTTGGTTTTCAAAATTCAAACTAAATATTTTTTAATTCTGAATAAATTATTTCGAGCATAATGGAACAATTGATTTTGATTTTCAAAATAATTTGTTTCAAAGTAATTTAGTGATTTTACAATCTAGTTAAAAAAATTCACTTAAAATGATTATTTTTTCGCGCAAGGATTACTTTTATAAATATTTGCAAGAGGAAATCCAATTAAAAAGTTTTTGGACGGTTGAGATTTTCAAAAAATTATCTATTGGCGTAATTAGAAATATACTTATATCGAAAATAACGAACACAAAAAGGCTGTTTTAAACCGTTTTATAAACGTCTACGAGAAGGAAAAAAACTTCAGGAAATGTTTGTCTTGCAAAAGTGGCCGTGAGTCAAAAACTTTGGGATCTATGAACTATATAGATGTTATAAGAATTTTAAACAGAATTTAAAGAATTATAAAGAATTTCGAAAGTTAAGAAGTATAAAATTATAAAATACAACATTTAAAAAGTACTATGTAAGTTCTATGCACTATCTATGGTATTCTAAGCAATATATTCAAAAAACTTTCATTCCATTTTTTGCTTGAAATTCATATTAAAACAAGGTCTAATATATGAAAAAATTCAAAGCTTTTCTTAAGAAAAATAAACTAATGCCATTTTACCACAAAATCTGCCAATGAAAATGTCCCTATGCCTTAAAAATATATATTATCGTTTAATTGCTTTTCTCTGTAAAAACTTGTAATTACACAAGATGAAGTTTTTTCTTTTAAATAAAAAAGTTTTAAAACAATTTTGTAACCTCAAGGAAACTTCATTAATTATTTGATTCAAAAAAAAAATTATAGTAAATTACTTCCCTTTTATTGACATATGTCTTTATTTAAATAAATGACGAAATCTTTTTTGATTAAATTCTAATTTTTTAATTATGTTTTCTAAAGTTAGTTTCAAATTATATTTTAAAGTTACTTCATATTAAACCATGTCAACATTTTTTGACTTTAAAAGACTGGAATTCTTCATTGAACTCATTAAAAATCTATAGCATAATGTCCTTAAAACGTTCAAATTACAAAAACACTCGAATTTAAACAAGATTTGAAATTTGAAGCTTTTTTACTGGCCACTGACCAAAGACTAAAGTTAATTTAAATAATTTTCTTTAAAAAAAAGCGAGGCGAGAAACATCAATCGTACGATTTTCAGAAAAAGTCCTTAAATAAAAATTAAGGAATAATTAGATAAAAATGCAAGCGTAGAATTGTAAACCTAACATTCAACTATAAACATTTTCTAAATTAAGCAACAACTTTTAGGTTCATGTTGTTTCCAAAAGTTAGAAAATATAGTGAATCAAAATAAAAATCTTATCAATGAGATGTAGAAAAAGATTCATCGCAAAATTAGTTTAAAAAAAAACTAAGTTCTGTGATAGTTTGGAAATATCATTTTATTGAGAAAAATTCTGAATAAAGTTGACTTTTCCTTCGCTCAGAAATAGCACTTTTATACCACCGTATCTATGAAAAGTTCTTTGTGGGTGAGAGAATTTCACCACTAATTGAATGCTCAAATTGAAAAGGTGTAATTTTTTACAAAAAAGTAAGGCGTTAAAAAAAAGAGAGTTAGTTAACCATTATTTCATATGAGTACAAAGGAGTTTAAATATTTATCTCACATTGTATAATTATGCAAAAATGTTGTATATTATGGACTTATGTTATCTTTTGTAATATTATGGTATTAAAAGTATAATAATATGGAACTTACCACCAATATTCTCACTGCATTTAGCTTACTGCATGCTTATGGTTTTCGTTTTACAATTATACAAACGAATATATACAAACGAAGAAACTATTTATCCAGAAGTCTAAAATATATATAAATACACTGTTAGAAACGTTTCGAGAAATATGGTTAAGTGACAATTTACTTAATTTTCTTTTTACTATATTCAAATAAAACAGTCTAATAACCATAGTATTAAAATAAGATAGTATTGAAACTGTAACTGTGAGAAAACTGTTTATTAACTACTTTAATCTGATATGGTTTACCAATCAGAATTTTACCTAATGAAGCCATTAAGTTCCTTGCAGCTGAGTACATATTATTAAATTAAGGGTTAATCCGTCAATCTCATGGCAAACAGAGCTTGACTTTGTGTCCCAGCGTTGACACAACTATATTTCCTCCATTCCCTTCAACACATTAAGAGTTTCCTGCGCTGCTCAATTTGTGATCCTGAACTACTAGAATACGATACTCTCATTCACGCATTAATGGGAGCAGTATAAAGCTGCTTGGCACAAAAAAGTCTAGTATTTCCAAATTTTTACGACAGATAAAACAACCAAATAAAATAATTAAACCAGTTTATACAGTTTATTTGATAAAATCCAACTCAACCAAAAACTAACTCCAATGCCCAGTAACTAACGAAGTGCTCAAATGTCTAGTTGGATTTTTTTGCGGTTTCGAAACTATGCTATAGTTTGTCTAAGCTAATAACTCCTCCCGCCAAAAAGCCTGAGGTCGTCTGGTGCTATGGAAACAAGAAGGGCGCATTTTAGGGAGGGTAGCTTCACTCTAGGACTAACACAATAGACCAAAGAAAGCGATTCCCTTTCTCTCGTCGACCCACTACCGAGCTGAAACCACTACCAAAACAGTGACCCCGCACCCCTACTCGAAATAGTCATACATCGTTATCATAGTCACCGCCACAGGTCCAGAAGAATGTCTGATTTTAAACAAACTATAGTTGTAAATGGTTATATAACCGTATCGTTTTGTAGTCATGGTTTTTTAACCATATTAGTTGAAAAAGGTTTCAAAACCGTAAAGTTAAGATATATATTTTAACTTAAACTTTACGATGAAATAGATCAACAGAGTTCCACCAGTTATTTTACCGTAATTTTAGGAGGAAACATCTAACTGTGTATAATAAAATTTTTCTTATCCAAAACTTTTTACTCCGAATATCTCTGATAGCAGAAATCAATTTTAAAGTTTTTTTTCCTCTTGCTCTTAGTTTATTAACTATTATTATTATTTCTTCTGTGTAAATAATGTGCTGTCACTTCTGATAATAAAAAAAACGCGAATGTTCTTTGTTAAAAAATATAACATCGCATTGCTAATGGAATCATAGAATGCCTTAAATGACGTACAAAGAATTATAAATCAATAAAATAAACTTTGAAAATCAATGGATTTTGCTAACAAATCAGATTTAGATGCTACCTTGCGTAATTTGTTCATTCAAAACAGAAATGGTTGAGTATGGACTGATTTATTCATCTTTAAATCAGGGTTTGAATATTACCCTAAAGATACATAGTTCTGAGTGTCAGAGAAAATTTCTCAAAAAAAGAAGGGAAATAGGAGGTAAATTTATCAGGTAATAATATTTTACATGGATAAAACCTAAATACAGTTGAGTTAGCTGGCGTTACCAACCAAATTCTGTTGAATTTTAAAGCTATAGTTACTATCAAATTCTATTCTTGGGTTAATTGGTCCATATCGGAGACAATATAGCACCCTCTGGAATGTAGCACTCTGATTGAAAGTATTTTTCTACATATTATTACTTAGGCAATCAAATTTTTTTTTAATGTTCTTTTTTTTTAACCTTTTTGACAAAAAGACATTTATTAAATGGTCATGCTCAAACTAAATTTTAATATAAAGTAGTGCTGTGTTATTAAAAGAAACGTCATTTTTTTGAAGAAGAAAGATTTAAAAACGATATAATAAAATGTCTGTAATCTGAATATTTCGATATTCTGAGGAAAATCCATTCCAATTTTTTTAGATGATATATTGTATTCTAGATAATGTATTAAATTCTACGATAATTTGAGATAATGTATTACATTCTACTAATTTGAGATAATGTATTAAATTCTACAATATTATAATTCTAAATTGCTTGTTCTTAAAGAATAGGAAACTTACTAAATGCCTTCTTTAACATCTTGAGCTCTTATTCTTGGTGTTAATCTAAATGAGAATTTTAAAAATCTTTATAATCATTGTTTCTTAAACATAGGTATTAGGGAATGCTCCTTTATTATTTTTAGTTTTTTTAAAGCACATTTTGAGGTAAAATACTGTTCTTCTACGAATTTTTAAAATTAGAATTGAACCTAGCGTGGAAATATGTTTCCTAGTTCATGTTTAACACCAGATTGCTTAAGGAAGTCCTTTGACTGCTTTTAATTTCAGTTTGAAAAACAATGATGTCTATAATGACACAATTTCTTAGAATTTTTGTACAACATATCCTTTTTTTTATTACTAATATTTACTAATAACTTGTTAAATAACTGTAAATAATATAAAAAATTGTTAAAAATTTATTTTAAACAAATTTATTTATGCATTTACAATCCAGTCATTTTGACTGCTTTTGGGCGATATAGGTATACTAATTTTCAGCCTTTCTTGTGTTAAAAATGAGCCGGTCAGGTGGCCGAGCGGTTAGCGCGCTTGGAAGCCATTGGCTGCGGGTTCGAATCCCGCTCTGGGCATGGATGTTTCTCCCTCTCTTTGTGCTGTCCTCTGTTGTGTGTGCGATGTGTGAATATGGCCCACCCGATAAACTGGTTTGTGGCAGTGTGGCGTGGGTTTGGTTCACAGATGCCCACTGGGTAACGTGAAATAAGCAACAATTCTGGCATCTTCATAGGCAAAGATTCAAATTCAGTGCCTGCCATTGGAAAAAAAAACTATTAAATATGATGCATAAGTAAAAGAATGGTTTTAAAATTGCTTTTATATAAGGTAACTTTTCATTTCAATTTATTTTCTAGTAAAATACATTTGCTAATTTATATGGAAATTAGTTAAGCAATGCAAATCACCTAAGAGTAATTAATGTACTCATTCTTAGAAATTTTAATGGCTGCTTTCTGGATCTTTGTGATTCTATTGCTTGTACATTATGCAGCAAACTTTGGCGAATACTTTAATGTTTTATTTTTAATTTCCAGTATTTAAGAAATACTAATTCGCGATCGCAACGGTCGAGTACGCCCTCTAGCGAGAGCCTGTAACCATTAGTTCCCTCATAACCTTCGGCAATGACGGACACCATATTCTTAGAAGCAAAATTTCCCTAAGGAAAAGGTAGAAGAACTTGGAAAAAACTAACCAGAACATGCCAAACATTGAAGCAGAACATGCCAAGCATTTGAAGAACAACTTCTTAATAATTTTTACCTTTCTATTACCAACAACATAAAATGATTTCATGATCACTTGCTGTTACAGATGTGTGTATTGCGGTAAAATAATTTCTCTGTCTTCAATTCATTACAAGTTAAATTGAAGTCAACATTGCTTTCGTCATTCCAATGAATAAATGTGTTCCAATGAATTCCATACAGAACTGTAATAGTTATAGAATATTCTTCTTCTTCATAGAACAGTATATATTGCTGTATCTACATAATTCAGAAAACAACAATAAAGAATAATCCGAATTACTTGAAAAAGTATCTTTTGTGCTGATTATAAATAAATTTTTTACCGTTTTCTTGGTAAGTGTTTTTTAGTTTTGAAAGAATTTCAACTAGAATTCAGCTATTCTGTTTTTAAGCTACATATTAAAATTCATATCGAGATCTTACAATTATAAAATTTTGATGTGTGGTATGTTACCTAAAAGTAATGAAGGGATAAACTATATATATATTATTTGAGAATAAAGTTTTCAAACAAAGAACATATCATTTTTTTGTTTCGTAAGCATTCTTTATTTTACGTTAAAATTTAAATGGGCCTTTCATGTTATACCATTAAATTTAGTAAAACTATTTCTCAGGCATTGGGTTTGAACTCTTATAAGAATATACCTATTTTTTTCTCTTTATTTACAAATATTTTTCCGATGTGTTCTGGATGTTCCTTCTCTTAAAAAAAAAGAGATACCATTTTGTTTTCGTTTGCATAAGAAAGAAAACAAACATTTTTCTTTTTTAAATTTAATCAGCCACAATAAAGATGGAACGTCACAATGCTACATTAAAGACGTCTCCAGTGTAACTGAATGACTGTTCATATGGAAATCGCAGGGATTCGGCACATACAACAACGCCCCCTATAGTTCGTTGCGATCGCGAATTGTTATATTTTACAACATTAGTCATATCAAAATCATGCAAGAACTGATACTCATAATTTAATGTACCAATGTATTTAGGAGACTTGTTGAGAAGTGTTGAAAAAACATTGCTAAATACTCTACACCATAAAAAAACAGCAATGAATTTGCAAAATTAAGAAATAAAAAACGGCAAATATTTATTTTTTGTAGACAATATATAATGTAAGCTTTAAAAAAGTTATTTCTTTGAATAATTATATGTAGGTGTTAAACTGTAAAAATTCCATATCAAATTATGGTACAAAATGCCGACACCTCGAGTGCATCCGTAAAATAAATTTTAACGTAAAATCCTTTTTCACCACAAAATATTATATCTTAATTTTTGTAATAATATTTATTTAATTTGAGTGATTCAGTTATTTTTCGGTAAGTATTACTGTAAAGACTGTACGCACTTAGACTGTTATTACTGTACTTATATCAGATTTATTTTGCTCTGTAGCCTAAACATAACATTCATAAATATAAAATACCTAAACATCACTTTTACAAATATACGTAGCTGTATCTTTACAAATTTAGAAAAAATTATAGAGTTAACTTTGGTATTTTTGTGGGCACTTCGCTTAATATCTTTCATCTAACAAACACAATTCATTTGCTGCATGAAGCCACATTTTGCGAATAAATAAAATGAAAGTTCAATGCATTCCTTGCAGAATAATCCATAATATAAAAATATTTAAACTAAAACTTCATTTTTACATTTTAAAATATTTGCAATAAAAAAAAGTAATGCAAACCATGCATACATTTCTGTATAAATTTATAGCAAGTATGGATGAGAAAAATATAACACATCACAATCAATCTTCGGTGAAACCTGAGTGGTCACAATATAAGTTTTCATTAAATGCAGACTGAATGAAAACTTCCCGTTTCTACAAATTCGAAATGCCAAATGAAATTTAGAACTTCGCCTCCAAACATAAGCCAACATCCACTAAAACCTTTCAATATATATTTACTATCAGTCCCAAACACCCGGTAAGATCTAGGAACTTCTAATATACAAGTGTAATTCCACCTCCGTTTAAAGCGCTGATCAAGAGCGCGTGAAAAGCTTCGCCCTCACAGTTAAAATTGAACTTCACATTTAATGAGTAATCGTATTCTGTCAAGTGTCGCATGGATTAGTAATCTAAGATCTATCCAGAATTCCATCTTTTGAAATCGTCAGTATTTAGAAGGGAATCTAAGGCTTTTGACAAAAGAAGTCTTGTTAATTAGAAGGGAAGTTAATCTAGGAATGGAATGTTTGGAATTGGTATTAACAGTCCGAATTTCATAAAATGTATATCAGCTCAGTTTATTTCTGAAACTATATTGAAAACTAGTATTTTAAATTTGCAATGCATATTTAAATTTTTCAACTAAATAAATTTTATGTGATTAATATAACAACTTTTTTCATTCTATTCTGTTCATACTATTTCATTCTATAGATTTTTTAACAGATCTTGGATATTTTCAAGTCGTTGATTTCAAATCGGCAATTGATTTCTCACTCAAAGATACAGAATTTTTCATTTTTAGTCCATTTTATGTCGAAATGTATAAGTTTGAAACGTTACGTATGACAATGGTTTACATAAATGATGTGACACGCATCTACAGGAGTTGGGACATATCATCAAGATCAAAATTGTATAGTCACCCATGCCCATAAATGTCATCCCACGTGGCTAGAGAGGCTATTATGACCTGTTCAGAAACACATGAAGGAATAATGTGGAAGCGCCCCTAGTGGCGAATGATGACATCTCCATCTATGAGTTTCTATGCAATTTTAATCCTAATGATGTGCCTTAACTCCTTTAGAAGGTTGTCTTAACTTTTATGTGACCCTGTTATATAAAACGATTTTAAACTTGTACATTTTGACAGAAATAGACTAAAAAGGTAATTTTTAAAAAATTATACCTTTCGGAGCAAAACTATTTTCAGATTTAAAATCCAAATATTTGATCTAAATATTTGTATAAAAACAACAACAAAAAATTTTCCCCTCCCTATCAATAAACATTATCAGCTCTATAAAATTATGTGCAAAATTAAAAACAATATATACCAACAAGATGAGAAGCCTTAAAACATTATTACTTTTTATTGTTCTTCCCAATGACTATGCATCATCATATTAAGCAAAACACATTTCTAGTAGTTCATCCCATCAAAATAACGATTAAATGTATTCAGTATTGGTTGACATCATACTACTCGCCGAAGCTCATGACAGTAGAAATTTACTACAACCAAGCAATTTTTTCCGTACTTATCCTTTTATTTTATTTATTTTTTTATCGTCATCATGCTGTGATTAAACTCTTTGACAAAATCTAAAACCCTTTTATACGTTCATACTCATGCATTTAGTGACATTTGACGATGATTGTTCTGGTATTAATCTACAGAATTTATTCAGAAAGTAAAATTCATTTTAATTCTTAGATATTTCTGTTAAATTATTTATTGATTACTTATAGCTATGAATCATTTTTCTTTTAATATACGGTAAGAAATATGGAAATATACAAAAAATTTATAAATGGAAAAATTTAATACTCTTACTTTATTTTTAACTAGCCGCTTAAGGCGGCCAGCTGTCCGCCACGCTAAAGGTTTTCACAAATAAAGTTTTTTAAAACAAAGCAGGAAATCTGAAGATTAGTGGACAATTAAAGTGTTCCTGTCCTGCAATTTTGTCTTCATATCCAGTTCTGCTACAGATGTGTTATAGCTCTTGAGGATGTTTGAAGATGTAACTTTGCTATGGTAACCTAACCTATAAGATAACTATCAGGTGGAGACTTGTTTTTTTGTTTTAAAAAAAAGGCCCTCAGAAATTGTAAAAGCACACAAAAGTTGCTTTCGAAATCATCATTGGCCAATAGCTGAAAATTAAAACGCAGTTAATAACATATTTAAGAAACAGCAATAAAATAAAATTTGTGTCAGTCAGCATACAGATAGTATTTTTTTATGGTATCAATTTCTATTTCTATATAATTTTTTATGGTATCAATTTCTATTTCTATATCGCTACAAAAATTATCGTCTTCGCTTAAGAAAAAAAAATAGAGCGTGGAACGAAGAAGAAAAACTTATTATAACAATTATGAACAGCGACAAATATATCAAAGCGAAGCGTTCTATTTACGTATCGAATATGTTGCCACGTTTTTAATACAAAACTTAAACTTTTCTCCACTTTGATAAATGTAAACTAATGCAAACCTTACAATTAAATTATTAATTCCTTCGTATATTATTGGTTTAATTTGTCGAAAATTAATATTTCAATTGTAAGGTTCGCATTAGCATACATTTATAAGAGTGGAGAAAAGTATATGCATTTTTTAATAGTTTTTTGAATATGGCTCTTTGAAGACGAAAAAGCATAGATTTTCTTACAAAATGACTGATAACTAAAAACCTAATCCAAATTTTTGAAGAAAAAAAAAATACTTCTTCATTATGTCAAAACACAATTATGTGCCGAGTTTCGTGCCTGGGCGAGGTTTCTGGGGCGATATATTGTGATTACAGACAGACAGACAAACAGACACACACACAGCAGCGTTGATTATTATGTATAGATTAATTATCTTAGTATTAAGTATCTTAGTATTAATTATCTATATGATAAACCTCACGTAAAATAATCACAATAAAATTTTAAGAGGAAATCAGTTAGTTGGTTTGTAGCTTATGGAAAAAAAGCTAGCTGTTATTGCAGCAAGAATTTGGTCTAAATATCAGATTACATAATATACTAAATTATGGCATAAAATTCAGTGTTCTTGATGGAGAAGTTAGAAAGAAAATAATACAATTCAACAAAATCCAATTACGATCATCACGTTACAAATCACAACTTAAAAAAACTAAGAAACTATCACTTCTCGATTGGGTAAAGTTGACTTATTTTATATTTGCAAATTAGACACTTAAAAATACATTCAATTATTTGACTTAAACACAGCATAGTCTCAACTAAATGATACATTCCTTTACTGATACTAAATACCCTTTGGCAATTTCCCTAGTCAAATATTATGACACCAGAAATCGGCATGTCAATAACGTAGATCGTAAACATCAAATAAAATTAATGCAAGACATTTTAAAATTTCTCCCACTCGTTCAACAAATTCAAATATTTCTCTTTTGAACTGTAAGATTGGATAACTTTGACGTTCCCCAAAAGTTAAAATTCTTGATCTTAGACTTCACGTCATCTAAGATCGTAGGAAAAGGAATAATAAATTGCTTTTCTCAGTTGAAGTAAGACACTTAACTTGTTAAAACATTTGTACATGAAATATTTTAAACGATGGTCTGGCGCATTGGAGAAAAAATAAAATGACATTACCTTTCCAAGTATCTGAAAAAATCACTGATAACTTTAAAATTATGCAATTTAAAAGTAACTCAATTGTTAATTCACTTGTCACTATTTCCTACTTCACTTTTAAACTTTAACGTTAACTTGTCTTATATACTAGAGAATTGGAATTGTATTTTTGTAGTGGTAGATACACTACAGTACTCCCCTACCAGAATTATAGTTGTGATAGAATTAGATGACGGATACCATTAGTTGATTCATTGCTGTTTTTGTGAGATGCCAGGAGAGCTGTATTAAAATCATCGTATTTTTGCTGATCGGGAGAGCTGTATTAAGCTCACGGTCGTGGCTGCTCCTGTGTTGCCATTAGCAGTCGATTGTATGCAGGCCAATATTGTGTGTAATCGAGACTGAGTAGCAACAACGCGAGGAAGTGGATAATGTCGCAGTCACAAGTAGCAAGTCAACTGTTCAATGTGAACAATCCATCGAAGTAGGCGTGTTCAAATCGAAGTGGGAGTTTCTGTCAAGGTAGGCGTGTTCACATAACGTCCGGGTTACCAATGTGGGGATAGTTGTTATCGATCATGTCAGCCTTCATCTATGAAAAAGTACCCCAACATAGAATCAAATTAGCATTTCTCATGTACTAGTGAATAGGAATTGTATTTTTGTTGTGGTAGATACACTGCAGGACGTTATTAAGACGCGCACTACCTCGGCATATTACTTAGAACTCTTGATTTCGCGCGTAAGCGGACCTTAGTTAATCTACAGATTAGCAAGGTAATATGCATATCAAGGTAGTAAGACTTTCGATATTTAACGGTATGGTTAGTTAGTTATTTGATGTTTTTGGCGCAAGAGCCAGAAATGGCTATACCGCATCATGAATGTGATCTAAAAAACGACTTCTTGGTTTAAATAAGAGATATTTAAACGATATAATATTGTACCGACCACAGGGGTTCATTTCGATTGGAGATGACTGAAACAGTCCTTAAAACAGACTCCAAAAATGTATTAGCAGAATCTGCTACAAAATGTAACTATTTCTAGCTCTCAATAACAGCTCAAATAGCAGTCTAGTATGCAGGGTTTACAACCTCAAACGGTTCAATGAACTCAGAAGAGACTTAGAAAATCAGAAAACTATTGCAGTCACGAAAAGTCTAATACAATCACTACATAGACTGAGTGTGGCTGAGTAGTTTCTGCCAGCGAAGCGGGCACTCCTCTCCTTCATCTGGGTGGGTGC